>CM030363.1:217813397-218413397 GCA_017893485.1 Hemerocallis citrina
TTTTTTAAATTGATCGGACGGTGTGGTTGAAGAGGGAAAAAAAATCCAAAAAAAAGCTCGGGACAACATGTCCCGTCCAGGTTTTTGGGTGGGTAATTAGGTGGGTTAATTTGGTTTAGTGGGTATTTAATTAGGTTTTAGGTAATATTAAATTATTTAATTTATTTAATTAACATATTTTAATAGTTAATCAGTAATTAATCCAATCTTTAAAAAAAATTAACAGACGAGACATGTTGTCTCGTCTTTCTTAAATTTTAGCAAAAATGTAGCAAACAATCACTGCAAACGATTTTGCTTTTTGCTATTACTGTAGCTGCCATATTCTAAAAAATGAGAAACGCCATTGTGGATGCTCTTATTGTTGATATTTTTATTCTTATTGTAGTTACTATTATTAATTGTTCTTATTAGTATTATTATTTTATTGTTATGTTTATTGTTACTATTCTTATTGTAAATATGATTATTTATTATTATTATTATTATTGATTATTAAAAACAAATCAATTCTTATTTAATAATTGTGCTTCTTTTATTTTAAATAATTCATGTGATGTGATATGAATTGTATTTTGTTATAAATCGTGTTTTATCAAATATCTTATTCTTTGTATTTGAGTTTATATTAATCCATTATATTCATATAAATGTATTTTGTTTATTGAATTTTATACCCAATTGCCCAATACCCAATATCCTACTTTCCCCCTATAAATACCCTAATCTAATTAACTAAACCCTAATCCTATTCTTAATCCCCACACCCTAGCCGCCTAACCTAATCCACATTACTGTTTTAACCCCAATCCCCATTACTGTGCTCTCTCTCCCTCTCCTACTCCCGCTCTCCCTCTCCCAGTTAATCCACCGCCAACCCATCTCCTGATCGCCATCTTCCTCCTCCCTATCACCCCGCCTGCATCCCGTCATCCCTGTCTCCACCTTCCCCCGTCCTCATCATCAAACCGCTCGAACCCATCCTTCACCGACACCCATTAATCCACCGAACCCATTTACCCATCCACCTCGTTGCCACCGTGGTCCCCTCGTCAACCTCGCCCCTCCGTGCACCCCCGCAACCTTCGGAGAACCCCCATCATTCTCATCGTCGCTGTTCAAGATGATCTCCGTCGTCCATCATCGTCTCCCCGGTTTTCAGAAGCAGAAGCAAAGTTTACTTCGCCATTGAAGCCATCGTCGTTGCGTCGCTGCCCGACTAGCCACCACCGCCTCGCCATAGTCATCGCAGTGTCGTGTCGTGCCGTCGCCGCCGCGTCGCGTCGCTGAGGTCTCCCGCGCGCTCTCTCTCTTTCTCGCTGTTGAAGAAGAAGGAGACGGGAGCTGATTGGCCAGTCGCCGCTGTTTCGTGTTTCGGCCGCATCGGATCTAGAACTCGTTGTTTCGTGTTTGGTCAGATCTGGTGTGTAGGAGAACTCCTATTGGACAGATTCGTTGTCTCGTGTTTTAGCTTATCGGATCTGGTTTTGCTGTCCCGTGTTCTGTCCAGATCCGACGTATGGGATTTTGGCAGAGTTGCTGTTTTCTTGCTGTCGGTTTCTTCGCACGGGTTTTGCACATGCTTTTGGGATATTTCGCTCGGGATTTCTGATTCCGTTATTCTCAAATTACCGGATCCAATCGTCGTCCTAAAGGCAAGTATCTCTTGTACATTTCGTTTTCTAGTACAAGCTCTTCCTTGAAATACTACAAATAGTTTGTAAATGTGACTCCTCTTTGTTTATCGTTGATGATCTCATGTTTCTCCTTATATATTACCTGATCTAAGAGTCACAACCCTTAGTCGATACATTTGTTCACAACTAATATAATTATGATACATTTCATGCAAAAATGTGTATTACTTGTTTGCTGTCCTGTCTTGGCTTGCTGTTTCGACCCCGATAAAATCAAATTTTGAACTTGAGTCCTGAATATGAAATATAGCCCTAAGTGTCTAGTTGTCAATAAAATCCAGAATTTTCAAATTCCGAGTTATAGTCTAGGAGATATTGCAGTTTTACTGCTGCTGTGTTGGAAATCGCAGATTCATAAAAACTGTTGCACCGCTTTGATTTACAATTATTTTATCTATGCTACCAGTAAGTAAATGACTTAAAATTTTGTATGCTGATACTGGAAACCCTATATAACATTCTCTAATTTTCTCAGAATTAATTAATGATGTTTCAAACCTATTTCATATGTACAAACTCGGTTTTACAAATTCTAGATGAACACAAATGTCGTATAGTTTGCTATTTTGACACATGTTACCACAACTTTTATGTACCTTAATTATATGCATTGGAACCGGGCAGGAGTCTAGTTTCTAGACCTTCTGACGAATCCATATTTGCTATCTTGTAGCAACGGAAATCGCAGTTTTGGTACAGCAATGTCATGTTATCCAGATTTGAGATTCTCATTGTTCTTGATACTTTGATTGGTTTTGACCCTCGAACATGTATCTTACTTAGCCTAGACTTGTTCCATGTTCTTGATTATGTTTACTTGACTTGTTTCGCACACTTTCATGCTTGCTTGATGATAATAATAAATAATAAGCTGGAATTTAAGGAAAATACCACAGTAGTGGACAATATAGGTAAGTGTACTTGGAAGGGGACCCGTGTTTCCCATGATTTTACGTTAAATGGAACTAAGTGCTACGCAGAACTAAGTGCCATATCATGGGTGACGGGGGCCACCTCTAGTGCCTGCGGGGGTTACCTCTAGATCCCATTATATGATTACGTGATATGTATTTACGATCACGTAGAACTAAGTGCCACGTCAAGGGTTGACGGGGGCCACCTCTAGAGCCTGCGAGGGCCACCTCTAGAGCCCATAATTTGATCACATGCTCGTATTTCCTACATGATCTGAGTACACCGCCCTATAAAATCCACCACTAGGGCTAAACAAAATTGTATTGACTGTAGCAACCATGTGATAAAAGGATGGCACATGAAGTGCCACCTAGATAGTAATAACTACAAGACTTGACAAATGATAATTGAACATGACACATGCTTACTTGATACTTGATGACATGATACATGAGACTTGATACTTGAGCATAATACTTGACACTTGCTACTTGATACTTGTTACTTGAAACTAGTTACTTGTTACTTGTTACTTGACACTTGTACGTGATACTTATTACTTGATGCTTGACACACATTATATGTTCACTAGCCACTTGTTCTACTACTAGTATTTGTTACCCAATCTTGTCACTTGAGTTGTCTTTCTTGCTAGCTAGTTTTTTGAATCCCCACTACTTGTTGCATCCCTATCATATTCTTGATTCCAAATCTTGTTCAATATTTCTTGTACTTGTTTTACTATTTGCGGTCCTAACTTGCACTAAGGGCGTTTATCTTGTTTTCCATATTTTTCTCCTTTTTTTTGTATTTATATACAGACTTTGGAGACGAATTGCCTGCTGGAATTGGTGAGCAGACATTCTAGGCTTCGCATGGAGAAAGGGCTTGCTTAAACTATCTGGTTTCTTTGAGTTATTTATTTCTTTGCTACTTAAGACTTGTAACGGGCTTATGTTCCCGAGTTTTATCTTTTGATCCGGAGTTGAAAACTATTTGGAATATTATTATTTATTTCAATTGTTTTCTATTGCTTAATAAATTATTCATGCATGCGTGGTTGTGTACATTTTGTTATATTCTTGTTATGATGCTGAGTCGATCCTATAGCTTATGAATGATGAAAATCATTCGCTGGGCTTCGTCACACGCTCGTATTCCATATTTTTGGAAAGCGGGGCATGACAATACACACACACACACACACACACACACACACACACACACACACACACACACACACAACTTCTTCAACAATAGCATAGCTGCTACAATCACAATATCAGCTCAAATTTCATCAACATCATATACAATCTATTTGAATCATCACATTCTCATCTTATTCAAGGAGTTTTCAAAATCAACAATCATCACAATCTCTCGGAACAACAAAGCCATAATCAATATCAATAGCAACAACAAAAACAATATCCACAAACTTCATCCATCCACACTCATGCATCCACATTCTTTCCTCATTGAATCTTCATCAGAACAAAAATTACATCCAAAACAATACACTGATAAGCAATTAAGCAATTATATATACAATATTCAAAACAAAATAATTACATATACATATATACACATTTATAATTAAGATCTGACCAAACTCCTATACGAGTACCTGACTTCCCTTATACTTACTAGAAAATCCATTTCCTTTCCGGCTAAACCAAGGAACCGAACCGGCCCTTCTAGAGGTGCAATTGATTCAGCAATTTCTAGTCTTCATCTATCATGTGTTTCATCAATTTTAGGTTCTATCAATTTTATAACAACTATCTCCAACATGGTGGACCTGGAATGAATATGCATAGATCACCTCTTTTAAGGTGGTCCGACAAGTAGAATCAAAACCCAACTAGCAATAGAAGTGCCACTCACTGCTTCAACTGCGTCAACTCCTTGTTCTCCTTAATTTCTTTGAAGATCATAATGAAGCTTCCTCCAATCAAAACATGCAAGAATCTTAAATTTCAAACAAAGGAAATAAGTGGTATAAGTCTAGAAACTTTAAAACATACACAAAGTTCAAATTTTATCTCACAATGGTTTATTTATCAACTTCAACCTAAAAAAGCAAGATTGAGTGAGTTAATATTTTTTAACTAAAAAAGAGATATATCACCGAGCCACTTTGTTTGGACAATTTTCTAAATCGTGCTTTTGACCCCGCAAGCCGCATGCATTTCACTGTCTAGGTTTCCGTTGAAGTTGCTCTCTTATCGGATTCAATCTCTTCCTGTCATACTTTCCCTTTGTAATTTACTATCGATGGTCCCCCACGACAACATGAGAAATATTCACGTCTGTTCCATATGCATGTCCACTACTCTCGGGTTGTACATTACCTTCGGGATGTCCGCTCATTCCGGGTTGCACAAGATGAACGCCTTCAATGCCCTTCAGCACAGGGGGGAAGCCAGAACAATTTTGACAAGGGGGCCAAGAAAAATTCATGTGAATATATATAAATATATAGGTGTTTTTTTCCTAAATTTTAAGGGGGGATGGCATAAAATTTAATAGATTTAAGGAGGATTTTTCAAAATTTTCAAAATTTTTTGGGGAGTTTTCCCCTACATAGCCCCTGTTTGAGCATGTGGTCGAGCATGTATTTGTAACTTTCATCAGAAGAACAACCAAGATCAACCATTTGTTTTGTAGCGATAAGCAAAATTCTCGCAAGTGCCTAAGTGAACAGATGTATAGCTTCTTCTTTTGACATCCCGGATCCATCTTCTTGTAATGTATTGCTCCGGTAGTGTAGTGTGATTGGTGAACCTAAGAACCACCAAGATAAGTTTGGAAAGAATGCCTATGAATTCAAACCAGAAACATCCACAAGTAGTCATTTGACGGAGTTTGTAATATTGAACTGGCATCCCCGGTTCTGAGTTTCCACAAAGCTTCACATAAAAAGTTGCACTATCCGTTGTGTTCATATCGTCAATGAAAGTCACATTATATAATAAGCTTTCCTGTATTTCATCCTGGAATTTGTAGAAAAGCTTCAATGTGTACACTCACGCCATTTGTTCCTCCATAGGCCATTGCATGTGTCTTCAATTTTGATCTTTTCTCACGATTATGATGATTTCTTTAAGTTCCTCTTGTCTTTGCCTTGCCAAGACTCTATCGAAGATGATGGAAAATCCATGTAAGGAGTACTTTTTTGGGGTGTGAAGCTTCAAGAAAGAATGCATAGACTCGCTCAATTGGCTACTAAACATGCCGACCCAAAATGACTCTTGCATAGACGTGGGCTCATTTCTCACGAATTTCAAATAGCTTATTCAACCATTTGTTATTCTCAACTTCGTATTGCATAAGCAATCATTTCCATTTCGCTTCAAAATCTTTTATGAAATCAGAATTATAGATGATACTCTTAAATTCATCCCTAAACTTATCAACATCATTTGACATACGCACCTTCGGTGGTAACTTATCAAAAATATGCCAAATGCAATACCTATGCTGAGTCTCAAGGAAAACTTTCTTCACTACAACATCGATCCCACGATCATGGTCCATCATAATGCCGGATGGAGCACGTTTCATTACTCCTAACCCCTTATCAAATAACCACACAAAGAAAGAGGCATTCTCATTTGGAATGAACCCACAACCTAAGAACATTGACTGCCAATGATGATTGATTCCAACAACTGGAACAAATAACATTCTATATTGGTTCGTGTTGTGTGTGGCATCAAAGCAAAGTACATCCCCAAATTCTTCATAATTCACCATAGTAGTACCATCCACCCAAATACAATAAGACAATCGGCATTCGGAATCTAGTTGGAAATCATTAAAAAAAATAACGGATCCTTCAGTTTTTGCTCTTCAAAAAATTCAATCAACATTTGATCGTCGTGTTCTTTCATGGCTCCCCTCAAGTCTTTAAATTTCTAGCAACGGTTTCGGTGAATCCTATTTTATCGTGAACTTCATTAGCACTTTCAAAGAAAAATATTTATTTGCACGTAGAAATACTAGAGTTGATCCATTATTCTTTTATTTGTTTTCGACACACTACAGTTTTGGGGCAACAAATGTCTTCTACCAGGTGAAGTAAATTTACGATTATGTGGTTCATGAAATGAATAAAAAAACCCATGTATCACTTTCTTCATTGAGTTTTACATGAACGAAAGTTTTGCAACCCATTCTAGAAGTAGTACTCCGTCTAACATCATTAGGCTGACTCGGTGATGCCCCGGCTTTATTACATAGTTATAACTTATCCACTACCTCGAGTTCCTTGTATTTATTTCCACCCTTACGCATTGCAAAACCCACACATCTAGCATAGCTCTGATAAAACTTCTCTGCTTTCTTTAGAGTGCGAAACGTCATATGTATCTCTGGTTTGAGGTACTCGTCAACTTGTGGCCTAGATTTACCACCTTCTTATGCACACACAAAACTGTCGCCGACAAAAAAATTTCCTTCACCATTCTCCATATCTAACATCGAAAGTAATACAACAATTCTCAATACACTAATCATATAGACCGAATCACACTATTCATATATATATATATATATTGTGGTAGGGTAAAAATGGCTTGGGGCCCAACCAGGGCCCAATACAACTCTCACTCAAAAATCGGTAGAAACAGCAGTCTAGTTCGGAGTCGAGCCACTGCAGGATCGATGCCGAACCCAAAGTTCACCCCCACAGATCTGGTCTCCTCGTATCCGATGAGCGGCGATGGCCCTCGACCTCCGATCCATGACAGCCCTCCGGGCCGTCCGCCCCTCCTGGTATAGAATGAGGATGGCCTGGCACAGCCTGGGCCACCAGATCCTCCCGGAAGCACAGAAGCCCCATGATCTGCCAGGTCAGCTCCAAATATCACCAAGGGCTTTGCCACGTCAGCCCTATACCACTCCTGGTACTGCCACGTCAGCCCTAAACTCCCTGGGCCTTCTGCCACGTCAGGCCCATGGGCTTTCGGGTTCAGACCCGGCCCCCAAGCGGATCCAAACCCAGTTAGAATTCTCTATAAATACTAGACCCTCACCCACCTTTAGAGGTAACCAATCTTTTACCACTTAAATTCACCTAGTTATTGCTACTCTCTCACAGAGACTGACTAGATCGTTGGAGGGTCCGCCATCGGGATAAACCCCGGTATTTCAGGACCGTCTGCAGGTACACAAGACCTCGGATCCGAACCCTCTGATCCGAGCCGAAGCATCCACTTCACTCCGAGCCCGTTGCAGGAGCCGCCAGGTCACTCCGAGGGTCGTCTGACAAGCAGCTTTCTCCTTCAATATAAATCGAGTCCGAACTCACACCTAGTGCATCCACACGTCTCCCAGAAATAAACAGTATCAGGTTGGCACCGTCTGTGGGAACACTGCTTCAGAAGCCGACCCGAGACGACCATCAAGGCACCCCGACAGCCGAACTCTCATGACCTCAAAGGGCAAGGGGGCTGTAATACCCCGATTTTTTCTATATATATATAAAGATTATTTAATTCTACATATGATATGCATGTGTAATATTGTTTCTTAAGCCCAAATGTTTTTCTACAAGATAATTAGTTTGGCCCAATTAATTTTAGCCCATGGATTTAAAACCCCTTCTATTGTATTTTTATAACCAGCATGTGTGACATCTTTTTCTTCTTTTGGCCGGGTATTTGATATACTATTTGTAGGGTGTAGTTGGTGCATGCACGTGCTTTCGCATACACGTGCTTTGAGCACTTCTTTTGGCCGGGTTGTGGAGTGATGGGCTAGATCATGGGTAGTTACCTTTGAGTTGTGGGTAGTTTTCTCAACTCCCGATCTGATCTCAGCCTTTGATCTCCAACTCCCCAACAAATCTCAGCCCTCTATTTCACCTATATTCTAGTATAAATACCCCCTCCTATTCCCTATCTCTTTCACACTAAAATTTCCTAAGATTTCAAGAGAGTATCTGTGAGTTGTGTGGGAGCTTTTCTGTGGAGTCGAGCAGCATTCTGAGGAGCTCGGTGTGGAACAAAGGAGCAAGAAGGCGTTCACCGTCGCGAGGAGCTTTTTGCGGGATTTCGTTATTTCTTCATTTAAGGTGGGTGTTTCTCAGGACTTCTAATGTAGGAATGATATTGCAATTGTTATGATTGATACTATGTTATAAAAAGTGAATGGAATGCGGTAGAAATTGCTTGAACATGCTAGTAATATTGAGACGAGACTGTCGGTACAGTCAACTGCCATGTGAGCCAGCCGACTGGTACGAGACACTACTTTTCATAATGTACTGATAAAATGTGTGCAATAGACATGATGGTGTGATTATTAAATGTATATTTTCCCTATGACACATATGATGGAGGGAAGGTAAATAAATGAAAAGAACTAATAGTGATAAATATCTGAAGTTGTCGGCGCAGTCGACTGACTTGGTGTTAAGTCGACTGGTGCTTCATTTCTGAATATGACTGTTTGAAAGTCCCCTGAATAAAGATATTCTATTTACGTAGACCCATTATGATGATTCGAGATTTGTACCTTCATTATTGTAAGAAAGTATGGGCAATGTGAATGCATGTTTAGAGTAGTTTTCTCTAAAGGAGCATGTTAATAACTGGGAAAATTATGCTGTGAATGCTACTGAACAAGAAGAAACTCTGTTTATGAAACATGAATTGATGTATACTGTTAATTGATATCATGATGCAAGTACACGTAAGAACTATAAATAAATTCCCTAATTGAAATGGATCTGTCCAGTCGACCGAATGCGTGTAGCAAGACGACTGATCTCGACTGGGAAATTATGCTGTTTGAAATCTCCAAGACAGATGACTGATTAATGAACAGTCGACTGTCATGTGGATAATATTGTGAATATGGAAGGTTGCGGGACAGGCGACTGGTTGAGTGCAACAGTCGACTATCCCGAGCTTTTATGAGGAACCTGTATGTGACTGTATAAGTCGACTGGTATTCTTCCAAGTCGACTGTACAGAGTGGACTTTTGATAATTTGATTCATGTTATTTACTGTTGGTAATGATGAACTTTATGCTTTTAATTGATGGATTCTGTTTATAGCTGTATGAATTATGTGAAAGGAATCATAGATGAGAATTGAGAATTAAATGAATAATTATGAAAGGCTAAATCATGATGAGAAAGTCTGTGGGACTCTAAAATGAAATCATGAGCTGATGGCGCTCAATTGGATATTGTGAATTTGAAATTGAACGAAGGAGTAGCTAAGTCTCCCCGGCAGTGAAATGAAATGATATTGAGAAATAGACCAGGTTGGTCAAGTGAAATGAAATGATAAGTCCGGTTGATGGAGAGGCTAACTCTAGAGCTTGATTTTTATTCATGATTCTAATGTAACTTTAATACATAGTGTGGAGGTGATGAAGGTGAGAGAAAAACATGAGTATGAGAGCTAGGGTACGGTGCGGGTGTGTGAGCCGCAGAATGCATGCTTGATGCGTCAAGACATGGCGCTGGCACAACTCAGTAATGATCGGACTCTAGTCACGCTTGTGGGATGTTTTGGTGACTGCAAGAGGAGTGTGTTCAGGGAGGAGACTGAATTGTCGCAGAATGCATGCTTGACGAGTCAAGACATGGCGCGAAATTCTACTCCAGGGGCCAGGATACATGCTTGTACTCATAGAATCATCTAGGATACTCACTGGAATTACAGAAGTAGAGTAAGTCATGGCGGGGGATTGAACCCTACAAAAATGAAGAACGATTAAGAGGCTTGCCCTCGAACCTATGTAGTATGGGATGCATAGAATTCGAACAAGCGTGCATTAGTGTCATGAGAAAATTAAATAAATTGCATTAAGGATTAAGTGCACAATCACGACACGACATCTCTAAAAGTTCCCCTTTGATTTTTACATGCTTATTATGAACAAGATTGTTGATTTGTTAAGAAATGAGATTCATTATACTGTTTCTGGCATAGAGAGGATGGCCATGTATAATTATCGTCGGTTGAATAAACTGACGTACCCACAGTTTTGTATGCAGGATAAATTACATGTAAAGAGGAATGGATGCATAAAGATCTCATTATGTTGTTGTTCATTTATGTAAATGTTGTATATTTTGCTTCCGCTGTGTAAATTTAAATGTGAGATGTTGTAACTCTGATGTAAAAAGAAAAGTTTGAATTTCCTTGTAAAATTGTACAAAAGAAAAGCGAAAAGATCCTGAAGAACATCTTGAACTCAGTAATTTTGGGATTCGGGGTGTTACAGGGGCTGCTTCCTCCGTCAACCGGCGGGACTCACCCCCACCAACCGCTAACGCCGATCCACACCCTTCAAAGCACAGGGCTCACCATCGTAGGTCCCGAAGGAGCGTCACCCGTCAGGTCCAGCCCGACCTACGGGGAGTAATCGTTAACCGACAGATTAACCGCAGCAGGGGAAGGGCCGCTTCCAACCCGGCCCCGAACCATCCTAGGCCGCCGCCCGAGGGGCGGAGGTCAGCACTCAGCCGCATCGGAAGGCAGCCTTCAGACCGACCCAACAGGGTCGAGGGAGCCCCCGTCACTCACAAGGAGTTCCAAGACTTTCGGAGAGAAATTCTCGGGGCCCTCCGAGGGGCCCCCGAGGAGGAAACCCTCCGCTCCCAAACCGGATCAGATACTGAGACCAGCGTGTCGCGCCCGTCAACAATCCAGCCAGAAGATGATGGCGTACTCCTAAGGCGCCTCCAAGAAGTGGAGGATCGCCTCGACCATATAGGAGACGGCGACCGACGAGCGGCTCAGGGGTACAGACCTGTCCGTCCTCCCTTCTCTGCCCCCATCCTCCAAGCGGAAATGCCCAGGAATTTCCGACCACCTCAATTCGAGACCTACGACGGCGAGGGAGATCCCGCTGATCACATGGAGGGTTTCAAAACCCTCATGATGATTCACAGCACCTCGGATCCCCTGCTATGCCGAGCCTTCCCCGCCACACTTCGGGATCCGGCTCGTGAATGGTACTCGAAACTCACCCTCGGCTCCATTTACTCCTTTGACCAACTAGAGGGCAATTTTCTTGCCCACTTCGTCACCAGCCGGAAGGCGGAAAGGACCAGCGCCTATTTACTTGGGCTCAGACAGGTAGAAGGAGAGTCCCTCAGAGTGTTCGTCCGGAGATTTACCACGGAGGCGAGGTCGGTCTCCTCCCTTGATCCAGGCATCGCCTCTGCGGCCTTTCGGCACAACGTCCGTCATGGACAGCTGAAAGCTTCTCTGGCAAAGAGACCCCCCGTCGACTTTCCCGACCTCCTCAACAGGGTTGAGAAATACATTAGGGCGGGAGAGGCCCTTAGCCCCGAAGAAGCTAGGGAGGCCACCGGGAAGGGAAAACGAAAGACCGAAGAAGGCGAACCATCAAAGAAGGCTCCGAGGGACGCGGGGCCTACGAAGAAAGTTCCGCTGGTCCCCCGCTTCGAGAGGTACACCCCCTTGACTCATAGCGTATCCGCCATCCTCTTAGAAATCGAAGACAAAGGCCTCGTCCGACTACCTCCCCGACCTAATAATAACAGGAATCAAGATCAGCGCTTCTACTGCCGCTTCCACAAAGATCGCGGACACGATACCGACCAATGCCGAGCCCTGAAAGACGAAATTGAGGAACTCATCTCACGAGGGTTCCTCCGACAGTTCACCCGAGAAGGCCGACGGGATCGGCGAGATGATAGGAACCGGAGACTTTCGCCTCCGGACCCTACTTCGACCCACCTCCGTGGTCAGGAGCTCGGATCCGAGGGTACCGCAGATACGCCATTCATCTTGCACTGTGTCCACGGGGGACCGATGGGAGGAGGTTCAGATACATCTCGAAAAGCCTTCATCCAAGAGGCGAATGCTGTCCAAAGCAACCCCTCGTCTAAGCCACAACCAGGGCCAGTCTCCTTCTCAGGAGAAGACCTCGAAGGCGTTCACCTACCCCACTGCGATGCCCTCGTCATCAGCCTCCACATGGCTAACTGTGAGGTTCGCCGAATCCTCGTCGACAATGGTAGCTCAGTTAATATTCTCTTCCTCAAAACCTTTGAGAGCCTCAAGTTACCCGGTGGAAAGCTCAAGCCCGCCGGACACACGTTACATGGATTCTCCGGCGCCCCTGTCGTAACAGAAGGGAGTGTTACCCTCGACGTCACCGCAGGATCGGCTCCTGTCAAGAGGACCAAATCCATGGATTTCATGATTATCAATATCAAGGTAGCTTACAACGCCATCCTCGGCCGACCCGGACTGAACTCCCTCGAGGCAGTACCTTCAACCTACCTTCTGAAACTCAAATTTCCCACCCCCCAAGGGGTCGGCATCGTCCAAGGTAGCCACGAAGCCGTGCGGTCATGCTATATAACCGACATCGGAGGGGGTGTATCCCCTCTCGACGCCTCTGAACTCGAACCCGAGAGGGATGGCCCCGCCCCCGAGCCTGTCGACGAACTAGAAGAGGTCCTGTTCAACACCGAGGATGAATTAAAGTGGTTCCGGGTAAGCCGCTCGCTCACCCGGGACTTGAAAACAGGCATCATCGCCTGCGTCCGTCGCAACGTTGATCTCTTCGCTTGGAAGCCCTCCGACATGCCCGGGATCTCCGAAGACTTGATTATGCATCGGCTGAGCGTCATCCCTGACTCTTAGCCGGTCGTCCAAAAGAGGCGCAAAGTCGCCCTGGAGAGGCAACAAATTGTGAAGACAGAAGTGGACAAACTCTTGTCCGCTCGATTCATTCAGGAAGTCAGCTACCCCGAGTGGTTGGCCAATGTTGTTATGGTAAAGAAGGCAACAGGGGGTTGGCGGATCTGCATCGACTTCACGGACCTTAACAAAGCATGTTCGAAAGATCCCTTCCCCCTCCCCCGCATCGACGCTTTAATCGACGCAACCTCGGGGCATGAACTACTGTCCTTCATGGACGCATTTTCGGGGTACAATCAGATCCGGATGTTTCCACCAGACATCTCCAAAACCTCGTTCGTCACCGACCAGGGTCTTTATTGTTACCGCGTTATGCCCTTCGGGCTAAAAAACGCCGGAGCCACGTACCAACGGCTCATCAATAAAATCTTCAAAGACCTGATCGGCCGCAACGTGGAAGTCTACGTCGACGACATGCTCGTCAAAAGCCGGGCCGGACCGGACCACGTTGCCGACCTCGAAGAGGCCTTCGGTGTCCTCCGACATCACAACATGAGGCTCAACCCGGCTAAATGCGCCTTCGGCATCTCCACTGGGAAATTCCTGGGGTTCATCGTCAGCCAACGCGGCATTGAGGCAAACCCCGAGAAAATCCAAGCCATTATGGACATGTCCCCCCCTCGGAATGTCAAGGAGGTTCAGAGGCTCACGGGCCGGTTGGCTGCAATCGGCCGTTTCCTCTCCAAGTCAGGGGAGAAGTCTCTCCCCTTATTCAAGGCCTTACGCGGAAAGGGGGGCTTCGAGTGGGGTACCCATCAACAAGAAGCCTTCGAACAACTGAAGCAATACCTTGCCAACCCACCTCTCCTCAGCAAACCCGAGCCAGGCGAGCCGCTTTGGCTATACCTGTCAGCCTCGGACAGCGCCCTCAGCGCTGTCCTCGTCCGAGAAGAGGAAGGAGTCCAAAGGCCATTGTATTATGTGAGCAAAGTACTACTCCCAGCCGAGACGAGGTACGCAAAGATAGAGAAGGTGGCCTATGCCTTAATCATGGCAGCCCGGAAACTCCGTCCTTACTTCCAGGCCCACTCCGTCCAAGTACTGACAGACCAGCCACTAAAGACTGTCCTTCACAAGCCCGAAAACTCCGGCCGCTTAGTCAAGTGGTCAATTGAGCTGAGTCAGTTTGACATCAGCTATCATCCGAGGGTGGCCATTAAAGGACAGGCCCTCGCCGAATTTATAACTGAATGCACCGCCTCCGAGCAGCCCAGCATCGAAGGCTCGGATCCGACCTGGGAAATCTTTGTTGACGGCTCATCATGCGAAACCAGGAGCGGAGCAGGCATCATCCTTCATGGCCCCGACCAATTCCTGCTTCAATACTCTCTTCGCCTCAACTTTCCGGCCTCCAACAACGAGGCAGAGTACGAAGCCATGAACGCCGGATTGACCCTCGCCTACCGAGCCGGAGCCAAGCAAATCCGGGCCTTCAGCGATTCTCAGCTCGTGGTCAACCAGATCACCAGAGAATACGAAGCCCGCGATGATCGCATGATAAGATACTTGGCGGCAGTCCGACGACTCCTGGCATCCTTCAGCTGTGCCACAGTTATCAGAGTCCCCAGGGAACAGAACGCTCAAGCAGACGCGTTATCCAAACTTGCCTCTTCCTCCTTCGAGGGTCTCGATCAGACAGTGCTCATAGAAATCCTCTTGAAGCCAAGTATCAATGACCTAGAGCCGGAGGCGATGTGTGTGCAAGATAATGCCAGCCCAGACGACTGGACCACTCCCATCCGAAGATTCTTAATCAATGCCGAGCTCCCTGGAGACAGAGCCGAGGCCAGACGAGTCAGAATCCGAGCTGAGAGATTTGTCATGATTGATGACATCCTCTTCAAACGCTCATACACCTTGGCCGACGGCAAACCGTACCTCCGCTGTCTCACTAGCGGCGAGGCCAGCTACGCCCTCAAAGATCTACACGAGGGGATCGGCGGATGCCACATGGGGAGCAGGACACTTGCTCGGAAGGCCCTGAATTAGGGGTACTATTGGCCGACCATGCTCCAGGACTCGCAAGACTTAGTCAAAAGGTGCGGCCCCTGCCAAAGGTTCTCCCCCATCAAAAGACTTCCTCAAGCCAATCTCCGATCCCTGGCAAGCCCTACACCGTTCGCCATGTGGGGCATGGACCTTGTAGGGCCCTTCCCCCCAGCAGTAGGACAAAAGAAATTCCTGATAGTCGCCATCGACTACTTCACCAAATGGCTCGAAGCCGAGCCTCTATCCAGCATCACCGAGCGCCAAGTACAACAATTCTTTTGGAAAAACATCATTTGCCGGTTCGGCATCCCCCGGATCCTCGTTACAGACAACGGAACCCAATTCCAGGGTCAGAGCTTCCAAACTTTCTGCGCGGACATCGGTATCCAGCAACGCTTCTCCGCTATTTGCCACCCTCAGTCCAATGGCCAAGCAGAGAACGCGAACAGGCAAATCCTCGACGGCCTCAAGAAGCACCTCGACAGTTCCCCCAAAGGGCTTTGGGTCGAGGAACTGCCTAGTGTGCTATGGGCGTACCGAACCACCAAGAGGATCCCCACGGGAGAGATGTCGTTCGCCTTGACCTACGGGACGGAGGCAGTCATCCCCGTCGAGGTCGGCCTGCCTTCTCCCCATATCCTGGCCTTCGACGAAGCTGGCAATTCGTCAGGCTTAAGGGCCAACCTGGACCTCGTCGCCGAAGTCAGAGAGAAATCCTCAATCCGGAGAAGCATCTACCAACAACGGATCGAGAAGTTTTACAACAAGAAAGTCCGCCCCACTAACATCAAGGCCGGAGACCTCGTGCTACGAAAACTGTCCGTCTCTGATCCAACCAAGAAGAGGAAATTGGCCTCCAACTGGGAAGGCCCATACCGTATAGTCGAGGTTGTACGCCCTGGTACGTACCGACTGGCGGATATGGACGGCCGGCTCATCAGCCGACCCTGGAACGCCGAGCACCTGATGAAGTTCCTGGATGAGCGAACATAGGTCCTAACTTGGCTAATGTATATAAAACCCTTTGTAAACTTTCCTGTGTAAAGGGCGGCTTCGACGACCGTCCCTATCTAGTATGAAAGAAATCTCTTTTTTGTCAAACTCCAAATAACTCGACAGATCGGCACCCGAGTCCCCACTCCGGTATCATCCCCAGCATCTCGGTAGGTCCAATCCAGCTTCGGGCCAAGGACTCTTCCTAAGGCCCCGCGTTGATCCCTCACGGATCGACGGAGCTGAACCACGCCTCCGACATCGTTCACCACACTTCTTAACAGAGCAAAGGAGGAAAAGAACTCTTTATTCATACTCCTTTATTTGGTTATGAGAAAACAAACAAAGACCGTTACAGGACCACTCCACTCATCTCAAACTGAAGGAAGCCACCATCTTAGGGCCCCCCGGGTCCAACGAAGGGCGGGACAACTCCGACCGAACGGCTAGGAGCCCTCTCCTCGTCATGGCGGTCCTTGGGCTCAGCCACGGTCGACACACCAGCCACGGAGCTCTGGGCATCCACTGGTCGCATGCGCTCCAGCAGGAGCAGCGCAGAAGGAACCCCCTCCGCTCGCCGACCCACGGAGGAAGATGACGAGATGCCCAACATCGTCTTGTAGCGGTGTATCTCCATCTCCTTCTCCACTATGACATCGCGAAGTAACCTCTCGGAAGAGGGCCTCTGTACCGAGGCGTTCGACATGGTATGTCCAAGTCCGACACCTCCGAGGTCCCGGTCCCCCATCGCCCTCTTCAGCCGGCTCGCCTCCTCACTTAAGGCCTCAGACTTATTCCGATAATAGTTAAAGGCCGCATCAGTGTCACGAGCCCCTTTCCGGCAGCGAACCAACGTGGCCTCCAGGGCCTCAACTTTGCTCCGGAGCCACGCCACGTCGGAACGACGGGGGTCCACCTCGGGAAGAGGAGCCGCAACCTACAAGAAAACCAGCCAACTTAAAACACATAAGCAAGGAGGGTCGGAAACACCCGAAGTCAAAACACTTGGCCGGTCAAAAAATCCTTTTTTTATAAATTGAGTCGCTTCTTACAAAAAATGAAGTGGCCAGTCCACGGAAGGCAAATACAATCGAGAGAAGGAAATAGAAAGACAAAAATTATACAACTTATTTTCCCACCTCAGCATCGGCAGTCGGGTCCACGAGGGGGTCGACAGGCGGGTCGAGAGCAGGCCCTTCTTCGCCAGGGGTCTTCGGTGTCCCCTCGACCTCCATGTCATACTCGAAATTGGACAGATCAAGGGTTGGGTAGAAGTGCCTCACGTGGCTGAGTGCCTTCGCGTAACACTCGTCTTGAGCCTTGATCACCAGGAGCTGACCCGTCTCTGTCAGCTCTTCCCGCTCCTTGGCAAACTCCTTCTCCTGAGCCGCCATCTTCTCCGCCCATTCCTCCTTCTCCTTGTCAAAGGCCGTCTTCATCTCTTGCTCCCTCTTCTGGGAGCCTTCGAGCTCTGTCTTCATCTCCTTCGTCTCCTGCTCGGCCTTGTCCACCCGGTCGCGCTCCCGCTTCAAAGCAGCCTCGTACAGGCCCCTCACGTGGGCCCTCTGCACGGTCGCCTGTAGTCACCGAGCATAACTAAGGAAGCCTCCTCTACAACGTAATTGCGGGACAAAAGAGGTTGACAGACTTACCAGCACATTGGCCTGTGCGAGGCGAGTATACGCCTCATCTAGGGTCTCGTTCTTCATCTCCGAACGATCCCGGGGGGTCACCAACTTACTCGCCACCTCGACGGCTTGCCGCCCTCGGGTCAAACAGTCTCCCTCGCGGATCGACCAGCTCGGCACCCACGGTCGCCGAAGCCTTTCCTCTATCTCCGGATCTGCCAGAGGGCCCTTCCCCTTATCGAGATCGATGACCTTGCCCTGGTCCGGACCGCCCTGAACCGCCGCATCCTTGACCGTCTCCGAGCGAGTCCTTTTGGCCCTCGACTGAACAGGGGCCTCGGAGACCACCTGGGACGACCCCCTCGTCTTCATCTTCTTCTCAGCCTCCTCCTTCTTCATGGCGAGCCTTTTCGCCTTGATCGACTCAGGATCCATACCTGCAAAAAGATCCAGTAAGGACAATGAGCACAGAGGATCAACAAAGCCAAAAAGAAAGAAACAACTACATACATAGATCGGCCGGGCTCAGTCCGGCATTCACCAAATGGCCCTCGGTCACCTTCGCCCAGTTGATACTATATGACAAACGGAGGCGCTCAACAAACCCCCACTCCTCGGCGGTCAGGTCCCTCGGCTTCGGCGTTTTGTAGCTCGGCTTGGAGTGGTTCCACCGAGTGGGAATGTCCCAAGGTTCCTCACTCCGGATCACCAGATACTTCTTCTTCCACTCCTTGATGGAGTCCGGATGACCATGGACAACCTTCCCCTTGCCCCGGGGTGAAATGCAATAGATGCCCTCAGCCGACGAGCCGATCATCAACATCGCTTGGAAGACATTCAGCCGTAGAGGTACCCTCTGCTCCTCGCACATCAACACGAAACAGATGATCTGCTTCCAAGAATTGGGCCCGTACTGCATCGGCGCCAAGGACGCCCAGTTCAGCACCTCACGAACGAACGGGTGAACGGGCAACCTCAGGCCGGAGATAAAGGCATCCACGGAGAAGACGCAATACCGATCCGGCAGGGGGTCGGTCGGTCAAAGAGTGGAGCTCGGCAACATGAGCTCGTAGCTGGACCCTATATGGTACGCCAGCCGCAAAGCCTCCAAGTTACCTGCCTCAAGAACGGTCGGAAGTGCGTCCATTATCACCCTCTTCCGGCTCGGCGACGACGGTTGGACCCCACACACCTCCTTATCAGAAAGATCGTCGGGGTACCGACGGATCGGCTTGGGCTGTACAGGCGACCCTATCATAAAGTTAACAGGTGCCTGACTCGAGCCCCCAATCCTCGACCCCTTCTTCTTCGGAGCCCTCTTCTTCTTCTTGGTTCGTTCCGGGGAGGGAGTAGATAATCGCCCCAGACCTGTCGGCATGGAACTCGAGCCCGCGCCCTGACCTCCTATCTGAGCCCCTTCGGCTCCCCCCTCCTCTTCAGAAACCAGCCCTAGAATCTGAACTTCGGCGGAACTACCGCCCCCCTCCTCAGAATCGCTGCTCTCCACAACAAAAAGCCTACGAGACCGTAGCGGCTTCACATCATACACTGGCTGATCCTCGCCTGCAGACTCCCCCTCGAGATCAGACTCCTCCCACGAAGTCGGTTTGGAGGCGGGTTTCACGTCCCCCCCAGACGTCGACGCCGACAAGCCAGACTGAGCCCTATCCATCTGTGCCTAAACTAAACAAACTTACCAACAAACTTGAGGTCGCCTCGGAAGAACGAGCCTGGTACAGCGAACAGTAGGGACGAAGACTGAAATGTTGGGAGATTTTTAGAAAGAGAATGAGGCGAGTAAGAAGTGGACGATAGGGGGAGAGGGGAGAACATTTATAGAGGGCAAAAACGACTCCTCGATTTCTGCAATTACTGTTCACCGATTGACGTGTAGCGACTGCCTGGAAAACCGCGCCACGTCCTCGAAACATGGGCCGCTGACGTCATCCAGTGCCAGGCTGGCAGCCAGACACAGGGGTCGGGTCGGATGAAGTGCTCGGTGGAAAAATTTTCTTTTTTAAGATTTAAGGCTACAGGGCTCGGTCGGCTCCCCTCTCACCTGCGAACAACTTGGGGCTTACAACCTCGGCAGCCGAAAACCCCAAATTGTTCCCGGGTGGCAGGAAAGCCACCATCGCCTGCGCCCCGAGCTCCAGGGCTCGGTCGGCTCCTCTCTCACCCGCGAACAGCTCGGGGCTTAAGGCCTCGTCGGCCGAAACCCCGAATTGTTCACGGGTGGGAGGGAAGCCACCGTCACCTAGAACCCTAACAAGAAAGTAGATCGACCCGCATATCCGAGGCTCTTCAGCCCCAGATCCAGAACACGGTGGGTACCCCTCCCGTCCTGATCTTTCCCGGGCCAAACAACCGTATGGGGGTCGTCTGACCCGAAAAAGGATCCGGACGGCAGAGTCGCCACCAATTCGAGGCCCCTTGGCGCTACAATATTTTTCAGAAGAGAGACGTCCGCCGAAGCAGACACCTCTGGTGGCCATTGGACCACCCTTGCTGTGATCAAACCCGCTAGGGGGGAGAGGTATTTATAGCCGCCCCCACGGACCAGCCTTTATGACATTGGGGAAGCCAATCGACGGAAGCCCATGCGCCACCTGCATTCATTAGGCGGCGTCATTTAATGCCCCTAGAAAATTGGAACATCGCACGGATCCCGGAAGCACCATCAATACTCCGCTAAGGCGACAGACCACGCTACGCAAACCTTCTTCTCAGGAGGAAACAACGGCTCGCCATCACCCTTGCCGACACATAATCCCTCGTCTTCTCGAGGTTCGGTCGAGCACCAGGGCCTTCTTCTCAGGAAGAATCACCGGCTCGCCATCACCCTTGCCGACACATAATCCCTCGTCTTCTCGAGGTTCGGTCGAGCACCAGGGTACTCTTCTCAGGAAGAAACAACGGCTCGCCATCACCCTTGCCGACACGTAATCCCTCGTCATCTCGAGGTTCGGTCGAGCACCAGGGCCTTCTTCTCAGGAAGAAACACCGGCTCGCCATCACCCTTGCCGACACATAATCCCTCGTCTTCTCGAGGTTCGGTCGAGCACCAGGGTACTCTTCTCAGGAAGAAACAACGGCTTGCCATCACCCTTGCCGACGCGTAATCCCTCGTCATCTCGAGGTTCGGTCGAGCACCAGGGCCTCCTTCTCAGGAAGAAACACCGGCTCGCCATCACCCTTGCCGACCCATAATCCCTCGCCTGCTCGAGGTTAGGTCTGGCACCAGGATAATCCCCTCATGAAGGCACAACGGCTCGCCATCCCATTTCTACAACCGTAAACACTCCTCCACGGCTAGCTCCCGTACCCCCGCAGGAGTGGGGGGCTTGTGTGGTAGGGTAAAAATGGCTTAGCGCCCAACCAGGGCCCAATACAACTCTCACTCAAAAATCGGTAGAAACAGCAGTCTAGTTCGGAGTCGAGCCACTGCAGGATCGGCACCGAACCCAAAGTTCACCCCCACAGATCTGGTCTCCTCGTATCCGATGAGCGGCGATGGCCCTCGACCTCCGATCCACGACAGCCCTCCGGGTCGTCCGCCCCTCCTGGTATAGAATGAGGATGGCCTGGCACAGCCTGGGCCACCAGATCCTCCCGGAAGCACAGAAGCCCCATGATCTGCCATGTCAGCTCCAAATACCACCAAGGGCTTTGCCACGTCAGCCCTATACCACTCCTGGTACTGCCACGTCAGCCCTAAACCCCCTGGGCCTTCTGCCACGTCAGGCCCATGGGCTTTCGGGTTCAGACCCGGCCCCCAAGCGGATCCAAACCCGGTTAGAATTCTCTATAAATACTAGACCCTCACCCACCTTTAGAGGTAACCAATCTTTTACCACTTAAATTCACCTAGTTATTGCTACTTTCTCACAGAGACTGACTAGATCGTCGGAGGGTCCGCCACCGGGATAAACCCCGGTGTTTCAGGACCGTCTGCAGGTACACAAGACCTCAGATCCGAACCCTCTGATCCGAGCCGAAGCATCCACTTCACTCCGAGCCCGTTGCAGGAGCCGCCAGGTCACTCCGAGGGTCGTCTGACAAGCAGCTTTCTCCTTCAATATAAATCGAGTCCGAACTCACACCTGGTGCATCCACACGTCTCCCAGAAATAAACAGCATCATATATATATATATATATATATATATATATATATATATATATATATATATATATATACGAAACAAGATACGTGAGAAAACCACACAAACGGCAATAAAAAAATTATGACACTTTTCTAGTAGATCGGATTCCCCACACACAAGCTAACGCAAGTTGTAGATGTGAGTTTCGATTCGCAGTTTGCAAGATACATTAATGTATCTCTTTCATTCACAAAAAAGAAAATAAAGTTATACACGGCCGTATCACGCAAACTATGAGTCGAAACTCACTTCTACAACTTGCTTTAGCTTGTATGTGGTGAATCCAACCTACTCGTAAAGTTTTGTAATTTTTGGTTGCCGTTTGTACAGTTTTCTACGTTTTTGTACTCAAAATATCAAAAATTAGTTATTTTAGTTGTTATGAAAACATAGAAAACCGCACAAACGGTATCCAAAATTTTTGAAACTTTGATAGTAGGTCGGATTCACCACACACAAACTAACACAGCTTATGGGAGTGAGTTTCAACTCACAGTTTGCGAGATACGGTCGTGTATCACTTGATTTTGGTTTTTCTTGAAAATAAAGCGATACATTGCCGTATCTTGTAAACCGTGTATCGAAACTCACTCTTAGAAGTTATGTTAGCTTGTGTGTGGTGTTTCTGACCTACTCATAACTTTTTGAAACTTTTGTGGTCGTTTGTGCGGTTTTCTATGTTTTCATACTCAAAATTTCCAAAATCAAGTATGTTGTTGTTTGATACGTGTGAAAACCGCACAAACGGAAACAAAAAATTACGAAACTTTGGAAGTAGGTTGGATTCACCACACACAAGCTAACACAATTTTTGGAATTGAGTTTCGACTCACGGTTTACGAGATGCGACTGTGTATTACTTTATTTTGGTTTTTCGTGAATCAAAGCGATACACGGTTGTATTCTGCAAACCGTGAGTCGCAACTCACTTTTAGAAATTGCATCAGCTTGTGTGTGGTGAATCCGACCTAATCCCAAAGTTTTGGAATTTTTTGTTGCCATTTGTGCGGTATTACTAATATCGAACAATAAAAACTACGACTACACCTACAATTTGAGCGAACATCTACAATTAGAGCGAACAACAACAACTACATATATAATTCTACCATCCACAATTATCAAAAAACTATATACAAACAACTACATCTATATAACCAGACATCACAAAAATAAATTTAAAAAATAAAAAAATAATTCGAGTTTCCGATAGGGTTTCGAAGATTGGAAGAGGAGAAGCGGGTTGTCCAGGGAGTCTTCGGGCTGTCGGGCGAATGGAGGAAGAAGGGAGCACGGCGGCTTCTCGCTGTCGAGTTGAAGGAGGAGGAGGAGGGGGGAGGTGTTTGGAGTCGGGTGGTTTTGAGTGTTCAGGTTTCAGTGGGTTCAAGTACGAGAGAGAGGGATTAGGGAGAGTGAGTGAGAGAGAGCCAGAAGGAGGTCAGTGGTCGGGATGATGAGGATGAGGCGCTAGAGGTCGGAGGTGGGGGTTTCGGGATGTTGGGTTCGGTGGAGAGAGAGGCAGATGAGGGATAGAGAGATGGGGATGATGGGCGGGGGGATTCTTGGTCGTTGGCTCATAATCAAGTTGATCCAACAGCCCAAAGAAGAGTTTGTAACGGGTCTGCCAAACAGACTTGTTTGCAATGGAAAACTTATATATATATATATATATATATAAGTAAATATGCTAATAAAATAAATTAGACTGTAACAGATTATCGATTTCTTCACTTTCAAATGTTGAAATTGCTCAATGAAAACTAAATTTGGTAGTTAGTCATGTTACTGAGCACCTTGGGATGTTTTATTTTTTTTGGAATATAGCCACCATGTTTCATTGATAAGGAGTTAACAAAACAATCGCGGAGCACCGAGAAAAAGTACAAGAACTACGAGACAAATAAAACATAAGACCTCCACCTAGCATAAGAGGGTGGGACAAGTAGTTAAAATAAAGATAACATAACGAGTACATAGACGACAACATAAAAAACAAAGGAAGCCCCTCCAACATATGACTGGAGGGTGGAAAAGTGGGGTATGACGTGCCCCTCAGTCCAGAGTAGGACCAATCACGATCTCCCCGTCGTAATACTCGTCCACCTGGAAGGCCCTGAGGATCCTCCCCCTAGGTCCCGTCGCCGTAGCTGTAGCCCAAAAGAAAATCAGATGTACAATAAGAGTTAAATTACCAGAAATTCTATTTCTAGTACCAAAAAAATAAAAGTTATACCTGTCAAGCCACAGAACCCATGGCATTGCTGTGATTGCGATATACCATGCTTCTCTCATTCTCTCGAAAGCAAATAAGAGCCAATCTATAAATACTCATATGATAGTGGATAATTAGAAGTACTGAGGTCTCGAAGGACTTCTACCATCACAGTTTTGCTTCTCTGACATTCTAAGAGGAGATGGTTTCTCGTCTTCGTGTGAGATGTGCAAAAACCGCATACGGGAGCGAGATTCGAGACCCTTTTAGCTAGATTTTCCCATGTCAGGACAGCATCATTAAGCCTTGGCCTTCCAAAGTACTGACGACCATTTCGGGATACATCCTCTGAAATTGATGCGGTTATATAGTGAACATATTGAGAATGATCCATTTGTTTCTAGTTCCCAGGCTCTCCGGTCAGGGCCTTGCGAGCATCCAACCCCAGACTGCTCAATATATGTAGGGTTGGCATTCGGGTCGGCCGGGCCGGGTCGGGTCGGACCCGTGCGGGTTGAAGACGAAAGTGAGCGGGTTCGGGTCAGGTTGTGGGTTTAACCGAGTCGGGCCGGGCCAGGTTCGAAAGTGAAACTTCGACCCGGCCAACCCGCGAACCCATTCGGGCTGTACACGTGTCGGGTCGAGTCGGGTCGCAGGTTGGCACAATTAGATTTTATTTTTTAATTTTTTTTTTTTACAAATTCACTTTAAAAATTGCATATAATATTCATTTCAACTACTATGAATTTTTTACAATTTTTTACATTCAAATACTTTTCATCTCTTTTAACCTTAAAAAATAAATAAATAAAAATTGTATAACAAGTATAAGAGTCTAAGAGATTAAAAATTAAACAAAATTGTATATATTAATCATTTCAATTTGTATGAAACTTGTACAAATTATTATTTTATAATTATTATTTTTTTACAAGTTCACTTTAAGAAAAATTATAACTACTATGACTTTTTATATAAGTTATTTACATTCAAACACAATTTTTTTTTCCTCTCTTTTAAACTAAAAAAATAAATAAAAAATGTACAACAAGTTTAAGAGTCGAAGAGATTAAGAATTAAACAAATTTGTATATATTATTCATTTCAACTTGTATAAATTTTTTGCAGATTTATATTTTATAAATTTTTTTTACAACCCGACTTTAAAAAAAACAACTACTATGAATTGTTTACAAGTTTTTTACATTCAAATACAAGTTTTTGGTTTACTATTCTTATTGTTGGACTTTAGGCGAGTTGCTTCCACTTGTTTATATATATGACGCTTTTTCTTGAGGCTGGTCTTCCGCCTTCATCCAACCTTCAGTGCATACGAGCATCTCCAACGTATCCGGCTTCAAGCGATTCCTGAAATCTGTTAGAACTCTGCCACTTGTAGAAAAAACACTTTCTGAAGCAGCTGTGAAGACAGGAGTTAGTAGATCTCTAGTCATATGTGAAAAAATAGGGAAAAGATTTTCATGTTCTTTCCACCATTTTAGCACTTCAATCTTACTACGAGAAGTCCCATTATCTTGTTGATTATACCAATTTAATTCATTAGGTGCATTAGTCCTATGTTTTTTTGATTGAATATGAGCAAATAAATTAGTAGTGACATCTTCTAATGTACTCTTACCCTTACCTCTAGCAGTAGAAGAAGAAGAAGTACCTATACTAGTTGTACTACTAAATGCAAGAGTTCTATGATAATAATCATACAAGTTATTCAATGTCTTTTCAAAGCTAGCTACGAATTCATTACAGTTATATTCAGAATCCTTTCCAAGTAAAGTAAAAAATATTTCAATCAAACTCTTTGTACCTGCTAATTTGATACGAGGATCCATAATAGTAGCAATACGATACAACATAGGAGGAAGATTAAAATACTTCAAAAAAAAATTCATAAGCGGGAACAACAATATGACTAATGTATTCGTCCGAAATCATATCTTGAAAAGTTTGCATCATAGTAATGATTGAAATAAAAATAGTACTAGAAGTATAATCATAAGATGTAGTAAACTTCACAGTTGCTGTATTAAAAGGTTCCAAAAATCGTAATAAAGATTCGGGAAAAAATTATGATTCGGGAGTCATTTGAAAATTTTCCATGTTTTTTGCAAGACAAAAATCGTTAATAATATCTTTGTATTGAGTTACAACATTAAGTAAATCGAAAGTAAAGTTCCATTGGTGTTTAACATCTTTACGAAATTTTCTAAAATGTCTTCCCCTAGCTTTACACCATCTTTTAAATTCTTGAAGCATAGGACCACTCAAAGCAATAAAATGTACACATTTTCTAATTGCCCTTATATATGGATCGGCTACTTTCAATACATCTTGTACACATAAATTTAAAATATGACACGCACATCTAATATGAAAAATTTCTAAACATGGAGGATCTAATTGTGTTTTTAATGTACTAAATGAAGCATTTTTATTAGATGCATTATCAAAATAAATAGTAAAAATTTTATCACGAATATGAAAGATATCACAAACTTCTAAAATACGATGTGCAATAACTAAACCACTATGGGGATATGGCAAACCGGCAAGTGAGATGAATCTCTTTTAAATCATCCAATCACTATCTATCCGTGGACAAATTAAGCCCATCATTGGAATATCGTTACAACTTTTCCAGCAATTGGAAGTTAACAATACCCTACAAGTTAAAGAATACAGGACTGCAATTAAACCACTCTCATTTTGATGTAATGTTTAAAACAATCGGATTTTAATGTGTTTCTAGGAATTCTTCTAAAATGTGGATTTTGGTGCATTTTGGTTGAAAAACTCTACATTCCCACTATCGGAATAGGAAAAATGTAGCTCATCCTTAATAACTAGTCGGGCCATTTTCCAACGAACAAGTTCGGGATCATAGGGTTGGCTATCTATTTGTCCAGTCTTAGGGTTTGATTTTCTGTTGGCCTTATAGGTCTTTTAATAAGTCTCTATGTACATTCATAATGTGTCTTTTTATTGTACCCGTTCCCTCACCCTTCTTCCATTTGTAACTCTTGTCACAATTTTTACACATCTTATGTCCTACACCGGATTTTTCGGATCGGTGATATAGTCATAAAATCTGTGTCAATCACTTGTTTCTCCCTAGTTTTTCTACTACTACTGGGTTCGGTTTGTTGTGTTTGTGTGTCAACATAATGCATTTGTTCTTCTATTTCGTGTGTAGGGATATCGTGAGTTCCTACCATAGGATTCGGTATATATACGTCGGGCTCTACATGTAGGACTATAGGAGGCCGACGTGAAGTGTCGGTGGATTCTTGTCCACTTTGGCTACGGCCGCTACCTCGTGATCTAGACATGGTAATATTAAATAGTGTATGTGATAAAAAACAATTTCTAGTGTTTTACTAGTGTATGTGAAATAATAAAAAAACAATGTTGGAGGTATATGTTGAAAAAATAAAATCTAAAAAACAATTGGAGGGTTGAAAAAGAGAAAATCAAAAAAACTGACAAACAAATATGATACAAAAAATTAGAATTACAAAAAAAACAAGACAATAGGAGGGTTGTGAATTTTGATACCGTACTTCGCGGATAATCATATATAGGAATGAGAGTGAAAATAAATGTAGAAGTAGAAGTCCAGACCGTCCGGTAGTCGTTGAAAGATAGAGAAAGAGGGCTTCTTTGTTGGAGGAGTTGAAGTAAACGTAGTTGAGAGTTGAATTTGATACGATCGGAATTTTTCACTTCTATGTTGCTTACTTCTTTGTTGAAAATTTTTGATTGAATCGAGATTGAATTGAGTAATAATAGTAGAGAGAGTAAGAGAGTAAGGTGTGAAATTTTTTATTGAATTAAGAGAGTATTTATAGGAGGAAAAACAGAAAAACAAAATTAACGGCTAAAAATAGAGCCGTTGAGGCTCTGCTACCGCTCAGTTTTTACTGTTGGACCCGTGCGGGTTTAACGTTCTAAACCCGTGGGTCGACCCGCAGGTTGGTGGGCAGGTTAGGCGTTTTCGACGGGTTGAGCAGGCTGGGTCGAGCAGGTTGAATTCGCAATTTCGGCGACCCTGGTCGACTCGCTTAGACCCGCAGGTTCGACCCGGACCCGAACCGCTAAATTGAGGGCCAGATTGGAGCGAGCGGATCGCAGGCAGGTCACGGGTCAACCCGGCCCATTTGCCATCCCTAAATATATGTCTGCAAGGCGATGATAGTCTCCTGAGAGTCCGGAGATAATCGTGACCTGAAAGAAAATCTCTAAGAACTTCTTTTCTAGCTCTTGGCCACCATGACGTGAGGGAGAGATGTCTGCTCATAAAGTTCGGGAACAAATCTTTTAGATGGTGAGCTTCATACAATTTGTCCCACCAGAACTTGGTAGTAGAGCCATTGCCGATGAAAGACGTGGAACAGCTGTTAAACGTGTCGTAAGCTTTGGTCACTCCTTTCCAAAACCAAAAGACTTTCGGCTCTACTCGGAAACCTAAGTTACGCGTCCCTCTTCCTTGAACATAGGACTGAGTGAAATCCTGCCAACCCTCGTCGTCAGGGTGATATACTTTCCACCACCACTTACCGAGGAGAGCTAGATTCATGTCCATTAGGTCCATAATACCCAATCCCCCATGAGCTTTCTTCATACAGGATTTTTCCTACCCGATGAGGTGATAGCGTCCCCCCCCCCCCCAACCTCAATGCCCTTCCACAGGAACCTCTTACGGATTCGGTCGATTCTTTGAATCACCCACTTTGGTAATTCAAAGAATGACATGTAATATGTCAGAAGGTTAGATAAAACCGAGTTAAGAAAAATCACTCTCCCTCTTAGGGAAAGCGATTTACCTTTCCACCCTGACAGTCTAGCTTCGATTCTGTCAAAGATTGGGGTCCAGTCCGATTTCTTAAGTCTCTCTAGCCTGAAAGGTAGCCCAAGGTACTTAATAGGAAAACCCTCATTCTTACAATTAAGGATGGTAGCACGTGCAGTCACATCTTCCGACTCCATGGCAATAGAGATAATGGGAGCTCTTGTGAAAATTAACACGTAAACCTGACCAGGCCTCAAAATAGTAGGGAACTCCCTTGAACGCAATAGTATAGCCCCAATTCTCGTTTCCAAAAAGCAGGGTATCATCAGCATATTGAAGTATAGTACAACCTAGCCAGCATCTCCCACAGGCCACTAGGGAAATCCAGCTTGCGTGTCTACAATTGTCTAACATGGACTTAAGGACATCCGCTACTGATGTGAATAGTAAGAGGGAGAGCGAATCGCTCTGACGCAAGCCTCTCCTGCAGGAAAACGGACGCCCCACCGAGCCATTCACGCTGATGGACGTCCTACTCGTTGTAAGACATTGCTTCACCCATTGGATCCATTTGTCCCCAAAGCCCCCACCTCTAAGTACTTCAATCAAACCACCCCATTCGACCGACTCATAGGCTTTCTCGAAATCCAACTTTAATAGGTAGTTGCTGTTATTGGAGGCATGGCATTGGTGGATAGTTTCCTCTGCAGTGGCAACACAATTCAGGATGCAACGTCCTTTGATGAAACTGGTCTGTTCTCGACTGATCAAACTGTCAACCACTGACCCTAATTTGTTGGCGAGTAACTTGGTGATAATCTTTACGTAGCAGTTAAGGAGGCTAATTAGGTGGAAATCCCCCACTCTGAGCGAGTCCTCCTTCTTCGGGAGAAGGACAACTTCCACAAAGCTGAGTCTGCCCAATCTTAATCTACGATCATAGAATTCGGACAAGATTGCCATCAGATCATCTTTGATCTCTTCCCAGAAGATTTGGTAAAACATCATGGGGAAACCATCTGGGCTTGGTGCTTTGTCATTGCCCATTTGGAGGATCACCTCTTTCACTTCCATCATCGTGAATGGAGCTTCAAGTGCCTGAAGTGATGGTCAGGCGTTCTGCATGTTGGGGGGGCAAAAACCATACCATCGCTAAGTGGATTCCGAAAGTTCGCCTTGAACACAAGAAGGTTTTTGAAGTGTGATTGAAACACAGTAATAATTTGTTCCTCATCTTGTACCACGCTCGTTTCAGTATGCACCAACAGAATGAGGTTGGATCTCCGTCGCAGACTTGCTACTCTATGAAAGAAGGTCGTATTTGCGTCTTCTTCCTAGAGCCATGAAATTCTAGACCTTTGTTGCTACCTAAATTCTTCAAGCTTATGGGCAATTTCCTCCCAAAGACTTAAGTGCCTTCAGTTAAACCTGGAGCTTCTTCAGTTTTCTTCTCGTTGCTAATCTTGATCTTCTTTAGTTACCATTAATTTTAGCTTAGTCGTAATCATTCCTTTCCAAGTCTTTATCCCGGATTTCTGATTTGATTCGAAGGTAGCTTACTCATGAACATTCTGTCGTGTGTTCTGAGTTTCAGACAAGACTTTCCCATTAGAGATTTATGTTTTTTTTTTTTTTGATAAGAAGATGACCTCTGTCATCGTTTCATTAACGAGAATTAAAGAAACCAAGTAGTACAAATTACATAAACCAAAAGAAAGGACCCTATATCCTTACCTGCTTACACTGCGAACGGTCAGTGAAGCATCAAAATACATCGATACAAACTCAACTAAAACAGGGAAAGTACAAGTACATCTACTACATAGTGATACACAGCTCCACTACGGCTGCAGTCCACTCCATGGCCTGGCTCACTGCCCCTCCTCTGCCAATCTGATCTTCTTCGCCTGCCCCGCCTTACCTGCTCAATCATGAATGAGGAGGAAGATGTTATGAATAGAAGAATTAAAATTTGGATGAATGTTTCTAAAGCATGTGTCGTTACGGTCTAGCCATAATCTCCAGATAGTAGCCGCTACTGTGAAGTCCCATGCCCTTCTATCCTGTGATCTAATGTAGTCGTCCCTCCAAGTACCCCATAACTCCGAAGTGGAGTTAGGAAAACGAGTGCACCCAAACCCTCTACATATAACCTCCCACGTATGAGCAGCCTTAGAGCACGTGAAAAATAAGTGAGTCGTATCCTCGTCCGCTTGGAGGCAAAGCGTACATCTAACGTCGATTTGCATATGTTTTCGTCTGAGATTAATTTTTGTTAGGATCGCATCGTTATGCACTAGCCATCCGAACACCTTGACTTTAAGCGGAGCCTGGGTTGCCCAAATCCTACTCTCCACTCCACTCCTTATCCCCCGTCATTAGAGATTTATGTTACAAACTTAATTTATTTACTATGGAGAGGAGGTACAAAACTGATATATGGACTATCAGAACTCAACATGCAACAAAAATCAGTTCAGAATTGCTCCAGAGAGAAAAAAACTAAGAAGGCTCTTCAGTAGATGACTTTTGCACTTAAATGAAATTGTAATGAAATTTGGTCTTACCTGAATTGTAGCCTCAAGAGATGTTTTGGAGCTGGTTGGTTTATCCTTGCATAAAATTCAGACTTTCGGGTTGTTCTCCGATTTTGGTATATGCATAATATGAGCAATTTCGACATATTGATAGTGGTGGAATGTCCACCATATGCGTATTCCTCCATAGAGAGGAAGGTCCCTACCCACTTTGTGTGGTTGAAGGAATCAAGAATGAACAAATGAATGCCTGATTTCTCAACATTTTAAAGTAGCTTTTGACACTAATTGTACACGAATCGCTTACCTGCCTTTCTTAACTCAAAAGCTCAATGCTCCAAAATCAGGTTAGATTGTGTGCCTCACTGCTTGGTAGGCCAACTCCCTCGCTCCATCAGGTCCATCTCTGCTTTATGATTAAAAGACAATGCTGGTGTCTCTTCGTAATGGTAACTCAATTGTTTGAAGATGAACGACTCGCAAAACATGTTGGTGAGAGTTATAAAACGAAAATTGTTCATCACTGTCAAATTCACAAAGCATATCAGTGAGGAGAGCACCAACCAAATTCAATTTTCAATTTGAACGATCCATGCAAACCATGCAAACCGCAATTCCATATCCCATATCGGTGTGTACCGAGTAGCGAAACTTTGCACAAACTAGATAGCACTCTGCATCAAATACCCGCAATCGCGGTTCCAACTTCTACATGTTAAATCAGATAAAGATCTAACTCTAAATACCAAAAAAGAAAGAAAAAAAAATTCAGACTAAGCATTGATTTCAGACTCAAAACTTAGATATCAACTTTACTATCAGCTATATAGTTACACCTGCTATGATTTCTGAACATCTCATATGTCCTTGACTAATACAACAAAAGGGGGTAAAAGTCATCACCTTAATAAACCTAGACAGGAAGAAGAAGAAAAAAATGATATAGAAGGGACGTTCAGATTATCGAGGGCTACACTCTGAAAGATTATTCCACTGACTATGCACATTCTCCCTTATTTTTCTTTATACATGAACAATATTTAAGATGCCGAGCCAGAGCGAGGAGATGTCTCTGATTTATTAGAGTCCTCCTGTTGTTGATCTCCACCTTCCGCTGACTTAGAGTTGAGGAACCGGCCTCCATTACCCCTAGCTCTCTTCAGCGCATGCAGGTGACGAGACTCATGTAGGTAAGGCTGCACTAAAGTTATTGAGCATTAGATCCTTCAAAACATGGCAGAAAGATTAATTATATTTAAAAAAATGTCAAATGCACGTCGTAAAAATGTTTCTTAGTAGGGATGATAAAGGGCTAGGTCCCCTAACCGGCCCTATAAAAAGCTTTACGGCCCATCCCTCTTATGAAAGGGTAAGGGCAGGGCCCTTCTAAACATAGGGCCAAGGCTGGGGTTTAACCTAGACCGTACCCAGACCCAGCCCTAGCCTTTTAAAGCCCTAGTTAAGCACCAGTCAGGCCCTACGATTTCAGTAATGTAAATATGTTCATAATATATCACATATTAACATAAATAATTTTATTTAGCCCATTTTAAAACCCACTTATATTCTAAAAGTAAAACTAGATCAAAATTTTGCTGCTAATTTTATGAGATCTCTCATCTCTCAACTCCAAAAACTCCACTGTGCCGCCTCTTATCCACTCCGATCTCCTTCACCTTCACCACCATCCACCATCATCTTTCCGTAAGTTAGAATCAGTCACTAAACCAAGTATGGGAAGTATCAGGTTGTCTACATTTTAACTTGGCATTAAATAATCCCGATTAGCCAAGATTCTTTTTTGGCATGGGATTAGCCAAGGTTATCGCTGATCTTTATTGTAGTACTTGCATAATATTTCATGAAACTCTTCGGCCCTCTCTCTTCTTTGTTTTGTGATGTTAATCTCAGTTAGGGAATCAAGTGTCATACTCATTCAATTGACAAGTATATAGAATATTCAAAATTTGAGCTATATCCTATTATTGCGTTGTTAATGTCTAATAGCCAATAATTTTAATAATTTACTCGTCTAAAATAAAAGTCTAGGGTCAAATGAAAGGCCCAGGACCAGCCCTGGATTTTAGCAGGGTAGGGTCAGGGATTGCAATTAATGCCCTTAAGGAAGGAACTAGGGGGGGGGGGGGGGGGGGGGGGGGGGGGGGTGTTAAGCTCTGACCCAAGTAGCATGGGGCACGTGGAATTCCGGTGTGAATCAATAAGGACCACCTTGCAAGGCTAAATACTCCTGTGTGACCGATAGCGAAGTAGTACCGTGAGGAAAATGGGAAAAGAACACCCATCGGGGAGTGAAATAAAACATGAAACCGTGAGCTCCCAAGCAATGGGAGGAGAATATGATCTCTGACCGCGTGCCTGTTGAAGAATGGACCGGCGACTCATAGGCAGTGACTTGGTTAAGGGAACCCACAGGAGCCGTAGCGAAAACGAATCTTCATAGGGCGGTTGTCACTGCTTATGGACCCGAACCTGGGTGATCTATCCATGACCAGGATGAAGCTAAGTGCAGATCCGAACCGACTGATGTCCTAACCCGAAATTATGGGTATGGTTTATTACTCTTGAAAACCCGAACCGATACGCGTTTGAAAATTTTGTTTTTAAAAAAATCAGGTCGGGTATGGAAATTAGTTCTAACCCACCTGAACTCAACCCGTACCCGACCTAAACCTAACCCAACTGATGTAAAACTAACCCTAAATAGAGAATTTCTAGAAATCTTAAAGAATTAATTTTACCAACATGTAATGCGGACATAAGTTAGAATTTTAAACAATTAATCGGTTTGATGGATTTTCAAGAATTGAATTAAGTTTAGCAAGCCCAATTAATAATTCAGTTCTAATAATCAATAATTAAATTCTTAAGCGTTCTTAGTAAGTAAAAAAGTCAATATTGATTCGTACTCTAATTAGACAAGTGGAACACTCATCTCGATATTTGTGATCGACAGTTAAATTAAATAATATAGTAGAGATGATAAAGCAGTATAACACAAATATTTGAAAAGTAGAAAGAGTATACCGGGGTTTGAAGAAAACTAGTGTTAGATCTCAGCTTGGCAGCAAGAGCGAGGAGCAGCACAGGGTGGGGGGGGTTGCCGCTGCTGTCAGACCTGTCTCCGGCTGACTGGCGACGCAGGAGGGCATTGCGCGGCGCGTCGAGAGGAGCACAGCAAAGAGGACGGGGTGAGGCCGCGCAAGCAGTTGTTGCTGTCGAGGAGAGGCTCGCTGGCGTCGCTGGGTAGCAGCGACGGAGGGGAAGATGGGTGCACTGGTTGTCGACGACGGCACACGGCGAGGGCGGCACGATGGCGAGGACGGCTGTTGCGGCGCCGCGATTGAAGGAGGGCGGCACTACGGCTGAAGGATAGGGTTGGGAAAACAGGAGGTGGTTGGGAGAGAGGGGTAATGGTTAGGATAGGGTTTTGAAGTCCGGGGAGGTGGGGTAATGGTCAGGATAGAGTTTTGAAGTCGGGAGTGGGCTGAACGGGGAAGAAGAGTAGGGCGGCTGATAGGGTTTAGAAGATTAGGGTTCGTATATGAATGGGGGTTAAATTAATTTAGGGATTACGGTTTGGTATTTTAATTTGGGGTAATTTTAGAGTTTATCACAAGCCCTAAATTTTAATATGATTTATCACAAATCCTAATAATTGGATCTCAATTGTATCACACAAAGGAGAGATGAAGAGCAAAACTCAACACAATAATTTTTAATCAAGAATAGCATGACTTCTCATTAATCTCAGGGCCTATAAATAGGCTCAAAACAAATCTTGATACAAATTTCAAAATATTCGAAAAATCTCAAAAATATTCTAATGCATAAAATAAAGATTACATATGGCTATAATTGCCAACAACAAATATAGTACTAAAATAAAATACTAAACTAAACAGAATAGATGTCCTCATCAGCAACCCATACCCAACGGTACTCATCTTAATCATACATACATATATATAGTTTTTTTCCTAACAATACATACATACCTTTATATATAGGTACTAATCACTAGTCACTCCATTATGTAATACGTGAAAATAATGTTAACTATGCCCTTCTAACACTATTTTCTCCCGAAAATTCAATAACATTTAATACTACCTTCATTCCTAAATTTGACATACAATATTTATCTTTTGGTAATTGTAAATCAACATCAAGTATGTTGTTACTTGTTTTCAATTTACCTTCTATTCTACTCTTATGAACCTCCAAACTAATTTTGCTTTTGCATTTAGTGCTGACTTTGACAATGTGAATTCACTACTAACAAGGCTTATTACTAACATATCATAACCATAGCATTTCGCAGAGGTTAATTAAAGGAGGTTAATTCTAAAATATAGAATTATAGGCTCGGTAGTATGCCCTATAAAATGTTATCTATGCCCCATTATTCTGTTCTTTTACTAATGCTATGATATCTATCATCTTGCATTTACTGTCTAACACTACAATGTGATGGTTAGGCCCTCTCTATTGAGCGTTGCACTAGTTTCTAATCATCGTTTTTGGTAAAAGCCGCTTAAGTGCCCGCATAAGCAGGAGCGCCGCTTCATTTGGTGGTGAAGTGTTGCTCATCTTTTCTAAAAAAAGAATTTGGGGAAAGAAGGGAGTGTTTGTTGTTGCTGCATCCTCATCGTCTTCTCCATTGATATCTTACATTGCCATCTTGGATCGGAGACCTCATAGCCGTCGATCTATGCTTACGTTGCCAGATCTATGCTTTCGCTTTCGCTGCCAGCGATGCTGCTGTCAAAACCACCGCTGCCTCCTCCCAAACAGAGAAATGAGAGAGAACAGATGCTGAGAAATGTGGAGTTTTTTGTATGAAGTAAAACGGGTTAAGGCCTGCTTCACTTTAATTAAACTGCCGCCTCCTCCCAAACAGAGAAAGGAGAGAGTACAGATGCTGAGAAATGTGGGATTTTTTTTAAGTGAAACAAGTAGTTTTTTTATAAAGTAAAACGGGTTAAGGCCTGCTTCACTTTAATTAAATCGGTTTAATTAAAGTGAAGCAGGTATAACCCGATCCATTCCACTTAAGAAAAATAACTAGCCCTAAAAATCAAGATTTATTCCTCTCTTCTCTCTCTGGCAGCTGAGAAAGTCAGCTTTGATAACTTCAACTATATCAGCAACGATTAAGGTTGCCGAATCTTTCTTTTTTTTAAAGAAGATGATCAACAACCATTAACCTTCTCTATCATCTTTCCTCTCTTCTCTTTCAACATTTTATATATCAACAATATAACTCTCTCTCACACACACACATATTTCTTTAGCATTTTCCTCCTGTTGAAGCGGCCACTGAAGCGCTAAGTGCCCAGTCGGTCGCTTTTCACTGCTCCGCTTCATGCTACCAAAAACATTGTTTCTGATTTTTTTTTACTCAATTTGATGTACATTTTGCTATGAATATTAGTAAAGTACCTATTGATAACTTTGTTATATAGTTGATAATGAAGGATATATACCGCTAGAATCGAGTTCGAAAGAAAATAGGTTTGACACAGGCTTAAAATATTTTATATAGTTGATAATGAAGGATATATAATCGAGTTCGAAAGAAAATAGGTTTGACACAACCCGAACCCATCTCTACCAGAAGAAGCCCGGCCTAGCCCGAAAAACCCGCCCGAACCCGGCGGGTAGGGTATGGGTTTGGCAAACTATTAACCCATTGGGTATGGGCCAGGTCGACTATAAGGTTGTCAAGTTCGGGTGTGGGTACAAAAACATGCCAAACTTGCCCGACCCAGCCCATTTGAAAGCCTGTCCCACCCTACCCTATTTTTAAGTGTTCCAACTTAGACTCTTACACTATATGCCACATATAAGATAATCATGCTTGGTGTCATCATCACCCCACTGGGTATGCTCCATGAGATGATTACATTTGCATAAATTCTTTTGACTGAAAATAATTAGCATGATCATATATGGCGTGCACGATTCCAAGATAAGAGGCTTCAAAGGTATCCAGAAAGGCAAAACCCCCAAATGGTTAAATTGACACTATTTTTTAAGGTTTAACTCTCCCATGTAGGTTGTGCTGATATATGTCATGGAATAAAGTTGGTGGAATATTGGCCCAAAATACTATATCTAGTGGAGGATTGAGATGAAATATAGAGAAGGTGTCAACTTCATCTAATTTCATTTCCTTATTTAGCTAAGAAATCTAACATAAGAGGTTTTGGAAAATGTTCATCTTACTTGAGAGGTTTTAGAGAAGGCGTCAACTTCATCTAAGTTTCATTTTCTTATTTAACTAAGAAATCTTACTTAATTAGGTTGCATATGTGCATGTCATTCTCATCATAGTTTACATTTAGCCAAAATCATAAATTCTATCATATGCTTGATATTTTTACCCGTCATGCTCTTTTGCCTACTTTGGTCAAGTGTTTATCAAATATTTGTAACTGAAATTTTGCAGAAAAGTATCTAGTTTCGTCAACAGATTTGACATCAGATTACCTTAAACTTCCATTTTCTACCAAGAGAATTTCTCTCCTCCGTTAGTTTGTTTTATTTATTTGCCAAGATTCAAATTTATAATAATAAAGTACCAAATTTCCAAGATTTTCCAAGCTCACCCAGACAGTTGATGTTAGGATTTAGGACATGCTGAAGGATCTAGGAAATTTCTTACTGGTCATTCACACACGAAGTATACTATAAAACTTTTCAAGTTATTAATAATAATCACTAGAGTATCTTCTTTGACGGGAAAACAGAACTTATTTTTGGATGGAGACATCATCACTCTTCAGGTGAGACCATAAGCGAGGAGGTTCATGCTTATGAAAGACGAGGATACATAAAAAATTGATTGCAAGTATCTTTTGAGATGGGAAGTAAAGAAATCAGGACTGGGAACTGGGACTCCAATTATCTAACCAAAGACTATATACATTATCTTAAGAGATGTCAAGGATGGCTCAGCAGGCCTACATCGTTAACAGTTGTAACTAAGCAGTTTTGGACGCAATGTATTCATTTTGCCTCCATACCTCTACCTTGTATTCGTGGGGCCCCTACATTTCAAAATATCAATGGGAGCAAATGACCTCACTACTCGAATCCAACATCCGTCCATTGTTTGGACTAAACCATTCAGCTTCCAAGAGCAAGGTTTTATTCTTTTAGATGACCATCGTTCTGGGGAACTATATCACCATGGGATGGTTCTTTGAAAAAGAAACATTCGTATAGCTAATAACTCTGATTACACATTAAATTTAATCCATCAAACCGTAAATAGAGACTCATAATTGGTACACAATATACAAATAGTGGGCGCACATAATAATTAGTACATCATTTCTTTGCAAAAAATCTTAGCATATAACATTAGCACATACACCTATCTAATATTCGGTGCATACTATGATTAGTACGTCATTTTAGTTTCCATTTAGTATTATGGCTTTAGGAAATCCCTCTCATCCTTAGTAAACTTGCCAGTGACCGTTCTCAACCCGACTAGGTTGATAAAAGATTATAATTGTTAAGCAAACAATTCGAACACTGCATGTCTATAAACTTCTGGGCCCCCTAGGCCTTCTGGTCTTAGATAACACTTCATGATGACTCGAACAAGAAAAAGATTAAATGTACGGTATATGACTATATACCACAAGATAGCTTTCAGCATTAGCAGAGGAGTGCCAGCACAGCATTGACCATTCTAGAAGAAACACATCACATGATTATTTTTTGTAGCATACCTTCCGGGATTTTATCAGTTTATTTTCTGACTCAGCTTTTGCACGAGACTGCCGACGTCTTAAGATACCATGGTACTGCTTTGCATTGACATAAACAGGCTCTTCAACTGCATCAGTTGGCAATGGCATCCCAGGCTGAAATACTCCCATCATATGTGGAGGCATCTGAATCAAATCAATTGGGTTTTAATTAAGACAAAAGACTATTTTTTGAAAAAATTACCGAAATATTGTTACAACAAACAGATAGATGAGCTCCTTGAGTCATCATACCACGGGTTGACCACCATATGCAGCAATTACACCTCCATAGTACGGATCCAGATATGGGTATGTTGTCTGTGCCTGCCAAACATTTTGGTAGCATCATTTGAGTGAGACTATCAAGAATTACACAGAGAAATTGATTAAACAAAACTAAATATATCAGGAAATTAGTAGCATCAGTAATGTTACTCATGTTACACGTCGCACACAAAAAAAAGAATACAGAAAATTATTTTGTGGTTATAAAGTAAGATCAGAGTTTTACTAACTAATCCTAGCAAAAAAGAATTTCCCCAAGCCTACAATGCAGTCCGCCAGTTCCTTCCAAAAGGATAAAAACCGCTCTCTGATGAATGCTGCAAACTTATTCTAATAGTCTCTCTCTTTCTTAATGAATGTTGCAAATTTATTTAATAGTTTCTTTATGTCTATGTAACTATGTTATGCTATTGCTACTTTTGCTTTCTGAGTTTGTTCAATGGTATTGCAAGCCTTTATGTGGATAGCTTTTAAATGGATTTTAAACTTTTTACCCTTTAGTTGTGTAATATTGTACTCCATTTATCAATGACAATAGATTTATGGTACTGATCCACACATAGCAGAAATGTAACATCGATGACTTCTTCTGCTTCTTTTTTTTTACTCGATTTTTTGTTAATTTTTTTTTTTTCTAAAAAATGTCAAATGTCCATGCAGTATGCAGAGTAAATTCCATGACTCTGCATGCCACATTATGTAAGCCACTAAACCGAAAATCCGTCGTTGTGGTGAGGGCCACAAGAATTGTATTAATATTTTAACAAGGTTTCAAAACCTCGTAGGTTCGTCGCTAATTTTGTAATTTGAGACCTGGACTGTGGGTAGGTTTACATTTCTTTTTATAAATCTGCACTACAATTGCCAGGTGAACTGGGTTACTATGATACCAATGTTTCCCGAACCATATGGAGCGGCCACTTAGGTGGAAGCAGTGCCGGGACCGCTTTGCTCCCACATTGAGCAGCAGTTTGAAATGGTCATAGCTTAATCTTTAGGGGTTGAAAAGTTAGATTTCTTCTTCTTTCTATTGATCCTCTCTTTCTCTCCCCATTCATGGTGGTGACAGCAACAATCGGAGACGGCAATCGGAGACGGCAGAGCAAACCTTGACAATGATCCACGAGGGACACTCCAGGTACACTTCTACTTCCCATCTCTCTCAAACTTTCTATTGTAAATTCTTTTTTAATTTCTTTCCCCAGCGCTTCTGTGTCGCTTTTAAAACCCTACACCGTACCAAGTGAAATTTCCCTACCACCAAAACTACAAAAGTTGTGGTGAAGGTCGAGGATTAGCTGAATGCACCAGCACCAGCAGGTTGGGCGTGGGTTGATACCAGGACTGCACGACAGCATCGTTTCATTTTTTCCCCTAAATCCACATTTAGTACCTGTTTAGTTTGTACTGAAACTGACTTGCTACAACACCACCTGCCACTACACCAAAACTCCGAAATTGTGGTGAAGGCCAAGGATTTGTTTTTATATTCTAAGGATTTAGCTGAAACTTATTTCCAAAAAACCAGAAAACAAAAGTGCACTTCAATTAACTACCTCAGAACAGCCAATAAGGAGCAGAAAACTTCAAAATGTTAGGATGATGCTAGATGGTAGTCAAACTAAGAGCACAAAAGTAAAGAGCATCACCATAGTGTGTCCCTCTTCAGGTTGACCATGAGGCATCATATACAAGCCAGGTGGGGTTGGCACAACCGGTTGAAATTTTCCGTTCATGGGAGGATGATGTTGGACTTCAGGTTCTGTTTGCTTTTGCTGCTCATCTGCTCCACTGCTATCTACAGACAGAAATCAGATGAGATATTTAAAAGAAGAGGACATATTGGACTCCCAAAAAAAGAACAATTAGAAAAAACAACAAAGAATAATTTGTGTTCAGTGTTTAAGGCAGTGAGAACAAACTGTAACCTGAATGTAGAAAGCAAAAAGCACCTAAATATTCAGACACAAGTTGAAAGCAGCTAAGGACTACATTTAGCTACAGCAACGACAAAAAAACAGAAATAAACTGGAACCAACAAAAACCTCAATTTGTCAGAACCAATACAAACACAAAACAAACCTCCTGCAACAACAATATGCAGCAGCCACACGCACGGTCATCAAATCAGACTCACAAATCATTCTAAAGACAGTAACGGAACCCTTCTATACACTACAGATTTGGCAAAGTGCAACGTACTAAGGAACGCTAAACAATTATATTACTGATGTAAACTTAACCCTAAATAGAAAATTTCCAAGAATATTAAAAGATTAAGTTTACCAACATGTAATGCGGATCAAGTTATAAATTAAAACAGTTAATCGGTTCGATGGATTTTCAAGAATTGAATTAGGTTTAACAAGCCCAATTAACGATCCAATTCAAACAATCAATAATTATATACCTAAGCGTTCTTAGCAAGTAAAAGATGCAATAATGATTTGTACTTTCATTGGCAAGTAGAAGCACACACTCTCAATATTTGTGGACGACAGATAAATAAAATAATATTCTAGAGATGCTAAAGCAGTATCACAAATATTGGAGAAGTGGAAAGAAGTTAGCGAGTTCTTAGGCCGGGTTACGATATTGCTAGCTTTGAACTTGGATCTGACCCAAATACCGTTGATCTGCGGCGGATGAAGGCAGTGGAGGCGTCGGATGGTGGGGTGTTGATGGGGGTGCCGGTGAGACAACAACAGCGGGGCATCAGTGACGGGCCGACGGTGATCGCTGGAGTTGGGGGAGTCAAAGCTGGGGATGAGCGAGGGTGAAGAAGTCGGGCGGTTGTGCTGATTGGAGGGCGACGGCGAGGTGGCTGGTGGTGGTGGGCGGCGAGGAGAGGCGTCGGGTGCTGGAGGGGATGGGGGTCATGGTGACGGTGATGTGAAGTCGGGATGGGGGCGACGGGAGATAGAGGTGGAGGTTGACGAGGGGTGAGGGATGAGGGAGAGATGAATTCGGGGCAATGGGGAAGAAGGTGACGGAGATGAGAAGGGATTAGGAGTAGGGTAGGGTTTTAATTAATTAGGGTGATAATTTTGGGTTTTTTTTTTAAAATTTGGGGATTTGGGGTATAGTTTAGAGCTTCTCACAAACCCTAAACTTTATTATGATTTCTCACAAACCCTAATAATTCTCTCAATTATCTCACACAAAAAGATGGATGAAGAGCAATAACTCAACACAATATTTTTTTAAATCAAGAATAGCATACTTCTCATTATTCTCAAGGCCTATATATAGGCTAGGAAGCACAAATACTTCCATATGACCGACATACCCGTGTCGGGTGCGTATTAGGTGTCGATACTCATAGCATACTTTTCATTATTCTCAAGGCCTATATATAGACTAGGAAGCACGGATACTTCCATATGAACGACGTACCAGTGTCGAGTGCGTATCGGGTGCCGATACTCCTTGGGTACTCCCGAGTGAGTACCCAAGGAGCACCCAATTTTTTTAATGCATTTTTCGCAACTTTTAGACAATTATATTTAGATAAATGCATGGTGTCCTGGGGTAATCTTAAAACTTTGTTGTACAAAATTATGCTCAAACACAAAACATGTCTACACAAAAGATTTGATAGTAAAATTATCATTTCTTTTCTCCAAAATGCTCATAATTATAATGTATTCTTATAGTTCAATGAAATTTTTTAAATGTTTGCATTTTTATCTAGAAAAATATTTTTAAATCCATAAATATAATATGAATTATTTTATATTTAATGTACTCACCAACGCACTCATATCCTACTTTTTTGTAAAATCACGTATCCCCTTACTCGTGTCGTACCCGCACCCCGTACCGGTATCCGTGCTTCATAGTATATAGGCTCAAAACAAACCTCAAACAAATCTCTCAAATAAACTACATATGGCTAAATCTCAAAATAAAAATAAAACAAATTTGATGTCCTCATCAATTACTTATACCATTTCTTTCTTTAAATTTCATAATAATACACCAAACATCAAAAAAGTTGCTAATATTGAAGGAATCACTACACAAAAGAAATATTGAAAGCTAGGCCTCAAATGTTTGTGCTTTAAGCCTCTCGGAGAATCATGTGCATGCCACTCAAACCTATGAGCAGTACTTAGCAAATTGGAGTGTTGGTATACATTATCTATTTGACACTAAGAAATTCTCCTGCTGATCCCCAGAAGAGTTAAGGTGGATCTCAAACTAAAGAAAAATAGCTGCAATAAAGCTGATGAGGACATCGGTTCCAGACGATTTGGGCGTTTCTATCAGCGCAGGCATCGTCTTCATCAGCTGTTTTATTCAGTTTAGGATTTTTATTTTATTTCCTTTTTTTGTTTCTGGCAATTATAGCCATATGTAATCTTTTTGTAATTTTTAGATTCTGAGAATATTTTGGAGATGTGTTTCAAGATGTAATTGAGCCTATTTAAAGGCCCTGAGATGAATGAGAAAGGCATGCCATTATTAATCAAAAAAATTTGTGTTGAGTTTTGCTCTTCATTTTCTCTCCTTTGTGTGATACAATTGAGATCAAATTAGGGTTTGTGATAAATCCTAATCTAGTTTTAGAATTAGTGATTAATTCTAAAATTTATCCCCAATTAAAATCCCAAATACAATCTCCCCTAATCCCAAATAAACAAAACCCTAATCCCCACACAAAAAAAACCCTTCACCAGCCGCCTCCTTCTTCTTCTTCCTTCTTCGTTTTCCCCAAACCCACCCGAAGCTCCCAAAACCGATCTCCACTCCCGCCCTTCTCTCTCCCCGAAACCCCAAATCAAACCCTCCTACCCTTCTCCCTCTACAGCCTGAGATCCCCTTAATCCTCCAACACCCTTCGACCACCCCTTCCACCTCCATTACCTCCTCGGCTCCCCGTCATCCCTCGCCTCTACCGCCGACCCTGCCACCCAATCAACACCAGCCTTCGATTGCAACCCGAACCCCTCACCACAGTTCCCAACCTATTACCCTCTTCCGCTACCTCCTTCCCTCACCTTCTCCCGGTTCCCTAACCCAACGGCATCGACTGCCCTCCCTCTTCCGGTGCTGTTGCACTTCGCCGACGACGCCGCCGCCCCGTTCGCCTTCTCCCCTCATCGCCGGCGATCAGATCTGCCCACCACGTGGGCCTCGTTGCTGCCTTTGCTCGCTGCGTTGCTGAGATCCAAGTTGCTGCCCAACTCCGAGATCTACGTGGGATTTCTTCGCATTCGGTATACTCTTTCCATTCTTACATATTTGTGTTTTACTGCCATATTATCTAGCATATTATCTAATTTGCCTGTCGACCACAAAATACTGAGATTGAGTGATCCACATGCTAGATTAGAGTACGAATCGGTATTGCACTTTTTACTTGCTAAAACACGTAGGGATTTACTTATTGATTAAGGTTGAATTATTAATTGGGACTGTTACATTTGATTCAATTCTTGAAAACCCATCAAACCCGTTAACTGTTAAAAATTTCTAACTTCGATCAGCACTTTCATGTTGGTAAAATTAACCCATTAAAATTCTTGGAAATTCTCTATTTTAGGGTTGGTTTTACATCATTTTGGTATCAGAGCAAAGGTTCTTAAAACCTTAGTTCTTGCATCGTAGGCAACATTTTTGCATTCATTTAGGATTGTGTAGTTTTTATCTTTTTTTTCTTTTTTTTTAGTTTATTTCAGATTCATTAAAAAAAATAAATAAATAAAAAAATTAGGACACACTCTATTTCACACTTTTGGTGAATGCGTCTTCGCAGCACCATCACAGACCCTGAAGAGCCTTTTCTATCCCTTCCCAATCACCCAATTAGGAACCCTAGACTTCCCAGACCTGAGATGGACAATCCTGATATCTCCGCTACCCTAGCTGCCATCCAAGCAACTCTTGCCAATATCAATCAGAGGCTTGAGAAAGTGAAGCTAAATCAAACAATTGTCCCCGAGCTTCATGGCCATCGTCAGATCCCTCAAGGGAATGTTCATGACGATCGACGTCAAGAACGTGACCCTGACGAACAATATAAAAAGAACGGTAAGGCTGACGTTCCCCAATTTGAAGGCCACATGGAACCCCAAGCTTACCTCGATTGGGTCTGTGCCATGGACCACTATTTTGTGTAGTTCGACATGAGCGAAGCCCTTAAAGTTAAATTTGCAACTATGAAATTAACGGGTAAAGCTCAACAACATTGGACCAATCTTGAACATGCCCGCAGAGGCCGAGGCCTGGCACCCATAGCCACTTAGGAGGCCATGAAAGAGAAGCTCGCTGAGAGGTATGTACCGTTATCGTTCCACACCCGATTGCTAGATTCGTGGAACCAATTGTATCAAGGAAGTAAATCCACACAAGAATATGTCGATAAATTCGATGACTTCCTTATTCGGTGCAACGCGTTAGGTAAAGAGAGTGAAGAACAAACTCTCTCTAGGTTCAGAGCTGGACTACGAGCTGACCTTAGGAACGAGCTAATCTATAGAAACGTGGACTCAATAGCGGCAGCCTACGCCCTAGTCCTCGACATGGATTCTCTTAAAGCTAGTTCTCATTCTAGGTCCAGCGACTCGAGAGATCATTCCTCTAAAATGACCTCTACTGACCCACCTAGACCTAAGCCTCCCTCTCAGCATCCCAACAAATCTTACCCCAACAAACCTAATTCAAATTTTAATTCACATAGAGACGAACATAAGGGTAAGAACACTGAAAGAGATTACAGTAAGATTGACCCTCTCACTAAGTGCTATAAATGTAAGGGCTATGGTCATGTTGCTAGTAACTGTCCCAGTCCTAGTAGGATAAACATAGTAGAGGGTACCGCTGTCATTGCTGACGACTCAGACAATGAGTTTTCTTATGAGCCTATCGAAGGCGATGACTTCGGTGAAGAAGAGGATGACCAGTATCTCCACTGTATTCGGTCTATCCAATCACCCCACTTGAATGTAGTTAGATGTGCTTTGTCCCAACCAAAAGAAAAAGATGATTGGAAGCGCACTGCTATATTCCACACCTTTACGACTATAGGTGGCAAAAACTGCAAGGTGATTGTTGACAGTGGGAGCTGCGTCAATGCTGTCTCTTCTGCGGTCTTAGCAAAGACCGGACTTAAGGCTGAACCCCATCCACGCCCATACAAAGTATCTTGGATTGATGCAACAGCACTCCAAGTAACACATCGATGCTTAGTCCCTGTGGACTTCAAAGCTTACAAAGAGGAAATTTGGTGTGATGTGCTTAAAATGGATGTGGGTCAAGTCATTTTAGGGAGACCTTGGTTATACGATCACGATGTGACCATATATGGTCGATCCAACCAATGTGTGTTCCAGCACGATGGACTAAAAATAAAGCTCATTCCCGTGAGGCCACGAACTAGTCCAGCTGAAACAACACCGGCTCCCTCGAGAAAGGGCAAGGAGGTAACGTATATGGGTGAAAAGGAACTTACAAATGAAATTGAAAAGGGGGCTACCATTCTTTTACTCACAGCGAGAGAAGTCCCTAAAGATCCTAAGTCACTCATCCCGCCCCAAGTTACTCCTGTCCTTCAGAAATTTGCAGATGTGTTTCCTGCTGACCTCCCCAACCAGTTGCCCCCATTGCGTGACATCCAACACGCTATTGATCTGGTTCCGGGAGCGAGTCTTCCCAACTTGCCACATTATTGGATGAATCCGACAGAGCATGCTGAGTTGAAACGGCAAGTTGATGAGTTATTGGCAAAGGGCTTCATCAGAGAAAGTTTAAGTCCTTGTGCTGTTCCGGCTCTATTGACGCCAAAGAAAGATGGAACTTGGCGTATGTGTGTGGACAGCCGTGCCATAAACAAGATCACGGTGAAATACCGTTTTCCCATTCCTCGTTTGGATACATGTTGGACATGATGTCTGGTGCCACAATCTTTTCCAAGATTGATCTTAAAAGTGGCTACCACCAAATACGTGTTCGTCCTGGTGATGAGTGGAAGACCGCCTTCAAGACGAAGGATGGCCTGTACGAGTGGATGGTCATGCCATTTGGAATGACAAATGCCTCGAGCACGTTTATGAGAATCATGACGCAAGTACTCCGTCCCTTTATGGGCAAGTTCCTTGTGGTGTACTTTGATGATATTCTCATTTACAGCCGATCCGTTGGGCAACATCTTGACCATTTGAGACAGGTCTGCGGTGTTTTGAGGAAGGAACAGCTTTATGCTAATCCTACCAAATGTACCTTCCTCTCCGATCAGACTATCTTTCTGGGATTTATTGTGTCTGCCAGAGGAGTATCTGCTGACCCAGAAAAGATACGAGCTATTACAGAGTGGCCTGAGCCCCGCAATATTCGTGATGTACGGAGTTTTCACGGCCTTGCCACCTTTTATCGTCAGTTTGTGCGAGGATTTAGCACGATCATGGCTCCGATAACCGACTGTTTGAAGAAATGTGAGTTTGTCTGGTCGAAAGAAGCCACGAATGCCTTCGAAGAGATCAAGAAGAGAATGACTCAGACACCTGTCATGAGGTTGCCTGATTTCACTAAAGTCTTCGAAGTAACATGTGATGCTTCTGGTATTGGTATAGGTGGAGTCCTCAGTCAAGAGAGTCATCCAGTTGCTTATTTCAGTGAAAAGCTGAACGAAGCAAGACAAAAATACTCCACCTATGACAAGGAGTTCTATGCGGTCATTCAGTCACTTCGCTATTGGCGACACTATCTCCTGCCGCAAGAATTCGTTATCTTCTCAGACCATGAGGCCTTAAGATTCCTTAATTCTCAACAAAAGTTGAATCCGAGACATGCTAGATGGGTAGAGTTCCTACAAGAATATTCATATACCATTAGGCATACAAAAGGGATTAATAATAAGGCCGCGGATGCGCTAAGTCGTTGTTACATGATCTTATCTGCTCTGCGCACCGAAATTATTGGTTTTGAGAGATTGAGAGATGAGTATGCCTCCTGCCCAGATTTTCACGAGATCTACACCTCTTTGAAGGAAGGCATAACTCGAGTGATAGATGATTATTTCTTGAAAGATGATTATCTCTTCTATCGCTCCAAACTGTGCATTCCTAGTACATCCTTACGAGAGTATCTTGTTTGGGAATTGCACGCTGGTGGCCTTGCTGGACATTTTGGGCATAGCAAGACCATTGATGCTATGGAACATAGGTTTTACTGGCCGAAGCTAAAGAGAGACGTTGTGAGACTTGTTAACAGATGTCACACCTGTCAATTTGCCAAGCAACAAAAACAGAACACAGGCCTGTACACTCCCCTACCTGTTCCCAGCCGCCCTTGGGAAGACGTGAGTATGGATTTCGTGTTAGGCTTACCGAAAACACAAAAGAAACACGACTCCATTCTTGTCGTCGTGGACCGTTTTTCTAAAATGGCCCACTTCCTCCCGTGCTCGAAAACTTTTGATGCATCCCGCGTGGCTCAGATCTTCTTTGATAATATTGTGAAGCTACATGGGTTGCCAAAAACCATTGTGTCTGATAGGGATGTGAAATTCACGAGTTATTTTTGGAAGACCCTATGGCACAAGTTAGGTACAAAATTAAAGTTTTCGTCAGCGTTCCACCCACAGACAGATGGACAGACTGAGGTTGTCAATCGGAGTCTTGGCAATCTCTTACGTACTCTTGTGGGAGAGAACTTGGGAACATGGGATTTGAAATTAACGGTTGCTGAATTTGCATATAACACATCTAGGAATAGAACCACTGGCATGAGCCCACACGAAGTTGTACACGGTTATCGTCCTAGGCAGCCTATAGATCTTGCCCCCATGTTAGAACATCACCGAGTCTCCGAGTCTGCATCTGCATTTGCATCCCGCATTCATAACTTACATAGAGAAATTTCCAAGAAAATTAATGAAAATAATTTTAACTACAAGTTAAGAGCTGATATTAGAAGGAAATTTAAAACTTTTAATGTGGGTGACGAAGTGATGGTTCGGATTCGTCCGGAACGGTTCCCAGCGGGATCCGTTAAGAAATTGAACGCACGTGCTGCAAGTCCATTTAAAATTCTTCATAAAATCAATGATAATGCCTATGTTGTTGACCTCCCCGAAGGCTTTGGCATCAGTAAAACTTTCAATATTGAGGATCTAGTACCCTATGAAGGCCCAGAATTTAACCCTAGAAATCCTCTTATAGATGAGCCTACCCTGCAGCCTACTGGTGAGATTCCCCCATTACCCCCACTACCAGATACTACTTACCCATCGACAGAAGAGTTGGATAATATTTTAGATGATCAGATAATCTCTACTAGAGATGGTGGTATTCATAGATATTTGGTAAGTTGGAAAAACAAGCCGGAGTCGGAGAACACTTGGATAGATCGCGGAGAGCTCCAGCGCTTGGATCCAGACCTCTTGGAGCACTATGACAGGAGGACTGGTTTTGACTCGACTGGGTCGAGCCTTCTCCCACCCGGGGAGAATGATGAGGGCATCGGTTCCAGACGATTTGGGCATTTCTATCAGCGCAGGCATCGTCTTCATCAGCTGTTTTATTCAGTTTAGGATTTTTATTTTATTTCCTTTTTTGTTTCTGGCAATTATAGCCATATGTAATCTTTTTGTAATTTTTAGATTCTGAGAATATTTTGGAGATGTGTTTCAAGATGTAATTGAGCCTATTTAAAGGCCCTGGGATGAATGAGAAAGGCATGCCATTATTAATCAAAAAAATCTGTGTTGAGTTTTGCTCTTCATTTTCTCTCCTTTGTGTGATACAATTGAGATCAAATTAGGGTTTGTGATAAATCCTAATCTAGTTTTAGAATTAGTGATTAATTCTAAAATTTATCCCCAATTAAAATCCCAAATACAATCTCCCCTAATCCCAAATAAACAAAACCCTAATCCCCACACAAAAAAAACCCTTCACCAGCCGCCTCCTTCTTCTTCTTCCTTCTTCGTTTTCCCCAAACCCACCCGAAGCTCCCAAAACCGATCTCCACTCCCGCCCTTCTCTCTCCCCGAAACCCCAAATCAAACCCTCCTACCCTTCTCCCTCTACAGCCTGAGATCCCCTTAATCCTCCAACACCCTTCGACCACCCCTTCCACCTCCATTACCTCCTCGGCTCCCCGTCATCCCTCGCCTCTACCGCCGACCCTGCCACCCAATCAACACCAGCCTTCGATTGCAACCCGAACCCCTCACCACAGTCCCCAACCCATTACCCTCTTCCGCTACCTCCTTCCCTCACCTTCTCCCGGTTCCCTAACCCAACGGCATCGACTGCCCTCCCTCTTCCGGTGCTGTTGCACTTCGCCGACGACGCCGCCGCCCCGTTCGCCTTCTCCCCTCATCGCCGGCGATCAGATCTGCCCACCACGTGGGCCTCGTTGCTGCCTTTGCTCGCTGCGTTGCTGAGATCCAAGTTGCTGCCCAACTCCGAGATCTACGTGGGATTTCTTCGCATTCGGTATACTCTTTCCATTCTTACATATTTGTGTTTTACTGTCATATTATCTAGCATATTATCTAATTTGCCTGTCGACCACAAAATACTGAGATTGAGTGATCCACATGCTAGATTAGAGTACGAATCGGTATTGCACTTTTTACTTGCTAAAACACGTAGGGATTTACTTATTGATTAAGGTTGAATTATTAATTGGGACTGTTACATTTGATTCAATTCTTGAAAACCCATCAAACCCGTTAACTGTTAAAAATTTCTAACTTAGATCAGCACTTTCATGTTGGTAAAATTAACCCATTAAAATTCTTGGAAATTCTCTATTTTAGGGTTGGTTTTACATCAAAAGCTCTCCAAGGAGTGTAGTTCACAAAATCTGTGATCCACTTATATTTGTAATTTAATGTATGCTTTGGCATAAATTGAGGGATTAAGATACCATTAAATAAACTTCTCAACGGAGATTAGTTCGAGAAATCTACAATAGCCATTTATATTTGTAATTTGAATGTATGTTTTCAAATACCATGAGGGATATGATACCATTCAACAGAAAGTCATCAAAAAAAATAGTATGATTAATGTCTTGAAACATGCAACATTCAAATTATTGATGGTCGATGAGCCAGATTCTTGCTCATGGTTAAAAGATTTCAAGCAACTACATACAACATTAAAAAAAAATCCTGTGGGCAACTAAATATGCAGTGGATGGATCCACCTATTGGGCCAAAGAAGTAATTACCCCCATTAAATTTTGGGGAAAAAAGTTAGTACCCTATATATGCAGCTATGTATATCAAAAAATTGTATACAGAGAGATCTCTGAACCTCTTAACAACCAAATATCATTGGTAAATGTCAATATCTTATTTGGTATTTACTCCATTTACTTAGGATAATTTATGTAAATACGCAAACACCCCGTATCTCAGTTCAATAAAAATATCGAAGAAAGTCAAATCCTTTAGAATAAGAAGTTCACCCTTCATGTAGTACAAATTCCAGGTCATGAAAATTTCAAAACATAGAACTTTCATTCTACAAATTTTAATGAAAATTTTATTCAGTAATGATATAATAAAACTCTGAACATGGGAAAATAATCCATTAGTTTCTACTGGTTTGGCTTCCATTGGTTTCATGAAACTCAAACTTTTGCCTAGCTTGCGATTACTTAGGCCAACATGCATACTAGACACATGATTGGTTATACATCCTACAAAGTATGAACTATACTTTGTGAAGACCAAATTGTAGATTTATCTATGTTTTAGTTTGCACCCATTTAGTCTGAAGTAAAACCAGTCTATCTCAATTATGATGATGTAACCCCTTTTTAATGCATTTTCAGTATGATAGTTTACTTCTTATTATTAAATACTAAAGTTGAAGACGAAATTGCAAAGTTATCAAGCAGAGTTTCAGTCTTTGTTCCCCTAGACTAAAACTTATGGCTTCGCCCCTACACATGAACGCGCATAGAGTGCATGATGCAAGAAAATTCAAATAATTCAAGATTCCGGAAGCACATTTATAGCACAGTCACATGTGCATATGTAAGTGAAACAGGACCCAGATATGACATGATACTTCCGAGATTTGAATGTGACGAGGACATCAATTCTATTTAATTTAGTATTTTATTTCAGTACCATATTTGTTTTTTGGCAGTTATAGCCATATGTAATCTTTCTTTTTGCATTAGAATATTTTTTAGAATCTTTTGAGATTTGTATCAAGATTTGTTTTGAGCCTATTTATAGGCTCTGAGATTAATGAGAAAGATATGCTATTCTTGATTAAAATTATTGTGTTGAGTTTTGCTCTTCTTCTCTCCTTTGTGTGATACAATTGAGATCCAACTTATTAGGATTTGTGATAAATCCTAATATAATTTTAGGGTTTGTGATAAACTCTAAAATCTACCCCCAAATTTAAAAAAAATTCCCAAATAAACTTAACCCAAACCCTAATCCCCAAATCCAAAACCCTAATCTTCCTTCCTCTTCCTCCTACTCCCGACCCCGACCGAAACCCTAGCACCTCACCTCGCGACCTCGACTACCCCCCATCGCCGCCGTCCTTTCTCCCATCTTCCCCTACCCCGACTCTCCCTCTCCCGTTCCTCCTTGCCGCGAGCCCAACCGCCACTGTCGTCAAATTCCCTCATCGCCGTCGTCACTTTCTTCCGCCACCACTAACCATCATCTTCCCCTCCACCGCAATCCACTACCACTGCTCCTCTTCTCTTCGACTGTAGCAGCCGATACCAAAACTGTCGTTGTTGATCGACCGCCAGCGACCACTTCGCTCGCCGCCTTCCAGTCCCGCCACCTGTCGCCACCTCCGTCGTCGGTCTCCAGTCCCGTCCACCGCCAGTTGGCTCCATCGACAGCAAGTGTGCTGTTGCTGCCGCTCTTTCCGTGTTGCTAATTGTTGTGCTCTTCGCTGCTGTTCAACCCGAGATCTACGCTGAGTTCTTCGAACCCCCGGTATACTCTTTCCAATTTGCAAATATTTGTGTTATACTGCTTTATCAATTATCATCTCTATTATATTATCTGATTTGTATGTCGGCCACAAAAACAATTGAGATTGAGTGTTCCACTTGCTTGATTAGGGTACGAATCAATATTGAATCTTTTACTTGCTAAGAACACTTAGGAATTTAATTATTAATTGTAGAGTGGAATTAATAATTGAGATTGTTAAACGTGATTCAGTTTTTGAAAATCCATCACACCGGTTAACTGTTTAAAAATTCTAACTTTGATCCGCATTACATGTTGGTAAAATTAATCCTTTAAGATTCTTGAAAATTCTCTATTTAGGATTACGTTTTACATCATTTTGGTATCAGAGCGAAGGTTCTTAAAACCCTAGTTCTTGCATCATTTAGGCATCAATTTTTGCATTCATTTAGGATTGTGTAGTCTTCTTTTTCTTTTTTTATTTTAGATCATTTTAGATTTATTAATTTTAAAAAAAAAACACACACACACACACGACCCCTAGTCCTTCCCTTTTGGTGAATGCGTCTTCGCAACACCATCACAAATCCTGACGAACCTTTCTTATCCCTCCCAAATCACCCAATTAGAAACCCTGGACCTTCCCAACCTGAAATAGACAACTCTGATATTTCCGCTTCCCTAGCTGCCATTCAAGCAACTCTTACCAATATCAATCAGAGGTTTGAAAAAGTGGAATTAAATCAAACTATTGCCCCTGAGCTTCATGCTAATAGTCAGATCCCTCAAGAGAATGTTCGTGACGATCAACGTCAAGAACGTGACCCTAACGAACAATATAAGAAGAATGTTAAGGCTGACGTTCCCCATTTTGAAGGCCACATGGAACCTCAAGCTTATCTCGATTGAATTCGTGCCATGGACCACTACTTTGTGTGGTTTGAAATGAGCGAAGCCCTGAAAGTTAAATTTGCCACAATGAAATTGACGGGTAAAGCTCAACAACACTGGACCAATCTTGAACACGCCCGCAAAGGCCGAGGCCTGGCACTCATAGCCACTTGGGAAGCCATGAAAAAGAAGCTCACTTAGAGATATGTATCGTTATCATTCCACGCCCGATTGCTAGATTCGTGGAACCAACTGTATCAAGGAAGTAAATCCACACAAGAATATATTGATAAATTTGATGACTTCCTTATTCGGTGCAATGCTTTAGGTAAAGAGAGTGAAAAACAAACTCTCTCTAAGTTCAAGACTGGATTACGAGCCGATCTGAGGAACGAGCTAATTCATAGAAATGTGGACTCATTAGCGGCAGCTTTGCTCTTGTCCTCGATATGGATTTCCTTACAGCAAGTTCTCATTACAAGTCCAGCGATTCGATGGATCATTCCTCCAGAATGAATCCTCCTGATCCTTCTAGACCTAAGCACTCCTCTCTTCAGTACCCTAACAAGTCTTATCCAAACAAACATACTTCAAATTCCTGTCCACTTAGAAATGACAACACGGGTAAGAATACTGAAAGAGACTATCTAAGATTGATCCTCTCACTAAGTGCTATAAATGTAAGGGATACGGCCATGTTGCTGGCAACTGTTCCAGCCCAAGTAGGATCAATATAGTAGAGGGTACCGCAGTCATCGCCGATGAATCCGACAATGAGTTTACCTATGAACCTAATATAAATGATGACGTTGATGACAAAGAGAATGACCAGTCTCTCAATTGTATTCAATCTGTCCAGTCATCTCCATTGAGTATACCTGAGTCACCCATTCCATCCCAAGTCACTTGGCAACCCATAGATTTTACCCCTGTGATAGAACATCACAAAGTCACAGAGTCTGCATCCACATTTTCATTCTGCATTCATGATTTGCATAGAGAAATTTCCAAGAAAATTAATGAGAATAATTTTAACTACACGTTAATAACAAATACAAGAAAGAAATTTAAAACTCTTGATGTTGGTGACGAAGTGATGGTTCGGATTCATCCGGAACGGTTTCTATCTGGATCCATTAAGAACTTGAACATACATGCTGCAGGCCCATTTAAGATTCTACAGACAATCAATGATAATACCTATGCCGTTGACCTATAAAGCACGGATACTCTGTAGGGGGTCGTGTACCAAGTATTCGATACGACGATACGCGTACAATACGTGCTCGATACGTATCCGATACGTATCGAGAGTAATTAAAAAATAAAAAATATCGGATACTCTCCCGATACGCGTCGATACTCTGCCGATACAGTGGGATACGCCGCGGATACGTTTTTGATTTTTTTTCATTCGGCTCGGCCCAAGCCCATTTCCCCCCTTTTCTTTTTATCTTTCTCACCTGATCTCTCTCTCACCGCTCCCCTCTCTCTCTCACCCCAATCTACGATTCGAAACCCTAGCGCTCCTCTCTCTCACCCTGATCCTCCTATCTCTCTCTCTCACCCCGACCGAAACCCTAGCCAGGTAGCCTTCTTCTTCCTGATCGGCGATCCTTCTCTCACCCCGATCCTCCTCTCTCTCTCACCCCGATCCTTCTCTCTCTCACCCTGATCGGCGATCGAAACCTCCTCTCTCTCTCACCCTCAGATAAAGCTTAAAGGTACTTTTAAATTTTTAGTTTTCAATTATTCACTTGTTATATTGGGATTACTAGATTAGGGATTGTTATTAAAGTGCAGATTTTAGAGTGCATATTTTCAATTATTCATTTGTTATTAGAGTGCAACCTCAGGTAGCCTACTAGCCTGAGATTGGAATTTTTTGCCGTAATAAGTCACTTTTTAAAAATTATGAGAGGGAATACTTTTCTGGAAAATGATGTATGTTTGGGGATGCATTGTTGTGGTCGATACAGGATCATTTAAATGATGTATGTTTGGGTATATATACAGGATCATTTTAATAAATGTGGGGATGCATTGCTGTGGTCGAACTTGATTGTGGCATGAAAATAATGAAGTGTTGTAAAAACCACACCACAGGAGCTAAGAATTTAGAGTATTAGACATTTAGACATTTAGACTACAGATTCATACTTTTTTGCCATAATTTAGTTTTCTGTTGATTGTATTTTTAATTTAAATGATTGAAGGAACTATATCAGAAGATGTATCATGTATATGTTAGTTAATTAGACATTTAAACTAGATTAGGGATTGTTAATTATTTTATTTATAATATATATTATAAATTATTTTTTATTTATTTTATTTAAGCGTATCCTAACATACCCGTATTCTAGTTTTTGAGAAATCAACGTATCCACGTATCTGATACGTACCGTATCGGATACGCGTACCCATATTCGTGCTTCCTAGCCGTTGACCTTCCTGAAGGCTTTGGCATAAGTAAGACTTTCAATATTGAGGATCCAGTACTCTATAAAGGCTCAAAATTCAACCATAGAAATTTTTTTATAGATGAGCCCACCCTGCAATCTAATGGTGAGATTCCCACATTTACCCCTCTACCTGATACTACTTACCCACCGACAGAAGAATTGAATAATATTTTAGATGATCCGATAATCTCTACAAGAGATTGTGGTATGCACAAGTATTTGGTGAGGTGGAAGAATAAGCCGAAGTCGGATGACACTTGCAATGATCGTAAGGGGCTGCCGCAAGTGGATCCAGATCTTTTAGAGCACCATGACAGGATCACTTGTTTTGACTCGACTGGGTTGAGCTCTCTCCCACCCGGAGAGAATGATGAGGACATCAATTCTGTTTAATTTAGTATTTTATTTCAGTACCATATTTGTTTTTTGGCAGTTATAGCCATATGTAATCTTTCTTTTTGCATTAGAATATTTTTTTAGAATCTTTTGAGATTTGTAACAAGATTTATTTTGAGCCTATTTATAAGCCCTGAGATTAATGAGAAAGATATGTTATTCTTGATTAAAATTATTGTGTTGAGTTTTGATCTTCTTCTCTTCTTTGTGTGATACAATTGAGATCCAACTTATTAGAGTTTGTGATAAATCCCAATACAATTTTAGGGTTTGTGATAAACTCTGAAATCTACCCCCAAATTAAAAAAAATCCCCAAATAAACTTAACCCAAACCCTAATCCCTAAATCCTAAACCCTAATCTTCCTTTCTCTTCCTCCTACTCCCGACCCCAACCGAAACCCTAGCACCTCACCTCGCGACCTCGACTACCCCGCATCGCCGCTGTCCTTTCTCCCATCTTCCCCTACCCCGACTCTCCCTCTCTCGTTCCTCCTCACCGCGAGCCCAACCGCCACCGTCGTCAAATTCCCTCATCGCCGTCATCACTTTCTTCCGCCACCACTAACCATCATCTTCCCCTCCACCGCAATCCACCACCACAACACCTCTTCTCTTCGACTGTAGCAGCTGATACCAAAACTGTCGCTGCTGATCAACCGCCAGCAACCACTTTGCTCGCCGCCTTCCAGTCCCACCACCTGTCGCCACCTCCGTCGTCGGTCTCCAGTCCTGTCCGCTGCCAGTTGGCTCCATCGACAGCAAGCGTGCTGTTGCTGCTGCTCTTTCTGTGTTGCTAATTGTTGTGCTCTTCGCTGTTGTTCAACCCAAGATCTACGCTGAGTTCTTCGAACCCCCGGTATACTCTTTCCAATTTGCAAATATTTGTGTTATACTGCTTTATCAATTATCATCTCTATTATATTATCTGATTTGCATGTCGGCCACAAAAACAATTGAGATTGAGTGTTCCACTTGCTTGATTATGGTACGAATCAATATTGAATCTTTTACTTGCTAAGAACACTTAGGGATTTAATTATTGATTGTAGAGTAGAATTATTAATTGGGATTGTTAAACGTGATTCAGTTCTTGAAAATCCATCACACCGGTTAACTGTTTAAAATTCTAACTTTGATCCGCATTACATGTTGGTAAAATTAATCTTTAAGATTCTTGAAAATTCTCTATTTAGAATTACGTTTTACATCAGAATGTGCCTGAATAAGTAACAGCCTTACAGCATAGTAAATAATGCTACAGTGTTTAACTTAATAGCTATGTCTTGAGTATTAATACGCCCCGTAATCCTTCAATATCTATCTTTTTCCTATAACAAGAAAGAAAAATTGATACCTTCTATTGAACAACAGAGTGCCTGTTTTGAAGACGGTATAAATTGACATCTTAAAAGAAAGAACAGTGGAAAGCAGTTGAATGACCAAAGTTTTGATTCATTAGTATGTCCGTTAACTATAATCGGAAGGCATCCGAATCCAATCCAATGTTGTACAGAGTCAAATTCAACGATATTAAGAGACATACCCGATAGATTTTCCACGGAAGAGGTCATGATGCCAGTGAAGACTTCAGAAGCAAGCTAAAAGAGCTGACCGAAAATGATGCTGAAAAGGTAAAATTGAAAATTCATGGTAATTATCTTCTAAGAAAAGTGTGTAATGAGTAGAAAATCTATTAACCAGAACTTTAAGCTAAAACATATAAAAATGGGTAGCCAATAAGTACATCAAAAATAAACAAATTCTTCACAAGAATAACAAAATAACAGGGAAAAGAACATGCATATTAGGTCAATTGTTAAGGCATTCCAGAGAATAAAATTTTAAGAGAATTTAACTCCACTGTCTAGGTTGCAATTCAGCTAAGGCTATCATAACTTGGGTTCACCCTTAGAGAGTTATCTGCTCAAACAGGCAAAATACCTGGACATAGGACACGAGTGTGGACGTATCCAATTGACATACTGTCCCCAACAAGGAAAATTTGGAAAAAAGGTAATAGAGCACAAGGCATGTGTACATGAATGCCTAAGAGTGTATGCATGTTTGTAGTCACATGAATAATAAAAACAAAATAATCGGTTTCAAGACTTTGTTTATGTTGTAGAATAAAATATTGGAGTAAAGAGAGAAAATATTGTTGATCTTCTTGAGATGCATAATGAGAAACAAAGAGGCATTTATATAGGCTTACAAAACTTGGACATAAAGAAAGCCTTCTAACATAATATAATCAAATATGGATATAAATATAAATCAACCACATATAGAATGTAGATCAACTAATATGAAAACTCATATATATTAATTTATTACTAAATATGAAAGAGATGGTAAATATTTCAGCACAACCCCTCAAGTTGGAGCGTAGATGAAGTTGACGCCCTACTTGAACTGAATAGAAAAGCAAAAAATTGCGACGGAGTCGAGATCTAGACCAGGCAAAGAAAACTTTAGGGAATTGAATTATATGAGTCAACACTCCCATCAAACTTCATAGAGAAATTGAGCGCATTGTGAACAAAACCGGATAGCGTGGAGGAAATCGAGCACGTTGCTGATGAAACCTGACAGCCAGGGGAAATTGTGCGTGCTGTGAATGAAACCGGATAGCACAGAATAAATCTAGCGCATTGCGGATGAAACCAGAAAGCGGATAGAAAATCTGAATTTAGATGAGATCGGAAATGAAAATCCGAATATGAAAGAAGAACGGATCTGAAAATCTGAATCTGGAGGAGAACCGAATCAAAAAATTCGCATCTTGAGGAGGATTGTTTGCATCTAGCAAAGGACCGGGTCTGCAAATCCAAATATGAAGGAATTCCGGATCGGAAAATCTAAATCGAGAGGAGGACCAGATCTAAAAATTTGCATCTTGAGGAGTGTGACAACTAAAGAAAAGAAAAGGAGAGATTTTTTAAGAGAGATGACTCTCTTCTTACTACTCAAGAAAAAGAGTGTTTAAGGAGAAATTATTGTTAATCTTCTTGAGATGCATAATGAGAAACAAAGAGGCTTTTATAAAGGTTTACAAACATGGACATAAAGATAGCCTTCTAACATAATATAATCAAATATGGATATAAATATAAATCAACCACATATAAAATGTAGATCAACTAACATGACAACTCTTATATAATAATTTATTACTAAATATGAAAGATATGGTAAAAATTCCAACAGTTTACATTTCTAGTTTTTCTTTAACAAAAAACCATCACTAGGGTATGAATAATAATGAGACAGATAATTAAAAAATCATAACTCTCTTCAATACATATTATTTTTATTATTCCCTTATCACCATTTTTGGAGTCCAATCCTTCTGTGTTTGCTCTTTGCTTTTTTATACTATGATGCCCTATTATCTTTTCAAATTTTGTGTGTGAAGTATCCAAGTTATGAAACATGATGGTCCAATTTCTGTATTGCACCTCCATATCAAGAGTTTTTGTAAAAGAAGTGTCTAGGACTCGGGAGAAATTATGCTCCAAGTCTACATCCTATCTAAATGGAACATTAATCTCTCTCCATTCATAAGGGTTTAGAGTTCTACTGCATGTAATGAGATGATATATAATCACCAATGTTGTCTTTTTTGCGAGCAAGCACACAAAAAAATTACATTAAGTATCACATTGTATCATTTCCTCACCACCTTAAGTACTTGAACTTCCTTTAAAGCTTTACTCAGGGAGAAGGAACCTATAATTCACTAATTCAGTGAGTGAACCCGAGTATTGTTTTCAGTTGGGTTTACCCATTTCATTCAAGCTCCTATAAGGATATACCTCTCACTCCAAGAAGATGAAGCGTATACAAAATCTCGCATCTTGCTTTCAAATAAGAACTAAATATAAGCAAACAAATTGAATTTAGTAATGGAGTAAAGGATTGTCCCTTGATTGATATTTTCTTTTAATTTATTAGTATCATTCTTTACTGTATTAGATAGGAACATATGAATACAATTTTTGCATTTAATTCAAATGAGAAAAGACAGATGGTATTATAATAGTAATGATATTAATTGATGATACACAACCAAAAAAAAAAGTAAAAAAGAGTTGCCACTAGAAAGGCTGTGCTTTAACTTGTGGAAAAGATCACAATATATTTTGTTGGGGTATAAAACTATAAATGAAAGCCAATTTTGGTAGCTGTATATGATTTAAAAAATAAGAACCCCATTTCATTTTTGGTGAACTGAACTTCAAAGCAATCCAAAAGGAAACGAGATATTTAAGGAACATAAATTTCTGACCATAGCTTGAGCATGAAATTGATATCAGTTATTTCCAAAATTAGATCCTATATCAGCAAATTTGTTAACCAAATACTTGAGACATGGAAAACGGGAATGACAATAAAAAGAAAATTATTGGAAAGTACCCTATCTTATCAATCTATAGAGTAAAGCAATTGTTAATCACAGACACTTGTATTTGGAAGAAGATTTATGTTGAATACTTGTGATGGGCACAAGTATCCACTATACTACCTATTTCAATGCATCAATATATATCCCGCAATAGATCATTATCCCGCAATAGTATTTTAAAAATCCCTCAACATTATCAAATATATCCCGCAATAGATCATTGTGAAGGGTATCCATCACTGATATGCCATTTAAAATTTTGTATCCTTTTTGGGAACTATTTACAAGTTCTAAAGTTTGCCAAATATATGGTAGTTTCAATTCAAGTTTTTTTATAGATTAGTCTGATAGTCACCAAATAACTTGGTATAACTATCACTAACAATTATCATGGTAGTTACTGATTTATGGATCGGATTTCACTCTACCCAGTTGGGAAATAATGATTGCTTCAATCTACAATGATTTTGGATTAGTGCAAAACGATCAAATAGTATCTCGTCGTGTTTCCGCTTTTCTGGTTATTCTAGATACAATTGTGAAATGTTGGATCTTCCTTTTTTTTTAAATTGCGTATCTCCTTCGCTTGTAGTCATTTATCATTCAATAAATGAATGAAGAACTAGGATTCAAATTGATCCCTAATTTAACTGACCTACATCAATCACAATGACACAATGTTAGATCCTTTTGTCTTTAGTTATTTTTTAAAAACTTTTTTATAAAGTTATTTTGTTTCTAAATATGTCTTACAATGAGAGAAACCCCTCAAAGAGAATCTCAATCCAAGGTTATCTAGACATATTTCGGAAATATATATATCCACCATGATCTTCTGATATTTGTTGAATATCGTTGACATCCGCCATCCAACATGAAAATTTTCGGACCCACTCGACTTTGCCATTCTACATTTAGAACATAATGCATGTTGCTGTCACTAGTAGATTTAGTTTTGTATTATTTGTATCGTATATCAGATAATGCAATGTATGTAAATGTTATGTGGAACAGATTAAGGATATATTCTTCTATCCTCCATAGGATCCGACACGACAATTCATGGACCGACACGACACTGACATCCGCTATAGAAAAACTTGCAGCATAGTATTCAAAAATTCTCGTCACACGGTATCTGTTGCATGTCATTGTCTACCCCCGACGCTTCTTAGAATAATAAATTTAGAGAAGCCTTATTTTCGGGCACAGTTGCACAAATCTTTTCTCTCCATAACATTTATTTCAACTTAACAACAGTCTCCTCCCTTCCATCTTCCTCAAATCATCTTATTTCGCAGTCAAACCTAATCTTACAGAACTTCCAATTCACCAAAGGAGTTAAAAACTTTTTTAATCTCAAAAGCTCAGTAACTCTACTATAATCAAACTACTATCGAAATTGATGAATTACCAATTCCGATTGAGATTATTCTATTAATTCATCATCAATTCTAACAAACTTGAATCAAAGCCAAATCCTACAAATTTCAACAAAATTACAACTTTTTAAATTATTTGAAGATTAGGGTTTACTTGCAGGTTCAAATCTAATCGAAATCGAAATTAGGGTTTTCAAAATTTTACCTTTTAGGAGAAGTTCGAAGCTGATCTGTTCGAAATCGGTACGATCTGTCTCCGAATTGAAATTATTCCAGAAGCTTTATTCTTTTTGACCCCCAAACAAATTGAAATTAGAAAAAGGCAGATGAGGCCGTCATTTGTGAAGAAAAATTATTGGATTAGAAATACTGTAACAGGCAATTGGATTATCGAGAAAGTTCGGTGGATAGGGGCGAATCTGAGTAGTCCATTTACAAATGACTAATGCATCTACGGCTGTGAGTATGGTAGCGTGGGACCCAGGGCGAGTGAGCGTGTGGCTAACGTTGTGACAGCGAAACGGTGGGGTCCACGTTCAAGTGAGGTGGCAATTGAAGGTGGCTTGTGTGGGTTTATTAAATTTAAAAGTCTTGATTCCTTAAATTGTGGTCATAGTAATAATCGACATTTAGGTATGCCATTTTTCTTTTTTTTGATATATCGGATGGTATGCCATTTTTCAATTGAGGTTTGGACACGTACATATGCGTGTCACATCGGCAAAACATAGAATTTTTTTTAATATGTAATTTTTTCGAAACAATCTATATAATAAAACACAAAGAAAGCTATCAAGTGGCTCTCCTTCAATCCCCCAAAAGTTAAAGGCCCAGATCTGATCTCACAAAACATATTTTTCCCTCCCAAAAATTTTCCCCCAAAACTCAAATTCAAATCCCCCACCCAAAACAACTCCTACATTCATTTAATTATTATATTTCCTCTCTCTCTCTTTCCCTCCCTCTTCTATTCACAAAATTAAGAAAATAAAATTGTTTAAAATTTTTAAAAAATCAAAAATTAAAAACCTAAAAAATTTAAAAAATTAAAAACTTAAAAAATAATTCAAAAAAAAAATCAAAAAAATCATATAATATTTTTTTTTGCTGGATCCCCAAAAGTTTCTCATATAATATGTTTGCTACTTCAATTAATTTTCTGGACCTCCAAAACTATTTTATATGATCAAACAAGGTGCACCGTTCCGAAGACGTGCCGTAGGCACGTGTCAACGGGCAAACCTAGTTTGTAAACAAAAAAGAAGCCAATTGTCAGAGTAATTATGTTGGGTAACTCAACAACTACCCTCACCATTCTCAACGGTGAGCTTAGTTATTTCGTGGTCGTCGTTAAAAATGATGGGCCTTTTTTCTGGCGCAAAAACCAAAGTACCTCCTAACATTTGGCCCGAATACAAAATGTCCATACAATGTTTGAAAAAAATACATTATACACATTCATCCGTCAACTTAACCAATTCCGTTAACTTTAAATTATTAAATTACATTTCTACCATTACTATTTCTACCATTACCTTTTCATATCTCAATCTCGTTTTCTTTTTTCCCCTTTCATCATTTTTAAACATTAAACAAAACCAAATCTTGATAATGGACCAGTTTACTCGTGTTTAATCTTGATGATGGACTAGTTTACTTGTTTATTTGGCTTAGGTTATTTATTTGTTTAAAGTGGTTGCTTCTTACTTGTATTGTATCTATTTGGTTATATTAATAGCGAACATAGTGGTGATTGTAGTAATGGTTGTTGTATGGTGTTTTGTGCATTAATATTAGGTTTGTTTAGATCCATCATGATTCTAATAATCAAGCCTAGAGATTGGATCTGTAGATAAATGCTTTAGGAATTGAACTCAATAGTTTGGGGTGGATTCGTTCTAAGAGGGTAAGAAATGGAGAAGATTGCCAAAGTAGGGTGGTTGTTGCTGACTTGAGGAGATACCGGGACCTCATCAAATCAGTGCAAGATTCGACCTTGACGTCACAGGCAGCGACATGCAGGTACCATAATCATCAGCAATGAATCCACGAAATCTGCTTAATAATAAATTATGAGTTCCAATATATAATATGATCAATAGCTAGCATATTAATAACTTACCATATACAATGAAAAACATAAATTATTTCATTTCACTAGTTTATTTCCAATGGGTGGCAAAGAATCTGAAAGAAAACATTCAAGTCAATGAAGCAGTTCATATATATATATATATATATATATATATATATATATATATATATATATATATATATATATATATATATATATATATATATATATATATATATATTACAAAGAAAGTTATCAAGTGATTCTCGTTCAATCTCCTCTAAAATTAATGGCTTAGATTTATTCTCACAAAACATATTTTCCCGCCAAAATTTCAAATTCCAAAATTAAATTTTTCCCTCCAAAACTAAAAAATTCATTACTTTATTATTATCTCTCTCTTCTCTCTTCACTTTTTTATATTTCTCTCTTTCTCTCTCTCCCTCTCTCTTTCCCATTCTTTCTTTATTTACTTAGATAGATTTTAAGATTTCAAGTTTGTAAAATTTTTAGAATTTTTATGTTTTTTTTATTGCACATGTTATATTGAAAATAGCACATATCTCTTCTCTTCAATAGTTAAATTTGATCATTTTCCACCCTTAAAGTTCTAAGAAGTTGAATTTTACACCCTCATTTATAATTATTTTTCAACATATACTAATAATTATTTTTTCAACATATACTAATAGAAACAAATACTAATAGAAACATGGACTTTTATTTACAACTAATTATAGTCATACTATTCAAACTTGAACTACATAATTGTTGTTTTACTGTTTATATGGCTTTTCGTGTGTTGTATCGTTCCGGAGACGTGCCGTAGGCACGTGCCCACGAGCAAGTCTAGTATATATATATATATAGTAATGCTATTAAGCGCTGGGAAGCTGAGGTCCTTATCGGGAGCTGGAGTTTTCAGTCGTTCGATTGCGATCCTTTGGCTGAGATTTGATCCGCCCATCAAATGAGTGAGAGTTGATATGTTGAAGGGCAAAATAGTCATTTCTTGGCTTTTTTCTTTCTCAACACATCAGCTCAGATCCTGTTCTCTCTCTCTCTCTCTTTGACAAATCCAAAAATTCTCAGCTCTCCCGTTCTCTCTCTCTCTTCGACGCGATCGCCCATCTCCCTTCTTCGGTTCGAAGCTAGGGTTTCTGATTTTGGTCTATTTCTCATCTCTCCCGTTCTCTCGCTCTATCTTCGACGATTCGCCCATTTGCGACCTTGAGTGATTTGAAGCTAGGGTTTCTGATTTTGGTCCATTTTAATGGGAAATTGAGTGTTGGGGTTTTGAGGGGTTTGGCTGCTATCGAATTCATCGAAGCTAGGGTTTCTGAGTTTGGTCCATTTTAATGGGAAATGGAGTGTTGGGGTTTTGAGGGGTTTGGCTGCTATCGAATTCGTCGGATTCTCTCCTAAACTAGGATTTATCTTCAGTAAAGTTCGAATCTTTGTTACTATTATCGCTTCAATTTCATGTTTTGGGGTTCAATTTACAAGGTTCCATCAGCTGTTGAATCGATCGTGTGTTTGATTCCAAGAATAGGGTTTATGAGTTGCATCTATGGTTACCGCCAATTTTTTTTAGGTTTGATTGTTGATTGGAATTATTTAGGGCTTTTAGCTATTTAGCTGAAAAATTTAGAACCTGAGATGATATGGATTTGGGTGTTACGGTTGTGTTTGATTACTTGAAGAAAATAGTCCATTTTCTTAGTTCAACCCTAGATATGTAGTCCTTTTTGTTTGCATAACCAACCATCATATAGTAGTTTTGGGATGCGCGTGGGCGACTAAGTATGATCAATCGATCGAATATTCCATTGACTAGATAGTTAACAATGATCGAAGCTAGCTCCTCCTACCACACTTAGCATTCCCGACATCAACTAAAGGATTAAGAGTCCACTCTGCAGCCATGGGTTGAACCATATCGAAGTATATATATGATTACGTTACTAATCAGGTTTGATCTTGGCTGATTAAATTTTTTTTATGTTATTTATGAGCATTCTAAGTTGTCATTGGGGGGGGGGGGGGGGGGGGGGGGGGGGGGGGGGGGGGGGGGGGGTTGAAATGAGCATTCTATGTCGGCATAGGGAGCAATGAGTATACATATAGATGTATACTCATTGCTCCCTATGCCGGCTTATACAGACAACTGGAATTTGTATAAATTTTCCATATTCTTGCAGATTTCTCACAGTTTTACTATTCTTCTTTGGCTTCATTTGATGTTATTCAGTGCTTATACTCTTTCAACCTTGGAAAATTTTGGCAGATCTCTCTTGTTAAGCGAGACTTAGGTAGTGTGCTCATGGCTAGCCAACTAACATAATTATATTGCAACCCTCTTTGTGTCCATTGTTTTCCTATTAAATTGGCATTACAAAGTTTAGATGGACTGCTACAAGTTGATATTTAGTGAGTTTAGTTCATCTAATCTTTCAGAGAGGTGTTCAATAAGCGACCAACTAATCAAGTAATCTATTCAATTGCAAGATACTTTCAGTTTTGCCATCATATCACTATATGATAACTCGTTTAGTAAACAACTCAGTCTGATGGAAAATGGCTTTGATGTATTGTGGTTGATATATTGGTCTAGTTGAGAAGGTTTATTCAAAGACTGTAACTATCATATTTTAATTAGGAACAGATATCTGTTTATTTTCTCGATTTTATACATTGCGAGCTTTAATCGGATATGTCTATTCCATGTTTCATTAGCCTTCTATCTTTGTTATAGCTTCTAAGTTTTTTCTGAAATTTTTGCAGGGTATAAATGATTGGACATCAGAGATGCAGGATAATGCTCAATCATTCTCATCATTGGCCAAAGAATTGTTAAGAAATGTACAAAAATGATAAGACGAGCTCATATGCACATTTCTGTAAAGTTGTAACGCCCCGCCCCAATACTCAGACAAATTATAAATAATATGTAGTACAACTGCCCACCACAGGCTGCCTCTCAAAAGGTGGTTAACCGGATTGGTGACTCTTGATCATTGGCTAATAGTATTTATACTCAAATTATCCTATCAAACTTCCCATGTGGGACTAATTTCTCAATCTCAATCTCAATCTCAAATTCCGAGCAGACCAGTCGACTGCTATACCAACCAGTCGACTGTTCGCTCCAAACTGGGGTATTACATACACCCCCCTTAGGGATCAGCGTCCTCGCTGAGTACAGGGCACACATCTCGTGTAAGACCGCCCTTTCTAGCCGATGTAGTATATTCCCTTATTCCGGAGATCAGTCACTCTCAACACTGCAGATCGGATACCCGGCTATCAAACACTACCTGTGATTCTCAATACCGCAGAGTATACCCAACCCCAGAGATCAATGACTCTTAGCACCGCAGATCGTAGGACCTCTACTACACCCGGTGTCGAAAGTCGGCTCTGATACCATTCTCTGTAACGCCCTGCCCCAATACCCAGACAAATTATAAATACTATGTAGTACAACTGCCCACCACAGGCTGCCTCTCAAAAGGTGGTTAACCGGATTGGTGACTCTTGATCATTGGCTAATAGTATTTATACTCAAATTATCCTATCAAACTTCCCATGTGGGACTAAATTTCTCAATCTCAATCTCAATCTCAAATTCCAAGCAGACCAGTCGACTGCTATACCAACCAGTCAACTGTTTGCTCCAAACTGGGGTATTACAAAAGTGTTGTTGTAGATACATCTGTGTGTATAATGTTCAAAATGTGTAGCACATTTTTGTATTCATTTTCCTTGTAATTTGTTTAATAGAGTGCTCCTCTAGTTCTCCGAGATTAACGTTACCAATCAATAGTTTGTAATTGTTACCAATCAAAGAGAAGTAGAAACCCCACTTGTGCATGAACAAATGAGAGTAGTTCCCTTGAGATTTCGCCTTCTGAGTCTTCTACTAAATTTATAGTTTCCTTGACAAATTTTCTTTCTTAACAAATCTTTAATCTGTTCTTCAGCTGGCACTTTCCGGTAACATATAACTTGCACAAATTTACACATAGTTTCAGTTACAATATGATACATAAAAATATAGCATCTGGTTCAATCATTACAACATCTGGCTTAAAAAATCTAGTGAATTTGGAGATGCTAATTAAGAAACAATCCACAGGCACCTTTCTGTTAATGCTAGTAACAATTGTCATAAGTAAGGGTTTAAAAGTAAACACACTGTTCATGTTCATGTTAAGATGAAAATTTGGTTTTAATTGTTTCAGTGGTTTCATTACCCTTTGAGTTTCAATATCAACATTTACAAAATGAAATAATACTGCTAAGATACAACATAAAAATGCCTCAATCAACTCATAAACAACATAAAAAACAGCTTAATCTGCCAATATACAACATAAACATCTATCAATTAACTCATACACAACATAAAAAACAGCTCAACCTGCTAAGATACAACATAAACATCCCTCAAACAGCTCGTTAACAACATAAGAAACAGCTCAATCAGCAAATATACAACATAAACATCTCTCAATCATCTCATACACAACAACAAAAATGAGCTGAATCAGCTAAGATACAACATAAACATCCCTCAAACAGCTCGTTAACAACATAAAAAAGAGCTGAAAAGGCCAATATACAACATAGACATCTCTTAATCAAATCATGCCTGCTGCTTGAACCGCAACTGCTTCTCCTGAAAAAAATTAAAAGCATCATTTTTAAACATGTATTAATGAACTAAAATACTACTACAAACTGCCAAGTAATATTAATCAACAAAAACATGATTTGAAGTAGTCGTAGGCTCAGAACACACTTATATTTCACTGTTTGTTCAAATCAAGCATACATATTTCCCTAGGGCTGCATTATTATGCCATGCCAATTAGTTTGAACCATGCCTCCCCCCCACAGCTCAATTTAGAATGCTCATAAACAAAATTATACAGAGCTCTTGTCATGAACAACATAAACCGAGCACAAAATTCATATAAACAACGTAAACAGAGTTATTGTCATCATAATGCGAGTAGTGCTTTTAAAATATATATTCCGCTCATCTACCGGGAGAGCTGAGATATGTTGAGGGGCAAAAATGCCATTTCACAAACTCAACCTTTCTCAACTCAGCTGAGATATGTTGAGGGGCAATGCCAACAAACTGCAATTGCAATTGCTATAGACCCAAAAATTAACCAAGTAGGTCTTCATTGCATGGATCAAGACCCACAACATAAGGAAGGCTGAATCAAGAATTTGTAGGGAGGGGGCATAATAATTCAAAGTAGTGCTTGTCATCATCGCCTATACCAACACACACAACAAAAGACAGTTTCGACAAATTTAAAAGCTTTGAAACTGAGAATCAAAAACTTCCTGTATGGGGGAATCATGCATCACTTTTCTATCCGTCATAGAGAACAAACTGTGATTTTTCAGCTTGCCTGCAAACATCAATATATAACGATAATACGCTTTTAAGTGTCGAAATAAAAGGATACACTATTCAAAACTTGTATAGTAGGTAACAAGCTCAGAGAGGAAACCTTATAAATCGTCTAGGTTGATTAGTTCAGAGAGGAAGATAAGTTCAGTACTAGGTCTGTCGGGAAAGACTACTCCAACTTTCTTTAGGGCGTAACTTATGAAAAGCAAATTAAATTGCTTGGCTTTCACCATCATGTATTTACCGTCATGTGTCCACATGATGAAATGCAAGTCCAGTTTCATATAACTTTGAGGTTGTGTTTGTATATGAAAGAAACTTAAAGAATACATATCAATAAACTACAACAAAAAACAAACACTATACAAATTCAATTTGGATTAGCTTCTCGAGATAAACAAACACTGGCAGATAAACTTCAAAACAAGAACTGCACCATTTCTGTTTCTATACTCTATGCCTTCTGAATAAAAATTCAAAAAGCATGTCTTATACACTAAGGGAAAAAGACTAGAAAGAAAACGGTAATAGATATAAAAAAATAGATAACAGTGTTGATAGGCTGTGAAAGCCACTTGTGTGGATGATTGGGGTGGTAAGGATGCAACTCATAAACCCTATTCTTGGAATCAAACACACGATCGATTCAACAGCTGATGGAACCCTGTAAATTGAACCCCCAAAACATGAAATTGAAGCGATAACAGTAACAAAGATTCGAACTTTACCGAAGAAAATCCTAGTTTGGGAGAGAATCCGACGAATTCAATAGCAGCCAAACCCCTCAAAACCCCAGCACTCCATTTCCCATTAAAATGGACCAAACTCAGAAACCCTAGCTTCGACGAATTCGATAGCAGCCAAACCCCTCAAAACCCCAACACTCAATTTCCCATTAAAATGAACCAAAATCAGAACCCCTAGCTTCGATGAATTCGATAGCAGCCAAACCCCTCAAAACCCCAACACTCAATTTCCTATTAAAATGGACCAAAATCAGAAACCCTAGCTTCAAATCGCTCAAGGTTGCAAATGGGCAAATCGTTGAAGATAGAGCGAGAGAACGGGAGAGATAAGAAATGGACCAAAATCAAAAACCCTAGCTTCGAATCGAAGAAGGGAAATGGGCGATCGTGTCGAAGAGAGAGAGAACGAGAGAGCTGAGAATTTTTGGATTTGTCAAAGAGAGAGAGAGAACGGGATCTGAGCTGATGTGTTGAGAAAGAAAAAAGCCAAGAAATGACTAATTTGTCCCTCAACATATCAACTCTCACTCATTTGATGGGCGGATCAAATCTCAGCCAAAGGATCGCGATCGAACGGCTGAAAACTCCAGCTCCCGATAAGGACCTCAGCTTCCCAACTCTTAATAGCATTACTCTCTCTTTATATATATATATATATATATATATATATATATATATATATATATATATATATATATATATAAGACAAGAAATCAGACCTAAATCGTACCTTTGTCCAGAAAGATAAGTAACCTAAAATCTTTTGCCCGAGGTTTGGAGGAGGAAGAGGGCAGCGTCGATGAAGGGAAATTGGAGGTGGTTACATGATCGTGAGATGCAAGGAAAAATTAGAGGAGGACGATGACGGCGGGGGTTCTGGGTTTCTAGAAACGAGTACAATTTGGGTTTAGATAAGATGGACGAGGGAGACTATTTTTTAGAATTTAACGGCTGTGATCTAATCAAGCAAATCAGTGGTTAGTATCTGGAATTTGAATATACTGATAAGATCGTCGACTGAGATTCTTTGTAGACAGATTCACTTTGATGTTTAAATGAATGGTTAAGATCGAGTTGTTGAAATTGATGGTTGATATCGCTTATGGACAGATTATTGTGGCTTTTATGATAGAAAATAGATTTTCGCTACAGTAAAAAAACCAAAGATAGCATGAGATATAGCAATATGCATATTATGTGTGACAGAAAATCATATTTCGTTTGGATTATTTAATTATTTTTTAAATGATCGGACGAAACATGATGTATGTTTCGTCCGTAATATTTTATTTTATTTTTTGCATCAGATGACCATGAAATCTTGAATTATATATTTAAAAAAAATTAAATCTTATGCTCCAAATTTAGTTAGTTAATTAGTTTAGTTAGTGTTTTAATTAAACTTTTAGTTAAATAATTAGTTCATTAATTAGGTTTAGTTAATTAAAAACATAATTAACAACTTTAAAAAATTCACAACCAACTGGGACAAACGTGGGATGAAACATCATATTTCGTCTCATGTGGGTCCCACGCGATTTTTTTTGAAAAAAAACCCTTCAAATTTTTTTGAAATAATCCAAAATAAATAAATAAAAAAAATGGCTTAGCTAAATTTTGCATTTTTTTCACTGCAACAAAACATCAAATTGTTAAGGAATAATACATATATATATATATATATATATATATATATATATATATATATATATATATAGACAGTGGATGCTCTAATGGGTATATAGTTTCAAAGGTTAAGAATTACAAGCACTATAACCTACAGTCATGCTCAATTATATTTTCTAATGGGTATATAGTTTCAAAGGTTAAGAATTACAAGCACTATAACCTACAGTCATGCTCAATTATATGTCAATGTTCAAGTACTCATATATATATATATATATATATATATATATATATATATATATATATATATATATATATATATAGGGGTCGGTTCGGGTGGGAACCAACCCTGGGGTGAGAACCTAAGGGCCTATCCCAGCCATTCATCTGTGTAATCTTAACGGTCAAGATTTTTTAAAATTAAACAATAAGATTAATTAATTTTTGCATTAAGATGTCAATCCCTTTAATTAAGGGATGGGGACCGCGTAATAAAAGGAATAATTATAAATTGCCTTTTTTTGTGTGCGACGGTTAAGGCAAATTTAAACAAACTGGAGAGAGAAATAATTTATTCCCGTAAAATATTGGAGAAGATTTTGTTTGCCAAATTAATAGCAACTGCAGAATCATTCACCATTTCGTTCCTTACAGTTACTGTTTATTACAGTTGCTATTTATAATTATTACAGTTGCTATTTACGTGGTCATAACAAAATAGCAACTGCTGTATAATTATTACAGTTGCTATTTTATTTTGAGTTTCTATGCAGTTGCTATTTTTGAATTGAAAATATTTATTCCCAAATTAATAGCAACTGCAGAATCATTCACCATTTCGTTCCATACAGTTACTGTTTATTACATTTGCTATTTATAATTATTACAGTTGCTGCTTAAGTGGTCAGGTATTGCTGTATAATTATTTCAGTTGCTATTTATAGTTATTACAGTTGCTATTTATAGTTATTACAGTTGCTATTTATATTTATTACAATTGCTATTTATAGTTATTACAGTTGCTATTTATAGTTATTACAGTTGCTATTTTGTTATTACAGTTGCTATTTTGTTATTACAGTTGCTATTTATAGTTATTACAGTTGCTATTTATAATTATTACAGTTGCTATTTTGTTTTGAGTTTCTATGCAGTTGCTATTTTTGAATTGAAAATATTTATTCCCAAATTAATAGCAACTGCAGAATCATTCACCATTTCGTTCCATACAGTTACTGTTTATTACAGTTGCTATTTATAATTATTACAGTTGCTGCTTAAGTGGTCAGGTATTGCTGTATAATTATTTCAGTTGCTATTTATAGTTATTACAGTTGCTATTTATAGTTATTACAGTTGCTATTTATAGTTATTTCAGTTGCTATTTATAGTTATTACAGTTGCTATTTATAATTATTACAGATGCAGTTACTGTTTATTACAGTTACTATTTATAATTATTACAGTTGCTGTTTAAGTTCGAAATAAACAACATAAGTTTCTCTGTAGTTGCTATGCAGTTGCTAATTAATTGCTATGCAGTTGCTATTTACTTGAAATATTGAGTTTCTAATTAATTGCTATGCAGTTGTTATGCAATTGCTAATTAATTGCTATGCAGTTGCTATTTTGATTTGAGTTTCTATGCAGTTGCTATTTTTGAATTGAAAATATTTATTCCCAAATTAATAGCAACTGCAGAATCATTCACCATTTCGTTCCATACAGTTACTGTTTATTACAGTTGCTATTTATAATTATTAAAGTTGCTGTTTAAGTGGTCAGGTATTGCTGTATAATTATTTCAGTTGCTATTTATAGTTATTACAGTTGCTATTTATAGTTATTACAATTGCTATTTATAGTTATTACAATTGCTATTTAAAATTAAAGTAATGATGATGTAGGTTTGTAAATATCAAAAATATTCTTATTGTGGAATACAATTTGCAGTCATAATGATCATGAAAATAAATAAACCAATCACAATGTGTAAAATTGAGTTTCAAGGGCCAAGATTTCTTAATTATGTTCAAAATGAGTCTATATCGATTCTGCAGTTACTATCAATTGCTATTAATTATTACGCGGTCCCCATCCCTTAATTAAAGGGATTACGCGGTCCCCATCCCTTAATTAAAGGGATTGACATCTTAATGCAGAAATTAATTACTCTTATTGTTTAATTTTAAAAAATCTTGACCGTTAAGATTACACGGATGAATGGCTAGGATAGGCCCTTAGGTTCTCACCCCAGGGAATGGTTCTCACCTGAACCTCTCTCTCTCTCTCTCTCTCTCTCTCTCTCTATATATATATATATATATATATATATATATATATATGCATATTATATCTCCGATATTATATCTCCGACGACAGTGGATGCTCTAATGGGTATATAGTTTCAGAGGTTAAGAATTACAAGCACTATAACCTACAGTCATGCTCAATTATATGTCAATGTTCAAGTACTTGAATTACTTTTTTGGGTCATTTTTTAAAACAGTTTTTGAGAAGATTGTTAAATATTTTACTATAAAAACATAGAATAAAAAATATATGTTTACATTAGGGGGTTCGGGATATTTTTTCCATGTTAGACTAATTAATATAGTTGTCTCATACATTGTTTCATACATTGTTGATCTTAGAGCATTCACTATCGTTTGCTAAAAATTCAAAATTTAGCAATTGGGTTAAAAACTCAAAATTTAGCAATTGCGTTGAAAAAATCCCACACTATCGTTTGCTAAAAATCCAAAATTTAGAATAGAAGTGAACAGTCGACTGCTGAAGATAGCAGTAGCTTTAGATGATTTCTAAATATAGAAGGCGAAGGATAATGTTCCATCTGTTTAATTTTTTTTAAAATATGGTTGGACGCGTACGGAAGATCATCTTCCGTTCACCAAGTTCTTTAACATATTTTTTCTCAAAATTACTAAAATGCCATTTAAATAAAATCAAAAAATCAAAAAAGAAAATAAAAATGCTATGGCGTAAGAAGATCTTCCATCCGGCAATTTGTTCATAATTTTTTCCTTTCAAAAAACTATTAAATTACCATTACAATAATTACGAAAATGACATTAAAATAATTTTTTAAATCATAAAAGAAAAAAAATGCCTGGACGGAAGATCTACATCTATTTAAGCATTTTTTCAAAAAAATATTTCAAAAAATTACTAATTTGCTATTACAATAATTATGAAAATGCCATTAAAATAATTATAAAAAAAACAGGAAGATCTTCTTCCGTCCAGCCAAAAAGAAGCTTTTAAAAAAAGTGTCTACTCTTCTAAATTTAGCACTAAACGACTGCATCACTCGACGTCAAAAGCTATTTTTCAAATGCTAAAATTGTAAAATTTAGCAACAATGATAGTGGATGCTTTTATAGGCGTCATATGTATATGTATTCCGAGATAATTATATTATTTATGTTGTATATAGGGTTCTGTCATGAATATTAGAACTATGGACTTATTAGGTTGAATCCTCTATGAATGGGAAATCATATATCGAACTGCTGAATTGGAAAAATTGGTTGTTATCATAGTATCAGCTAAGTTCACGAGCTAGAGATAAGCGAACTCGAACTGCTGACATCCGCCACAGGGTAAACCACCGCCTCTCAGGCCTCCTTGGCTTATTCTACCATAGAGGCCAATGATAGACAATAACTCGCGATACCTAGCATACTCCTTGCAAAAAGCAACTCTTCTCCAAATCCTAAAATGTGCTGAGTTGGAATCTCATTTTAAGGATTCTTGTGGTTCCAAAGAATCTAGGTACAACAGATAGTTGTCCCATTTTTCAGACCGACTCTTTGGTCTTAACAATATAGGTTTCCAAAACGAGTGATTGCCCTTCTCCGACCCTTACTGCTCATAAATCCATCAAGTCGGTATTGACTATATATTGTTGAACAATCTACCACAACTCGTTAGTGCTAATAGCGGAAGTACACCACAAGCAATAGAAACTACAAAGACTTAGATGAACCAAGAACAAGCCACCACGATATATGCAAGATCTTACAAGAACACAACAAATATGCAAAGATTACCATATTTTTTATTCTCCGAGAAATACAAAGATTATAAAGAGGTTACAACTCTCAATCTCTCTCCTTCACCTTTGAAACACTCAACACATTTCCCTCTTGAAGTTGAACAATGATAACAGTTCACCTCTTGATCTCATAGATACGAACCCTAGAGTCTACAGCCATATATGTAGAACAAATCCAGCTTATTGGGCCTGAATACCGTCAACCCAAATAACACAGCACCAGTGTCGGTCGACCGCACCCCCCAAGTTGGTCGACCGCAACGTGTAAAGCCCACATCCGAGATATGACCGGTCGACCGTCCCTTTCTCTGTTGAACCCTGTACACTCGAAGTGTAACACCCCACAAAATTAGAAATTTCAATTTTGCCCCTGGGTGTTGCGCACGTATATTTTGTAATGTATTTCACTACATATTTTGGATTCGTACTAATTATACATTTTCCGTATTGATTTTAGTCAACTAAAATATAATATTTCAATCCATGGGATTTACGTGTTTTTTACGTGTTTTGATGCACGTGTTTCCACCACTACGTATAATATTTTCTATAGGTCTAAATTATTTATTTTTATGTATTTAAATCTATTTTATAAAACAAAAATTTATTTTCCCCTTATTTTGATTAAAATGCATTTTTCGATTTTCTGCACGTATATTGCACGTACTTTCTACGTGCAGTGATTTCATCATGAAATACATAAAATTAGTAAATATATTTTTCTTATATTGTTTTCGATTATATGTAATAATTTTTCATTGATAAAGTCAAATTTCGCATTTTGATATTTTACGTGCGACGCACGTGTTTGTTTTCGGCGAACACGTTTGAGCGTATCCTTTCTCGAAATGAATTTTATAAAATGTATGCACATTTATTTTTGCATTAAAAAATTTTAGTTAAATTAATTTTTACTTAATATTATGGTATATGGAATATAATATATGTAGTGTATTATATATATAGAAAGATAGTAGTATATAATATATAGTGTATTATATATATATAATATATAAGTGGCCTGTTTGTTTGTGTATAAGTTGAATGCATAAAGTGGGCTGTTTTATATGTGAAGAAGTTGAAGTGTGATGGTGAAGATGGGGCCCACGGTAAGTATAAGTAAAATGGGGATGAGTGGATTTATTTGATTAGTTAAAAGTTGAATAGGAATGGCACGGGTTCATGCACAGCACAAGTGTGCTGTGTGAGCCGGGTAGTGTAGTGACCGGGTGTCTTTTGGTAATCCGGGAGGGGGTTTTAGCATGTGAAGAGTTATGGGAGAGGGATTTGATTAGTAGGAGTTAGTGTGAGAGAAGTGGGGAGGTGAAAGATGGGAGTTTTAGGAGTTGAGAAATGAAGAGATGGATTATTAAAAAGAGAATTAAAATGAGAAGTTATTAGGTGGGAGATTTTGCAATATAGTCCCTAGCAAAATCCTATAAATAGCCACCATTTCTCTTCTCATTCTTGACACCAAAAAGCAAATCAAGCAATAGAAAATAGAAGAAAGAAAGGGAGAAAAATAAGAGAAAGAAAAGAAAAGAAAAGAGAAGAAAGAAAGTAAGATAGAAGAGAGTTTTTTTGTACTTGGAGGCTCTTGCTAGAAGGGAAAGATCTAGGAGGTCACTTTGGAGCTAGAAGAGGTGTTCATTTTCTTTCATTATTCAAGCTTCAAAAGGTGGGTGATCTTTGTGCTTTCTAGTTCATAGTTGAGCATGCTAAATTTTGATAAACGAGTAAAGTAGATTAATGTGATGTGATGAATAAAGATATTTCATGCTATGTTGGCAAATAGATTAGCATTGTGTTAATTAGTGATCCTATACTTTCTAATTGTAGGGGTTGCATGCCTAAATAGTAGTAGAGTTTTGATATGAAAATTAGAAGATAAATTCATAGAAATGTTAACAATTGTTTAAAGAGCAAAGTATTTGTCTTGTCGCTTGCAAATGAGAAGAGAAATTTGTAGTTTGCATGCTAATGTACACATATAAAAACTAGTAATTTTAGAAATGTTTTGAAGAGAATTTTCTTTTAAAAAGAAGTGTTTGTAAAATAAAATGAGCATGCATAGATTACAAATAATTTGTTGCAAGAGAACACAAATCTTCTAGTTGATTAAAATGAATGATTTTGAAATTAGATCTATTATCAAATATGAAATTTTTATAATCCATAAGTTTCTGTTGGTAATAAATCTCAGTTTATAATAATCACTTGTAGACTAAGGGAAGTTTTGATTAAAAGAGAAAAACTAAGTTTTATGAAAAATGATGAAACATCATAAAATTGGAAAAAAAACCCACTCGACTTCTCTATAAGTCGATGTGCGTACTTGGCCTATTGGTTTGGCCTTGCGTTGCTTCTTGGTCAGGCCAGGTTCAATACTTGATGGTTGTAACTTATATTTTGGGTTTTATTTAAATGAAACCGATAATGAAAAGTTTGCATTTGAATATTTCGGTAGGACTCTTTGACAGCAAAGTCCACATGGACTATTGGCTAGTGGAGGGGGTTGGTTGCTTACTGGTCTTGGGTTCGAAACCTTTGGCCACTCTTTTAAAATATTTTTGTGTTTTAATATGTTAAGGGTAAAAAGAAAATAATTCCCGAAACTGATCCATCGTGGAAAATATTTACCCGACTGGTCCACTTTTTAAAATATTTACCAAAGTTAGTCCACAACTGGTCCACTCTCGAAAATATTTAGCCTATGTATCCAAGCAAACTGTAGCAAACTAGTTGTTCGGCTACTTGTGCATTGTATAATGTAGTCTTCATATTTACTACAAGGTTTATATGTTTTAAGAAGAAATGTAAAGTATTACTTTTGTGGAGTGATTTTCTTGAAGAGAATTTTACTCTTATTTGTTCGAAGAATATTCTAAGTAAAGTGAGAAATTATAATGGCTTGATTTTATTATGAAATCTCATGTGATAGAATTGTGTTCTTAAAAGAAATTATTCCTTTGCTTATAAAGAATGTGAACGGTTGACTAGATAATGAATAATGATGAGACTATGATTACTTGTGATTAAGTTGAAAGAAGAAATTATTTTAAGTTAAAACATGATTATTGAAGGGTATGTGTACCCATGTTTTTCTTGTACATGAAAGATTATGATTAAAATTAGTAAGACTTCGGTTACCGGCAAAAATGAAAGAAAGAATTGATATGATTTTGAGATATTGCCGTGGGGCGATCTCGTATTTTGTGACCAAGTCCGGTAGGAAGTAAAACTGATTCTAGAAATGATAGTACATCTATGTCTTGAACTTAGGAAAATTTAGGCACATAAGTGAAGATGTAGTAAACTTAGGAAAACGTAAGTGGTGTGCTCTATATAGTTGTTGGTGGACTCCAAGACTATAGTACCAGTTGGTGGACTGAGGTTGTCCTGTGAGAGACTGATTATTATATTTTAGTCCGGAACTATGAGGACGGGTCAGCGGTGGACTCCGGGATCTTGAGTAGTCGGACGGATGGATTTTTGTGTTTACCGTCTCCAATGTATATATATATATATATATACTGGGCTAGAGGGTCACATACGGGACGGTTCGTACGATGTGGAATCTGTTATAACAGCTGGCGGTGGACTCCAAGGCTGGGATTCACATTCGTGGAATAGTCTAAACTTTGTTTTGCTACCGGGTAGTTTTCATGGCGAGGGATCGAGCCCTGTATTATGAAGAACGTAGGCACTTGCACTCGGACCTATGTAGTATGGGATGCATAGAATCCGAACAAGTGTGCATTAGTGTCATCCTAGTATAGAAATGTGTGCATTAGGCATTAAGGCATGACATACACTTATATTTAGAATAATCACTTTTGACACTGTTCATTCAATCTTTTTGTGATTTGTTAAAGTATGAGATCGTTATACTATTCCCGGCATAGAGAGGATAGCTGTGTATAACATTTCGTCAGTTGTAAGTAACTGACGTGCCCACAGATTAACATGCAGGTAATGGACTATTCGTGAAGCTATAAAGTGGATATGCTGGAACTGTGTTATTTTAAAGATGTTGTAAATGTTTTATTGTAAATTTCATTCTTCCGCTATGTAAAACCAAATTGTAATTGAACTCTGATGTATTAGTGAAAAAGTTTTAAATTTTCCTTGTAAAATTGTACGAAGTGAAGTAAAGATCCTGTGAAATCTCGAGTTTATCCTTATTTGAAATTCGGGGTGTTACACGAAGAACTCTCAGCAGTTTGGGTCGGTCGACCGCACACCTGGTCGGTCGACCGCAACTCTTTAGCCACACTTCTTTTACTTGCTGTTGTCTTCTCTTGCTATCTTTGTCTCCTCCTCTACTTCTCCAACTTCAAGTATTCTGTGCCTACATGTATTTGAGGTCACAATCCTAACAATTTCCTACTTGGACCAAATACACAATGCTTCAAGTTATTGTAATATTTATCCCACATTATCTTTTCCATTCTCCCACTTTTATTGAAGACTCACGTACTATCTACTTTCATAAAGAGTACCTCCGCCACTCCACCACGTGGAGTGCACCAACCACCCCTCATCCCCTCTTCTTCTTCTTCGTCTTCTTCTTTCTTCTTCTTCTTCTTCTTCTTCTTCTTCTCCATGTTCTTCTTCTCCAGTCACCCAATCGGGGAAATCTTCTTCTTCTTCTCCAGTCACCCAATCAGGGAAATCCAGGATGTTCCTTTTTCACTATGATAAAAAGGATGCTCATTTTTCACCATGCTAAACAAGATTGATCACCACATATCTAACAGGACCCTCCATGTTTCATTATGACAATCACACTGCAGCTTACACTCCAAAAGCCATTTGGGCCACAAACAACAAAAAAGGCCAAAATTCGACTTTACATGACGGGTGTTGTTCAAGCCCTTTCTACATTATAGATTGTATACATGGACAAAAAAGTCCCAATTTCTCTACCAGCTACCTTATCCAAAATATAACAAAAAAGCACGTCAGTGTGCATTGCCCTGCACCAGTCTATGTTGGTGCGGAGTTTGCTTTCAACTCATTTTGGTCTTTAATTTGGGTAGTTTCTTGGTGGTTTCCTCCCTTATTTGGGTTCTTCCTTGCCCATTTATAGCCCTTCATTTTGTCCCAAAATATGTGCTACTATCACACAAATTTGCTCTACAAATACCCTTTCATCTCCTTCATTCAAAACGATCCACAAAAAAATAGGGTTTGAAGCAATGCTTATGGTTTGGAAGGAATTTTAATTTGGGGGTTTCTAGAGTTTTTTTGCTCTTTAAGGTTAGCCACCACCTAAATTTTCTTTTTGGCAATTCCTAGGTCATTTAGATTATAATTTGTGAAGAAAGTTGAGATTTTTCTCGGCCCATGAGATTGATCTTGCTTGACCCTCCCTGCCTTCTGCCAATCACCTTGTTGATTTGGTAAGATAATGCCTACTTCTACTTGTTTAATCGTCATCTATTCCTTCCGTCAATCACCTCATTGACTCGACAAGACAATGCCTTTCACCAACCTTTATACTTGACAAAGCCTTTACCACCTATTGACTTAACCCAATAACTCAATTGACATCCTAGATTAACCCCCAATAATCTTCAGCATAGGCGCCTACCACTTGTTGTGATTAAAAGCCCATTAACTTTAACAGACTAGTTCAAATGGATATTTAGTAGCTTAGTCTATAACTCTACATGACCCATAAGAGGAAAATCCTATTTTTGTCTATATCCATCCATTTGTTCATCTCTTTTATTATCTGATCCAAAACATCAAGACGAGTCTGCCTGGGGTACCCCATTGCTCACTATTGCCGATGGGAAAAAAATGCATGCCAATTGAGCATAGAAAATATGCTATTGCAAAAGATCAAGGCCTTTGGTTCTCCACAAAAATAGTGCATCCTACAAAATCCCTCAAGATCCGGAAAAAGTTAAGTAGAATATTTTTTTTAGGAGAATTAGGAATCAAATATTTTGTCATTTGATTTTTTTTTAAAAAATGTCCAACTGCACATGATTTTTTCCCTAATCGGTGGTTGTCCACAATACACACCGTCCACTCTCTAATTATAACAACTAGTATTATACACGTGCTGTGCACGTGGGAATTTTTTTTTGGGGGTGGGGGGAATGAAAAGGGCAAAAAAAATTTTTACCAGCACGTACATTGCACGGATTGAAATATAGACAAATTACACTAAGGCATTCTCCCATTATAGTAGTAGTAGAGATAGAGATTTTATCTCTACTGTATATGTTTTATTTTAGGATAAAAAATGAAACCCTCCTAATGCACTGCAAAAAATTTAGAAACCTCCTGTGTTCCATTTCCACTCTTTCTTCCATCATTAAACTTTCATTAAATTGAAGGTCATTCTTTTTTCCCTTCAAATTATTTCTTCCACCATCTCCTGTTTCCTTCTCAACCTCTTTCCTCCTCTCCTGCTCTCCTTACATCTTCCTCTTCGCACCTCATACTTTCTAACTCTAAACCCACATCTAAATCCCGGATCCCATAGCATGCTCTTTATGATTGAGAGCAAATGTGGCCTGCCACACGATAGGAAATAATTATTTTTTGTTTCCTTTACCACTACTAATTACCAAAAATAAAAACAATCTTTTTTTTTGCTTTCTATTTTTTATTTTCTTATCAATTTGATTTTTTTTCTTCACAAGATGTCAGTGACATATAAATTTGAGTATTAAATGCATGCGTATATATATATTGATCATCATATTGACTACAAGATGAGAAGTACAAGGAAGAGGAAAGGGCAAACTTTGTAAAATGAGCATAATAGTATGAAGTTTAATAGAGAAGAGTGGTAATGAGTCAAAAAATAAAATAGAGCAGAAAATGAGAATAACCCATTCGACTTAAACTAATAAGCAAAATTATGGTTTAACACATCAAATTTAATATAAATTTGACGATATGAGGTATAGTGGTTATTAAATAAAGTTATAAAGTTTTCGGAGTTGCACACTATGATATTTTATGCTTTTCAATACCCTTTATTTATTTATCTATTTATTTTTTGAATTAGCCATGCTATATTTTATTTAATCTAAGCACGAGTGCTTTCTCCTCCAAATCTCATAAATTGGTTGGGAGATAGAGAGAGAATAAATCCCAACTACACTTGTGAGCTGCGAGATTCACAACTCGATTCTCATGAACTATAGTGATGTTAGGAATGCTTTTGAGAAGCTCTTTGCAGTTCACAATGATATATCTAATTCTCCAAATAAGCCGTGATTACTTGTTGGTTGTAGATTCAATTCATCACATTTTTTGAGTCGCACACAACTGTTACTTCATTTCACACAAAAAAGTTGAAGCCGATAAGAATTCCCAATCTAGCTACTTCCGCCTTAGCTGTAGTTGGGCCCACTAAATTTACTTTAACGGCTCGTACTAACTTGATGGCTACTTCATGATATCCGTCTATTTCAGCTGCTGCTGAGTTTGAGACTCCCATCGCTCCAATAATATTTATTTTCATCGAGTTTAACTTCAGTACTTTTCATTTAAGTAAATAAAATATGTATCGTTGTATCTGAGCTCAAAATAGAATAACCATGAAATGAGATATACACATTACATGTTTTTTTTTTTATCCAAAAGATGGTCCAAGCCATCGTTTCATTAATGAACTATTAAGGAAACAAAGTAGAGCTTACATAAGAGTTAGTAAATAGAGATTACAAAACATTACATAATTAAGGAGATAATAAAAGCATGAACCAATCCATCGGGAGGATCTACTACATCAAGATCCCGAAGAAAGCCAAAAGGTACTCGTGGACAGCAACCAAAACCTCCAAAATGCTATCAACGCTCCTCGTCAAGCTTGATCCAGCTTGCAGGAGCACTCAAAACCCACTGTGACTACTCTCCTTCAGCGTACCTCATCCTCTTTGTTGCCTCCATAGCACCTGCCCAATCATGAATTAACATAAATACTTTATTTATAAAATGAGGAAATCTATACGAGATATTGCGGAAGATATGATCATTTCTTTGAAGCCACAAAGACCAAATTAAAGCCGCTATTGCGGAATATATGCACATTACATGTTCTCTTCCTGTACATCGATAAAGAGTTTTGAGTTACATGCAATCGTAACCGTATATTTTAAAGTCAGAGTTTTATTAACCTAAATCCCATGTTTAATTTTTTTTCCTTTCTAATATCAAATACATAAAGTCGCCTTATTTGCTCGTCAGTGCATCATCCCGCGATTACTGGCTCCGCTTGCTCGCTCGCTCTCTCGCTTCCCCATCTCACAACTAAATTCCCATCGAAAATCTAAATCTATTTATACCCCAATTTTCTCTCTCCTAGGGTTTACCATTCATCCCATTTTGATTGGGTTTGGTAATTCTAGGGTTTTACTTTCGAGTTTGAGATTGCAGATCTCTAGGGTTTTTTAATTTGGGGGGAAAGAAACCCTAGATCTGATTTGGCCTTAGGGCATCCGACAAGGCGATTGGGGTTCGTCGTCTATTAGCCGCCGACAAAATGTTCTGGAAAATGACCGGATTGTCCTCGACTTCTCCCGTAAGTTCCCCAATTTCAGATTCTTGGATTCGATGCGCAAAATCTGGGGGAAAGTTTGTTTTTTATTTTTTAAAAATTTTTAATGTTATTTGTTGGTTGATTATTAGTTTTGGAACTATTTCCATTTCGTGTTTTGAGCTTTCATGTAAACTGGATGATGATTAGGAACTGCACTTATGCGGAAGAGTTTCATTTGTTCTGTCAGAGCATCTCCAATCGTTTGCTATTTTGCCAAAATGGCAAAAAAATTTAGCAAACGAGAGTTGCAATCGTTCGCTATTTTGCCAAATTTTAGCAAACGAGGAACATTAGCTTCTCATATTTGAGAAACGAATGACAATTGCCAAATATAGCATACAGAACACCATGTTTCGTCTCTATTTTTTATGTTTTTTAAACCCGTCCGACGAAACAACATGTTTCGTCCAATAATTTTTTAACATATATTTTTACAATTTTAACGATCAGACGTAACATGTTCTGCCCTAATTTTTTTATATATAAAAGGGCAAAAGCCAAAGTACCCCCCAACGTTTGGCCCGAGTACAAAATGCCCATACAACGTTTGAAAAAATACAATAAACCCATTCTTCCGTTAACTTAACCCTTTTGGTTAAGTTATAATTATTAAATTACTTTTTTACCCTTACCCTTTCATATTCAATCTCTTTCTTCCATTTTTTTATTCCTTTTTTCTTCCTTAATTTTGTATGGGTTTTGTACTATACTCAATTTCGTGCTCCATGAGTTACTACTCACTTCAATGGAAATAGGCATTTAGTTTATGAGCCAACTAAATCGACTAAGTTCGCATAATAATAAACAGCGTTACTGTTACCTGACTTCATATAATTGATTTAAGATATTTTTTTTCTGATAATCATATCACTGATTTAATGGTATATTGTTTACAACAGAGTATGCATTTACAGGGCAAGTGTCGAGAATGGGTGATGTATACAGCTTTGGAATACTATTGCTGGAAACCTCATATTTTCTTTTACATAAACCTCATATTTTCTTTCACAGTATTCTGAAAACATTGTAACCTGTGGAAATGACAAATTATTATTATAATCAAATGGTGGATTCACTCGGTAACTAAAGTTTACAGTATAGAAGACCTTTATGCCTACCATTGTATTCAAAACAATTTTTGCTTTTGTCAAGTCAGTGGTTGTGCACGTTGTGCACTCAATGAAGACATTTTTCGTTTCCAAGCTAATAGCAGAATGTGCGCCATTAATTATTGGAGGCAATGATAGAACTGTCCTGTGTTAACAAAAATTTATCTCATGGTAAATGAAACTCAAGTCCAGAGAATACACTGAGGAATAGTTGAAACTGAAGTATAAAAAGGAAACCATATATCCTCAATAATTCAACATTTTGAATTATAACTAAATTATTCTACAACAGATGAAACTGAAGTAGCCTAACAACAGTGCTTATACTATCAGAAAAAAAGTACATGATAATATATCCCGTATCTGAAATTTACAGACATGCACAATGTTGATCACATAGATCAATTTTTACTGTTTAGTTACAGGGTCAATAAAATATACATAAAACTCAATAGTAATCTAACAAGAAAATTCGCAATAAAAGGAAGAAAAATGTCAAGAGAATCATATTAATAACATCATGAAATAATGAATGAAGAAAAAAAGGAATAAAGGGAAGAACAAGAAAAAATTAAGGAAGAAAAAAGGAATGAAGAAAGGGAAGAAAGAGATTGAATATGAAAGGGTAAGGGTAAAAAAGTAATTTAATAATTATAACTTAACGGAAAGGGTTAAGTTAGCGGAAGAATGAGTTTATTGTACTTTTTCAAACGTTGTATGGGCATTTTGTACTCGGGCCAAATGTGAGGGTGGTACTTTGGCTTTTGCCCTATATAAAAAAACGTCGGACGGTACATGTTGTACCGCTTGATGGAAAAAAAACCGAAAGAAGTGGTCGGACGGAACAACATATTCCGTCCTTCCATTTCTTTGATTTGGAAACTTTTATCCACGTCCAAGTTAATCCATTTCTTTTCATAGATTGCCAAGTTCAAGTCAAACCAAGTTAAAAACAATTAAACAAATTACATCAAAGTCCAAGATTTTCAAATTATTTTTTTAAAGTTATTTTGATTGGTTGGACGGAACAACATGTTCCGTTTGTCCATTTGTTTTTCTCATTTGCTATATTATAGCAAACGACGACTTCAGCAAAACACTCGATTTGCCATTTGCTATTTTGCCAAATTGCCAACATAGCAAAAACGTTTGGAGATGCTCTCAGGGTGTAATAATTTTCGATTCAAGTACGTGTTACACGTGTGAGTCCACAAATCCCAATATCACACAGCAATAGCCCGCAACTCTTGAGTTATAATAGCAGAGATATCTGCAATGAATGTGACATTTCCCCACTTGAACCTTTTTTTTTGGTTGGCAATGAGCTTTTAAAGAAGTGGATATGCATATCATAGAGATGGGTGCCTTTCAGATTATGGTTTCGCAAGTAGGAGAGGATTTTGTTAGGTATAGTAATTGTGAAAGGCCGTACAGATATACCAAAATTTTGAAGTTGTGGTAAGGGTTGGGGGGGTTAAGCTTTTATATTTTTATCCACCGCAGGTTGAGGGCTATCTTTGTGCGCAAAAACCTCAGTGTTCTAAAAAGCGGCCTAGGCGGCCGCCTAGGCGCCGCCTAGGCGCTAGGCGGCCCCCCAACGCCTCGCCTAGGGCCTAGGCGTTTATAAAAATCGGTTTAGTGTGCTGGGCGGCTCAAATCGGTCCTAGGCGCCGACTAATCGGCCTAGGCGGGTCTAGGCGGACTAGACCCGCCCAGGCCTCAAGTGTTAAAAAAAAAAAACCCGACCGCTCTCGAATCTCGCCTAAGTAAAAAAAAAAACAAAAAGTAAAAAACCCCACCGCTTCCATCCTCTGATCCTCATTCGCTGCCTCCTAAAAAAAAAAAAAAAAAACCCTAATCGCACGATTCGCACCCCCAAATCGCAGCTCGACAGCTCCGAATCCTTCGCCTCCCTCCTCCTTCGCCGTCTTCCTCAGCCTCCATCCTCCTTCGCCACTTACTTCGACACTTCCGCAGTTCCCTCTTACTTCGACACTTCCGCAGACCGCAGTTCGACACTTCGGCACTTCCGCAGTTCGACACTTCCGCAGTCCTCTGCCTCCCTCTTACTTCGACACTTCCGCAGTTCGCCTTCGCCAGTTCCCTCTTCGCCAGTTCGCCTTCGCCAGTTCCCTCTTACTTCGACCGCCTCCTCCACCTCCCTCCGCCTCCCTCTTATATCGGTAATTGCTTATCTTATTTTTTTTTCCCTTTCACATTCTTTTGTGTGCTCACTGCTCACTAGTCGCAGTAGTATGCTTCTGAACAGTGAACAAGCTAATGTAGTTCAGTAATTATTTATGTTTTCTTTGTTATTGATGTCTTCTTTGTTATTTATGCCCTTTGTATGTATGATTCATTGATTCTGAATTTCTGATACTGTTATTCTGTTTTTGTGAATTATAGTCGACAGTAGCAGTATGTATGCTTCTGAACAGTGAACAAGCTAATGTAGTTCAGTAGTTATTTATGTTTTCTTTGTTATTGATGTCTTCTTTGTTATTTATGCCCTTTGTATGTATGATTCTGAATTTCTGATACTGTTATTCTGTTTTTGTGAATTATAGTCGACAGTATGTATGTTCAGTTCACCGGCCTTTTACTCAACAAGCTAATGTAGTTTGTTATTTTGATTATTATTTAATGCTCTAATTAGCTAGGCTGTTAGCTAATGTATTTAATTTTATTTTGATTAATGATTATTATTATTTTGATTATTATTTTAAGAATACGGTGATATTCTTGTTTGTAGCAGTGTAGCACTGATTTTTCCTTCATACAGATACAGTAGATGGCTGAAAATTTATCTTCTGCGGCATCTAATCCATTGACCGATGTGGTGTTAAAACGTGATTCCGAAGATGTTGGATGGGAGTACGGTGTGTTAGTGAATCCCAATAACTTGGATAAAATCCAATGTAAGTTATGCAAAAAGGAGATGAGTGGAGGAGTCTATCGATTGAAGCATCATATTGCGAACATTAGAGGGCAGGTGGCCCCATGCAGAAAGTCGACTGAGGAAGATAAAGCCAAATGTAAAGTCGCGATCGAAGAAGGAAGAGCTAAAAAGAAAAATAAGCAAAAGCACTTGGAGGAAGTTAGAGGGGAAGTTGTAATAACTGATGAAGGGCTTCAAGAAGAAACCGAAGAGGAAGGATTGAGGAAGAGGCCACGAATGCTTGGGCCCATAGATAGATTTACATCGGGTATCAATCCCGATTCTTCTTCTGCTTCATTGGATGCAAGCAAGAAGACACGACAACAAAATATCCATGATGCAATTTCTAAAGAAAGATCAGAAGATGTGCATCAATACTTGGCTCAGTGGTTGTATGGAGCGGCCGTTCCGTTCAATGCCATTGATAATGATAACTTCAGAAGATTTTGTGAAGCGGTCGGTCAATTTGGACCGGGTTATCAACCTCCTAGCCAACATCTTTTAAGAGAGCCTTTGCTAAAGAAGGAGTATGCACGAACAAAAAGCTTGCTTAAGAAGCAAGAAGATGAGTGGGCAAAGAATGGGTGCTCAATTATGACTGATGCTTGGACCGATAGGAAAAGAAGAAGTATCATGAACTTGTGTGTGAATTGTAAGGAGGGCACGACTTTTCTTTCTTCCAAAGAAGCTTCCGAAGATGCCCATACCGGTGAATACATATATCAATATGTTAACAAGTGTATACAAAAAGATGTTGGTGGGCCAGAAAATGTGGTTCAAATTGTGACGGACAATGCATCAAATAATATGGCGGCAAAGAATTTGTTATTGGCGGAAAGACCAAACATATTTTGGAGTTCATGTGCCACACACACCTTGAACTTAATGCTTGAAGCAATTGGCAAGGAACCCAAGTTCAAAGGGGTAATTGATAAAGCCAAAGCTTTCACTATCTATATATATTCACATCATGCCACCTTGTCAATGATGAGGAAGTGCACAAATAGAAGAGATATTGTTAGGCCGGGCGTCACTAGATTTGCATCTGCTTTCTTAACCTTGCAAAGTTTGATGGATAAAAAAGAAAAGTTGAGAAATATGGCTACAAGTAATAAATGGGAAGCTTGCAAATACTCAAAGACTGCTAAGGGAAAAGCGGCATATGCTACGGTGTTGAGTATGGCCTTTTGGAATGGTGTAACACTATGTTTGAGGGTGTTTGCTCCTTTAGTGAAGGTTCTACGACTTGTTGATGGGGATAAGAAGCCATCAATGGGCTTTTTATATGGGGAACTAAAGCAAGCAAAAGAAGATATCAAAGTGGCATTCAAACATGTTGAGACTAACTATCGGCCTATTCTTGATATTATTGATAAAAAAGCTCAACATAGACTTGATAGTCCTTTACATTTGGCCGGCTATCTATTGAATCCCTTCTACTTTTACAAAGATGCAACCGTAGGAGAAGATCCTATTGTCATGGATGGTATATTTACTTGTGTTGAGAAATTCTTTCCCGATGATTTTGACATGCAAAATATTGTTGTAAATGTGGAGTTGTTGAAGTATAAGAACAAAGATGGTGGGTTTGGAAGAGCCTTGGCCGCGGCTGGGTGCTCCAAAAATGATGACAACTATGATCCGGGTATGAATTGTTAATAAGAAAAGTTATTAAGCGTTGAGTTTTTTTACTTTTTTTTAATACTTTATGTTTCCTTTACTCATTTGTGCTTCTTTAATTATTAGTCGGATGGTGGTCCAATTATGGCAATCATACACCTAATTTGCAAAGGATGGCGACAAGGATTCTATCATTAACTACGAGTTCATCCGGATGTGAGAGGAATTGGAGTACTTTTGAGGGAGTAAGTTCCTATGTAGTTATTATTTAGTAATTATTTAAGAGTCAAGGTTCTAACAATTTCTAAATTTTTTTAATCTTTTGTTTTTTAATGTAGATACACACAAAGAAAAGGAATAGACTAGATACGAAAAGGATGGAGCAACTCGTCTATATTAAATTTAATTCTAGGCTCATGAACAAGAAGAGAAGGGAGAAAGAGAGACAAATAGAAGTACTACTTCATAGTGATGCGAGTCGTGCACAAGGATGGATTGTTGATGGCGGCGATGATGAAGAAATTGAGCCTGGAGAAGCGTCCGGAGCGGATAACACACTAGAACCTCGGAGAAGTGCAAGAAATGTTGAAGTAAGAGAGCTCCATGAAGAAGATTTTGAATCGGACGATGACACGGAAGACGAGGGAGGTGATGAGGAATACGACTTAGAATCAGATGGAGAGCTAATCTTAGATGGATATGGAGAAGAGGAGTTAGAGACTTAGTTTCCTGTTATTAATTATTGCTTATTGCTGATTTTTGTGTTTTCTTTTTGTGTTTGCGTAATATTTAATTAGTTACTTTTCTTATATAGCTGATCTACATATTGCTGATTTATAAATAGCTGAAAGTAAAGTTGCGTGTCTCAATTGTTCAAAGTAATTAAAGTTTATCAGTTTTAAGTCTTGATTAATTATTGCTTCTGCAGTAGCATATGAATATCATCTCAGTCTGTTTCATAACTGGCTTAGATTTGTTTATGTTTTTTATATTGCAATCTTATTAGTTTTTATATTTTGATTGTCCATTTTCCACAATCTAAAGCCTTAGATAACTTTTCAAATGTTCACTTGTTCAGGTTGTTCAGCCAGCTCCTGACTCTTCACTTGTGCAGGTTGCAGGATCCTCAACATCTTCAGCTCATAATGATGATGAGGAGATTCTGCAAGCTTATCACTTGTGCAATTTCAATTAGGAAAATTTATTCTTGATATGGTTTTATTTTATTTATTTTATGTCATTTTATGTATTTATATCTTGTTTGCATCCCCTTATCATGTATTTATTTCTTGATATGGTTTCACTTGTCTGCAAGCTTATCCTGAACAAGTTTATCCTCTTCCAATTTTAATTCTTTGACACCCTCTCCAAAACAACCGTTCACAGTTCAAATATTATATGGAAATAATCCGAAGTTAAGTTTAGTTTCCAACAAGTTATAGCGTTAATATTGCATTTGCAATTATAATTCAACTGCATTTCTGTAGATACAAATGGCTGGAAGGATGCTGGACAGACTTTTGAAAGAAGAAAGCTAGTGTTGGTTCCATACATTGGTCTTGCTGGCAATGCTTTATCATCGCTTTTCAACAGAGAAGTGGCTGTAGCTTCTGAATTTGCTGATAGTGAGTTTCTCATACTGCTAGTTCCTATAAAATTCTTCTGTTGCCCTTGTTTGTTACCATATTATTACAAGATAATGACTAGTATTAAGTTTGTTTCCTATCACCCTTATATTACTTACTGTAACTGAATGACCTGTACATGATTTTCGCCCCATTGAGAAAGACATGACCAATCATTAATCAGTTAATAAGTTTTGTGTTTTCTTAACATTAATTTTTTATTCTTAGCTGACCTTGCTCAGTGGAAATGCTTAAATAAAATGCTTTAATAACTTTTTTTCTATGTTGGACTGCTTAGGAACCTCCTCATCTTCCACGGAGGATAACTGTTATGCTTTGAGAAAAAAACTGACTTCTGTTTGAGAGATCTGACTTCTGTTTGATGGTCACTCAGTCGTATAGTTTGCTCAATCTGTGTTTGGACTCTGGAGCCTTCTATGTTCTAATTAGCCAGGAGCCTCGTAAATTTATTTGTAGTTCCATAGCCAAACTACTTTTTCGAGCTGTTATACTCAAATGTTCACACATAAATTTATTTGTAGTTCCAGTCAACAATGATATAAAGTTGTATATACATTTCTACAAAAGAATTTGCTTTGAGTTAGTAGTGACTAAAATTTCCATGCTTTTGAGGACTAAGGACCTTCTCTTCTTCAGTATTCCATTCCCTTTGATCCTCAAAAAAATTTCTATGACTCATTTATTCCCTGCAATATCCGGTTCTTTGAAAGCTGTACCAGACCCAAGAAAAGTGTACCAATCAGCCAATCTGCTCACCATCACCCTCTTTGCCCACCTGTGCTTCATGTCCTCCTTCCTTGGCATCAACAATTTTAGTTGTATTTGTGTTGGTTTGCAACTAATACTGTACTGTTCTTCTGAATCTTATTTATCTTAATGTAGTCCCATTGTCATGTGTAGTTTTGCATTTTTTCTTTCAGGCTTGGACGTGAGATTAGCTTTTGGCTATATATAGGCAGTCACATTCATCTTGATGCCTTAACCATTCCTACTTACTGGAGTATCTAAAGCTAATATGCTAGATGTTCTCATAATTTATTATGTTTAATCTTCGAACTTATTTTTTTATTTCTCCCAGTTCTCCATGTTATGATCTAACTGGTACATTTGGTTAGAAATATAGTTGAGACTTGAGAATAAATAAACTGAAGAGCTTCTATCAAAATTAGAATTCTATCATCTAATTCCTAATCTTCTGTCCCTCCATTATTGTAGATTCTCCTCAAGGGTGCTTATGTCAATGAATTGAAGAAGGTTAAACATGTAGTGCAGTATGGAGTCTTTGCAGCTTATCATTTGGCTCTCGAAACTTCCTTTCTCGCTGATGAAGGTGCATCAACTAGGATCATTTATGGAGGTATACTCATTCTTCTTATTTGCTTTGATTCTCTGTTTTTCAATTGTTCTTGCTTCTTGGTCAATTTGCTATTGTTGATATCATGGAAGGTAGAATGTTTGTTTCATGTTGCGTTCTTAAAAATTATATTCCGAAGCGGGCAGTATTGATGCATTAGTAGTCCATGGATGGATGTGGAGAAGAGGAGTCAAATATTTTGTTGCCTTTGTGTTCATCGATACAATAATATATCGATTCGATTTTGAAAAGCACATCCTGCAATTGAAAGGAGGAATATCAAGAATAAGAATTAGTTATAACAAAACAAAAGTTACAAAACAAAACAAAATGATAAAATATATAAATAAAATATATACATAAATAAATAAATATATAAATAATATATAAATAAAACCGCCTAGCGCCTAGCCGCTTAAGCTCCGCTTACAAGGCCTAGGCGCTAGGCACCCATCGGCCGCCCGACTACCGCCTAGCGACTTTTAGAACATTGAAAAACCTAGACTGCACGCAATATATTTGTTCTTTGGTCAAGTCATCTCCTCTCCCCCAAAAGCAGAAAAAGAAAAGTTTTGTTCTTTTCTTAGAGTAAACTGTTTTTTTGTGGGAACAGATGAGCCATTAAGAAGAAATGGATCTGCATATCACAGAGATGGACATTTTTGGATTTTGGTTTTGCAATGGGTAGGAGGTAGGGTAGGAGAGAATTTTCTTAGGTGCGGTAATTAAATCAGATTAGTGGGCCATTCCTTAGATGATCTACACCATGATTCTTGCTGTACATATTTTTAAATATAGTCACAGGATGTGAGATCATTTGATTGTAATTAATTTTACCCATGAATCAAATGTACCAAATTTTGAAACATAATTTATCTCGATTACTTATTAATAGGTATGCTATAAATAAAACTTTGAGCTACTCGTCGCTTAATAATTAGACAGTTGCTATCTTACTCTTCTCATTGTAGTATAGGCATGAGAGCTCCCCAAAGTGAGTCCAGTCAAACACTCCCTGCACGGCTTCACTGTTATTTTGTAGTATAGGTATAGATAAGGACCAAGTCCTCTGTGGCATAACAGCTCTCGCCCCTCATCAATTTCGAGTCCCGTAACTCCCCAATCCCCCAACCCTACAGCACCTTATTATTGCATGATAAATAATGGAACCACCATGCGAGCCTTGCTGTTGAGTGAAGGACCCATTGGAGTATGGCTGGGGCCTGTGGCCCGATGGAGTGTGTTTTAAGTTACCATACTTTGTGTTTTCTCTCCTTCAAACATGCTCTTTCTGAAATTCATTCAAACTATTCTTGCATTTTGAAAAAATTCTCATGAGGCAATATTTTGTTTTTTTTTCCAACTACCTAAATTATTATTTGTGGTGTAAATATCATTTACACTATAAATATTTGTCTGTTTCAAGTTGTAACCAGCCATATTTCTATTTCAGGTGGATACTATTTTGGAGAAGGAAAATTATACTTTGGAAGAGCTACTTGATGAAGATGAAATAATTCAAGAATGCAAAGCACTGAATACTCGTCTCATTAATTTGTAAATCCGTAACATCTGTTTTTGTTTATCTTTTAAACTAGTATCTAATTTGTTGTGGGTATTTTTGTTTCTTCTCCTTTTAGCTGTTGTTTAATCAAATAAAAATTTTTGATGAATATTTTAATGTTGTGCCTTGTAAATGCTAATCTGGGTACTATTAAAATTGTATATATTGAGGGAAGAAATTTCGAAACATGTGGACTTCTCAAATTATACTTGGGATCTCACAAATTTTGTCATAATAACTTTATTCTGCTTAGAAATTTAACCCATGAACTTTTATCAAAAGAACGGCAAACTGGACTACTAAATTGGAGAGATTTTATATATTTAATCTTTCAAATTGGCCATTACGTAATCGATATCTTCAGGCAGTGTTAAGAAAAAAAACGAAATTGAATATTACTTTACTGTATACCGGTAGTAGTGTAAAATAAAAAAAAGGAGAATATTACCGCTAACAGTGTGGAATAAAAGTTCTGTTGTTGTTGTGAAGACAATTTGTTAAAGATCAAACAAATATCGAATTGCTCTCTCATTTGCTTGGAGAGAAGTTACTGGTTTTTCATTCGCTAAATTCTCTTCTGTTGTGTTGAATCAATTTTGCTGATCCTCCTTGTATTTGTATTTGTAGTCTGAGAGAGAGAGCTCAGGTGGAGCAATTGCTTCATTATATAGTAGATGAAGCTCCTGATGATGCTGACAATAGGCGAATATTCAAGTATGCACTGGCATGTGGTGCTTTTTCTTGCAACAAGGATTGATTGTTACTCGATTTCTTTTATACTTATTACATTCTGCTTGTCATGCAGGTTTCCATTTATTGCATGTGAGATTTTTACTTGTGAGCTGGATATCATACTAAGAACCTTAGTAGAGGATGAGGAGGTGTGCATATCATTCTCATTTACATTGAGAAGATATATTCCTTCCTGAATCTTATTGCTCAACAGTTATGTCATAGCTTAATCAGATTTACTTACTGTTTCTGTTACTGTCTTGCTCTGCTAATCTCCAGCTGATGGATTTGCTGTTTTCTTTCCTTAAGCCGGATCACCCACATAGTACATTGTTATCTGGTTACTTTAGCAAGGTAACCCATCTTTCTGCTTTGGGCTTATGCTTTGGGATTGTTCAGTGTTTCCTTTATATATGATCTTGGGGATGTAAATATTTAGAAATTTCATGTTCTTACAGTTGTTCTTGAGCATTCCATTTGACCTTGAATTTTATTTCCTAATTTTTTGCTTTGCTTTGTTGCTTTTTGTTAGGTTGTCACATGCCTGATGTTTCGTAAGATGAATTCTCTTATGAATTATGTGAAGGTAAGATATCATGTTTTGGATGGAAGATTTATAATTAATTGAAGTTTTACAATTATTTGCTTATCAGCATTTATCAATTCAACAGTTTGCTATTACATTTTTGGTTTCAGTACTACATGAGAAATTTATACAGGTAGAAGATTTGAAAATCTTGCTGTTTATCTGTGATTCTTCTTGGAAACAGAAGTGCACTATTTAGCATTCTCTTTACTGTTTTTTAGATCTTAATCCCATTTATTTGCTACCTGCTGTTTAATCTTGAAAGCAAATGTGCAGCATTTTGGCTTTAGTACTACATAGCAAGTTGAATCATTCAGATAGTTTTATTTTAATTTCATCTTTTCCTTTTCTGACAGACCTCTAAGTACTCTATGGAAATATATAGATGTTAGAACATACTGTTATTTTATATTTGTAAATTCTTATTTTCAATTTATTCTCGGGTATTCCCATCTCTCTCTCATTTATTAATATTGGTTTTGAACCAAAAAAATAAACTTCTTGCATCTACTAAATTTTTTGATGAACATTTTCTCTTTTGCTGATATAGGGTCATCAAGAAATTTTCCGTCAGCTTGTTGATTTGATCGGCATCACATCCATGATGGAGGTTACATATTTATCTTTAACAACATTTATGTTTTAGCAATTCTCTTCTTGGTCCCAGTATTTTGCAGGCATAATATCGTGGATTGCTCACTTCCGAGTAAATTCTTACCATGCAAATTTTAAAACAGGTACTAATTAGGTTAATTGGAGCTGATGAAAATATGTGCTCCGACTATGATGCATTGCAGTGGTTAGAAGATACAAATCTTCTAGAGATGATTGTTGATAAATTTAGCTCATCTGTGAGTATTCATAACATCATCATTTTTGGTTCATCTGACGGTTTCTTTCTCCAGGATGAATGTGTCATTACCTATTCTTTCCTGATGTTCTTTATATATGCTAGTGTTATGATGCCATTTAGAATATTGCTAAATAAAATATATACAATCAATAGTGCAGAAAATGGTAGTTGTGGGGTGGGGTGGGTTGGGGGAGACATCACGTCATCAACAACGTAGCTTTTATACCAAATTTTGCTAATCAATGCAAGGGATACAATGTGAGTCATTAGAAATGTATACTGAATAACACTTGTGATTGCTGACAACACCACATAGTATGTCAAAATGTCTGTTAAGTAAATTGTTTAGGGGTTTGTTGTTATGCTATTATATCAGGCCTTTCCCATCAAATGAGCTAAGGATGGACTAATGTCCACATCTTCTTTGGGGGACCGTTGGAATATAAAAGGAAATGATGTGCATTGGCTCATCTGCACCTTGGAACTCCCCTTGTTTAATTTGGTTAGAATTTACTTCTTAAACTTGTTTGAGAGAAGCAGAGGCTCTTCACTATTATTAGTATAGAGTTGGAGTTGTCATGTTGTGAATTGGGGACACAAACTCAACACGTGTATTGCACAAGGTTTGAGGTTTCGACTGAAACGTTTCGGTTTTGGCCTTTTCGGATCTTTCAAAGGTAAACGATCCAAAATATGGCCACAAAAATCGGTTTCGGCCGAAACGTGTGAAAACCTAAAGATAACTAAGAAAACACCCAACTAAAAAAAGGAAACAAAATGGTATTGCTTCATTTCGGTGCAGATCTGACGAAATCTTGCTAAATCTTTAACGAAAAACTAAAAAAAGAATGATGGAAAGGAAGTGATGAGAAGAGAAGGATAGTAGAAAGTAACCTATTTATGCTTCTGTTGCTGCTGCTGCTCCTATGCCATCTTTTTGTTATTGCACGCTGCTCTTTCCATTAATAACTAGGGCTTTGTAGTGTTCGTTCATTATCAGGTTGTAGGGATCAGGTCAGGTCAGGTCAGTGGATTAGTTTGAGAAGAAAACCTACCAGAAAGCTACAGGTCCGGGCTTTATATAGGGTATTATAAGGCTAAAACCCGGCCTGTCTTGGCCTAATAGGCTTATAAGAGTGTATTAGATATTTAAATGCTCTATTTAAGAATGTTATACTATACATAAGAATTTTAGTTGAATCAAATTAAATCATATAAATTTAATGTTTTTAGTAGTACTTTTCCCAAACATGCTAAAAGCGGATTCTCATAATCAAAAAACATACAGCGTCTAAATTTATTTAATATTTGATATACATATTTTGTAAATTTTGACAGTATTGTTAATATTGATTACAAATATACATATGAAATGTTCGAAACTGTATTATCAACGAAACCGAAACTAGGAAGGATACTGAAACGAAACAAACAAAACCCATTGATACATATAATTTTGGAAGTCTCCGACCGAAACCGAGTTTTCAAACCATGGTATTACATATTCTCTCCTATTTTCTACTCAATGACATGACTGGAAATTGCATGCGCAGTGCATGCGCTAACCATCCAGTAATTGAAGATCACTACATAGTTTGTTCTTTGTTGATTTACTTTTTTTTTCTTCTTATATAATTAGTTCCTCTAAAAACATACTTTTGGCAAGGAATGTTGACAGTAAGTTTTAGTTAAAAAAAGAAGCAGCAGATCTCTAGATAAGCATATTACTGAGGCCTCCATTTCTTCTTTTTCTTAAAGATTCATAGGGAAATCACAGTGCAAAGATTATGCAGGACTCTTTTACTGAATTGGATCAATGATGTTGTAGAAAGATTTTTTTTTCCGCGAATAAAAATGTTATTCTTTTTTTTTACCTGTCAGATTGCAGAACTATTTTTTAGTGTTACTTTTCCATGTTTGTACAAAATTCCCGTTATTTTATATAGCACTAAGCTCAAGGGAAATTGTTCAATAATGAAAACTTTTTGAATCCAAAAAAGACTTATTTTAAAAAGGGAATAATGCAGATCTTGTAAAACAAACAGGTTTTGAGGTTAGAATGGTTCATAAAAAAATAACTGATCCTTCTCCTAAGGTATCCAACTATTTGCAATAAATAAGAAAACTAGAAAGCTTAAATATTATTATGTACCAGATAGCTAAAAGAATGTATAGGTTTTAAATGATATGAAATAGGAAGCCAGAAGTGGAAAGAGAAATTAAAGGAGGCACCACTTGTATTTTTTCATTAGCATGAGGATTGACTTCGAGAGCCAATCAGATTCTTTCTTTGCGGAGATTCAATGAACCAAACTCAGTAAATCACATAGTTTTATGGCAGCAGATGGTCATGCCACCACTGTTCTGAACATGGTTCTACCATGAAGGATATGATGAAACTGTAGATGGAATACCAACCTGATCTCGAACTTGAACCTCGAAATTTGTTCCGTAATCCTGTTTTCTACTTTGCAGAATTATGTGTGGGAAATGGCCTATTGGTAATCTTCGAGACTGGCGAGGGTGGGAAATCCTACCATGTTGGTCATGCAGATCAAGCTCATGCCACACACTTTTAGGGACGAATCTTCCAAAATTTGCATGGACCAAAAAAGTAAAATGAGATATTGATGGTTATATATTTGCTATAGGTAGTAGAGATGAAGTCAAAGAGTCAGTACAATTGCTATGCATTCTTGAGTTGCTATATATGGGTTAAATATGTTACATCTTTTTGGTTTTTCTTGAGAAAAATGAGAGTTCAATGTGTTAATACTCTATTGTAGTTGATTCATCAATGATTGTATAATCAGAATATATTAATATAATATTTAAAGAGAGGAGCATGATAAAAGGTGAATTAATGTCTTAGTTTTAATTACTATGTCATGTTGTACTATTTATGTATTTCCTTCAATCTTGATAAGGTAAGATGCTCATTTTGATTTTCCTCCTCCTGAACATAGATAGTTAGATCTTTGCTTCAAACTTGATAAGGTAGATGCTCATTTTGATTTTCCTCCTCCTGAACTGAGAGATCAGTTTAATTAAGCAACGGTAGTGAAATATATGATCTTCATTAGGATGCACTCTTTCTTGCTGTTCTTTCCTCCCTTTTTTTGAATTTTATTTTGTAATTTTAAACAGTTTGGCTTGTATGAAACAGGACTCCCCAGAAGTGCATGCAAATACAGCAGAAGTTCTTTGCGCAATAACCCGATATGCTCCTCAAGGGCTTGTCGCTAAGGTTTGCAGCCCAAGGTAAACTTCTATCGCTGGTATAGTTAACCATCGTTAACTTTTCAGTGGTTACTTTTCTTCTAGATTATTTCATCTTTCAAATTCTATTCCACTTTCCTGATCGTAGTACTCATCTGTCTCGTGCAGCTTTGTCGGAAGGTTGTTTCGCCATGCTTTGGAACATTCAAGACCAAAATCTGTTCTTGTTCACTCGTTGTCTGTGTGCATGGCTTTGTTAGATCCCAAGAGATTAATCACACCTAATTTTCATTCATTTCGAAGTCAGTTAGGTCAAGGATCAGTGGTTAGTGCTAATCCAGAAACAATTGATGGAATGCTAGAGAGCCTAGGTAGGGGACTGTTTCAGCCATGAATATCCCCCTTATTCAATGTTAATATATATCCTTACATCTAGAAGAAGTTTTTAGCAGAAATACCTTTATGCTTGCTTTCATAATCATACCAGCCTTTTGCATGTTTAGTTGCATAACCTTGTGTATTTTTAATTACATAGCAAATATGTCCTCTATAAAGCTGATGTGTCCTCTATAAAGCTGATGGGTATTGAAAATTGAATTGCTAATAGATCTTAATAAATTGAAGACTGTTTACCATTGTCTTGTAGCTCAGATGGTAAAAGGGGTGGGATGGGTTAAGCTTGGTCTGAGATTCAAGACCAGACTACAATGTAGCCCTTTATAAAAAAAATTTGAAGACTGTTTAGTGTAAAATTAAATTTTAATGGTCAGATCACTTGATTAAATATGTATGTATGTGTATTTTTAATTTGGTGGGAGCGAGCAATCTCCTGATGGTAGTTGGATTTTGTAAGATCTGTGCCATGATAAGGGAAACTTCTTGAATGTCTACCACTTGCACGAAAATTCACTGACATAATTGACTGAGTCTAGAGAAGAGGAGGCTCTAGTGTTGGTTATATTTTGCAAGACACAGGAAAACACTGAATGTCATGATACTTCGAGAGTATGTAACTGTAAATGTTCAGTTGGTAAATGCATTGGGAACACGGTTATCAATTCTAACAGTATGCAATATGTACACCATGATTCAATACATGTAGGAAAATCGATATGTTTCTAATGGGTGTATCAGTTATGCAATTTATCTTATGATACGATATGTATCTATGATCCAAGATATTTTACAATAATTTGATTCTGACTTGAGGTTACCATATAAAGCACTATACAATCTTGGTTACAGGTTTCAAGTATAAAGATGGATTAGTTTATTATTAGTAGTAAAAGATCCTAATATATCATACCTTATTCTTTCTCCCAAAAACATAAACAAACCTCTACCAAGAGTAATGAAATCCTAACTGATTTTGAATCCGCTCAATGGAATCCTACAATGAAACTAATGAAGCACCCAAATAAATAGGCGTCTTTCTCGTTTTCTTGTCTTTTTGACTATATTTTTCTCTTTGTTTTCACTGTAATATTTCAGTTCTACTTCTTCATTCATTCATGATGAATAGTGTTGTTCTTTTTCTTTGATTGATGAAAGCTTTTCTAATTTAACTCGAAGGGTCCTTATTTGAGTTGCATTTACTTGTAAAACTTTTATTAAATCCTTTACCCAGTTCTGTGCTACCTACCAACCCTCATTCAATGATATAAAGTGGTAGCAATAATGGTTAGGGTTATCCGTTTTCAATATTGGAGAGAATGGTAAGCATATTAGGAGCTTGCCTGGAATAACATCTGAATTTTCTTCTATTTTTAGATTTTTGCAAGTAACTTGGAAAACACAGTCAACTTGTTGCCCCATCTTTTTATTTTTGTGTTTGGAATTTTGAATCATTTATAATATTTATTACTCTAAACCACTCCTATTTTTTTTTATTGGTTCTCAAAGCAATAATATTTGATGTTAAGGAATCTTGCTTGTTAAGTGTGCTAATAGTGCTCTGTGCGCTTATCCCTCTCATTTGATGTCGAAACGGTAGTTCTATTTTGTAGAAACTATTACTAAGTTTGAAGTGCTCAAATTGTAACGTGATTGTTAGATTGATAGCAGCTCATAACTTTTCCATAAAAATTGATGGGAGTTTTGTTCAATAACTTGTGATTTGTTATGTCCCTGTTTGATGAGAAGGCATTATGATGAGGGTGGTGATGATAGTTTGAATTTTGATTATTATTTTTTTGGGTCAGTTCTTGAACACATGGTGCATAGTTTCCCCTTCTCTTGCAATGCTTGTATGGCTCTTCAGTTACCACTTTTTTACTTTTAAGTTCTTTTACAGCTATCCTTATATGCTTTGCTAAAACTATATAAGGTGGATATTGCAGGTGATCTATTTAAATTATTGGATGTTTCTCCATCGGAATCTACCTTACCTACAACTTATGGGAGCCTGAATCCTCCTCTTGGAAAGCATCGATTGAAGGTTACATGTTTTCCTTTTTGTTGCTGTGCTCTTCATATATTTATTTGTCGCATGGTAGAATAGGGTTATACTACTCTAGCTCTGGAGTTTTCTTGTTTGCTTTTTATTTGATTCTGTTGCATAATGTACTTCGTTGTTTATGTGAGATTATCTACTTAAATGATGCATGTATTATATTATTTGATATATTAATTATATAGTTGAAGAATTTATAGTATAAATTTTTTGTCTGTAAAAAAGTAGATAATTCATTCGAGTATAAATAGATCTTAAGTTTATTATAGTAAATCTCTTTAACACTCTTAACAACTATCAGATTGCAGTATTATTAATTTTGTTTAGAACTCGGCTCGATATGCTCTTTGTTGATTCCACATTCTTTTTCTGCCCTATCTTTGTCAACGTCGCCATCCGGTCCAGGTTTGCCTTCAATCAAATTACTGCTCTTTTGTTCATTATTCTTGAACTTCACTTTATACTACCGAGGCATTCTATAAATTGGACTTCTCTTTCCGAACTTCTAGCTCATTGATAGTCTCCAGGGTCTCCAGCTTACCTTTAGTATCCCTTTTCTCAACTTAGTGCATGTGTATCTTCCCTTGGATCGTGGAACTTCTACTTCGTTCTTTAAAGAAATTTTTCCACTAAGCTTTTCATTCCCTTTTTTTTTTGAGGTTTCATCGATTGAGGTTTTTTCCAGCGCACCTCTTCTTTAAGAAAGATCAGCTATATACTGGTGGATCACTTCTACTGAATTCGTGGAATTATCTTCTGTTTTTGCTTCAGAACTTTTCCTTGGAAGCCTTGTGTTAGACACTTTGGTCATAGACACACTTAACCAGCTCAACCCTTGTTATTTGATGTAATACTTTAGATTAGCGTGCAATGTATCACAGTATCAGCCATATTTCTGTGTGCTGTCTCCGTTTCAATGCTTCTAATCACCTGTTGTTTCATCTGGCTAAAGTTGAACCTTATTCTTGATGGCCGATGCCTCTCACCTTTCTTCCATTCTCATGTTTGTTCCATTCGATTATTGATCTATCTGTACCAGTCTTAAGGCAGACACTAACTATTTCATGCTTGAATGATAGTTACATGAACATCTGATTGTGGCAATAACATAGGGAATTATTAGAAAAGTAAGCACTATAAATCTATAATATCTTATTCTTTGCTCTGAAACATGACTCGGTATTCATTGATACCGTGTTGTTTGTGCATGTTACCTATTAACATGTTCCCTTTTTCGTTTCCAGATCGTTGAGTTCATCTCTGTTCTATTGACAGTTGGGAGCGAAGCTGCTGAGAAGGAGCTAATCCGGCTTGGTGCCATTGAACGTGTTATAAATATGTTCTTTGAGTAAGTTATTTTGTGTTGAGAACTGTTCATGTATTTGGTGAAGCATTGAGATCACAATTTCTCATTATCATTTAGGTACCCTTTCAATAATTTTTTACATCACTATGTGGAAAACATTGTATCATCATGTTTGGAAAGCAAGAGGACTGCACTCGTTGAACACCTTCTCCATGGATGTGATATTATTGGTAAAATAATTGCAGCTGAGAAACTATCTTCGCTGTCAACTGAATCTAGTAAGGTAATATGTGTACTGAGATAGTTATGCATTTTTCTTCTTGCATGTGCTTTCAGATTTGTGTATACATTACTTTTTGACTTTTTCTATTTCACAAGATGATGTCAAATGTGATGGTGTAAATTATATTAATATATGTTTATTGATTAAATGTGACTGTCTCTAGTTCTCTCATACTCTTATGTGTAGAAATCTATAGTGTGTTGACACAATGAAGCACAATAGCATGATTAAAAGGATATTATTAGATACTAAAAAAATTAAATTCATGAGGATACTCTACTAAATGTATCTTCATACTTGCAATAATAATAAACAAACTCATAAAGCTTAATAACAATAGCATACCATAATTAAGTAAAGACATGATTCAACTATTAGATTAAATTTGTGGGTCAGATTGTGGGTATAATCACGTCCAGAAAGATTTAGAGAGAGAGAGCGCACGGGGGATGTTATCCCACCCAGAAACTGTCTGGGTTTAAACATTGCAGTATAAACCTACAAAAAAGCCAATTTGTATGCAATGCATAAATGAAATTACCACATTAAATTTGCAGATCTCATAATTAAAATTGTGGCACATATATAATGAGTATTGTATTGCACAATAGGGTCTATGTGGGTACAACGTTCTAATATTGGATATTGGAATCGTATTGATGACAAATTTTCATGTGGGACATCTCTTAGATATATTGGTGATATTTAGAAAACATCAGGCTGTCATATTGAATGAAGATATAGATCCTAAATGTGATTTAAATTAGCCATACATGCATGACATATTAGAAATAGGGTTTTGCTGACAAGTGCCCTTGGGCACTTCTTAACAATTGTACTTCTCTTCTATTTATTCACTTACCAAGGCAATAAAAAAACTTATCTTAAACTCCCCTTCTTTCGTTTTTAAACTGGGCAAATTGAATCATTAATCAAGTCATTCATAATTCAGTTGGTCTTTATTTTTCTTGTTAAAAAGAAACAGAAAAAGTTGAAAAAGAAAAAGAAAAACCACCAGTACCCTCCTTTATTCCCGTCCTTCTCCCCACACCTCCTTTACATCCACCATCATCATCCCATCCTCCTTGCAGTATCAGTACACTCCAGCCATTGGATCGACCCTATTCATCTCGAACAGCACACAAATTTCCCCCTTTCTCACTTTTGAACCCTAACCCTAGATCTAAAGCCTATTCGCTCCATTCCTCAATCAATGGACCAATCTCTTCCAACTTCTCTAAGGAGATCATGATCTTATGGTAGCCGTGCTCAGCGATGGTGACATCACAATGGTGGAGGGTGGTGAGTTTGAATGGCAAGGGGAAGTCATTAATGGACGCCCTAAGCTCCTCATAACCATCATCATCATGGTGGGCATTCCCAAATTTTTTCGGTGATGGTTCTTCTTGAGCTATTTGCAGTCCAGAAGATGGTGATGACTTCCTTCTTGTTGGCAGAGTGTGGTGACGATGAAGAGGGTTGTGGGGAGGGCGGAGAGAGGTGGAGACCGTGGAGTCTTGCAAGGTGACGAGGGTTGCAGTAGTTGTGAAAAGAAGAAAGGGTAAGTGGAGGCAGAGGTGGTGGTGGTGGTCACCGGTGGTTAGGAGAGGTGGTGGTAGTTGTTGGGGGATGAAAATGAGTTGGTAAGGGTAGACTGTTGGCAATAAAAGGAGAGAAGAAAAAGTTGTTGAATTTTTCAAATAAGTAATTTTCGTGTTGTGAAAGTTTGTGAAAATGTAAAAAGTATTGTCATTATATAATTGTTAACCAATGCATGTTAGCAAAACCCTTATAAATATGATCCATCTATTTTCTAATGCTGTCAATACTATTATATCCCAAAATATAATTGTTCATATGAAATCACATTCAATCTGACACAAGAAAAATATTTAAATATTAAAGATTAAACAAACTAAGTTTTACCTCAAGCAAAGAATGTGTATGACAAAAATGCTTATAGTTTTATTATAGATGATTATACACCTACAAACCAAACTGCTTTATATTTTGTACTCTACCACTTCGGCCAAAGGAGGCATTAGTTAGCTGTATTAAGTTACAGTACATGTTATCTTGTTATCTTGAAACAGAAGTACTGTCATGATCAATACTAAAGAAAACAAGTGCTCTAGGTATTAGCTGATAGCCTGGTATTCCCCATGTATGGGGTTTGCTCCATATATTGACAATATGAAAATTGAAAAGTGATAATAAAACTTCAAATCGGTAATACTGAATCCCAAAAACCAATATACTGACCATTTTTTTGTTGTTGATATTTTAAATGATGTGCGAATAATAACATTGGCCTGTCGCGTTAGGCAGAGTGGCTACTACTTTTGCCAGCGTTTGAAGAAGAGAGATTGTTTTTTGGGTTTTGAGTGTGTGAGATAGTGTTTTTAGGGTTTGTGCGTGAGTGTGTGTGTGTGTGTGTGAGAGAGAGAGAGAGAGAGAGAGAGAGAGGTTTTTGGAGAAGGCTATATCGGGTTGCTGTATATGTGACTTTTGCTGATTTCTCAGTGCTCCAGTCAACATTTTTCCTGCGTATTTCCTTAATTCCTATATTGATTTTGGCAAATTAAAATGTCCCCAATGCAGCATGCTGCTTTTTTATTGTTTTAGTGCTGCTCTTTTGGCTGGTTTTTTCAATATGTTAGCACTAATTATACTGCAAAGTTTAATAAGGAAATCCTTTGCCTGGAAATTAGAAATATTTGTGGTGCCACGTTGCACCATGCACATATCCCATGATTCCCAACAAAATCCCCAATGAACCCAAATTGATGATGGAAATATTCGTTCTTTTCGTATCCTTGTTTCAAGAACCATTTTCCCTATAATAATGGATCTCCAAAACAACAACAACAACAACAACAATTTTGATAATTATAATAAAATTGTCAGTAATAGTTATGTTAAAAAAAAGATCTAGATAAAATAAAGAAATCCTACTTGAAGGGTCGGGTAAGGTAGATCTGGATGAATTTTGTGGGATATGGTCATTAATTGGGGAAAGGAAAAGAAAAGAAAAATAATAAAGAAGATCTGGACTGAATGAAAAGAAAAGAAAAATAATAAAGAAATTTTTTTTTTGAAATTTATTATATTTGAAAGTTCTAGTTTAAAGGGTAGGGATCTGAGTCTTAAGTGGGATGGATGGCGACTGTAAATTTTTATGCCAAACCTTTTTAAAAACCCATCCCTGAACCGAAGTTGGCTCAGAACTTAAACTTTGGGGTTGGATTCACAATGGTTTTGATGAAACCTTATTAAACCCTATTTATAAATATAATTGAAAGTTAGTGCATATCCTAGATGTGTGGCGTTACTGTGTAGTTCTGTTGAAGTTGATTTTATCTTTATGTGTACTCAATTTGCAGCCAACGGTATCTGCAGAAGGAAGAGCACCTCCCAGGATTGGAAATGTTGGACACATGACACGCATTACCAACAAGCTTGTTCAATTGCAGGATAACAACAGTATAATCCAGACATATTTGCAGGTTAATTGGTCTTACCCATTCAATTCATTTGCAAACCTCATGTTTTAATACCTTTTTTAGTTTGAGTAATTATATATAGATATTTGTGATTATTCAATTTTATAGAAATTAGGGTTTGATTTAGATTTTAGACATGCTGTTTCAGTTCTTCGAAGAGAACGCGTCAGCACATAAAATGTGAAAAATGTGTGTACAGTAAAAAGATTCATCTTCCTCTTCTGTTTGAACATGAGTTCATGCAAATGAATTATGTCTTCAGTAACATGAGAAGAAGTAAACAGCATGCTGCAAATTGTGATGTTAGAGTGAGCAGCTAATGGAATATTTAAGTTTCTGTGGAAAGTGCACAATGACTTATTTTGCATGCACATATATTAAAGTTCTTGCAGCTTTATGCTTGATTTGGTTTTACAATGCACAAGGTGGAGATAGCAGAATTGTGAACTAGAATGATGCTTCAATTTTCCCTTATACTTTGTCGTTGTGAAATATTTAAGTTCTTAAGCCCAGTCAAACAAAATTGGAGGTCCTACGTATTTCTTGCTTAGCGCTTTTTGAAACCTTGCATCATTTCAAAATTCATTTTTAATACCATAATTGCTTCACATATTTTTTGGGAACATAGTCTTAGGGTTCCCGCATCCTGCTAATGTTGCTTCTTTATTGGGGAAGCTTCTGAGTATAATATTTGGATGTAAGAGATACATATTGAACTTGCAATCACTTAATATATCATATATATTTTGGCTCACATGTTTGATTGTTTTTGTAATATTGCATGTTCTACCTCATTTTCCAGTATTTTATCTTTAAAAATTAGTTTTGGTCAGTTGATAACTACTGCTTGCAGTTCTGCAGTAATCATAATGACTTACACTGAAACAATTTGATTTAATTTGGTCTTTTGCTGATTTGCAGGAAAATAATGAATGGGCACACTGGCATGCAAATGTTCTACTCAAACGTAATTCAATTGAAAATGTTTTCCAGTGGGCGTGTGGGTAGGTACCTTTGCAAATTCTATTCTTTCACTTGTTTAGTTGCGTTGTTCTCTCTCTTCCATTGGTAAATTACAAACAATCCTTTGTTTTTTATGCATTCCTGCTTTTGCTTCCAAATGAAGGTGAATATTTATGGTTCCGATGACTGATTTTATGACCGTTGGCCTAAAACTTTCATGCATATTCTAAAAACTGTAGCATAATATTTTTGTTAATATATAAAATATGCTAATTATGAGGATTTTTTCTAGTACTTGGGGCAGGGCTATTCTTATTTTAAAATAATATTCTTATTGCAGTTGTGTTTTCCTGTCTCCATTATTCATATTTATGCATCATAGTCCTTAAGAAGGTGGTTCTCTAATCCACCACCACCCCATCATCCATCCTGAGAAATTCGATATCTTTTGTCTTGCCTGAAGAGGTCGGGCGAGCAAGCTGGAACAGTGATAACTTCTGACTTTATTGTCCCTCTTCTTTTTCTTTTAACAAGCTTGGTTATCAATTTTTTTCTGCAGGCGTCCATCTACTTTACAGGACAGACCCAGGGACAGTGATGATGAAGACTTCAGAGATCGAGATTATGATGTGGCAGCACTAGCTAATAACTTGAGCCAGGCATTTCATTACGGAATTTATAATAATGACTCTGAAGAGGTAAAGCTTGGGACTTTATATTGCATGCAGAATTCTTACAGATTCTTGGATGAGCCTTGACACAGCCAGTATCTTGATTATATGTTTTAGGTTTTTTGGATTTTAGTGTTCCACTGTATTGATGTCCTTGCACCTGTTTCTTGTTTAGCTATATATGTTCGTTTGATTTTTGGTAATCATTTGTTTGTTTGTTTGTTTGTTTGTTTGATCTGTGCTTTATTTATAGCTGTAGGTTTTATTTAGTGGGTCATGTACCCCATCAATGTGGTTTGACATACAAATTCTTTTTTTAATGTTTTTTTTTGTCTTGATTGATATAGGCGCACGGAGCACTTGAGAGAGATGATGAGGTATGTTTAAGGCTTCTCATTTTATTTTTATGATTGTTCAATCGCCTCTTTGGAATTCCATCCAATTATTAAGACAAATGTCACCTTTATTTTTTGGGTAACTTCTTAGGGTAGTTGCCCAAGAAACTTCTTAGGGTAGTTGATGATTATAGTTAAGTCTTGGATGGATCATTTGTTTCTAGTATAGTCTAATCTTTCAGTGTCAAATATATCCTAATTTGCCTAAACCTGATGAGAAATGTCTTTCCTGTCTACTGAAGAAACCTGTTTTGGTATATATATCTGGAGACCTAATTTTCCCTTGGATTGGGATTGTTTTCTGCAGGATGTTTATTTTGATGACGAATCTGCAGAGGTGGTCATTTCATCCCTCCGTTTGGGAGATGATCAGGACAGGTATAATGTTTTAACTATGACTTCTCATTCTTAGATGGTGATATCCAACATTTCCACATCTTCGCATCTTTGTGTACAGCTGTGGATTCTTGTCAAATTATTCATGAACTAGATTTGCCCGTGGGCACGTGCCTACGCCACGTCTTCGGAACGATACAGCATATGAAAGTCTTGTAAATAGTAAAACAACAATTATGTAGCTCAAGTTTGAATAGTAAAACAATAATTAGTTGTAAATAAAAGTCTTATGTTTCCATTAGTATATGTTGAGAAATAATTATAAATGGGGGTGTAAAATCCTACTTCTTAGAACTTAGTGTGAAAAATGATGAAATTTAAGTGTTGATGAGATATTTGCTATTTTCAATGTAACATGAGCATTAAAAAAAATGCATAAAAATCTGAAAATTTACGAACCTGAAATCTAAAAATATAAATTTCTAATAAAGAGAGAATGAGAGAGAGAGAGAGAGAGAGAGAGAGAGAGAGAGAGAGAGAGAGAGATAAATAAATAAAGAAAAGAGTTGTTGTGGGGGATTTGAATTTGAGTTTTGGGGGGAAACTTTTGGGCGGGAAAATATGTTTTGTGAGGTCAGATCTGGACCATTGATTTCAGCCCTATTGAATGAGAGCCACTTGATAGCTTTCTTTGTGTTTTATTGTATAGATGTGGAGTGGTTGAGCAGTTCTGACTTTATTCTGCATGATTATTTTTTTTTGTGAACCTATTTGATACTTTAAAAGCTAGTCATAAATCCTTTGAAACCAACTGAAAGAAGATATTCAGTGTCCATAAAATACTTCTTGGTTGTACTGCAAAGCTCTGTTATTTGACCAAAAAAATTTATGGTCACAGTTCACTTTTTACAAACTCGAACTGGTTCGCCTTTGAGGACGATGGAGCTGCTGCAAATGATGGTTCCGCAGGCTCTTTTGCTTCTTCACCATCATTAAATTCTGTTGAGGTGGTCTTGGTTGGTGAGAATGAGAACCAGGTTCAGGTTGACACTTCGACAACATCTTTGACATCTGATCCTGTTGGCAACTCATCAGAGGGATCAGGAAGTGTGGCATTGGATAATAATGGTGCCCCCTTACAGGAACCCGATGAAGGGTCTGGGTGTGGACCCTCAAGCTCATCACCATCATCATCAGAAGAAAAAGAGAAGTCACCTGAGTGGGTTGAGTGGAGGGAGTCATCAGATGCAGAAGGTGATTTGTCTAGTGCGAAACCGGGCTCAGAGATTCCAAATGGTGATCAAGCAGATAAGGAGGAACTACAGGAAGTTATAGCAAATGCTGGCCAATCTGAACCGCCTCCTGAATCTACTGATATTGTTGCCGAGGCTTGTCCGGACTCTGGTACTATTGATCACTCATCTCCCAGTCCACCTGATCAATCATCAGTTAATGGTAGTGCTGGCGCTGGTGCTAGTGTGTCCAATTAATGATGCTGAACATGATTTTGAGAGTCCGGTAGAAGACGGCTATTCTAAATGACATGTTGGAGCTGTACATCTGTCATTTACTTCTCGGCGGCAGGAATTCTTGATTGATCTTATCTCATCTCGAGACCATTGGGTTTCTTCAGTGGTCAGGATTCTTTCTTGTCATAACATTGGTGGCTAATAATATCTTTAGCTGGACATTTGGAGGAAGGCTTGTCTAATAGATCTTATACATCTGCACCACTGCACAGAGCAAGAGCCTTCTATATTATAACCTTGGAGAGGAGAAAGAATTAGCAATACCGTGTGTCAGAGCTGCCTCATATATTATTACAAAGGTACTATTATTTACAAAGGCTTGATCAGATTTCTTCTTTTGTGTTTTCTGTAATTTCTCCCTTTCTCCTTTTTCATGGAATGAGGCATGATCAGTACAAACTGCCACTTCAGTTGTTTGGAAAGACTAAATTCTTTGCCATTGTTGGCTCTTGTATGTTCTTATTATTATTATTTTTTTTATATGAATTATTAACTTGAATTGTAATTTTAGCTTCTTGTTCATTATTTAAAATGTATCACTCTTACATACTCTTTATGTAATTATTTCTCTTGCTGATGACTAGATATGACAAATTATTTTGTGCTAATGTATCAGCAATTCAGCATATAATTGACTCCTGCTGAGAACCTCCTTCCTTTTTGCATAATTACAGTTGAAATATTATGACAGTTTAAACTGCATAATGTATCAGCAATTGGGTATATAATCCTTCCATTTTATTTATTGGTTGTTGGCTCAATGTTTGTACCTTATTTTGATTAGTGAATTCAAGTTTTGATGCACTCGAAGCAGCTTTTATTTGTGGCAAAATCAAAATAGAGTTGAAAGATTTGATTCTGGAAAAGCTTTTAGTGCTGTTTGTCTGTTGGAATCCATCATACTGATGAGAAAGGCAGTCAGAGCCACAATAGCAGCCTAAATATGTGATTCAAACTAATCAGGATCGGACAGGCTCAACTCAATCAAACTTATTCATCTGCCAGCCACCACCTTCTAGCAAATATTTGGTTGAGAGGCTGGTCTTTTTCTGTAATCCTCTTTAGATCAATGTCACAGATTTTATGCAATCTTATGCCCACTACCCATCCCACTTCGCTACGTTACTGAGTAAAAAGGTCAATATAATATAAGGAGGGGGTGATGGGATTTTTAAAAGGTGCACCACCGAAGAGCTGAGCTGATACATGCTCCAATCCATATATCAAGTCACCTTGGGGGGGTATGAATTAGTTCCAATTACTTGTACATCAGTATTGTTGTGATTACTAAATGTGCAATTGCAATTCAAGGATGTCAGATGAAATGTATGGAGAGTAGCAAAATTTTAACACACAAAATTGCTGATCGAAATATATAAGAAAGGGCAGAGCTGTTTTACAACTCTTTTTTAAGTGAAAAAAAAAAAAAAAAAACATTTACGACATTACGGTCATACAGATAGATTAACAGTACATGTACTCAAATATCTTCAACAATTTCTAGTTCCCACTTCATCCGAAGACAAGCTAGGACAAAAAACAAGTCATAATGCCTTTTTATGCTTCATAAGTATTTGAAAGATCAACCGATATGATATATTTTCCATACATAAAGACATCAAGAGTCTTAGGACTGATGGAATTTTTACCTTCAACAAAGATTTCCTCCTCTTTGTGACCAAAGCCATTTTCTTTATTTTCACGAGCTGTTTGAAGCATTCATTGGAGTCATTCATGTCCAACAAAAATTCCCCCTCTCTCCTAGCTCCTAAAGAAGTATCTGAAACTGCATCAGTCAACCTATGAACTATAAACCAATAGGAATTTGTGAATGATGAGCCACAGAGGAGGAAGAAATTCACAACTCAATAAGCACGTACGTACCATGTAGTAATAACGATACCCAGTTACCTATTTATGAAAAAGGGAGGAAACAATTTTAAAAAAATTTAGCGGTCCATCTTTGAAACACAGATCCGCCTTGAGCGATTTTTTTTCTCCTCCCTTACTCCCCCTTCGTGCGCCAGATCCGCCTTCTCCAGTGGTTTTCAACGCCTAGTTCGTTCATTAATTTTGTTCCCCTCCTCTCAATCTCCAAACCCTTTTCATCTTTTCTCCCCTTTCGAGGATTCGTCTTCTCCCTCCAGTTTCCTCTTCCGTACTTGTTCATTCGGCGTCCCGATCGTTGATTAGCATCATCCTCCCCTCCTCCTCTTGTGGCCAGTCGGGGTGCTCGGCTCTGCGCCTTCCTCCCTCCCCTGTTTGCGAAGCGAGTCGTGGGTCTTTCTCCTCCGCTGTCGTTGGGTGCTGCTTCCCCCTCCCCTCCCTTCCGCCGATCGTGGATCTCGACAATGCTCCTTTATCTTACTCCCTTGGGTTGGCGTATCCTCCAACCGGACTTTGGAGGAGTGGCGTTTCCCTCTCGATAGGCCATCACCGCAGGTAGTATCTCCCTGTGCATTGCCACTGTAAGTATTTTCCCTCTTCCCTTTTATTTCTGCGCTTTGGTGAGTACTAGTTCTGTTAGTTGTGTTTTGTTTCTCGTGGTGTTTTTTAGCGGTTGGTTTCTTTTGCGTGGCCGCTTTTCAGAGCTCTTCTCTTTCGTTCTTGGGGACTCTGGCGTAGCTCCACCCCTGGAGTTGTTTCTTTGGCTTCTTTGTTCATTCTTGTCGCTCTTGTTGCACTTGTTGTGCGCTTTTATCCCAATTGTGGAGATCTTCCCCCTGTCGGTGTTCTTGGTGCGAGTGGGAGTCTCTTCATCTCCCCCTCCCTAACTTGTTCTCCATAGCGTACGTTCTTCCTAAATTGCTCTCTCTAATTGTTCTTCATATCATACTTTCTTCTCCCTTTCCTCTGCGAATCCTCGCTCACCGTTCTTAAGTGTGGCGTGTTCAGCCGTTGTCTCATCCGCAGTTTCCTTTCGGAACTGGTCGAGATCGCTGTGTTGTGGCTGCTCAGTGCCCCTCCATTATCTCTTCAGAGAGTCCTTTTGCTGTTTTTGGGCTCTATTTTTTCTCTGATAGTTGGCCCATGGAGCTCACATGGGTCCCAGTGGTTAAAAAACCCAAAAAAATAAAAAATATCCATCTCTTGGTAGATGATGGGCCGAAATCGAAGGATTTCTCTTGGCCCAGATTCTCGAAGTTTCCCAGAAGCTCTCTTCTTGCCTCTTCCCGCCCAATCACCTCTAAGCGCTCTTCATCTTCTTCTCTCCCCATTCACGGTTCTCTCCACTCCCCCATCACCTGCTTCCGTTGCCTTCAAGCCGGCCACATCAAAAAATTCTGTTCGGCAGCTATGAAGTGCCTTTTTTGCTTAAAAGATGGTCATACCCGTCCCAAATGTTTTGCTCTTCAAAGATTACTGGGGCTGTCCATCGGAGTTCCAATATCGGAACAAGTTCTTACTGCTATCGACTTCCCAGCGTTACAACGCAAGCTGTCATCGGGTTCCTCCCTCATTTCGAACACCAAGAAAGCTCCTTCCAAGTCGCTGATCCTCCCCACTCCGCCGCTTATCAAGCGACTTGTTGAGCCGTCCGTTCTCCCTCCTGTCTCCAATGTTTCCGCATCTGGCCCCCCCTCCAAACCGAACGTATTACAAGTCTTTATCCCTAGATCCGACCTCTCGGATCGATTGAGATCGTTTGATACTTATGGGGCCATCTCGTAGTGGTTGTTCTATCCCCATTTTCACCCTCAACTCCTTTCTCAGTATTTCTTGTAATGTGAAGGACTGGGATTGGTATCTTAGCTCTTGCTCGAACGGAGATATTGTGATTCGCTGTCCCTCTCCTAAATTACTTCAAGACCTTATTGAGAATTCCTCTCTATCGATCGGCTCGATTTCTTTATCTATTCGGAAATGGGTTCAAGCGACAGCTTCCAGTTCTGTTCCCAAATTGAGTCCGGCGATTGTTGCTCTTCTGGGCCTGCCTCCGTTTTGCGACTCTTTGCATCGGATGGGTGAGCTGGTGAAATGCATAGGTAATATTACTAGCATTGCGTCTGTGCGTCTGCTTCGAAACTTGCTTCGGGTTGTATGCAAGTGGAAGCCACTTTTGAGATCCCTGATCACCAAGTGCGCATCGAGGCTTTTGTTCTACAAGACGGTATTGTTACTTTTCCAGTGACTGTCCAATACCATGGCCCCTCTCCTTCGGTTGGCGCAGAAAAGGGTATTACTCCTCAATCTCATCCTCTTTCAGCTCTACCTTCCCCTGCTCCCACTTCTTTTCATCCGGGCTCTGCCTCATCCTCTAAATCTCAATGGAAAGCTCCTAACAAAGCATCAGCGAAGAAAAAATTCCATGTTTCGAACAAATCTCCTATCCCTGTTAGTAAGGTGAAGATTTCTCCTGCCAAACCTCCGAATTTGGTTTGGATCAACCCCGATCTCCAATCTTCTCAGTCGGCTAAGCCCATTCCCAAGTCCCTCCCTCTGCCGATTGTTTCCTCCGTTCACTCTGCCGAGAAGAGTGAGGTTAAGCCTTCTCCGTCCCTCGTGCAACTGTCAGCTGAGGCTTCTCTTCCGGCCCCAAGCTATCTTCCTCGGATTCTGATTGGCCTAAATGGGAAATTAATCCTCACTTCGAGTCAGACTGGCAACTATTTCAAAAGCAAGCTCATCTTTCAACCATTACTTCTGCTGATCCCAAGCTTCCCCTCATAAAGATCAAAAGTGATAAGTATTCGAAAGCTTCGTCTTGGACGGATTCTGATAATCTGTTGGAGGAGGAAGAAGAGGATCGCAAGAAGGATTTAGCCAATAGTAAGGTATGTTCTTATTTGGATTTTATTTCCTCTTTTATTAGATCGGTTAGACTGCATTCCTTTTCTTTGTGTATGGTGGGGTTTTGTGATTTAATCAGACGGTTGGTCCACCAACCGAGCTGTTTTTTCCCCTTTGTTCTTTTAGCGAGAGGGAGATGTTCTATATCTCCTGTCATTAAGAAGGCGATGCACGCATCTCTTAGTGTTTTTCTGCCCTTAGTTGGCGCTAATTTCTTTACTGGATTGTTCCCTTCATCGGTTTCGATGATCTTATCGACGCCCAGTATCACCCTGATGGACCCGTTGCCCTCTAACTATCTTTCACCCCCGAAAGTTTCTGTGGACTGTCAATTATCTTCCATGATTTCGATCAATAGTATTTCCAGGAATGGTCTTAAATCGATCTCTAACTCCAATCCCCGCATCATTCGTTCCAGTGCTCGTTTACGAGCTAAATCAACGGCTTTATTCCCCCAGCCTCTATTCGTTTCTTGCTCATTAGCCTCTGAGGATGATTCCTTAAAGCCACCTCTAGGCTCGATTTTTCACCTACAATTCGAACTTTGTTCTGATAGTGAGCTTGTTTCCAACTCATTGTCATTAGGCTTTAGGCCGCTTTCGTCCCCATCTTCGCTGGCTAGTACCATCAGAGACATAGAAAGATCTAGAGTTAGAGAGTTCAAAGGTTTTAAATGATTACACTTTCCTGGAACATTAGAGGACTTAATTGTCCCGATAAACAAAGATCGATCTATCAGATGATCTCCTCTTCTCGCTGTGATCTCATTTCCATCCAAGAATCTAAACTTGATTCCCTCTCCCCTTCGATCCTAAGAATGATAGGAGGTAACTTAATCTCGAAGTGGATCTCCTTAGATGCCTTAGGAGCGAAGGGAGGTATCCTCTTAGGTTATAAAGAAGCCATATTTTCTGTTATTTCAATTAAACGTCTCAATTACTTTCTCGTTGTTCAACTCTGGTGGATTCCGCTTAATTCCAATCTGACGGTCATTTCTGTTTACGGTCCTTCTTCTTCCCAAGGCCGGCCGCTTTTCTGGAACGAATTCCAATCTCTTCTCCCATTCTCGACTGGGTTGTGTTTATTTTGTGGTGATTTTAATGTCACCAGATTTGCTTCAGATAGATCTAGTCCTTCATCTAATGGAATCATTGGTTTAACGATTGCATCAGATCTTTACAACTGCATGACATCCCTTTATCGGGTAGATCTTTCACCTGGTCTAACCTTCGCCATCATCCCTCGATGGCGAAGCTCGATCGTTTCTTAGTGTCCAATGAATGGATAGACCATTTCCACAACTCGTTCGCTCAAGCTTTACCTAACCCTTCATCCGACCATGTTCCCATCGTGCTTCACTCTGATTTTCGCTTCCCTCGCCAGCATCAGTTTAGATTTGAAAAATTTTGGCTGGAAGACCAAGTTTTCGTTAACCTAGTCACTGATTGCCTCTCGGCGATCTCTGGATCTTCCGGATTGGGATCCATTCTTCTAAAACTTCATGCGATCAAATTCGGATGTAAGATTTGGCGCAACGAAAGACAATTCAACACCAATTTTCTTAAAAAGTATTTCCTTTCCACCATTGAATCTATTGATAAAATGGAGGAGAAAGGCCCTATCTCGATTGATATGTTCAATGAACGGCGTTCTTGTAAATCGGAATACTCGAATATCCTCCGTCAAGACCATTTGAAATGGGCTCAAAGAGCCAAATTTCGGTGGCTCAAAGAGGGAGATTGCAATACAGCGTTCTTCCATAATTTTGCCTCCCATAGGTAGAGATGTAATCACATCTCCTCTATCTCTCAAGATGGGATGGATTACTCTTCTATCGAGGATATTCACCATTCTTTTCTGCAATTCTATAAAAACCTCCTTGGCTCCCCCAAACCGAGGGCTCTGAGCCTGGATTGGGATCAACTTTACGGGGAGGTGAATTACGATCTTTCTGCGCTAGAATCTCCATTTTCTATGGACGAAATCAAATCTGCGGTCTTCGCCTTAAAAAGCGACGCCGCGCCTGGGCCGGACGGTTTTCCGGCCCTCTTTTTCCAAAAGTTTTGGTTCTGGTTGAAAGATGACCTCTTCCGGATGTTTGCTGACCTCCATTCGGGTTCATTCTCCTTCGATCGCATCAACTATGCGCATATAGTTCTTATCCCTAAAGTTCTAGGAGCGAACACGGTGGCAAATTTCAGGCCGATTAGTTTCATCAATACCACTTTCAAAATTATTATGAAGGTCCTCTCGGCTAGGCTTGGAGAAGCTATCTCTCCCCTTATCGATCCCGCCCAATCGGGTTTCATTAAGGATAGATTCATTCTTGATAGCGTGGCTACGGCCCAAGAAATTATCTCTATTTGTCATAAATCCAAGTCTGAGGGTTTCCTTCTCAAACTGGATTTTCAAAAAACTTACGATAACGTTTCTTGGGAGTTCCTCTTCGATATCCTTGTCCATAGGGGTTTCGGTCCCAAGTGGATTGCTTGGATTAAATCCAGTCTTTTCGCAGGGACATCCTCCATTCTCATTAACGGCTCAGAGGGTCACAAATTTAAAATCAAATGCGGTCTCAGGCAAGGTGACCCTCTTTCTTCTCTCCTTTTCTCGCTGGTAGCAGACGTGTTCAGCAAGCTTCTTCGCAACGCATGGGAAGCCCAGGTTATCGATGGACTGGGTGGATCCCGTTTCTTCAATGGCGTACTGAATCTTCAGTATGCCGATGATACCATCATCCTGGCCAAGCCGAATCCTCATACTCTCAGGAACCTGAAACTTCTTCTCTATTGTTTTGAGCTTGCTTCTGGTTTTTCTATCAATTTCCATAAATCTTCTGTCATCTGGTTAGGAGGTTCTCCTAACAGGCAGAACGAAATCTCTGAATTTTTTAATTGTCCGGTTGCTTCGTTCCCGATTACGTATTTAGGCATCCCACTGAGGTGGGGTAAGCTTCATAAATCGGACTGGTCCCCCATGATTGATAAGATTGAATCCAGACTTTCGGTTTGGTCAGGTAGGCAACTTTCTCGCGGTGGTAGATTAATTCTGATCAACTCAGTTCTATCCTCGATTCCTCTTTACATGATGTCATTTTACTTCCTCCCTTCTTGGGTGATCAAAAGAATTGATCAGATCAGAAGCAATTTCCTCTGGTCTGGCTCTTCCAATTACAACCCCGGATCGCATCTTTGTAACTGGAAACTCATCTGCACCTCGAAAATTGCGGGAGGTTTGGGAGTTTTAGACCTTAGACACCAAAACCTTGCTTTACTTGGTAAATGGATTTGGAGATTTCTCACTATTGAGGATCTCCCCTGGATCAAATGTATCAAATCCAATTACTTTGATCCCAATGATTGGTGGAGATTTCCAGATCATCCTCCTAGACTTGCTTCCCCTTTTTGGAAAGGCATTTGGAAAGCGTCAGCGGCTTTTCTTTGTGGATTAAGCCACGGTTGTGTCGATGGTTCCAGGACTAGGTTCTGGACCGATATCTGGATTGGTCAAGTTTCTTTAGCGTCCGCTTTTCCCTCTATTTTCCGGTTGGCTACCAACCCTAGCGCATTGGTGTCAGACTACCTTAGCATCAACGATGGTATTAAGGAATGGTCGATTCCCCTATCGGCCGAACTCCCTCCCTTTTTAGCCCATGATTGGGATGGTCTGTTTGTTGTTCTCAACAATGCGGTTTGGTACGACAAAGAGGAACTATTTTGGCGTTGGAATTTGTCAAGGATTTTCTCAGTCAGTTCTTTCTATCACTTCCTTAATTTTAGAGGTACTCTTTCTCCTTTCTACGATCTGGTCTGGAAGTCTTGTGCTCCTTTGAAGGTCAAAATTATGGTTTGGTTAGCTCTCAACAATAAACTTCTTTCGGTTGACAACCTCAATAAGAGAAATCTAGCATGGGGGCAATTTTGCCCACTTTGTGATGCGGTGCCCGAGAATGGTAATCATCTGTTTATAGATTGCGATTACTCCCGTTCTCTTTGGAAAATTGCTGTTCTAGCTTGGGGAGCGTCCAACTGTCCTCTCAGTCTGGTTGACTGCTGGACGAAGTGCCCTCCTATTCGTGCTTTCCACAAGTCGTGGATCCTCTCTCTCCAAATTATTTTGTGGTTAATTTGGAAGGAAAGAAATAACAGATTATTTCGTCAAATTCATTCTTCAACTCGTTTGTTAGTAGACGAGTTCTTGTTCTCATTCAAGTTTTGGATCTCCTCTTTAAAATTAGAAGCTAGGGATGCTATGTGTGCTGAGCGACTTGAGAATGCTTCAGTTTGCCTTACTAACCTCAATGCTATTTAATTTTTATGAGCATATGGAAGGTTTTATCTCCTTTTCTACTGCTATTGCATAGCTCTCTACTGTTTCTTCGTCAATGTTAGCTGTTCTTTCTATCCATTGTGTGTGGCTGTTTGGAGGTTAGTAGTGGATTTTTAACGCGATTTCCTTTGATGTTATGGTTTGCAGGTTTGAAGGGTAAGCAGTTTTCCATATTTTGCGTTTGGTAGTAGTTCTTTTTGGGTTTTTGTCTGCCCTTGTTGCAATCTGATGTAGTTCTGTTTTCGAGCTTTTGGTAACTCTCCTATCGCATCCAGTTGGATTCACCGATATATCCCCGATTGATTTCTTGTGCGTTGCGCCAGTGTGGATGGTTTCGTTCTGCTCCCTTTTTTGGGCGAGATCAGTGTGCTGCACTGATACTTAGCTGCTTACTGTTTATCTATCTGCATATTTGTTGCTGTCTTCTTTCAGGGATGGTATCGGAGTTACTGTGGTGTTGGATATTTTGTTTAAGGGAGTACTTTGTTCTTTTTCTTTTCGATGCTGTCGATGGCTTTTATCTGTTAGCCATAGCTTGTGCTTATACTTTGCTGTATGGATGTTTATGTTCTGTGATGGGGAACTTTATTTCAACTGCTCTTTTGTCTGCCTCATCTTGCTTTCTATTTTTTTTTTTTTTGTGTGCCATATTTATTTGGTGGCCTTTATATCGCTTCTTTCGAGTTATCATTGAGTTGCCTTCGGCTATGGTTGGTTTGGTGTCCTCCTGTGCTCGGCTCTCAGTGGTGAGGAGTCAGAGGCGCGCCGAGTTCGCTTCTGTGATGGGCGGCTCCTTCATTCTGGATTGCTCTTCGGTTGAGCGATCGGCTCGGAATTCCTCTCCGTTTTCCTGCGAGCCTCGATAGTTTCGTTTGCGGTGCTGTGAGTAGGCGACGTTGCTATCTGTGTTGTTCTTTCTGTCTTGTCATTTGGATTATGCTCTTTGGTCTGTAATATTTTTATTCGTCTTTAGGTGTTGTGGCTTTTGTACTATTGTTTTACGTCTTGTAAAACTCATCTATTGTATTGTCTTATTATTAATGCATGGCTGGAGTCTTCCGACTCTATCCGTTTCATCAAAAAAAGAAAAAGGGAGGAAACGGCAGTTTGTAATATACACTAACTTGCAGGTAGGATAAACTAAACAGCGTGCTCAATTCTATTCAATGCAGGATGGTATCTTGAAAAGTATACTCGCTTTGGGTGAAGTTGTGAATCAAAGAAACTACGAATTAGCAGCTCTGTATAGTAGTTTGTTATTATAGTTATCCACCTTAATTATATACCAACTATCATTGATATGGAAACAACCTCAATGAAATTAATTTCATTTATTTTCATGTATTGGTTGCAGAAATGGTGTTGCTCGTTTAATAAAAAAAACTGAATTGATAACGATGAATTCTAACACTTGCATAAATCTGTAATGAAGAAGCACATCGGGTAAAGGAATTTAATACTAGGCCCATACATATGCTTCACACAGCACATAAACTACCTCATTATTTAACTGATGACAGAACACATGGATAGCTTAAACTCATTTACAGACGGAGCGGATAATTAATGAAATTAAGCAGGGATTCAAAAAGCACTTCGAGGTAATAAGCGGTGGGGGAATAATTTTTTCTTAAGCAGAAAAAAAGCGTCAAGTTATTTTTTAATAAAAATTGGATTTGGGCATTTGGAGCAGGTGTATTTAAGTATATCATGTACAGGTGAGTCAGAAATATCTCATTGATTTAGTCAGGGCCGACCCCCACCTTGAGGCAGGTGAGGCGGCCGCCTCAGACCCCCAATTTTTTTGCAATTTTAAGGGCTCTCAATTTTGTAGTTCTCTTGTTAATATAGGTACGTATTTTGCTCGTAAAAAAATAATATTGTTATTAGGGGCCCCAAAAGTAATTATTTGCGCCTTTCGCCTTGGGCCCTCATGGCCGGCCCTGGATTTTGTGATGCTTAAGCATGGCTTCTTTTGAGCTTTTTAAAACCATGGAATTAAGATTTCAACAATTTCATCTAATTAAAAAGCAAGAACTATAGTAGAACCATCGAGAGAGTTTCTAAAAGAAGACAGACTCAAAACGGGATCAACTTTGACGAGAAGATGAAGGAGGGTAGTCGATAAAATTTGACGTGTGAGCTGATGTCAAATTACCATGTTTGCTATTCATGCATATCTATAGTGTCCACAAAATGGGGATGCCCAACACAATTTCAAGACAGATATATAGCTCTAAGAGCATTCCCAACCCATCAGCAAATTTGTGTGTGTGAGACCTTATTAAGTGAGTTATATGTGTTTTCGAAAGAATTGATGTTTACGACTTAAAAATATGATTTTCTATTATTTAATGAATTTAATATTTTATTTGAATTCTGAAGTTTTATGAGTACACTAGATTTGCCCGTGGGCACGTGCCTACGACACGTCTTCGAAACGATACAACACACGAAAAGCCCTGTAAACAGTAAAACAACAATTATGTAGTTCAAGTTTGAATAGTATGACAATAATTAGTTGTAAATAAAAGTCCATGTTCTATTAGTAATGTTGAAAATCCAACTTCTTAGAACTTTAAGGATGGAAAATGATGAAATTTAACTGTTAAAGAGATATTTACTATTTTCAATATAACATGTGCAATAAAAAAAAAACATAAAAATTCTGAAAATTTTACAAACCTGAAATCTTAAAATCTAAATTTTTAAGTAAATAAAGAAAGAATGGGAGAGAGGGGGAGAGAGAGAAAGAGAAAAATATGAAAAAGTGAAGAGAGGAGAGAGATAGTAATAAAGTAATGAGTTTTTTAGTTTTGGGGGGAAAAATTTAATTTTGGGGTTTGAAATTTTGGGCGGGAAAATATGTTTTGGGAGAATCAATCTAGGCCATTGGTTTTAGGGGAGATTGAATGAGAGCAACTTGATAGCTTTCTTTGTAATTTATTATATAGATTATATAGATTTGGATTTTGTTGATTTTAAGAAGTTTCTTCATATAATCGTATTGATGATGAATTTGTGAGTTTTATTGAAAATTTTGGTATTGATGGTTGAGCTATGAGTCTTAGAGATTGAGTGGGGCCCTAACTACTGGTGGTTGAGATTTTGGTTGTTGTTCAGTTGAGTTCAGTCCGGTAGGGTAGACCAACTCTAAGAGATTCGAAATCTAATAAATTAATTAATTAACTTAACAAAATAAGGACATGCACTAGATGGTGATATGATGAAATGAGAACATGGGTTATGGACCTTAGTATGGCTTGTGGTGTGAGATAATCTCCGGAATTATCGAGGTGTGAGTGAAATAGTCTCGGGAGTTACCTGCGGTGTGGGATTGATCTCCGGAGTTATCGGGGTCGAGGCGATACTCATGGGGTATTGTGTGATGAGGCGTCATAGCTTGCGGTGTGGGATATTCTCGAAGATTCCCAGGTGTGAGTGAAATAATTTCCGGAATTATCTGTGGATAGAGATTGACCTCCGGAATTATCGAGACGTGCGCTAATACTCACAGTTTATCTATATCTCGTAGTAGTCATCGTAGTAGGATTAGTTGCATAGCGGGGATTAAACCCTATCAAGTGAAGAACGTTAAAAGCATGCACTGGACCTATGTAGAGTGGGATGCATAGAATCCGACAAGTATGCATTAGAAAGTCGGCATATAACATTGATGTTTTCTTGACTTGTTTTCATGCATGTTGCTTCCTGTTTTTCTATACTTGACACTTAGTCTAGTTTCACTTGATGTTTTCATGTTTTACTTACTGTTATTTCTTATTTCATTTATTCTTGCTGTTGATACATATTGTTTATGACTCTATGTCTTATGTTTTATTTATGTTGCATTTATTTTATGTCACTCACACCGTTTTGGCTGACCTCTGTAGTTCTGGGGTTAGGGTTATCTCTAACCTCATATTTTACATGTAGGTACTTATAGCTTGGGATTTGGATACTTGTACTAAATTGATGTTATGAATTATGTAAATTGTAAAAGAATGTGTTGTAAAAGAAAGAATTTGTAATTTAAGGTGTTTGTTTTCCGCTGTGCTTTGTAATGAATTAATGTAATAAAAGTTGAAAAATTTCTTTGTGTTTTGGCTATGTTTACTATTACCATTGAGGTTGATGCTGGGAATTGTGCCACGTATTTCTGAGATATCATATTGAAAATTCAGGGCGCTATAGCTATATTGCCTTCAGTGCCTTCTTCCTTAATCCTGAGTTAGAGTGATGATGATCTTTACTCCTATTCTGTGAGAAGGGACAGTTTGCACGGATGTGTCTGGGCTTCCTGCATTTGTAACATACGTCATCTTTGTCCTTTCTCTTCCTCCTTGAGACCTGTCATATTTTTTGTAACGCCCCGAATTCCAAAACACAACTAAATTCGAAATTCCACATGATCTTTACACTTCTTTCGTACAATTTTACAAGGAAATTAAATCTTTTCACTTTACATCAGAGTTACATGAAAACTTTACACTTTACATTTTACAGCGGAAGCCAATTTACAACATTTATATAAAAGTACAACAACATTGAATAATCAACATTTGAATAATCTCTAAGCATCTGTGCTTCTTTAATCTTTATCATGTCATTTACCCTGCATACAAAACTGTGGGTACGTCAGTTTATTCAACCGACGAACATTATACACGGCCATCCTCTATATGCCGGAAATAGTATAACTGATTTTTCATATTTAACAAATACAAACTTGTCACATATCAACCTAAAGGGAATACCCTATTGATGTCGTGTTGTGATTGTGCACTTAGTCCTTAATGCAATTATTTATATTATATGACACTAATGCACACTTGTTCGGATTCTATGCATCCCATACTACATAGGTCCGAGGGCAATAATCTTAATCGTTCTTCATCTTGTAGGGTTCAATCCCTCGTCATGATTTAATCTACTACTGTAACTACGTTAAGTATCCTAGATGATCTATGAGTACAAGCACGTGTACAGAAAACCTGGAGGGGAATCCCACGCCATGTCTTGACGCATCAAGCATGCATTCTGTGGAAATTCAGCCCCTTCATGGCACACGATCCTCTTGTAGTCACCAAACATCCCACAAGCGTCGCCAAGATCCTGATCTTTCTGGAGTAGTGTCCACGCCATGTCTTGACGCATCAAGCATGCATTCTGTGAATCACTCTCACATCGTAGACTCGAGGCCCTCATACTTGTGTTTTTCTCTCACTTTCATCACCTCTTCACTATGTACTAATTCTTAATTTAATGAAATCATGAAAAAACATCAATCTCTTAGAGTTAGCCCTCTCACTACTACCAGTCTTATTTCTTTCATTTCACAATGACCAAAACTGGTCTTTTCAATGTCAATAATCATAATTCATCATTTTCACTTGCCGGTGTGAGTTTTGGCTACACTCTAAATTTCAATTTCATTTCACAAATTCACATGTTTGAGTTGTCATACAAAATAACATTTCTCTTTTTCAATCACATGATTTCAAATAATTCATGAGTCCATAACCATACATGGAATTCAATTATCATACATGCATTTCATCAAATATTTATTTCCACATTAAAATCGCATCATCAATTATATGGTCAAAATGAATAATTCACACTATTCGTCATGATTTAATCTACTACTGTAACTACGTTAAGTATCCTAGATGATCTATGAGTACAAGCACGTGTACAGAAAACCTGGAGGGGAATCCCACGCCATGTCTTGACGCATCAAGCATACATTCTGTGGAAATTCAGCCCCCTTCATGGCACACGATCCTTTTGTAGTCACCAAACATCCCACAAGCGTCGCCAAGATCCTGATCTTTCTGGAGTAGTGCCCACGCCATGTCTTGACGCATCAAGCATGCATTCTGTGAATCACTCTCACATCGTAGACTCGAGGCCCTCATACTTGTGTTTTTCTCTCACTTTCATCACCTCTTCACTATGTACTAATTCTTAATTTAATGAAATCATGAAAAAACATCAATCTCTTAGAGTTAGCCCTCTCACTACTACCGGTCTTATTTCTTTCATTTCACAATGACCAAAACTGGTCTTTTCAATGTCAATAATCATAATTCATCACTTTCACTTGCCGGTGTGAGTTTTGGCTACACTCTAAATTTCAATTTCATTTCACAAATTCACATGTTTGAGTTGTCATACAAAATAACATTTCTCTTTTTCAATCACATGATTTCAAATAATTCATGAGTCCATAACCATACATGGAATTCAATTATCATGCATGCATTTCATCAAATATTTATTTCCACATTAAAATCGCATCATCAATTATATGGTCAAAATGAATATTCACAACTCATAATTGTCACACTATTCTTCAATAAGAATAATTCATACCACTTCACTTCATATATTTTCTTTCTTATTTATATTTCCTTTCTAGCACTTTATTTCAAGTTCTTTTGCAAAGTACAACTTTCACAAAAATATAAGTGTAGAACCATAGTTCTAATTACACTTTATTTCTCAAAAATATACTATATTTCATTTTAATAACTCCTAATTTATTTTTCATAAGTCCCACATAATTTTAGAATAATAATAATATTTTTTTCATAATTTTTAAATATCAAAAATCCACTCAAAAAATATTTTTTTCCACAAGTTTAATACGGGCCGAGACCAGGTTTCAAACCAACAACCACAGGGAAACAAGCCGCACGCTCTGACCACTAGGCCAATCGCACTGATCGACATAAAGGGGGTTAAGAGCTTTAAATGCTCTCGGCTGAAGCTTAATTAATTTTTTAAATGCGCAACAAATATATGGTGCTAACAAGAATCGAACCATTGACCTGTGAGAACCCAACCGCACAATGTAGCAATTAGAAGCCTCCCGACCACTTGAGCTATAGGCTTAAGTTGTCTCAATACAACTTGCACTCTAATTAAATCAACTCTCTGTCAAATAGCACATTTTGATGTTTCAAAAGCTCTCATTTGAGTTTTGCTTTTACTGAACTTACTGTAAATTTCCAGATTAATTATTCCCATAATAATTTATACTCCAGTAATTTAAAAATAATTTTCCAATAATTAAACACATAATTTGCATACAATTAGTTTAAATTGTATGGCTACTACTACCATATTTCTTTTCGACATTTCTTATCCAACTTAACATCAATATTCTCTATATCAATTCCCTGTTAATATTCATTTCACAAACCCACAAATCATATTTTTAATTATTCGTTACAAACATTATCACAAAAGGGTTCATTCAAGCACATAAAACAACATTTTCAACTACTAACATTTGCATATAGTTTTTGATGCTAACAATGAATTTTTCTTCAAGCAATCCATAGCTATAATTAATTCACACACAACTTAAGTTTGATGATGGATCCACATACAAGCTATTTATCAACATCCCAATCAACTAATAAGCCATTTTCCCAATTAAAATGTACTCTTATTAATCTTTTTCATGCATTAATATTTCAATTCAATCTTAGCATGCTTTCTAATTAGAAACATGAAAAATAACCCACCTTGATTGGAGAGAAATACAATTGCAACACCTCCTAAAAAGTCCTTGCCAAAAGAGCGTTCCTCCTCCTCGATGTGCACACGAGCCTCCAAAAGATGCAATCCTGAGCTCCAAAGATGCCGGCCTTCCTTTCTTGGTGCAAACACAACTCCTCACACACAACTCTTAATCTTTTAACTCACTTACTATACTACTAATAATGTATTTTATACTATAGGTTTTGGAGAAATAAAGAGTACAAAAATAACTAGGCTAGGGGGGGTGTATTTATACTAAAATTTGGAGTGAAATGGAAGGCTAGGATCAAACTAGGAGTTAAAAATAAAAGGCTAGGATTCAAGGGGGAGTTATAGTTACCAACCATGATCAAGCAACCACCACCCATGACTCCATTCAAATTTTCTTTTCCCTCCATGTCAAAAACCGGCCTCACATGGTGCATTTGTACGTGTTCGTGCAATGCACGTGCATGCATTAGTCCTCCATTTAAAAAAAGTTGTACATTATATTTTCTACAAAAATAATCTTTAAAAGATGTTCTACATTACAAGTTGTAATTAAAATAAAAATAACTCATGGGCTTTAATTAATGGGCCAAAATAATAGTTTTATAAAAGAAAATAAATAAATTAGATTTGGGCTAAAAAGAAAGGCTTATGTTTATTTGAAGAAAAACGGGCCTTTATAAAAATAATTAAAGAACACACACACACACACACACACACACACACACACACACACACACACACACACACACACACACACATATATATATATATATATATACATATACTCATCATCCATAATAAAAATAATTATAAGATTTCATACTACAAAAATTGCACGTGCACACTACGTGCAAAATAAATAAATAATTTTCATAAATGAAAATCGGGGTATTACAACACTCCCTCCTTAGAATAGTCTCGTCCTCGGAACTACAGTCAACAGCGAGAAACAAAACACTCACAACAAGCAGAAGAAAATACAAAATACAAAATACAAATCAAGCAAAAAGCTCAGGGTAATCCTTCAACATCCTCTCCTCAGACTTCCAAGTAGCATCTTCAACCAAATGGTTCCTTCAGACTACCTTGACCATCGGTATCGTCTTATTCCTCAAGACTTTCTCTCGACGATCAACAATCTCGACAGGAGACTCGATGTAATGGAGATCCAGATGCTAACCTTCCGGCACTTCAGGCAAATGATTACTCGGATCTGGAATATAACCTCTCAGCATAGACACATGAAAGACATTGTGCACCTGAGATAACACTTCCGGTAACTCAAGCCGGTAAGCAGTTTTCCCGATCCTTTTCAATATCTTATATGGGCCTATAAACCTCGGGGCTAACTTCCCGCCTTTGCCAAATCGAATCACACCTTTACTGGGCGATACTTTCAGAAAGACGAAGTCACCTACCTCAAACTCAAGGTCCCTTCTCCGGTTGTCTGCATAGCTCTTCTGCCTGCTCTGAGCTTCTACCAACCTTTTCCTGATCAGATCAATCTTCTCAGAGGTTTGCTGCACAAGCTCAGGCCCAAACAATTGACGCTCCCCAACTTCAAACCAACAAGCAGGTGTTCTGCACTTCCTGCCATACAGAGCTTCGTACGGCGCCATCCCGATGCTAGTCTGAAAACTGTTGTTGTAGGCAAACTCTACCAAGGGTAAATGCCTTTCCCAACTACCTCCAAAGTCTAGTACACAATACCGAAGCATATCCTCAAGAATACGGTTGACTCTCTCGGTCTGCCCATCAGTTTGCGGATGAAAAGCAGTGCTGAAATCCGTCTTAGTACCCAAAGCTGTCTGAAGACTCCTCCAGAAATGCGAAGTAAACCGCACATCTCGATCAGACACAATAGTTGACGGAATACCATGAAGCCTGACGATCTCGCCAACATACAACTCAGCTAACTTGTCCATCGAAGCAGTGAGTTTCATCGCCAAAAAGTGAGCGGACTTGGTTAGTCGATCGACTATAACCCAAATCACATTATTGCCTTTAGGACTCTTGGGCAATCCCATAATGAAATCCATACTGATGTTATCCCACTTCCATTCCGGAATAGGTAACGGTTGTAATAGACCTCCGGGTCTCTGATTCTCGGCTTTGACTTGCTGACAAACCTCATAATTCGCCACTAATTCAGCCACATCCCGCTTCAAACCTGACCACCAAAAATGCGGTTTGATGTCTTTGTACATCTTAGTACTCCCAGGATGTACCGACAAAAGAGTAGCATGCGCCTCCTGAAGAATACTTTCTTTCAGGTCCGCCTGATTTGGAACACATAATCTATCTCCGAACCTCAGCACTCCATCCCTGATTTGAAATCCGAGCAACCTACCAGCACCAACCTGCTCCTTCATCTCCAAGATATCAGCATCAACCTCCTAACTTGCAATGATCCTTCCATTCAGTGTAGGCTGAAGCCTCAACTGAGCTAAAGATGCTCCCAATCCTTGCAAGACAACTTCAATACCTGCTCGATCCAATTCTTCCATCAGATGCTTCTGAGTTGTAATCAAACTGGATAAACTGCTCTTGCGACTAAGTGCATCAGCAACAACATTAGCTTTCCCAGGATGATACTTGATCTCAGGTCGCATGTCCTCAAGCACTTCCAACCATCTCCGCTGCCTCAAATTCAGATCCTTCTGCTGATATATGTACTTCAAACTCTTGTGGTCCGTATACATGTTCAATTTCTCACCGTACACGTAGTGCCTCCATTGCTTAAGGGCAAAGATAATCGCAGCCAACTCCAGATCATGAGTCGGGTAATTCTTCTTATGCGGTCGTATTTGCCTAGACCCATAAGCAATTACTCTTCCTTCTTGCATTAAGACACAACCAAGCCCACGATGTGAAGCATCGCTGTAAACATCATACTCAATACCTGCTCTAGGCAAAGCTAAAATAGGTGCAGTAGTCAGCTTCTCTTTCAACTCCTGAAATCTTGCCTCACATTGCTCAGTCCACTTGAAGTTCACATTCTTCTTGGTCAAACTAGTAAGCAGTACACCTAACTGAGCATAACCTTGAATGAATCTCCTGTAGTATCCAGTCAATCCAAGAAAACTTCTGACTTCCTTCACTGTAGTAGGCCTAGCCCAATCTCTCACTGCCTCTATCTTCTGAGGGTCAGTTGCCACTCCCTCCTTAGAAAGGATGTGACCTAGGAATGCCACTTCAGATTTCCAGAAATCGCACTTGGATAGCTTGGCATACAACTTCTACTCTTCCAGCTTCTTCAAAACTGCTGCCAGATGCTCGGTGTGCTCCTCTTCTGACTTGGAGTACACGAGAATATCGTCGATAAACACCACGACGAAAGAATCAATGAACGACCTCAAAACTCTGTTCATCAAATCCATGAAGATTGCGGGTGCATTCATCACTCCAAATGGAATAATTAAGAATTCGTAATGCCCATATCGAGTTCTAAATGCAGTTTTGTGCACATCTTTAGCTTTCACTCGAACTTGGTGATATCCTGATCGAAGATCTATTTTGGAGAAAGCAGCTGCTCCTTGTAGACGATCGAACAAGTCATCAATTCAGGGAATAGGATACTTATTCTGAACAGTGACCTTATTCAGCTCTCGGTAATCGATACACATTCTCATCGATCCGTCCTTCTTCTTTACCAAAAGCACTGGTGCTCCCCAAGGTGACGCGCTACGTTGAATAAAGCCTTTCTCCAACAGTTCCTCAATCTGCCGTTTCACCTCATCCTGTTCTACTGGAGCCATCCTATACGGTGCCTTAGAAATGGGTGCACTTCCCGGTTGAACAGTGATGCTGAACTCTACATCACGATGCGGGGGTAACCCAGAAAAATCATCCAAGAACACAGTCGGATAGTCCCGAACCGCATGAATCCTTTGCACTTCCACAGGAATCTTTTCCTTGCGGATAGCTGCCACCAGCCTAGAACACTTCTTCTTCCCTTGGAAAGTGACTTCAGGTCCACCTGGAGCCTTCACTGTTACTGTCTTGGTCTTGCACTCGATGCTTGCACTGTATACCGACATCCAATCAATGCCAATGATAACATCGACTCCCAAGATAGTCAGCTCGATTAGATCAATCCCGAAGATTCTGTCCCCAATCACAATCTCGCAATCAGCATAGTACCGATCAGTAGTTAAAGTTTTCCCTGATGGAGTAGCTACTGCTAAGATCTTGCCTGGAAAAATCTTCGGTTCAACTCCCAATACTTTAGCAAATTTAGGAGACACAAAAGTATGAGAGGATCCAGTATCGAACAAAACAACAGCTTTCATTCCATTCAAATAAAGTTTCCCTGTTACATAATACACACCCATTACGTAACAGTTCACTAAATAAGCGGAAAAAGAAATAATAGTCTAACTCCTACGGTTCCTCTTCGCTTCTCGAAAATCTCCCTGTAGTTCATCAACTTCTTCCTTCAGCACATCGGTCATATTCTTCCTCTTCTCGAGTTCCCATACACGATGACTGAGAACTACAAAGTCGTCCTTGCGCTTTGTCAATTGAGCATCCAATAATCCGACTCTCTCCCGCAGTGTTTCTACCTGCCTCTGAAGAGATATCACAAGACTACTTGGAACTGGTTCTTCTTCTTCGTCAGAAGAGTCATCAGATGAGTCCGGAGGTGGGGTGATCTCTCGGGACTCGGGCCATTCTTCTCCGTCAGAGTCTGCCTGCCCTGGGTAGTACTCTTCCTCGGAATATGCTTGTCCAGGATAGTAATCTTCCTCGATGATATGCCAATTGTCGTCTCCAGCAGGGTCGAAGTGATCAGCCATCTTAGAAATAGGGAGGAAGAAGCATAAGTCATAGAGCAACACAAATGTAAGTAACTTACATTTAAATCTCTAGACTCAAACACACTCTAATGTCCACTTCTAGGGTGTCGTTCCTTATAAATTTGTACTAGTGTGAAGCGTGGCTCTGATACCACTCTGTAACGCCCCAAATTCCAAAACACAACTGAATTCGAGATTCCACAGGATCTTTACACTTCTTTCGTACAATTTTACAAGGAAATTAAAACTTTTCACTTTACACCAGAGTTACATGAAAACTTTACACTTTACATTTTACAGCGGAAGCAAATTTACAACATTTATATAAAAGTACAAAAACAATGAATAATCTCTAAGCATCTGTGCTTCTTTAATCTTTATCATGTCATTTACCCTGCATACAAAACTGTGGGTACGTCAGTTTATTCAACCGACGAACATTATACACGGCCATCCTTTCTATGCCGTAAATAGTATAACTGATTTTCCATATTTAACAAACACAAACTTGTCACATATCAACCTAAAGGGAATACCCTATTGATGTCGTGTTGTGATTGTGCACTTAGTCCTTAATGCAATTATTTAAATTATATGACACTAATGCACACTTGTTCGGATTCTATGCATCCCATACTACATAGGTCCGAAGGCAAGCCTCTTAATCGTTCTTCATCTTGTACGGTTCAATCCCTCGTCATGATTTAATCTACCACTGTAACTACGGTAAGTATCCTAGATAATCTATGAATACAAGCACGTGTACAGAAAACTTGGAGTGGAATCCCACGCCATGTCTTAACTCATCAAGCATGCATTCTGTGGAAATTCAGCCCCCTTCATGGCACACGATCCTCTTGCAGTCACCAAACATCCCACAAGCGTCGCCAAGATCCCGATCCTTCTGGAGTAGTACCCACGTCATGTCTTGACGCATCAAGCATGCATTCTGTGAATCACTCTCACATCGTAGACTCGAGGTCCTCATACTTGTGTTTTTCTCTCACTTTCATCACCTCTTCACTATGTACTAATTTGTAATTTAATGAAATCATGAAAAAAATCAATCTCTTAGAGTTAGCCCTCTCACTACTACCGGTCTTATTTCTTTCATTTCACAATGACCAAAACTGGTCTTTTCAATGTCAATAATCATAATTCATCACTTTCACTTGCCGGTGTAAGTTTTGGCTACACTCTAAATTTCAATTTCATTTCACAAATTCACATGTTTGAGTTGTCATACTCAATAACATTTCTCTTTTCTAATCACATGATTTCAAATAATTCATGAGTCTATAACCATACATGGAATTCAATTATCATGCATGCATTTCATCAAATATTTATTTCCACATTAAAACCATCATCAATTATATGGTCAAAATGAAAATTCACAACTCATAATTGTCACACTATTCTTCAATAAGAATAATTCATACCACTTCACTTCATGTATTTTCTTTCTTATTTATATTTCCTTTCTAGCACTTTATTTCAAGTTCTTTTGCAAAGTACAACTTTCACAAAAATATAGGTGTAAAACCAAAGTTCCAATTACACTTTTGTTCTAAAAAATATACTCTATTTCATTTTAATAACTCCTAATTTATTTTTCATAAGTCCCACATAATTTTAGAATAATAATAATATTTTTTTCATAATTTTTAAATATCAAAAATCCACTCAAAAAATATTTTTTTCCACAAGTTTAATACTGGCCGAGACCAGGTTCCGAACCAACAACCACAGGGAAACAAGCCGCACGCTCTGACCACTAAGCCAATCGCGCCGATCGACATAAAGGGGGTTAAGAGCTTTAAATGCTCTCGGCTGAAGCTTAATTAATTTTTTAAATGCACAACAAATATATGGTGCTAACAAGAATCGAACCATCGACCTGTGAGAACACAACCGCACACTGTAGCAATTAGAAGCCTCCCGACCACTTGAGCTATAGGCTCAAGTTGTCTCAATACAACTTGCACTCTAATTAAATCAACTCTCTGTCTAATAGCACATTTTGATGTTTCAAAAGCTCTCATTTGAGTTTTGCTTTTACTAAACTTACTGTAAATTTCCAGATTAATTATTCCCATAATAATTTATACTCCAGTAATTTAAAAATAATTTTCAAATAATTAAACACATATTTTATATACAATTAGTTTAAATTGTATGCTACTACTACCATATTTCTTTTCGACATATCTTATCCAACTTAACATCAATATTCTCTATATCAATTCCATATTTATATTCATTTCACAAACCCACAAATCATATTTTTAATTATTCGTTACAAACATTATCACAAAAGGGTTCATTCAAGCACATAAAACAACATTTTCAACTACTAACATTTGCATATAGTTTTTGATGCTAACAATGAATTTTTCTTCAAGCAATCCATAGCTATAATTAATTCACACACAACTTAAGTTTGATGATGGAACCACATACAAGCTATTTATCAACATTCCAATCAACTAATAAGCCATTTTCCCAATTAAAATGTACTCTTATTAATCTTTTTCATGCATTAATATTTCAATTCAATCTTAGCATGCTGTCTAATTAGAAATATGGAAAATAACCCACCTTAATTGGAGAGAAATACAATTGCAACACCTCCTAAAAAGTCCTTGCCAAAAGAGCGTTCCTCCTCCTCGATGTGCACACGAGCCTCCAAAAGATGCAATCCCGAGCTCCAAAGATGCCGACCTTCCTTTCTTGGTGCAAACACAACTCCTCATACACAACTCTCAATCTTTTAACTCACTTACTATACTACTAATAATGTATTTTATACTATAGGTTTTGGAGAAATAAAGAGTACAAAAATAACTAGGCTAGGGGGGTATTTATACTAAAATTTGGAGTGAAATGGAAGGCTAGGATCAAACTAGGAGTTAGAAATAAAAGACTAGGATTCAAGGTGGAGTTATAGTAACCAACCATGATCAAGCAACCACCACCCATGACTCCATTCAAATTTTCTTTTCCCTCCATGTCAAAAACCGGCCTCACATGGTGCATTTGCATGTGTTCGTGCAATGCACGTGCATGCATTAGTCATCCATTTTAAAAAAGTTGTACATTATATTTTCTACAAAAATAATCTTTAAAAGATGTTCTACATTACAAGTTGTAATTAAAATAAAAATAACTCATGGGCTTTAATTAATGGGCCAAAATAATAGTTTTATAAAAGAAAATAAATAAATTAGATTTGGGCTAAAAAGAAAGGCTTATGTTTATTTGAAGAAAAACGGGCCGTTATAAAAATAATTAAAGAACACATATACATATATATAAATATATACATATACTCATCATCCATAATGAAAATAATTATAAGATTTCATACTACAAAAATTGCACGTGCACACTACGTGCAAATAAATAAATAATTTTCATAAATGAAAATCGGGGTATTACGTTTTTTTGTGTTTAAGATACTTACGAAATTGTTTGGTCAACAATGCGATATCTTCATCTGATTCTTCACAATCTGACTCTGATTTTGATGGTTGTGATTTTTCTGCTTTCAAGGCGATGGTCTTTTCTTTAGTTTTAGGCTCAATCCTGATGTTCTACTGGTACCTCTTTGTTTCGCTCATCTCCATCTTATATGTCTTCAATTTTTCTTGAAAAATGTAGTAGTCGAACCCTTTCTCTTCAAGCATCTCCCTTATTGCGACAGCTTTTACGTCTCATTCAGGTGTGAGACAACTTGCGTGTTTTCCGACCTTTTGGTCATCATCTAATCCCTTACCTAAGCTCTCAAGCTCATGAGCGATAATGTCAAAATGGGCAAGCATCTGGACCATTTTTCTCTCCTAGCAATATACGAAAAATATCAAACTTATAAAAACATAGATTTAATTTTGCTTTTACCTCAGATGCGGTTCCTTCATGCCATTTTAGCATGTTGTTCCAAATTTCATATGCCGTTTTGCTGTTTCGCCCACATCGCATCAGTTCTTCATTATTTAGACCTGCATAGAGTGCTGTCATAGCCTTGGAGTTTGCAATTTTTAATTCTAGTTCAGCTTTTGTGAAAGCCCTCTTTTCATCACTGACAAGAATATTTGTTTTGTTTATACAAACATTCCATACTTTTTCTCCAAGCATCTGCAAAAAGTGAGACATACGAACTTTCCAAACATCATAGTATTTTTCATCAAAATAAGGTGAACGTGTTATACTTGTCCCATTGGACATAAATGACTCCGACGAGAACAAATTTTCGGGAGGAGGGATTTTGACCATTGGACTTTTTGCTCAAGCTTTTAAGCTCTTAATGAGCACCTTGCTCTGATACCACTGTAAGTTACCCTTGGGGGGGTGAATATGGTAATTGTGCAGAAATTAAAAACTTGATTTAAATGCATAAAATAAATAAAAATTGTTAGAGAAAGCAAACGCAGTAAGCAGGCAAGGCACAACGATATAACGTGGTTTGACCCCCAGGTCTACATTCACACTACCTACTTATAGCAATTCTCTGCCACAAGCGTTCCACTATACTTTAAACCCTTGTACAGTGATTCTCGGAATTCAGGCCAAGAGACCTATTACACCCACAGGGCTTCTACACACAAGTCCCGTAAAAACTCACCGAAGTGGAAGAAAAGAAAAATTCTCAAGATCTAAAGCAATCTTGACTAGGGAAAACAATAAAAGCTCTCATACTCGGATCGTTGATTGAATGATTAGTTCAGAAGAATTTTGATTGTAAGGGATAAAGAATACTCAGTAAATTCACCTCTATCTATAGAGCACGGAAATGTATCTTTCAAAAAAAAGAAAAAGGCATTTTCGAAAAAGTCGAGTCTGCATGTTTACGGTCGACCGCATATGTGAGCAGTTGACAGTTCATCTTTCAACTTGAAAGTCAAGCGATGACCGTTCGACTGACTCATCTTTTCAACTATGATGAGCTGTCGATTGTTGTGACGGTCGACCGACATTTTGTGCGGTCGACCGCTATCATGCAGATTTGACTTTTTTTTAGCGAATCTACTTTATATTCATACAAAAAATTAATCAATCAATCAAATGGCCTTTACATAGTATTTTCTCACAAAAACATAAATGAATAATTTAATTATGCTTGCTTTCTTGAAGATTTGAAGTACATGTTTCTTGTGTTGCAATCTTCCTTGATCTTTTCGATTCATGCCTCTTTTGCTTGGATTCAAATTATTTTGGATCTTTATTTTGATTTTTCTTTTTCTGTATAACTTGCAAATCTTAACTGAAAATATTAGTTGTACATGACACACTTTGAGCACACCAAACTTAGAGTCAACACATATGAGGGATTGCATACAATATAACTATTTACAGAGGTGGTTGATGATCATAATGTTGATATAGTTATTGAAGCAGGAGTGGGAGAGGTCAGTGAGCATTTCAATGAAGCAAGCAATAAGCCAGTAAAAAGTAGAAGAATCTCTGCTATAGATAGACCTCCCAATGCTAAGAAGAGTCATGTGAGAAAGTGTGTCAAGCCTGACAATAGAACTGAAGTAAGTGCAACTGAGCAAGTTGAAGAAATACAACATGATGAGGATGAACTTGTGTCAGATGTGGAAAGTATACAATCATAGTGTTATGACAGTGATGATTTCCTTCCTATTTGTAGTGACAGTGAGGGAAAGAAAACCAAGTACAATGTTGTACACTTAAACCATGACACAAAGGAGGTGTCTGAGCTTGATGTTGGAATTTTGTTTGGTAATGCAGCTGATTTTAAGCATGTTGTTAGGTAGAATGCAAGATATGGTGGATATGAAAGGTATAAAGTGCACGCAGCAGCAAAAGCGAGCACTGAGCAGGAATTCTTGGAGCTGATGGAAGAAATCAAAGGTATAAATTTTTTGTGCATGGGAGTATTTAGAGATCACAACCAATAGGGATCATTGGTGCAAGCATAGATTTCCACTTGGGAGTAAAAGTGATATGGTTTCAAACAACATTTGTGAGTCCTTCAGTAGCCAGATCTTAAAGGCTAGATATAAAACTATAATCAATTTGATGAATATCATTAGAAGACTAATCACTAGGAGATTGTCTTCTAAGAAAGCAAATTTTTTGAAGTGGAAACAAGAAGTATGCCCAACAATTTTTTAAAAAATTGCTAAGGAAAGGAGCCTCCACTTTCGGTGTCTTACATTGTGTGGATGGAAAGTATGATGTTACTATTGGAAATGAGAGTATGGCTGTGGATATCGAAGCTAGAACATGTAGTTATTACTTATGGCAACTCTCAGGTACCCCTTGCAAAGTAGCAGCCATATTGAGAAAGGAAGGAAGGATAAAATCTTACGTTGATAACATCTACAAGAAATGAGCATATAAGAGGGCATACAAAGAAATTTTTTATCCAATTAGAGATGCAAGATTTTTCCCAAAGAATCACGTGCAAGGCTATTTGTTAGAACCACCTATATGGAGAAGGAAACCTGGTAGGTCACGAAAGAAGAGAAAGAGAGGTGAAGATGAGAAACTTAAAATATTGAAACAAATATTGTAAAGAGAGGTGATAAGGAGGTGATGACAATCAAAGGCAAACCTCAAAGATGCCACAAGTGTTGGGAGTTAAATCATAATACGAGGAGTTGCAAGAACCCAAGAATTGACAAGCTTAGAGAACAAGTTGTAAGGCCTCCAAAGCCACCTTCTACTTGACAACTCGAAACAAGGGAAAGAGGCATCGGAGTAAGTGGAAGGAGCAGATGAGTTAGTGGTAGAGTTGGATGAGCTAGTGGAAGATTAAGATAGGGCAGAATATCGTACATATCAATTATTTTTTGTACAGCCAATATCTTTATTCAAACTTAGTGAACCGTAAAGGGCAAGTACTGCATTATTGCCTCTTAACTACTTTTATCTTTAATCTAAATTTCAAACATCTTTGATCTTTTAATTAGGATAAAAAAAATGTTATCTACATTATTGAAAGATAATATTACTGTCATGCACCTGTTATCTGAGCTTGATGTTGCAGATGGCAATGTTTCTTACCCTTTTTCAATCATTTAACCTCTAAAACTGATAATAATTTTGAATACATTTTAGTTCTGATGGCTTCAACTAGGGATACTACTCAGAAGGGATTATTGTTGTCTAATTTTAGACCGAAATCAAAACCATTAGTTTCAATACTAGGCTCTTCTGCTGCTTTATCTGTTTTTTCTTTCACCTTGTCAGCTATTTTCAATGTTTAATGTTCTGTCATGTGCTTCAGTTAGTCGGGTTTGCTAACTTTCTTCTCTTTATCGACAGATTCTCATCTCGGGTTTTTTCTTCCTAATATTTCAGGAATCACAAGTCAAGACAACAAAGGAAACTGCAAACAAGAAAACCAAGGGTGCGTTTGGGAACCCAAAAAACTAGGGAAAGGAATGGAATACTGTGGATAAACCCATCTTATCCTATTCCACAGCTTGTTTGTTTTGAAAAAAAAAACAAAGGAAACAACTAAATTTTATTCCCTAGAGAAAGATTTCAGCTAATTTCTATTCCAGCTCCACCCCCCTCGGAAAGCTGCGTAAAGGAATGGAAATAAGATTTGAAGCTCCACCCCCAATTTCTATTCCATTCTACCAGTTGCCAAACACACACAACTTATAAAATTAATTCATTCCTTTCCCTTTCTTTCCATTCCTCTCCATTCCTTTTCATTCCATTCCTTTCCATTCCCCAACTTCAATGTTTCCAAACAGACCCCAAGGGTGCTGGTGGGAAAAAGAACAAATAGTTCAATGTTGATCAGTTTGTATGAAGCTAGAGGTGCTTGCAGTGTAACAGTAGATTATGTTGTTAGAGAGTAATCGATGTGTTCAAACTTCAAAGTTACCATGTATCTCCACTTTCTTTGTTATTTTTTTTTTTTAAATTGTTTAATTTCACAATGCAACAACCTAGTATTCCTTTTGCTCGCCTGTACGAAGTTCTTGCTAGTTATGTACTGTCTCAGATTAGAGCTGGTTGCCTTCATTTCTGGTGTTATGCAGAATTTTGAGAAAATTTGTTTTTAGTCATTTGATTTCGTGAGAGGTAGTATGTTGAAACATTGTCAATATCTAAGTTCCAGTGTTGAAATCTATCCAGGGCAATCTGAAAAAGCAGAAGATTATATCAAATTGCAATGTGAATGCTATATGGACAGATTGAGAAAGGAAAAAGAGATTAAGATATAAAAAGATAAGAGTGGAAATTAATTTAATAATTCAAAGTTAGCAGAATGAGTTAAGTTAACGAAAAAATGAGTATAATATACTTTTTCAAACGTTATATATGTATTTTGTACTCAGACCAAACGTTGGGGGGGGGGGACTTCATTTTTTGCCCTTGTTTTTTTTCCTTGTTTGGTGGAGTAAGATATGCAGGTAATGACAACTATTTTAGCTTTCTTTTAGAATAAGTATAGCCCACAAAATCATTTAAAAGATTTTGCTATCAATTTTCTAGTATTTTCCTTAATTTTTAAAAGAAAAGTAATTTTATTTCAAATCTGATGTGGCACAGTGTCTTATTGTCCACTTTTCTATCTGAACTAAGATAAAAAAAATCTCTTCCAACAAAAAAGGACAAATTGTGCACAAAAAAGAGGTTCCACCATACTTTTATCGAAACAAACAACTCCTTTATTTTTTTTGGGAGATGGCACAAATGCGGTTTAGGGAATGTTTTGTTGGATGAGAACCAAGTTTAGTCATTAGCATATGAGGACAAGAAGTTCGTCGTTGCACAAAATGTGGTTGACACTTACATTTTTTCATTCACGAGAAATTTTAGACACCCTGCAAAAAAAAGCACACAAGAAGGGAGTTGCCATATTTCCCCATTTCACCCGACCACAGGAGAGAGTAAATCTGAAGCTGGATATAGTCCTCACGAAGTGCCGGATTTGCGTGTGATGCCAGAGACACTATGTTCATGTAGGTGCTTTCTTGCACATAAACTTGGCTTAAAAGGATGTACATTTAAAGTGATTTTTTCTTTTTCGTGTGTGTGAAGAAATAAAAGTTTTTGTTTTTTTTTTCTTGAACTTGGAGAATATCATATGATTTACTTTTCAGTTTCTCTACTTTCATCCAAAGTTGACAATGTATTACTGTAAATCACCCTGTTAGGGGGTGAATTGGGTAATTGTACAGAAATTAAAAACTTAAAATTAAAAGAATGTGTGAAGTAAAGAAATAGAATTGGAGACAGAGCAAGCACGCAAGACACAATAATATAATGTGGTTCGACCACTAGGTCTACGTCCACACAACCTACTTGTAGCAATTTTCCGTCACAAGCGTTCCACTATACTCAACCCCCCATACAATGATTTTCAGAATTTAGGTCGAGAGACCTATTACACCCACAGAACTTCTATGAACAAGCCCTGTAATCTAACCGAAGTTGACGAAGAGAAAAATAAGCAAGATCTATATCGATCTTGACTAAAAAAAATAAAAGCTCACACACTCGGATCGTTGGTTGAATAGTAAGTTCAAAAGAATAATAGTTACAAGGGATGAAGAATACTTAGTGAATTCACCTCTATTCTTATAGTGAAGAATTATATCTTTCCAAAAATGAGGAGAAGATATACCAAAAATGATCGGTTCAGCATAAGTTGCGGTCGACCGCTTGTTGAGCAGTCGACCGTCCACCTTTAACTCGAGGGTCGAGAGGTGGTCGGTCGACTGACTCAATTTTGCACTTATGTGCGATCAACTGTGTGTCAGTCGGCTGACCATATGTGCGGTCGATCGTAATTTTGCCAGATCCGATTTTCTTCGGTGAATTCACTTTATATTATTTCCATAACTAATTGTTCAATCAACGATTCTTTACATGATATTTTCTCACATAAATCGAAATAAATATACAAATTTGCTGGCTTCTTTGAGGATTTAAAGCACATGTTTATTGAGTTAAAATCTTCTTGATATTTGCAATCTTCTTTGATACCTTCCACTTTTGTTTGATTGCGAATCTTTTTGGCTCTTTGTTTTAATTTAGACTTCCTGTAAAGTATGTATATCTCGACTGAAAATTATTAGTTTTAATAATACGTTTTGTGTATTCTCAACTTAGGGTCAACAATCTCTCCCTTTTGATGTGAACATAACATACATTAGAATTTTAAATTGAAAAATTCAAATGCTCCCCCTTAATCCAATACTCCCCCAAAATTCATGCTCGTAAGAATTAAATAAGTGTGCATAAAACAAAACATGTGCAAAAACATACATACATTATACATATATATTAGTTAAAAGATTTATTTTGAAGGAGATATATTTAAAAAATGGACAAGAGGCACTTCAAGCTACTAATAGTACATCTTTTAAAAAATGGACAAGAGGCACTTCAAGCTACTAATAGTACATCTTTTGGGTTTACATAGTTCATGAATAAAGCAACAAAAACTGAATTCTTAGTTTCTCCTTATTTTTGGAACACACCAAAAGGTGGTAAGGGTTGCTGCGAAGAAGGAGAGAAAGGCGAGAGAAGCATAGAAATGATAAACATTTGGACCATAGGAGCAAAGTGAAGAAATCAAATTGAGTGCTGAGTAAGTGTCAATCGACGGTGCAGTCGACCGACCAACAAATAAATTTGAAGGATCCTGGAAATCACATTGACAATATGTGGGATGATCAACTGTGTGGTCGACCGTACCCCGAGCGAGTAAATCAAAACCAGAAAGAAAATAATGCAGTGCATGGGACGGTCGACCGTTCCAGCTTCGGGTATTTGAATTGAGCAGATCATCACAATCTGTATAATGGGACTTAATGAAAATAATTCATAATGTGAAAAATGAGAAAAGACATCAGAAATGGAAAAGAATATCATATCTTTGAAACCCAATTGCTAATATATGCTATTAACTTCCAATTGGCTTCTCTGAAAATTAAGTAAATTTTATCTTCTTTTAAGAACACTGCTGTAGTTCTTAAGAGATTACAGACTTTCAACTGAACATTTTTTTTACTTGATGTTGGAAAATGGTACCACACAAGAAGAGTTACTGGATAAATGTGGGATCATTCTCCTACTCTTGTAACATAAGCAAAATATTATAGTGAATTTCTATATGCTTTGTGCGACTGTGTTTGTTCAAAATTTTTAGTTATATGTGTTAGGTTTCGAAGATAGTCCCAAATCAAATACACAGCGGAAAAAAGAAATTACAAAAAAATTTTGAAACCTAGCCATGGATCCATGCGAAAACCACAAATCGTGTTTAGGAGTTATACCTTGAAGATTGATATGCTATCTCCAATGAATGTCGATCACAGCATTGCAATATTGCTGTGCCTCGGTGGTATCCACACGAACGGATCAAATCAAGTTTTCCCTAACGCCGCGCTGCTAGCTGCGGGAAGGGGATGTTCCTCACGATCTCTCTCTCACACAATTTTTGTGACGGCTAGGATTTTTTTCCCTTCATGTAACCATTTTCCACCGATACGTATCATATATATAGCTGAAGAAAATCAACCCTAAGAGAGTAATGAGGCTGTTGGACTCACAATCTGACCTGGTTCAGATTCGTGTGTGGGCCTTTGAACTTTAGTCGACCCGTTTAATCTAATTAAATGTCCAACCAATGTCAGGAGTTCAAGTCTTACTTGGATCCCCAATTAAATTCATCTTATGAATTTAAATCCCAATTTCGATACATCCTAAGTGTGTGATCCTGTAGGTTCCCATTATGTTGACAATAATACTAAAATCATATTATAGTATTACAAACAGTAAGCGGTATCTAGCAATACATCACTACTACTTAAGTAACGGGAATGCCAATGATTAGACATAACATATTCGCGACCAATGTTACCATTTAGTATAGTCCCTTTGTCCAGATATCTTAATTGACCACAAGAAATAGAGCGTGTCACCCTTGTGTAGTTCAATCTTTGGTTTCTTGATGTCCGAGTAGACTTACTAAAACAAATGAGCTCAATATCTCATATTGACTTATTTGAGCATGGTCATGCATTTTGCAGTCTCACTTAATCAAGGGGCCTATAGATATTGCTTCTGTTATGTAAGAGGGACAAATCCTATCTAAGTCACTCACATCCCTCTGCAAGATTTGTAGTATATCCAATAGTCGACTTTATAATCACCTTATTACAGGCAACGTTTGAGGACATTAAAACATATAACTTCTTATGTAGGGAACCATAGTGACTTCAAGTCAAAGGACTACATACACCATGGTCACTGTAAGAACCGCTTATGACACTCACGTAACGATCCATGCAGCATTCTTATGGTGGGTCAGTCCAGTACATTATTACTCTAATATATACCCATGTGAAGACTTGATATCTCATATCCATGATCCATGAGATATGGTCATCAGTCTACGCTCATACTAGTCTCTATGCATTGTTGTTGTCCTAATTCACAATAATACTTGACTAGGGACATTTAAGAATAGTGTTCTGATTACAACCAATAGGAACTCACAATCAAGTCATGCACTTGATATCCCATGGTATTGAACCTACTATTCTAAGGACTTTATTATGTTCATTTAATTATAATAAACAACACAATAAATGAAATGCCTCATATATAAAATAAATATCATGATACAATGTAAACTAGTAATGTCAATACACAACTGGCCTCTAGGGCATATACCAACAATCTTCCACTTGCACTAGAGCCAAACAGACATACATCTAATGCCTATAGATCTAGTGTGACCCTCATGCTTTTGCTGTCCAAGAGGCTTTGTTAGTGGGTCAGCAATGTTATCATCTGTCGGTACTTTGCATATCTTCATATCTCCTCTATCGATGCCTCTCAAATGAGATGGAAGCGCCTAATTGGATCGCTAGTGAGATTTAGGCTCCTTAGCTTGTGCAATGGCCCCATTGTTATCACAATAGAGGTCCAGCGGGTCCACAATGCTAGGAACCACGCCAAGTTCAGTGATGAACTTTCTGATCCAAATGGCCTCCTTTGCTGCATTGGAGGTAGTAATATACTCAGCCTCTGTGGTGGAATCGGCTACTGTCTCTTGCTTCGAACTCTTCCAGCTCACAGCTTCACCATTTAGGCAAAACACAAAACCTGATTGCAATTTGGAGTCGTCCTTATCGGACTGGAAGCTAGCATCAGTGTAACCCTTTACAACAAGCTCTTCCTCCACTCCATATACCAAGAACAAATCCTTAGTGATTCTTAAGTACTTAAAGATGTTCTTGACAGCAGTCCAGTGACTCTCACCGGGATCTGACTGGTACCTGCTCGTCATGCTCAAAGCATATGAGACATATGAACGAGTACATACTATGACATACATGATAGATCCAATTGTAGATGCATATGGCATCTTAGTCATGCGGTCTCTCTCATCTTGAGTGGAAGGACATTGAGCCTTAGACAGACTTACACCATGCGACATAGGGAAAAATCCTTTCTTGGACTCTTGCATATTGAAGCATTTCAATACTTTGTCTATGCATGTACTCTAACTTAGGCCAAACAGTCTCCTTGATCTATCTCTATAGATCTTGATGCCTAATACATAGGTAGCTTCAGCCAAGCTCTTCATGGAAAATCATTTTCCTAGCTAAGTCTTTATAGACTGTAAGATAGGGATGTTATTCTTGATGAGTAGTCTGTCATCTACATACAACACTAGAAATACAACTGTGTACCCACTAACCTTCTTGTAGACACAAGGTTCATCTTCGTTCTTGATGAAACCAAACTCTTTGATTGCATCATCGAAACAAAGATTCCAGCTTCTAGAAGCTTGCTTGAATCCATAAATGGATTGTTGTAGTTTACACACGTTTCCAGCATCCTTTAGAGTGACAAAACCCTCAGGCTTTTTCATGTATACATCCTCGAGAAGATTTCCATTTAGGAAAGCAGTTTTGACATCCATCTGCCAGATTTCATAATCATGATATGCTGCAACAGCAAGTAAGATCTAAATGAATTTAAGCATGGCAACTGGGAAAAAAGTCTTATCATAGTCTATACCATGAACTTGTTTGAAATCTTTAGCCACCAACCACCCCTTAAAGGTATTCACATTACCATCCATGTCAGTTTTCTTCTTGAAAACCCATTTGCACCCAATAGGTTTTACCCCTTTAGGTGGGTCTACCAAGGTCCATACTTGGTTGGTATACATGAATTTCATCTCAGATCTCATGGCCTCAAGCCATTTCTCAGAATCTGGTCTTTTACAGCTTCCTTATAAGTCGTAGGCTCATCCTGATCCATGAGTAATATATCACTATGTTGAGTTATGAGAAATCCTTATCTCTCGGGTAGATGAGGTATCCTACTAGACTTACGTAGCTCTTGTGCTACTTGAGCAGGTGGTTGTTCCACAATAATTTGTGGAGTCCGCTCCATTTCCACCATTGGTTCGCTGCTATTTTATGAAGTTTGAATTTCTTCAAGTTCTATTGTTCTCCCACTGGTTCTTTTAGAGATAAATTCTCTCTAGGAACACAGCAGTCCATGCGACAAACACTTTGCCTTTGGTTGGATTACAGAAATAATATCCCTTGGTTTTTTGGGATATCCTACAAAGAAGCGCTTATCAGATATGGGACAAAGTTTATCAGGGACTTGGCACCTTACATAGGCTTCACAATCCCAAATCTTCATAAAGGACACACTAGGATGCCTCCCAGTCCATATCTCATATGGTGTCTCTTGAACCGTTTTAAATGGAACACGATTAAGTGTGAAAGCAACTGTTAATAGAGCATGTCCCTAGAAGGAGCTTGGAAGATCTGCATGACCCATCATTGATCGGACCATGTCTAACAAGGTCCGGTTCATCCTCTCAGAAACACCATTCCATTGCGGTATTTCAGGGGGAATGAGTTGAGATATTATCCCACACTCTTTTAGATAGTCATCAAAATCTTGGCTTAAGTACTCACCACCTCGATTTGATTGAAGGGCTTTAATACTTTTACCAAGTTAGTTTTGTACCTCAATCTTGAATTCTTTGAACTAATCAAATGACTCTGATTTGTGTTTCATCAAATATACAAATCCATATCAACTGAAATCATCAGTAAATGTAATGAAGTACTGAAAACCTCATGTAGCCAATGTGTTGAAAGGTCCGCAAACATCACTATGTATGTGTAACCCCCATTCCCGTAAATACGTATTTTCTGAATATTTTTTGTATTTCGATCTTATAAATTCATTATTTGTTAGAAACGTTTTGGATTTTATATTAAAGTGTTTTTCTATCAAAAATTATTTTTATTTCGAATAATTGTATCTATTAATCTACTTCTATGTCTTATTGATCGACTATTTTTATTTGAGTCTAAAACAAATATATTATTATTATTATTATTATTATTAGATTATTTTAATAAAGTTGTTAAACTTGGATACTATTTTGTTATGTAATTTTATTATTTTTTGACTATGATTACTAACTTTTATTTCTTAATTATTTAATTAAAATTCATTTATCGAATTATTTTTATTTCGTACTTGATCTGATTTTATTGGCAAATTCCCAATTTATTTTCAGGCCCTAATTTATATTTTAAAGCATTTGTATTATTTTGGATTTAAATTTTTGTTCGTGAAATTTCTTCGTTCATTTTTATCGAGCCATTCTTATTGATCATATTGTTCTCTTATTATTTGTGGTTGCTTTTATTTGAACCCGATTGATTTGGATCTACCTCTTATTGAACCCTAAAATCCAATTTTATTGTTCTCAACCCTAAACCACTCTTATTGGACCCTAAACCACTAACCCAATCCCAATTGTACCATATAAATACAACTCTAATGCAAACTCTAATTTTTGGCACACAAATCGAAACCCTAGCCGCCTATTCTCTCTCCTCTCTCTCTCTCACCGTTCTTTCTCTCTTCCTGTTTTCTCGCCCAGCTCCACCGAAACCAAATTCCTTTTCATCTTCTCCCACCACATCCCCCCTCCGGCGACTCCCAACCCCGTCGCCCCTCTTTGCCACTCCCTCCGGCGACCCTCTCCTAGCTCAGCCCCCGATTGAACCCCCTCTCCCGTTGACGCCGTTGAGTTCCGCCCCGATCGACAACCCCCTGCTATCCTCCTTCCCGTCGACCCCAATGACAGCACAACCCGACCTCTCGTCGAGCGCCGCCTCCTCCTCCGTCGCGCCCCTGACTCACGCCGGAACCCCCTGTCCTCTTCCCCGTTCGTCGACAGACATCAGAACCCAACCCCAATACCAAAGACCCACTCTGCTGCTCTCCCTGTTTTCGATCAACGACCACCGCCGATAACGCCGCCCGTCTGCCGTGTCACGCTACCCCGATTGCCAGTGCCGCCACCCCTTGGCCCTGGTGCTGTTGCTGCCGAAGTCTCTCTCTCTTGCTGTGATTGGCTGAGCTCTTGTTGTTGTTTACTCTTGTTGTTATTGCTTTGGGATTGTATTGCACGTGTATTGTACGTGTTAAATTGCTAGTTCGTGTGTTCATGGGTTCGTTGCTTCGGGATTCTCATCCCATTATTCTGGGTTTTCGTTCTCACCGTTTATAAGGTAAGTAACTTATATTAAATTCCTTTGCATATACAAGTACAAAATACCGCTTGTAGTGTAGTTGGGTTCTAGAGACAATTCGTGTGTGAAACCCTTGACCATAGTTGCCTCACGACATATATGACATGAATTAACTTAGGGCTGTCCACTTTTGATGTATATGTTCATGCTATCTTGAGATATCTGTGTTTGATGTGTTATTCGTGTTATACTTGTCGAATACTTGTAAAATACCCCATACCATGTTGCTTGGACATCTAGTACACCATAATCCATGTTATCATCCTATTATTTTCCTATTGTTATTATTATTCATCTCATGTCTCGAATTACATATTGTATTGTTGTATTAATAAAATAATTAACAAGCCGGGGTTTAAGGGTTGACCTAAGTAGTGGACAATATAGAGACTGTACTCGGAAGGGAGCTCGTGATTTCTCTACAATTACTGAATGACTGAATGACTGAATAACTGGATAACTGTATATTGTTCCATGGATACCGATACTGAATAACTGAATGACTGAATAACTGAATGACTGAATAACTGAATACTGAAAAGAATTGTTTATACCGTTTTCCGAGTACATGAACTATATAGTCCACCACTAAGTCTAAAGCGAAACTGTTTGAATGTAGCAACCATGTAGTAAAAAAATGGATGCATGAAGTGTTACCTAGATAGTAATAATACAAGACTTGAAACTTGTTTACTTGATACTTGTTACTTGTTACTTGATTTCGTGATACTTGATTCGTGATACTCGTTAGTTGTTTACATGATACTTGTTCACTCGACACTTATTACATGCTACTTACACTTGTTTATCTTGCCATGCTAGTTGTTATATTTTGTTATCATGTCTATTCCATGCTATTTGTTTATCCTTCCTATGTACTTGTGCCTGCACTACAAGTGGCCCGTAACTTGCATTGATGGACATTTTATTTTCTTTTCCTCTTCCTGCAATTTATTAATTTGCAGATTTTGGAGAATAATTGCCTGCTGGAGTCGGAGAACAAACAGTCTGAAGACTACTGCTTTCTAATTGCTTATTGTTTTAATAAACTTAATGTATTGAGACTTGTTATTATTTTTGGATTGGATTATTATTGTTTTGGGCTTATGTCCCGAATTTTATTATTGTTTCTAGACATTGGATTATTATTATTGTATTTGGATATTTTTATTGCTTCATTCCATGTATTTTTGTTCATAAGATCATTATTATTGCCTGCGTAATTGTTCTATATTGTTTATATTGTTGAGTTAATCGAATAAACAGCTTATGGGTGACGTTAGTCATTTGCTGAGCTTTTATCATATACTCCTATTCCGTATTTTTGGGAAGCGGGGCGTGATAAGGTTTTTAGTGGTATCAGAGCCGGGTTTGGATAATATATCAGTCAAACGTGACTAACGAATGGAAGTTTGGCTTTGATTGATATATTAATCAGATTTGGGATTATTATTATTGTCTGTGCAATTGTTCTGTATTATTTATATTATTGAGATAATCAGATAAATAGCTTATGGATGACGTTAGTCATTCGCAGGGCTTTTGTTATGTACTCGTATTCCATATTTTTGGGAAGCAGGGCATGATAGTATGAGACCTAAAAGATCACTAGCCCTTTCACCTTTTCCAGTGAATGGAGCTTTTGTCATCTTGCCCAACAAACAAGGTTCACATATCTCATATGATTCAAAATCAAATGAGTCCAAGAATCCATCTTTATGCAATTTGGATATGCTGTTTTCATTTATGTGCCCCAAACGACAGTGCAAGAGGTAAGTTGGGTTCGTATCATTTGACTTGAACCTCTTAGTATTTATATTATAGATGGAAATTTCGAGGTCGAGAATATACAGTCCATTACTCAATTGTGCACTAGTATAACAGATATCATTCATATAAATAAAACAACTTTTGTCCTTTATTATAAATGAAAAACCCTTCTTGTCCAAACAAGAAATAGAAATAATATTTCTACTAATAGCAGGTACAAAATAGCAGTTCTTTAACTCAATGATAAGCCCAATGGGCAATGATAAATGACAAGTTCCTACTGTTGACTCTTAGTTTGGTGTGCACAAAACGTGTCTATAAATACTAATAAGTTTAAATTAAGTTGTTCAGATTTTCAGGATTAAATAATATCAGTAAAAGATTCAAAAGAGATTCAAGAATTGGCAAAGAAGTAAAGCAATAAAGAAGGATTGCAAAATCAAGCAAAAGAAAAAGTTATTCAAAAAGGAGCACATGTTGATTAGTGCCCAAGAAAGCTTGCAAGACCAATTACTTTTATTCCATATATGTGAGATTTAATATGTATTTAATTGATTGAGAATTGATTAGTATATGGTAAGAATATAAAGTGGATTCGTCATGAACAGCACGATTGCGGTCGACCGTACTTCAGTGTCGGTCGACCGCACCAAGGATGAATCTGGTAACTACTACTAAGCTTCAGTGTCGGTCGACCGCACGATGGCAACTACTACTAAGCTTTCTAAGGATAAATCTGGTAATAATGTTGATATTTCCACTTATCGTGGTATGATTGGTAGCTTACTTTATATTACTGCATCTCGTCCAGATATCATGTTTAGTGTTTGTTTATGTGCACGCTTTCAATCGTGTCCCAAAGAATCGCATTTGGTTACCGTTAAGCGTATCATTTGATATCTTAAAGGCACACCAAATATTAGACTTTGGTACCCGAAAAACAGAAACTTTTCTTTTGTAGGGTATTCTGATGCAGATTATGCCGGCAGCTTAACAGACAGAAAAAGCACTAGCGGCACATGTCACTTCTTGGAAAACTGCCTTGTATCATGGGCATCCAAGAAGCAGAATTTTGTAACTCTCTCCACTGCCGAAGCCAAATATATTGCCGCCAGTTCCTGATGTGCGCAGGTATTATGGATGAAACACACTTTAGAGGACTACAAGGTATTTTTTTATCACATTCCGATTAAATGCAATAATACTAGTACTGTTCATATGACAAAGAATTCTGATCAACATAGTCGCACAAAACATATAGATATTCGGTACAATTTTATTAAAGACCACTTTCAAAAGGGAGATATTATTCTTGACCATGTTTCCACTGATTCTCAACTTGCTGATATCTTTACTTAGCCTTTAGATGAAAAACGATCTTATTTTTTAAAGGGAGAATTGAATGTTATTGACATTTCTACTTAAATTTGGTGTTCAGTTGACTGAACGGGCGACTGTACGCCTGTGAAGGTGTACAGTCGACTAGGTGGTCGACCGGTGCGCCCTCGGTTTTTGTTCCGTTTCCCACTTGTCTTCAAAAAATAAGTTTCATTAGTTGCGGTCGATCGGTTCACTCTCTATTTTTCCATCTACTGCCCATATTGTGGTTACAGGATTTACGGTCGACCGGTTTGCTCTCTATTTGGTTCTTTGTTTTTTAAGATAAATTGGTTTTCGGTTGGCCGTGCGGTTGACCGGTTCTTTTCCTGGTTACTTTTCCTTACGTCTTCAAAAGTATTATATTCTTCGAATTCTCTCATGTTTTGCTAAATGTCTGTTACCTAAATTTGTTATTTAGGGGGAGTATGTCATACACTTCATCTTTTGCCCCATCTTGGTGTGTTCCAAAAAGGGAAAGAATCCTTTTATGAATGTTTTTAAATCTTTTTATGAATGTTTTTAACTGAAAGTACTGAAAATAAATTTAATATTTTTACAAATCTCTCTTACATGTTCTCTATCAATGAAAATCTGTGTTACTGGAAGTGTTGGATTACGGGGGGGGGGGGGGGGGGGGGGGTATTAATATGCTTTATTATTAAAAAAAAATTTACATTCAAAGGCATGTTTTGTTCACACCAAAAGGGGGAGATTGTTGACTCTTAGTTTGGTGTGCACAAAACGTGTCTATAAATACTAATAAGTTTAAATTAAGTTGTTCAGATTTTTAGGATTAAATAATATCAATAAAAGATTCAAAAGAGATTCAAGAATAGGCAAAGAAGGAAAGCAATAAAGAAGGATTGAAAAATCAAGCAAAAGAAGAAGTTATTCAAAAAGGAGCACATGTTGATTAGTGCACAAGAAAGCTTGCAAGACCAGTTATTGTTATTCCATATATGTGAGATTTAATATGTATTTAATTGATTGAGAATTGATTAGTATATGGTAAGAATATAAAGTGGATTCGTAATAAACAGCACGATTGCAGTCGACCGTACTTCAGTGTCGGTCGACCGCACCTCAGTCGACTGCACATTATAACAATATAATGAAACAGTCGACCATTCATCTTTCGACTTTTCATTTAAAGATGAATGATTGACTGTCCCTTAATTGCGCTCGACCGTAACTTGCACTGTTCACTTTTTTGGAATGTATCGTTTCTATTTTTGATAGATACACTTTCCCGTTTATATATTTGGACGAACCCACTGTGTATTCCTCACCTATAACTTTGAGAAAAATCTTCTGAACTAATCAATTCAACAATCAATCCGAGTGTGTGTGATAATTATTTGTTTTCTTTAGTCAGGATCATTAAAGATCTTGAGTTTTTCTTTTCTTCCACTTCAGTGAGATTGATAGGACTTGTATTAGTAGTCCTGCGGGTGTAATAGGTCTCTCGGCCTGAATCTGAGAATCACTGTACAAGGGTTTGGGTATAGTGGAATGCTTGTGGCGGAGAATTGCTACAAGTAGGTGGTGTGGACGTAGACCTGGGGGTCGAACCACGTTATATCACCTGTGTCTTTGCATTTCTTTTCTCTTCTCATTTACTTTGCAACTCTGTTTTAAATTTTCTTTAATTTTTTTAATTCCGCACAATCACCCTATTCACCCCCCCAGGGTGATTTACACCTACAGCTAAAGCAGCAACTTTGGTCCATTTCCAACTCGTAAGTCAACTTCGCCCTTAGCCAATGGTCTACTCCTTTTGAGATCCAGCACACTTACACAAATATGAGATCCACATCCAGTATCTAATACCCAAGATGCAGAAGTAGATAAATTAACTTATGTAACAAAAATACATATAGTGGAAGTCTCACTTCCTTTCTTCTTCTTAAGCTCCTCCAAGCACTTATGGCAGTTCCTCTTCCAATGTCCGGTCTAACCATAGTGGAAGCATGTCCCCTCCTTGGCCACCCCATCCTTAGGTTTCAAGGCAGAAGTGCTGGGCTTCAAATTGCCCTTGCCCTTCGCATTGCCTTTGTATTTCTTAATCTGCTTTTTACCCTTGCCCTTACCTTTGGCCTGTTGGACCATCATAATGGTCTTTCTCTTACTAATATTCTGTTCAGCAGTTCTCAACATACTTAGTAGTTTTGGCAGAGGATTGTCAATTTCATTCATATTATAGTTCATGACGAATTGATTATAACTTTTCGGCAACGATTGCAGGATCAAGACAGTGGCCAACTCTTGACCCAATGGGAAATCAAGCCTTTCAAGGTTCTCTATGTACCCAATCATCTTCAGCACATAAGTTCCAACAGAGCTTCCTTCTGCCAGTTTGCATTGAAACAATGCCTTTGAGACTTCAAACCTCTCATGCATAGCCTGCTCTTGATAGAGCCTCTTGAGGTGTACGATCATATCGTAGGCATCCATGTTCTCATGTTGCTTCTGAAGCTCAGAGTTCATGGTGGCTAGCATGAGACAACTGTAGGGTTTCGGGGCACAAACGCAGCGAAAAAGAAATGAAAACAGATCCGAAACCCTAACCCTAGGATCCGTGTACAAGACATGGCTAATAATGGAGAAATAAAATTTTACCTTTCGGAGCTTTACGAAGGCTGAAAGATGGAGGTTGCAATCACCACGCAGCCCTAGTAGCTAGATCCGCGTCTCTAAGGCAGTCCACACGAACGTCCGATCGTCCAACGATCAAGGGAGCCGGTACTAGCCGATGATGCTTGCCTCTCTCTCTCTCTCTTTTGCCTCTCAACAGTTGAGCGGTTAGGGTTTTCTGTGGAAAACGGATTTGTCAAAGATTATTCTAAACCAATACATCTCTATGTATTTATAGGGAGAGATAAGAGGTGGGCTTAACCGTAATCAGTTTGGCTTCTGATAAGACCAATCTGATTTGGTTTTATCATTTAAATTCGAATTAACCGTAATCAGTTTGGCTTCTGATAAGACCAATCTGATTTGGTTTTATCATTTAAATTCGAATTATCCTTTAATTAATTAAGTCCAACTCAATTAATTAAATAACTAATTTCGAATCATTTAATTTAAATTCCGAATTTAAATTAATACTCCTTTTAAACGTTCTAAGTGTGTGACCCTTTAGGTTATTATTACGTTGGCAATAATTTTATTATCTTATAATAAAATTATAAACAATGAGCGGCATCTAGTAATACATCATTGCTACCCAAGTAATAATAATAATTGGTGATTCAATTAAACCTTTCGTGACTAATGTCTCCATGTAATATAATCCTTTTAACCTTGATATTATAGATTAAACTAGAGGCATGGGACGTGTCATCCTCTTAATAATTTAATCTTTATTTTCTTGATCGATGAGTAGACTATTCAAACAAATCAATATTTGAGCATGGCCATGCATTTCATAGTCTCACTCAAACAAGAGGCCGATAATATCGCTCCTAAAATTAGGAGGGTTAAATTCCTTCTAGATCATTCATATTTCTCACACGATTCATAATGAACCCAATACTATCTTTATCATTACCCGATTAAAGATAACTTTTGATAGAATCAAAGTACATTAATTCTCGTGTAGAAATATAATGATTTCAGGTCAAAGGACCATTACACCATTATCACAGTGAGATTACTTATGACACTTATTAATTCATTCCATGTAGAATCTCACAGTGGGTCTGTCCAGTACAATGTACTCTTACATTTACCTATGTATTGATTTTAGTATCTCTATACTAATGACCCATGAGAGGTGGTCATCAATCAATCAACATACTAGTCTCAATGTATTATTACTGTCCTAATAATAATAATACTCGACTAGGGACATTTAAGATTATTATACTATATATAATCTCATGTTCATATAGTTCGTATTAATAATCTAAGGACATTTATCATGCTAATATTTATAACGCAGTAAATACGAAGCATAATAAATTATTAATATAATCAAAAGAACATAATGTCAATAATACTGATTACATAATATCATTGTATTGCCTCTAGGGCACCTACACTAACAATCTCCCACTTGCACTAGAGCCAATCACTCATGTATCGAATACCAATGGAACTAGTGTGACCCTCGTGCTTCTGCTGCGACAAAGCCTTAGTCAGTGGGTCAGCTACGTTATCATTAGTTTGCACTTTACATATATGTATATCTCCTCGTTCATTAATCTCACGAATAAGGTGATATCTTCTAAGTATATGTTTTGCCCTGGAGTGCGATCTTGGTTCCTTTGCTTGTGCTATGGCTCCATTGTTATCGCAATAAAGATCGATAGGGTCTACGATCGATGGAACCACACCAAGCCCTGTGATGAAATTTCGGATCCAAACTGCCTCCTTAGCTGCTTCGCAAGCAGCAATATACTCAGCCTCCATTGTAGAATCAGCTACTGTTTCTTGCTTTGAACTTTTCCAGCTTACAGCACCTCCGTTGAGACAAAACACAAAACCAGACTGGGATATAGAATCATCCTTGTCTGTTTGGAAACTAGAATCAGTGTAACCTTTTACCACTAGTCTCTCTTCTCCCCCATATACCAAGAATGAATCTTTAGTCCTCTTCAAGTACTTAAGAATATTCTTGACAGCTGTCCAGTGACCTTCACCTGGATTAGACTGGAACCTGCTCGTCATACTCAAAGCATATGACACATCAGGACGAGTACATATCATTGCATACATGATAGATCCAATTGCAGAAGCATATGGAATCTTACTCATGCGGTCCTTTTCATCCAATGTTTTAGGACTATTGTCACTCGAGATCGATATCCCATGAGACATCGGGACAAATCCCCTTTTAGCATCTTGCATCCCAAAACGATGCAGTACTTTGTCAATATATGTACTCTGATTTAGGCCGATCAATCTTCTGGATCTATCTCTATAGATCCTGATCCCTAATATATAGGTCGCCTCGCCTAAATCTTTCATTGAGAAATATTTTCCCAACCAAGTCTTAACAGCCTGTAGAGAAGGTATGTCATTCCCGATAAGTAATATATCATCAACATATAATACTATGAATGCCACGTGGCTCCCACTAACCCTTTTGTAAACACAAGATTCATCTTCGTTTTGAATAAAGCCAAATTCCTTGACTGTCTGGTCAAAACGAATATTCCACCTCCTTGAGGCCTGCTTCAGTCCATAAATGGATCGACGCAACTTACATATCCTTCTAGCATCCCTTGGACTGACAAAACCTTCAGGTTGTGTCATGTACACATCCTCTTCAAGGCTCCCATTAAGGAAGGCTGTTTTGACATCCATCTGCCAGATCTCATAATCATGATAAGCTGCTATTGCAAGCAAAATCCTAATGGATTTGACCATAGCTACAGGTGAAAAAGTTTCATCATAGTCAATACCATGAATTTGCTTGAAACCTTTTGCAACCAACCTAGCTTTATAGGTCTGAACATTTCCTTCCATGTCGATTTTCTTTTTGAAAACCCATTTGCACCCTATAGGTTTTACCCCTTCAGGTGGATCAACCAAAGTCCATACTTGGTTATCATACATGGAATCCATTTCAGATTTCATGGCTTCTAGCCATCTCTCAGAGTCAGGACTGTTCATAGCATCTTGGTAGGTGAGGGGCTCATCTTGATCTATGAGCATCAAATCACCATTCTCTATTAAGAGAAATCCATAATATCTCTCAGGTTTATGGCGAATCCTACCAGATCTACGAACAATCTGTGTTTCTTGAGCAGTTTCATCTTGAATATTATCTTGAATATCCTGCTCAAGTTCCAATTCGGGTTCAACATTATCTTGTGGGTCTCGAGCTTCATCGAGTTCTATTTTCCTCCCACTGATTCTTTTGGAGACTAGCTCTCGTTCAAGAAACACAGCAGTGCGAGAAACAACTATTTTGTTCTCGGTCGGATTATAGAAGAAGTAACCCTTAGTTTCCTTCGGGTACCCCACAAAATAACACTTGTCTGATTTTGGTCCAAGCTTGTCAGAGATCATACGTTTCACAAACGCTTCACATCCCCATATTTTCATAAATGACATGCTTTGACGTTTCTCAGTCCATATCTCATATGGAGTCTTTTGAACCGCTTTAGTTGGAACTCGGTTTAGTGTATATGCAGCCGTTTCTAGGGCATAACCCCAGAAACTTATTGGAAGTTCAGCATGACTCATCATCGATCGTACCATGTCCAACAAGGTACGATTTCTCCTTTCAGAAACCCCATTCCATTGTGGTGTTCCAGGAGGAGTGAGCTGTGATACTATACCACACTCCTTTAAGTAATTCTTAAAATCATGGCTTAAGTATTCACCTCCTCGATCAGATCGAAGAGTTTTAATACTTCCGCCTATTTGCTTTTCTACTTCAGCTTTAAATTCTTTGAACTTTTCAAAGGATTCAGATTTGTGTTTCAAAAGATACACATATCCGAATCTACTGAAATCATCAGTAAATGTTATGAAGTAATAAAAGCCACCTCTAGCCATAGAACGCATTGGACCACATACATCACTATGTATTAGTTCTAATCGTTTGTTGGCCCTTTCACCTTGTTTAGTAAAAGGAGCTTTTGCCATTTTACCAAGTAAACAAGCATCACATTCATCGTATGATTCAAAATCAAACTTATCCAAAAATCCATCTTTATGTAGTTTGGATATGCGATTCTCATTTATATGGCCTAATCGACAATGCCAAAGGTATGTTTGATTTGAGTCATTTGCTTTAAGACGTTTATTCATATTATAGACGGGAGTAAGATCAAGATCTAGAACATATAAACCATTAAATAAACGCGCTACACCATAAGTTAAATCATTTAAAGCAAAAGAGCAACAATTGTCTTTTATTATAAACGAAAAACCCTTCTTGTCCAAACAAGAAATAGAAATAATGTTTCTGCAAATCGCAGGCACGTAATAACAGTTCTCAAGTTCTAAAATAAGCCCAGAGGGCAACGACAAATAATAAGTCCCTACGGCCAAAGCAGCAACCTTTGCTCCATTGCCAACGCGTAGGTCGATCTCTCCCTTTGCCAAAGATCTACTCCTTTGAAGTCCCTGCACATTAATACAAATGTGAGAACCACATCCAGTATCCAATACCCAAGATGTAGAAGTAGATAAATTGACTTCTATACCATGAATACCTGAATCAGAAATATTCAGAGATTTCACGTTCTTCAGACTTTCCAAATAAGCTGGACAGTTTCTCTTCCAATGACCTGGTTTCTTGCACCAGTGACAATCACCCTTATCAGGTTTAGCAACACCACCTTTAGGCTTGAGAGCTTTCTTGAAAGTGGGCTTGGAAGGAGCAACTGTATTAGATCCAATCTTTTTCTTGCCTTTCCATTTCCCCTTTCCCTTAGCACCTTTATTGCCCACCATCATTATGGGAGCATTCTCAGGTGCCTTTTGCATGTTGGCTTCGGTAGTTCTTAACAGTGCCAACAATTCAGTGGGTGTTTTGTCTTGCTCGGTCATGATGAAAGTCATGATAAACTGGGCATAGTTGCTGTTCAAAGATTGCAATATAATATCTATTTGAGCCTCTCGAGAAAGCCCGGAGCCCAAACGGTCTAGGTATTCAAAATACCCAATCATCTTCAGAACATGCGGTCCAACCGGGTTATTTCCTTGCTTGCAGTTAAAGATTGCTTTGTACGTATTGAACCTTTCTTGATGAGCCTGTACTTGAAACATCGTCTGAAGATGCTCAAGCATAGCATAAGCATCCATATGCTCATGCTGCTTCTGAAGCTCAGCACTCATAGTTGCAAGCATGAGACAGGCAACATCTGTCGCATCATCAATATGCTTCTGGTAAGCATTTAGTTGAGCACGAGTTGCACCGTCACCAGGATGGACCGGTGGAGGAATTTCAACAACTTGGAGCTTACGCTCCTGCCTGAGGACAATCCTCAAATTCCTAGACCAGTCAAGGAAGTTTGTTCCTGTCAGCTTGTCCTTCTCAAGGACTGATCGCACGGAGAAAGAGTTGTTTGTGTTTTGTGCCATTTAATATCTACAATGTTTAAAATGCATAAGATAAGTTAGATTGTCAAATAATTAATAATTATGTTCAAGTGATTATGGTACATTCAACTTAATATACCTCCCACTATTTTGTTCAAACTAATAGCCCTTACTATTAATTCGGAAACTAATTTTCTAGTGAGCCAAGATCCATATTTCATTATGCCTTGAGTCAGCATTGTCCAATTCTCCCAAAACATAACTATTTAGGTAGACAACATTTGTCAATTATATCACATATAATTCTTGGATAGTTTGGTGAACAACTATTGTTCTAATAAATTTTTCGCCAAACTCTATGCTTCTAAGTTCACTATCCACAATCCTATTGTGACGACTTAGTTAAGTTGGACCCAATGATTAACATGACGAATATCACATTTATTCTTTCGCACCTAACCACGATTAAAAGGAGTGCTCTACTTTGGCAAACCCACCCCTTATGATCTAGGCTTTGATGAGTGTTAATTCATTGGAAAGCATCTAATTAACTTAATATTTTGTTAAGGGGTTTACTTATAAACGATCATGATCCCATCATAAAGAGATTCCCAATTCTTGGAACTAAATATTTCAAATCAAAATTCGTTGAATGAATGATTTCCAGATCAGAGGTTAACGCACAGACGGCATTATTGGCACCCCTTTTCTTATAGATTCGTGATCCGTAGTTGACAAAATCATTCAATCGTTGAATCAATGAAATTCATATTTAATTGCCGTGTTTCATAAACACGAGAATCTCATGATCGTTTGTTTAATGTTCATCTTCCATCGTTACAGATTTTATCTTGTTTAAGCAGGCATGGCATGGATGATGTATCTAATACATACATTAATACATTATTAATCTAATTGAAGCATGCATCACAATGTATTCTACAGAAACATTCATACATCAATATGTAAAGTGCAGTAAGTAAACGTGCTTGGTTATGGCCTTTATCCTACATGATCCTTTCAAGCTTATGAAAGGATCGAGGTCAATCTATGGTGGAAAATATAAATACAATTACATGTCTTCATTCTCCTTGGTTGCTCCATTTCTTGGATCGTCCTTCAATCTTCAATTACATTACATTGAATAAATGAAAACAACTTGTACTTATGTACTTACATAATAAAACTCGAGTTACATTCGAGATTATACAATTACAAGAATGAAGAGAACGACATGCAAGTCGTATTTACAAAACCAAAACATAAACCATTAATCTAAGGGTCTTAAGGCCATAACCAGCACCATGCTCAGGTAAACAATTAAGAACACACAAATATATATATGCAGCAGGGGTCCGGGGGCGGCAGCCCCTGGCGGGGGTCGAGCTGCCCGGTCAGCTCGAAATCAGAATTTTTTTTTAATTCCAGAGGACTATCCTTATTCAGAAATCATCGATTTCGAACAACAGATCATATCTTTTAGTCTCTGCCGCCACTGCATCATATACAGTTCCGGAACCATGTATCATATACATTCATATCATGTCCCAGTTTACAGATCGTGTCCAAACACTATCTGTCCATCAGTTTATATCACCATATAAACCAAACATCATGCATAACATACAAAATCGCTTAGTGATCAGTCATAGCAGATTGTAAAACATACCTATTTATCATCAAATCACAATATATATAGCATAACAGAATCATATATGATCGACATAACATATTATATCGACATATCATATAACTGTATCAAGGCAGATTCATAAAACATGCATACATGCATCGAATGCAGTAAACATGTAACCAAATCAGCCCCTTATACACGTAGCTCTGATACCATTGTTGGGTTTCGGGGCACAAACGCAGCGAAAAAGAAATGAAAACAGATCCGAAACCCTAACCCTAGGATCCGTGTACAAGACATGGCTAATAATGGAGAAATAAAATTTTGCCTTTCGGAGCTTTACGAAGGCTGAAAGATGGAGGTTGCAATCACCACGCAGCCCTAGTAGCTAGATCCGCGTCTCTAAGGCAGTCCACACGAACGTCCGATCGTCCAACGATCAAGGAAGCCGGTACTAGCCGATGATGCTTGCCTCTCTCTCTCTCTCTTTTGCCTCTCAACAGTTGAGCGGCTAGGGTTTTCTGTGGAAAACGGATTTGTCAAAGATTATTCTAAACCAATACATCTCTATGTATTTATAGGGAGAGATAAGAGGTGGGCTTAACCGTAATCAGTTTGGCTTCTGATAAGACCAATCTGATTTGGTTTTATCATTTAAATTCGAATTAACCGTAATCAGTTTGGCTTCTGATAAGACCAATCAGATTTGGTTTTATCATTTAAATTCGAATTATCCTTTAATTAATTAAGTCCAACTCAATTAATTAAATAACTAATTTCGAATCATTTAATTTAAATTCCGAATTTAAATTAATACTCCTTTTAAACGTTCTAAGTGTGTGACCCTTTAGGTTATTATTACGTTGGCAATAATTTTATTATCTTATAATAAAATTATAAACAATGAGCGGCATCTAGTAATACATCATTGCTACCCAAGTAATAATAATAATTGGTGATTCAATTAAACCTTTCGTGACTAATGTCTCCATGTAATATAATCCTTTTAACCTTGATATTATAGATTAAACTAGAGGCATGGGACGTGTCATCCTCTTAATAATTTAATCTTTATTTTCTTGATCGATGAGTAGACTATTCAAACAAATCAATATTTGAGCATGGCCATGCATTTCATAGTCTCACTCAAACAAGAGGCCGATAATATCGCTCCTAAAATTAGGAGGGTTAAATTCCTTCTAGATCATTCATATTTCTCACACGATTCATAATGAACCCAATACTATCTTTATCATTACCCGATTAAAGATAACTTTTGATAGAATCAAAGTACATTAATAATCGTGTAGAAATATAATGATTTCAGGTCAGAGGACCATTACACCATTATCACAGTGAGATTACTTATGACACTTATTAATTCATTCCATGTAGAATCTCACAGTGGGTCTGTCCAGTACAATGTACTCTTATATTTACCTATGTATTGATTTTAGTATCTCTATACTAATGACCCATGAGAGGTGGTCATCAATCAATCAACATACTAGTCTCAATGTATTATTACTGTCCTAATAATAATAATACTCGACTAGGGACATTTAAGATTATTATACTATATATAATCTCATGTTCATATAGTTCGTATTAATAATCTAAGGACATTTATCATGCTAATATTTATAACGCAGTAAATACGAAGCATAATAAATTATTAATATAATCAAAAGAACATAATGTCAATAATACTGATTACATAATATCATTGTATTGCCTCTAGGGCACCTACACTAACAACAACCAACGTCCAAGTCGTCATCTTTATGCTTCTTAGGATCATCCTTTTCGATGCGAGGGGCACTTGCAGCAGGTGGATTAGGAATAGGCTGCTCTAGAACATACAACTTTTTCTCATGCCTGAGGACTATCCTGAGATTCCTGTACCAATTTAGAAAATTTGTTCCAGATAGTTTGTTCTTCTCAAGGACAGATCGCAATGATAGGTTATTTGATGTGTTGGATGCCATGGTAAGCTATCAACATAAATATGCAAAATAAATATCATTTCACAGAATTATGCAAAGAAAAAAATTTAACCATCAACAGAAATATGCAGAGTATGTATCATGACATTGAAATATTTAATAAGGTCTTTTATTAAACTCCTACTATTTTTATTCAAATCAACGACCCTCATGATTGACTCGGAAAATCCCATCGTAAGATTTTCTAGTAGGCCAAGATCCATATTTCACCTAGTTTTGATTCGGCTTTGGCTGATCGTCGAAAATTCAGTTATTTAGGTATGGAAAATTTTCCAATTACATCATATGCAACTCTTGGATAATTGGGTGGGTAACACTTACTCTAATCTATCTCATAGACTAAAGCCCAACTCTATGCCTCTAAACCTTCAATCCTATTGAAATAGTTTAGTTAAGTCAGACCAATGGTTGGCAATTGAATATTACTTTTATCCCATCGCGTCTCACTAGGATAGATAAAGGCACCCTGCTTTGGCAGACCTACACTTAATCGATCCTAGCATAGACGAGTGTCATGCATTGGTAGGGATCTTATTGCAACTTAATATTTACTTTGAAGGATTTTGTTATTTTATTAATTGATCTCACCATTCATCATCCATTAGCATACAACAATGCATCTCATACAAAATTAAAAGCATAAAATTTATGTGACATGGTTGTGGCCCTAACACACTGATTCTCTCAAGCCAATGAGAGTATCAAGAACTGAGCAAGGGAATTATACAGTCTTCTCCAAGTAGCTTCCCAATCTTGTCCTTATATGGTTGCCAATTCCTTACCTCCTCAGTGATATTACATTTATATATAAAGAAAGAATGTACAATTGGAGTTTATAGAGAAAGGATTACATTAAGAATATAGAGAGAAAGACACGACACACAGGCCGTATTCAAAATACCAAAATATAAACAATACATTACAGAACATAAACCATGTATCACAGAACTAAAGCCACAACCATGCACCATGCATCACAGAACATAATAACCAAAGAATATGTTGTTATAATTTTATTTAGTTTATTTAAAATAAAGATTGGTTTTTTGGGGGATCATTATTGCCCTACGCAGAGCTGGCACGGGGGTCCCGCTGCCTAGTCAGCGGGCGGGGGTCAAGGGGAGGTCGCCCCTTGCAGGGTCGTGGGGCAGTGCCCTGGAGAAAACAATTGCCTCATCATCCCTTACTACCGCCAGAGCATGGACTCTTCATGTTTTAAGAAACCCTAATGCCACTGCAAACGACGTACGTGCATGAACTATTCATGCTTTAAGAAACCCTAACGTCATTGCAAATCACATCTTTCTAGGGTTTTCAATAGTTCCAAACCGATGGCTACCCTAGTGTGGCATCTGTGTTAACATCCAACACATAAACGAATCCTTATATTGCAACTGTTGTAAAAATTATATCACATATCATACATAACCAAATTATGGTTTCGCAAGTCGCTCTGATACCACTGTTAGGTTTCAAAGATAGTCTCAGATCAAATACACAGCGGAATTTTTTTTACAAAGAAATATCGAAACCTAGCCATGGATCCATGCAAAAACCACAAATTGTGTTTAATAGTTATACCTTGTAGATTGATCTGCTATCTCCAATGAATGTCGATCACATCACTGCAATATTGATGTGCCTCTACAGTATCCACACGAATGGATCAAATCAAGCTTTCCCTCACTCTGCGGTGCTAGCTGCGGGAAGGGGATGTTCCTCACGATGTATCAGTGAAGGCTAGGTTTTTTTTCATGTAACCATTTCCCACAGATACGTATCATATATATAGCTGTAGAAAATCAACCCGAAGAGAGTAATGAGGCTGTTGGACTCACAATCTGACCTGGTTCAGATTTGTGTGTGGGCCTTTGAACTTTAGTCAGCCCATTTAATCTAATTAAATGTCCAACGAATGTCAGGAGTCCAAGTCTTACTTGGATCCCCAATTAAATTCATGTTATGAATTTAAATTCCAATTTTGATCCATTCTAAGTGTGTGACCCTGTAGGTTCCCGTTACGTTGACATACTACTAAAATTATATTCTAGTATTCAAACAGTGAGCGGTATCTAGCAATACATCACTACTACTCAAGTAACGGGAATGTCAATAATTAGACATAACCTATCTGCAACCAATGTTACCATGTAGTCTAGTCCCTTTGTCCAAATATCTTAACTGACTACAAGGCGTAGAGCGTGTCACCCTTGTATAGTTCAATTTTTGGTTTCTTGATGTCCAAGTAGACTTACTAAAATAAATGAGCTCAATATCTCATATTGACTCATTTGAGCATGGCCATGCATTTTACAGTCTCACTCAATCAAGGGGCCCATAGATATCGCTCCTGTTATGTAAGAGGGACAAATCCTATCTAAGTCACTCACATCCCTCCACAAGATTTGTAGTATATCCAATAGTCGACTTTATAATCACCTTATTACAGGAAACGTTTGATGACATCAAAATATATAACTTCTCATGTAGGAAACCGTAGTGACTTCAAGTCAAAGGACTACATACACCATGGTCACTGTGAGAACTGCTTATGACACTCATGTAACGATCCATGTAGCGTTCTCATGGTGGGTTAGTTCAGTACATTATAACTCTAATAAGTACCCATGTGAAGACTTGATATCTCATATCCATGATCCGTGAGATATGGTTATCAATCTACGCACATACTAGTCTCTATGCATTGTTGTTGTCCTAATTAACAATAATGCTTGACTAGGAACATTTAAGAATAGTGTTCTGATTACAACCAATATGATCTCACAATCAAGTCATGCACTTGATATCCCATGGTATTGAACTTAATATTCTAAGGACTTTATTATGTTCATTTAATCATAATAAACAACACAATAAATCAAATACCTCATATATAAAATAAATATCATGATACAATATAAACTAGCAATGTCAATACACCACTGGCCTCTAGGGCATACACCAACAATATGAACAATACTAGTATTATCCATTTAAAGTGGATGTGATCGAAGAATACCTTATAGTCTTCTAGTGTATGTTTCATCCATAATACCTGTGCACAACAAGACCAAGCAGTTATATATTCGAACTTTTACTTTTTCTATGTCACGCCCCGCTTCCCAAAAATACGGAATACGAGTACATGACGTTGGCGCAGCGAATAACAAACATCACCCATAAGCTGTTTATCTGATTAACTTAACAAAATAATCAATACAGAACAAATGCATAGGCAATAATAATCTCATGAACAATAATACTTGGAATGAAACAACAAAAATATCCAAATACAATAATAATCCAATATCTGAAAACAAAAATAAAATCTGGGACATAAGCCCAATATAATAATAAATCCCAAACACAATAATAACAAGTCTCAATACAGTAAGTTCATTAAAAATAACATTCAATTATAAAGTAGTAGTTCTTTAGAAAGTTTGCTCTCCAATTCCAGCCGGCAATTCTCCTTCATTACCTGTGTACACTTCATCTAAAAAGAGAAGAAAATTTTTCCTTAGAGCAAGACATGGACAGCAAGTAGAGAAAGCAAGGAGCAATGGGATAACGGTATAATAATGAATCAATGGATCAATAGGAATCAATAACATGGCACGATAATCAATAAACAATATCATGGTAATCGATGCAATGGCTATAAATAATGTTTCAATATTCGGTAACAATAATCAATGATCAATAACGGTAACACTTAGCCAACATTCGATATCAATAGAAACAATGATGAACAATATGCAATGTCGGTGATGTGTCAATCTTTATGTCTATTAATCATTTTAATCCTAACTAATGCATGTACTACTGTGTCCCATATGTTTCATGCCACAAGTTCGATGCATACAATCAATTTTTTTTAGACTATAGTGGTAGATTTTATAGTTTATGTACTGGGTATGATGACGATAAAGGTAATAATACGGGCCATGGTGTAATTTCTTACACGATGACAGTAACGGTAATAACATGGGCCATGGTGTAATTTCTTACACGATGATGATAACGGTAATAATCACGGGCCATCATCCGAGTACAGTCTCTATACCATCAACTACTCTAGTCAATCCCTTAAACTCCGCTTATTAATTATTTATCAATGCAACAGTACAATATGCAATTTGAGACATGAGATGAACAATAGTATCAATAGGAGAACAATAAGATGGTAACATGAAATAAGAAAATTAGAATGATGACAATAACTCTTTAGGATCATACAATGCATCAAACATACATTAATTCATGCAATATTACGATATAGGAATGATTAATCTATTAAAATCAGGATTTAAAAATTCTGGACCATGAGAGTAGTCTGTACAAAAATGCAGTTTCCTATTGTTTCAGAAATCGAAAACTGAATCCGTCAGACTTTATAGAAACTAGACCTCCACACGGTTCCAACGCATATTTAAAGTTCAAAATTCGACAACAGTAGCTTGGTCAATCACATTATTCTTTACGGATTTCATGTTCAGGCAGAATTTCGACATCATGTTATTTTATTTTTAGAATCAGCAAAAACTCAATAATAAATTCATTAAAAATATTTTCTAGGCTCCTAAACATGTTAAGCAACAATTTGGAAATTTTGAGACTAAAATTTTATCATTTGATCATCCTTTTTACTGTTTAAACATGGAATGTACAAGAATCTGAGAATCTGAAATTAAAAACACAGCTGTAGTAAAATGAGCATAACTTTTGCTACACAACTTGGAATTCAAAAATTCAAAATGTTCTGTAAACTAGAAAGATTAGGCTACGATTCATATTCAGAAAGTAATTCATTTTAAGATCATTTACCAGTTCAAAAATAGCAGTCAACATACAGGCCAGCAAGTAATATGCAGGTTTTAAGGTATTTTCATGAAAAAAGTTGATTAAACGTGATGGGTGTCAATTCTACTAGTCGATAAACTTCTCATTGAGCATGATGGGTATAAAAACATGGTATATAGGATTAAGAACACACATACATCAATTTATCATCAATCAACCACCAATCGATCAAACAACATACAACCTAGCAATTATCTCTACAATAGTTTACGTGTGTGATAATTATATAAGCAACCCTATTCTCAATTCTATATGAATGTATGAAAGATTCATTCTTTAGAGTCAAAAGTGGCACGATGTCAAGAATACTGGGGTTCGCTTGTGTAAACCCTTAATAGACCTAACGAAGAGATGAACAAGTACAATACGATAATCAAGGAATCTACTTGCAAGAATTTCAAGAAAACTTGAATTTGATACAATTAATAATTCAAGAGGACAGTGACTTTCCTTATTAACGGTGAAAATGAATACCAAGAATAACGGGATAAGGATTCCGAAGCAATGAATCCACGAACTAACACAATTCACCAATAGCACGTGCAATATACATGCAAAAGCAAAGAGCCAAGCAATAACAGCAAGAAGAGAACTCACCAACAACCAAGAACAGCAAGGGTACACAGCAACAAAGAGCTTAGCCACCATAGCAAGAGGCCAAGGGGGTGGAGGTCGCCGGCATCACAGGAGCTGTCAACGGCGGGTGAGGGCGTTGCAGGAGGTGATGAACACAATATTATTCACATTTAGAAGCAATAATCTTATTATAAATGCACATTTAAAAGCTCTATATGTGGTATTTAACTCTTATTTTCTCTTTTCCATAGGAAACAGTCTATAACAGCAAAACGAAGCAAATTCAGGATTGTAAGGATGAAACACAGGAAACTGAAGAGATCAGTCGACTGATCATGCTTACAGGCGACTGGACAGAGGGAATCAAGTTTACACAACAGTCGACTGGGCTGATGAATCATGAAAATACTGAAGCCTTGACACAGCCGACTTACATCCAGAGGCAGTCGACTGATAGGCGGCGGAGTAAACAGATAAGATATTCGAAGATTCATCCAAATCTAATTTCAAATCTATCTGAATCCAGATTTATGCAAATCAAATCTAGAGACTGGGGATTTCCAAGAGCACGTGGTTAACAGATAAGGAAGGAAAGAAGAAAAGAGAAAGAAATAAATCATCAAATAAAACAAAGAAGGAGTTTCCTGCGATGCTGCTTGTCCTGATCTGCGACGGAAAGGGGAAGGACATGGGGGTGATTTGGTTGGTTAATCTGTGGTGGTGCTGGCAGATGAGGGGGGACCGACGTCGACAGGAGGGAGGTTGACGGGGAGAGGCGACGACGGGGCATCGTCGGAGATGACCGGGGAAGGAGGCAGGAAGGGGGTTCTGTGGTTTGGGCAGGAAAATTGTGGCCGGGGAGAGAGAACGGCAAGGAGAGAGGAGAGAGGAGAGAGAATAAGCAGCTAGTGTTTCAAAATTGTGCAATTTTTTAGGGTTTGCAGTAGGGTTGTTTTTATAGGGTACAACTAGGGTGTTGGATTAGCGGTCTAGGATCCAATAAAAGCGGTTTTGGGTCAAGAACAATTGAAATTGGGTTTTAGGGTTCAATAAGAGATAGATCTAAATCAATAAGATTCAAATAAAAAATACCCACAATTAAATAGAAGAAAATATAATCAACAAAATTAGCTCAATCACGAAGAACGAAGAATTTCATGAACAAGAGTTAATTGAAATAATAAAGAAACAAAAATAGAGTATTTTATTCAATTTCAAATAAAATATTACAAAAGGGGAAAAAATTAAAATAGCAGGAGTGATAGTTACAATCCTACACACCTTACAATAAAATTTCGTTCTTGAAATTTAAGCAAGTGGTAGTAAGGTAACCTCGAGGAAAAGAAAAGAACAAGAACTACTCAAACAGATGGGGAAATCTCTTCCAAATCACACTTTCAAGCTCCCAAGTCGATTCGCCAGGTTCGTGTTGCTTGGAATCCTCACTCGCTAAGTGAGTGAGGATTCCAAGCAACACGAACCAACTTGATAACCTTATTCTTCAAAATCTTCTCCTGCCAGTTCACAATTGAAACTGGATGAATCTCACAAGACAAGTTTGGTCGAGCTGACAACTCTGAATAGTCAATTACATGACTATCATCCCGAACATACTTCCTGAGTTGAGAAACATGGAAGACATCATGCACTTCAGAAAGAACTGGAGGCAACATGAGTCTACAGGCCACCTTGCCTACTCGCTCCACCACATCGAACGGACCAATAAATCTAGGGCTCAACTTGCCCCCACCACCAAAACGAATCACACCCTTCCATGGAGACACCTTGAGGAACACATGATCACCCACCTCGAACTCTAACAGTCTCCTGTGCATGTCTGCCCATTTCCTCTGCCTGTCCTGTGCGACTTGCAAATGCTTCTTGATCTGGCCACTGTATCAACAGTCTTCGTGATCAATTCTGGCCCCAAAAGCTTCCTCTCACCAATGTCATCCTAGCACACTGGTGATCTACACATCCGACCATACAAGACTTCATACGGAGCAGCCTGAAGACTAGCTTGGTAGCTATTATTGTATGAAAACTCCACCAAGTGTAGATGATCTTCCTAAGATCCTCCAAACTGAAGTACACAGGACCTCAACATATCCTCCAAGGTCTGAATAATCCTCTCTGATTGACCATTTGTCTGCGGATGGAATGCAGTACTGAACTTCAGCTTACTCCCAAGACAGTACTGAACTTCAGCTTACTCCCAAGACTGGTATGAGGACTCTCCCACAATTGAGATCTAGATCTAGTATCTCTGTCTGATATAATACTGACAGGAACACCATGCAATCTCACAATCTCATGCATATACTTCTCTGCCAGGCTCTTTATAGACTGACCGACTTTGAAAGGAATGAAATAAGCACTCTTCATCAGGTGATCCACAATCACCCAGATGGCATTGTAACCCTTGGGACTTCTAGGCAAAGCAGTCACAAAATCCAAAGTGATATTCTCCCATTTCCACTCCGGAATAGAAAGCGGTTGAAGAAGTCAAGCAGTCCTCTGATTTTCTGCTTTCATTTCCTGACAAATCAGACATCGAGAAACAAATCTTGCAACATCCAGCTTCATACCATGCCACCAGAAATGCAACTTCAAATCCCAATACATCTTCGTACCACCGGGATAAATAGAGTATGACGAGAAATGAGCTTCTTCAAGTAACTTCTACCTGACTTCTCCTTTCGGAACACAAAGACGAGTCCCAAAATGGAGAGATCCATCCTCATGAATCACCATATCAGTTCTAGAACCAGCTTCAACTCAGCTCGAAATTGCTGCAACTGCACATCACCAGACCGTGCCTCCTTAATCTGGTCCACCGAAGATGACTGCAACTGAAGCACCACACAACTCTGCTCAGAACCAGGCAATACCACATCCAATTTGAGTCTCCTCATAGCTTCCACAAGCTCCTTCTGCTCAGTAAGGACCATAAAAACAGGACTTCTGCTCAAAGCAACAGGTACTAATTAATCTTGCCAGGGTGATACTACAAACTGATATCATAATCTGCCATCAATTCCAACCATCGCCTTTGCCTCATATTCAGCTCCTTCTGAGTAAACACATACTTGAGACTTTTGTGGCTAGTGAAGATTTTTGCTCGGTCTGCAAGTAAATAATGCATCCAAAGCTTTAAGGCAAAGATCACAGCAGCAAGCTCCAAATCATGTGGAGGATAATTCATCTCATGCGGCCTCAACTGTCTAGATGCGTATGCAACAACCTTGCCTCGTTGTATCAAAATAGCACCCAAACCTCTACCTGAAGCATCACAATGAATTACGAAACCTCCAGACCCATCCGGTATAGTCAACACAGGTGTTGATGTCAACCGATTCTTCAATTCAACGAAGGCTTCTTCACTAAACTCATCCCACACAAACTTCTGATTCTTCCCAATCAACTTGGTTAATGACCCTGCAATCTTCGAGAAATTCCGAACAAACTTCCAGTAGTAACCCGCTAGACGAAGAAAACTCCTAACTTTCGATACAGACTTCGGTGTCGGCCAATCCTTAACCGCAGAAATCTTGGACGGATCGATAGAATCACCATCACCAGAAATAATATGGCCCAAGAACTCTACATGATCCAACCAAAACTCACACTTGCTAATCTTCCCATATAACTGATGATCCCTCAAAGTTTGCAAAACAACCTTCAAGTGCTCAGCATGCTCATCCCTATTTCGAGAATAAACAAGAATATCATCAATGAACACCACCACAAACTTGTCTAGAAAGGGGGAGAAAATCTGATTCATCAAACTCATAAACACAGCTGGAGCAATAGTAACTCCAAAAGGCATCCCCAAGAATTCATAGTGCCCATATCTTGTTCGAAAAGCAGTCTTCTGTACATCATCGGCTTTCACCTTAACCTGATGATAACCAGAATGAAGACCCAGCTTCAAAAATACAGAAGCAGCTTCCAATTGATCAAATAAGTCATCAATCCTTGGCAACAGATACATGTTCTTCATTGTGACATTGTTGAGCTCACGATAGTCAATACACAACCTGCGGCTACCATCCTTCTTATTGACGAATAGTACAGGAGCTCCCCAAGGCGAAACACTTGTCCTGATAAAACCTCTATCTAACAACTAATGAATCTTCTCCTTCAACTCAGCCAACTCAACAGGAGCCATTCTGTACGGACTCTTAGAGATTGAAGTTGTACCCGGCTGAACATCAATATTGAACACCACTTCACGATCTGGTGGTAATCCCAGCAATTCTTCAGGAAAAACATCAAGAAAATTCCGCACAACCAATGGTGCGACAACATCATCAGCACACACTTTCTCCATAACTCCAACTTTCTAGCTCGCCAACTTCTCCACACAAGCAAGCGGCATTTCACCGGCACAGAATTCAAATTCCTAACGTTCTGGCATTTGGAACAACATCTTCTTCTTGCGGCAGTCAATCACAGCATGAGTGGCACCAAGTCAATCCATCCCCAGAATAACATCAAAACCAGAATTGCCGATGATAATCAAATCGGCAACAAAATCAACACCATCAATAACCAAGGAACTCTGCTCACAAATCTGAAAACACATGACAATACCTCCACATGTAGAAATGTTCTAAGCTGCTGGCATAGCGTTGCTAGCCAAGAGATACAGATCCACGAAGCGGGAGGAAACAAATGAATGAGTAGCACCATAGTCAAAAAGATCATGAGCAAGGAAGAATGAACAAGGATAATGCCTAGTAAGAAGTCACAGTGAGAACACAAAAGGCAGAAACAAAATGCATGAACAGACATGAATGAGAGGCTAACATGAATAAACAACAGAATAGGAGAAATAAATAGAAAGGAAATCCAAGATAAAATACAAATGAAAAACAAATAAAGATATACATGCAATAACGCCCAAAACAGTCTCAACATCCTGTGTAGTCAAGTTGTAAGCCTGATCACGACTTGTAGGAAGATTACCCTTAGGAGCGGCTCTCCTCTGATCAAAGACCTGCCTCTGCGGTGGAAGAGGAGGTCCACCCTAACCATGAACAAGCACCCCATGAGGAGCGGAACCTCCAACTGGTGCAAGAGGTCTGGCCCTAGGGCAATCACGAACCATGCGGTCCACACCTCCACATGCAAGGCACTGGCAGTTTGCAATCTTGCAATCTCAGCACAAATGCCCAGTCTTGTGAAAGTGCGTGCAGACTATGTTCGGCTTTGGGACAGCAGGTGGGTAAGGCAATGCCCTGACAGAAAGGGGTGGAGCTGGCCTCCTAATAGGCCCAACAGAAGTCCTAGCAGCAACAGAACGCTGAATATCACACTTCCTTGAATTGGTCTGTTCCTGAATTCTAGCAGCATCCAGGATATCAGTATAAGAGCAAAGTCGCAAGGTAGCAATACGGTCCTGAATCTCATTGTCCAAGCTTAACAGGAAACGACGGCCTCTATCTTCGTCATTTGCCACCATAGCAATAGCAAAATGACTTAGTCAGGCCAATTCTGCATCGTACTCATCCATGGTACGATTCCCCTGATTCAATACAGTGTTTAGTTTAACGTCAATACTTTATGAAAGAACAACGAAAAGCATAAATAATTAAACACTATCTGACGAACCTGAGTTAAAGAACAAACTGTCGTTCTATCCCATTCTTGGTGACATTAGGGAAGAACTTTGTGAGAAAGCTCTCGGTGAAAGCGGCCCAAGGAATGGGTCGGCCTAATCGTTCAGCTTCAGTTTGCCACCAGATGTGGGCAAGATCAACAAGTTGGATGCTCACCACATCCACACGATCTACATCTGCTATATGTGTTGTGGTCAACAACTGCTCAGTCCTGATAAGCCATTTCTCGGCTTCAAATGGACCTTCAGTGCCCGAGAACTTGTCTAGGTGAAGCCTCAGCACGACAGGAGCAGGCATAACGGGTTCTTTATTAGCAGTTTCATTAGCCATTCTCAACTGTTCATTATGTTCCCGTTGCATCCGTATCATCAGTTCGTTGTGCTCACGCTCATTTGCATCAACTATGCAACATTGGGCTCATCAGACCGATCATCCTTAGTACAAGAAGATGAAGCATCTTTTCTAGCCATGGTCTACAATAAAAATCAAACGGTTAGCATACAGATCATAAGTTGGATATCAATTGTTCATGCAATCACTGTATTGTACATACTGTTGAGTCAAACTGATTAAAACCCAAATCTGATTAATATATCAATCAAAGCCAAACTTTCTTTCGTTAGCTACGTTTGACTGATATATTATCCAAACCCGGTCTTTGATACCACTAAAAACTTTTTCATGCCCCGCTTCCCAAAAATACGGAATACGAGTACATAATATTGGCCCAGCGAATGACTAACGTCACCCATAAGCTATTTATCCAATTAACTCAACAATATAATCAATACAGAACAAATGCACAGACAATAATAATCTCATGAATAATAATACTTGGAATGAAACAATAAAAATATCCAAATACAATAATAATCCAACATCTGAAAACAATAATAAAATCTGGGACATAAGTCCAATACAATAATAAATCCCAAACACAATAGTAACAAGTCTCAATACAATAAGTTCATTAAAAATAACATTCAATTATAAAGCAGTAGTTCTTTAGAAAGTTTGCTCTCCAATTCCAGCAGGCAATTCTCCTTCATTACCTGTATACACTTCATCTAAAAAGAGAAGAAAAATTATCCTTAGAGCAAGTCATTGACAGTAAGTAGAGAAAGCAAGGAACAATGGAATAACGGTATAACAATGAATCAATGGATCAATAGGAATCAATAATATGACACGATAATCAATAATCAATATCACGGTAATCGTTGCAATGGCTATAAACAATGTTTCAATATTCGGTAACAATAATCAATGATCAATAACGGTAACACTTAGCCAACATTGATATCAATAGAAACAATGATGAACAATATGCAATGTCGGTGATGTATCAATCCTTATGCCTATAAATCATTTTAATCCTAACTAATGCATGTACTACGGGGTCCCATATGTTCCATGCCACAGGTTCGATGCATACAATCAATTTTGTTTAGACTATAGTGGTAGATTTTATAGTTCATGTACTGGGTATAATGACGATAACGGTAATAACATGGGCCATGGTGTAATTTCTTACACGATGACAGTAACGGTAATAACATGGGCCATGGTGTAATTTCTTATACGATGACGATAACGGTAATAATCAAAAACCATCATCCGAGTACAGTCTCTATATCATCAACTACTCTAGTCAATCCCTTACAGCATGTTTGGTTGGAGGGGAATGGAGGGGAGGGAAGGGATTTTCTTAAACATTTCTTATTTGGTTCATTTTTTAGGAGGGAGTAAAATCCTTCCTGAGCCAATTTTGGCTCCCTTCCAATATTTGGGAGATTTGGAGGGGAGGGAAAGTGGGTCTAATTTTGTTTAAGTGATTGCACTAAAATATTCTGGATAATATTGTGAAATACAAAACTAATATCAAATGTCATTACAAACACGCACCTCTATCTCCCTCAAAAATGGACACCCTCTTCGTTTCAACTAGGGCTCGAGTTTTTTTTAATTAGGTAAGCATTCTCCTTCTCTGATTTTGTTATCATGATGGTTACCTGTAATCATGAAGTTTTCTTAATCATCGTAATTTTTTTCATCCAAAGTTTTCTTAATCACGTAATCATGTAATTTTTCTAAGCATTTTTAATAATTTATTTCATTGACTATGGAGTTTGAAGACTTGATTTAATTGGTATTATGTTGTAAACTTGAATATTTTGTTGAGCTTGGTTTATATATTGGCCTTCATTAATTTGTTAAGCATTTTTATTGGGACTAATTGTATCTGCTTATAGTTCTGCATGTATTATTTTGCTATGTTAGGTTAACAAGAAGTACAATAAAGAATACCAAGTTAGAATTAGAAACAGTAATGTATAGGCTCTCCTAAAATGTAAAAGGGTATAAAAGTAATTTAATTATCAAATCCCTTTCCTCTCCTTGTGAACCAAACAAGAAGATAATTATTTTCCCTCCCCTCCCCTTCCCTTCTCTCCTCGAACCAAACAGACAATATGATTAAAATCCCTCTCCTCCCCTCCCCTCCCCTCCCCTTCTTTGAACCAAATAGAGACTTAAACCCAGACTTATTAATTATTTATTAATGCAACAATACAATATACAATTTGAGACTTGAGATGAACAATAGTATCAATAGGAGAACAATAGGATGGTAACATGGAATAAGAAAATTAGAATAATGACAATAGCTCTTTAGGATTATGCAATGCATCAAAAATACATTAATTCATGCAATATTAAGATATAGGAATAATTAATCTATTAAAATCTGAATTATAAAATTCTGGACCATAAGAGTAGTCTGTACAAAAATACAGTTTCCTGCTATTTTTTCAGAAATCAAAAACTGAATCCGTCAGAAATTATAGAAACTAGACTTCCACATGGTTCCAATGCATATTTAAAGTTCAAAATTCAACAACAGTAGCTAGGTCATCACATTGTTCTTTACAGATTTCATGTTCAGGCAGAATTTCGACATCATGTTATTTTATTTTTAGAATCAGTAAAAACTCAATAATAAATTCATTAAAAATATTTTCTAGACTTCTAAACATGTTAAGAAACAATCTGGAAATTTTCAGACTAAAATTTTATCATTTGATCAGCCTTTTTACTGTTTAAACATGAAATGTACAAGAATCTGAGAATCTAAAATTAAAAACACAGTTGTAGTAAAATGACCCTAACTTTTGCTACACATCTCGGAATTCATAAAATCAAGATGTTCTGGAAACTAGAAAGATAAGGATACAATTCATATTCAGAAAGTAATTCATTTTAAGATCATTTACCGGTTCAAAAATAGCAGTCAACATATAGGCCAACAAGCAATAGACAGGTTTTAGGGTATTTTCATGAAATAAGTTGATTAAACATGATGGGTATCAATTCTACTAGTCGATAAACTTCTCAATGAGCATGATGGGTATAAAAACATGGTATATAGAATTAAGAACACACATACATCAATTTATCATCAATCAACTATCAATCGATCAAACAACATACAACCTAGCAATTCTCTCTACAATAGTTTACGTGTGTGATAATTATATATGCAACCCTATTCTCAATTCTATATGAATGTATGAAAGATTCATTCTTTGGAGTCAAAAGTGGCACGATGTCAAGAATACTGGAGTTAGCTCGTGTAAACCCTCAATAGACCCAACGAAGAGATAAACAAGTACAATACGATAAACAAGAGATCTGGTTGCAAGAATTTCAACAAAACTTGAATTTGATACAATTAACAATTCAAGAGGATAGTGACTTGCCTTATTAACGGTAAAAACGAATACCAAGAATAGCGGGATAAGGATCTCGATGCAACGAACCTACGAACTAACACAATTCACCAATAGCACGTGCAATATATGTGCAAAAGCAAAGAGCCAAGGAATAATAGCAAGAAGCGAACTCAGAAACAACCAACAACAGCAATGGTACAAAGCAACAAATAGCTCAGCCACCATAGCAAGAGGCCAAGGGGTGGAGGTCGCCAGCATCGCAGGAGCGGTCTACGATGGGTGAGGGCATCGCTGGAGGTGGCGTTGCTTAGCCTGATCGACGACAGAAAGGAGAAGGATAGGGGGGTGATTTGGTTGGCTGTTCCGTGGTGGCGCTGGCGGCTGAGGGGGGACCGACGTCAATAGGAGGGAGGTCAACAGGGAGTGGCGACGATGGGGGGTCGCCGGAGATGGCCGGGGAAGGAGGCAGGAAGGGGGTTCTGTGGTTTGGGCGGGAAAATTGTGGCCGGGGAGAGAGAACGGCGAGGAGAGAGGAGAGAGAATAAGTAGCTAGGGTTTCAAAATTGTACAATTTTTTAGAGTTTGCAGTAGAGTTGTATTTATAGGGTACAGCTAGGGTGTTGGATTAGCGGTGTAGGATCCAATAAAAGCGGTTTTGGGTCCAAAACAAATGAAATTGGGTTTTAGGGTTGAATAAGAGATAGATCTAAATCAATAGGGTTAAATAAAAATACCCACAAGTAAATAGAAAAAATAGAATCAACAAATAGCCCAATCACGAGGAATGAAGAATTTCATGAACAAGAGTTAATTGAAATAATCAAGAAACAAAAATATAGTATTTTATTCAATTTCAAATAAAATATTACAAAAGGGGAAAAAATGAAAATAGCAAGAACGGTAGTTACATTCTATCAGTTAGACTGCCTGCATAGTTGGTATTTAGATTGATTTATGAAAATGGCATCTTTTCGTTGTTGTACTTGGAGTCTAAGGAAGCAAATTAATTATCTCATTATACTCATCTCAAATACATCCTACTTTTGCTTAGACAATCCTTTGCATATATTTTCATTAGTAGAACCAAAGATACAAACAATCAAAATATCAGCATCTCATATTTTTTTGTGCTAATTCATTTGAGTTGATGACATAAACATCATTGCATCTATTAGCAAGAAGTAGACAAGAGTGATTACTATCTAATACAGTGCATGCATTTTTATTTGAAGTGACAGTATAACTTTTATCGAATAGTTAAAAGAAAATAAATTTGTTTTAAGTCACTTACCAAAAGTACATCATTAATGGAGCAAAATGAACCAAAATTTATTTTACCTTTACCAATAGTTTGGCCACTGCTATTATCTCCACAAATGATTTATTTCCATTTTCCTCTTGATAGTGATGCAAAATATTTTGTTATCACCATTGAGCATCCACTATCATGATACCACCGATCTTTAGGTTTTACACATTGATGCACCTACATTAAGATTAGTAGGTGCCCAAGTAGGTACTGTTCCTGCACTTGCATTCTTCTTTAGCCAAACAAAATTAGTATTCATTTTTAAAATGTAATTATAAGAAATATGCCATAATCTACATCAGTAGTGAAAAGTAATATGATTATGCCTTGGGTCGTGCACATTTGAATAGCTATGCCTTGATTTGTGTTTATTTGGGTATCTGTGCATATGTGTATGACAAGATTGCTTAGTAGTTTGACGTTGTAGTGGTTCATTGTAACCAAGTCCTCAATTATCATGAAATGATCTTGAATTCCTTGTCATAATATAATTGGGCCCTTCGTATTTTTCAACAACTTTTTTTAGCTCAATTATTCTACCAAAAAAGTCTTTTTCTAGTTTTATCGTCATCTTTGGTATTCCAACGAAGAGAGTCAAGCATTGCATCATGCTGTCTATTCTGTTCGATGGCCTCTTTACAACCTTACACTACTTCATCAAACTTTCTTTTGCATTCATTCAGATCGTCAGTAAGCTAGCAATATAGGCATATTTCCCATGAATTTCTTTTACGTTTTCATTATTTATTGCCGGAGTTTTTTGAATATGTTGTTTTAGACATTTATTTTCCTCTATCAATAATCATAATCCTTTCTAAATGACTTAAAATTTTTCAATAATCAACTTGTTTGCATCTTTCAGCCTTTTATTTTTTAGCAATACATGAGTCATGTGATTCATTAGATATTTGCTTATATTGTTTTAGCTCACGACTTAGTCTCTTTGCATAATCTTTTAGGTCATTACATATATCTACTAATTCATCATAGGTGACTCCTCTTTGAGTGGCGATTTCCCCTCACCATCTCCAAGAGCTATAAATCCAAAGTCATTGAGTCATTGTTCTTCATCACTTGAGTCTAAATCGAGCCACGTTGCTTTTAATGCCTTATTTTTGAATCTTGGATTAGAATGACTAGTAATCTGTACGTGCAACGCACGTTCTAACTTTTTTTAAATTTAGGAAATAATAAGACGTAATCTGACCTCGAACCTGAGACCTCCCTTTACTCATCACATACTCTTTACAAATCACCCCTAGTGGCACAAACTTTTATTTTATATGAATGACACTTTTGTAAATAATTATGTCGTAAATAAATTTGAACTTTGAGGGTATTATGGTAACTAACAATAGTTGAGTAAATGAATGATTAATATAACTCCCACTTAAAAATGAATGATTAAGATTAGATGGTTAAATGAATGTATGCAAATTACAGATTGTCTACAAATCGCAACCCCAACTCTCCCATTATAATATTAGAGATAAGATTTGTTCTTATCTTGAGAGAGATGACGGTTTGCATGGATGTGTCCTGGTTTCTTTCATTTTTAACATACATCCTCCTTATCTTTATCTTTTCCTTCTTGAAACCTGCCATGAATTTTATGTTTGGGGTACTTACTGAATTGTTTGAATAGCAATGCGATTTCTTCGTCAGATTCTCCATGACCTGATTCTGATTTTGTTTGTTGAGAAGTTGTTGTTGTAAAGGTGATAGTCTTCTCTTCAGTTTTGGGAATAATCCCAATGTTCTGCTTGTACCTCTTTGTTTCTGCCATCTTCATTTCATACATTTTCAATTTTCACTGAAATGTGTAGTAGTCGAATTCTTTCTCTTCGTGTGTCTTCCTCATTGCAGCAGCCTTGATATCTCATTCAGGTGTGAGATAAATTATAAGTTTTCTGACCATTCGGTCATCATCTAACCTCTTTCCTAAGATCTCAAGTTCATGGGCGATAATGGCAAAGCGAGCTAGCATCTGGTCTACGTTTTCACCTGGAATCATACGAAAAATATCAAACTTATAAAAACATAAATTAACTTTGGCCTTTATGTCAAATGCGATTCCTTCATAACATTTTAACATATTATTCCAGATTTCGTAAGCTGTTTTGCAGTTGCGCTCACATCGCATAAATTCTTCATTGTTCAGACCTGCATAAAGTGCTGTCATGGCTTTGGAGTTTGCAGTTTTAAGTGATAATTCAGCTGTTGTGAATGTCCTCTTTCCATCACTAACAGGGATATCCATCTTGCTTATGCAAATATTCCATTCTTCTTTTCCAAGCATCTGCAAACAGTGAGACATACGAACTCTCTAAACATCATAACATTTTCTATTAAAATAAGATGAACGTGTGAGACTTGATCCATTGAAGATGAATGACTCCAATGTGTACAAGTTTTCAGAAGGAGGAATTTCGGCCATTGGACCTTTTGTTCTAGCTTTTAAGGTATTTATGAGCACCTCGCTCTGATACCACTGTAAATCACCCTATTGGGAGGTGAATAATGTCATTGTGTGGAAATTAAAAACTTAAAAAGAATGCATAAAGTAAAGAGATAGAGTTAGAGAATGCAAACAGAGCAACCACACAAGACACAATGATATAACATGGTTCAACCCCCAGGTCTACGTCCACACCACATACTTATAACAATTCTTTACCACAAACGTTCCACTATACTCAAAATTTCATATAGTGATTCTCAAAATTCAGGCCGAGAGACCTATTACACTCACAGGACTTCTATAAATAAGCCCCGTAATCTCACCGAAGTGGAAGAAAAGAAAAACAAGCAAGATTTATATTGATCTTGACTAAGAAAACAATAAAAGCGCACACACTCGGATCGTTAATTGAACAGTAAGTTCAAAAGAATAATAGTTGCAAGGGATGAATAATACTCATTCACCGCTATTTATAAGGCAAAGAATTATATCTTTTCAAAAACGGGGAGAAGATATTCCAAAAATAATCGGTTCAGCATAAGTTGCGGTTTACCGCTTGTTGAGCAGCCAACCGTCCATCTTTAACCAGAGGGTTGAGAAGTGGTCGGTCGACTGATTCAATTTTGTACTATGTTGTGCGGTCGACTGTGTGACAGTCGATCGACCATATGTGCGGTCAACCGTTATTTTGCCAGATCCGATTTTATACGATGAATTTACTTTATATTCTTTCCATAACTAATTATTCAATCAACGATTCTTGACATGGTATTTCCTTATAAAAAACAGAAATAAATATACAATAGTTGCTGGCTTCTTTGAGGATTTAATGCATATGTTTCTTGAGTTGAAATCTTCTTGATATTTGCAATTTTCTTTGATACCTTCCACTTTTGTTTGATTGCGAATCTTTTTGGCCTTTGTTTTAATTTAGATTTCCCGTAAAGTCTGTATAACTCAACTGAAAAATATTACTTTTAATAATACGTTTTGTGCACACCAAACTTAGGGTCAACATTACTGTATTTGTTATTAGTTCTCCCGATTGCTTATGATACTATCTCATGTAACAGTTTTTATGTAAATCCTCCTTAATATATGCGTATTTAATTAGTCCGCAAATTTAGATATTTGTTATTAATTGTCTCCAATTTGAAGCAGTTTTTACTCAAAAGAAGAAGTTCATACTATTAGCTCCAATAGCTCTTCATGTTAGCTGAGCAATTTCAATGATGATCGAAACCAGTTGATCAAAACTCAACAATTTCGATAAGTATTTCCTTAAAAAGAAAAAACAATTTCGATAAGTATATTTTTTCTACATTAACATGAATATATTAAATTCACATTCTTATTACTATCCATTTTTTTTTACAGTAAACCCTAACAGTAACTGTTAAGTTGTTTGGATTCAAATGTGGGGACAAAGTTATGATTTTGGTGTTAAACATATAAACAATTGATAGTGGCTTCACAGGAAAAGGTTGTGATTTTGACCATACTATAGGAGGGGGATACATTTAAGATTGTGAATTTTAAGGAAAGGTTTCTTCCGTTGCAAACGGATCTGTGTGCACAGATCCGTGCGAACTTTAATCTGGATCATTGAATTTTTGGTTTAGCGGCCCATATATTTTTTAATAATATTTTGCCTTAACCCGTCGTTGGGAATGACGGGTTAAGGCAAACTTTTATTAAAAAAAAATTGCCTTAACCCGTCGTTAACAAGGACGGGTTAAGGCAAAAATATAATCTCATATCTGTATATAGTCATTCGTCTTCAGCGTCGAAACCAAACCCCAAAACCCAAAAACCCTAGCACAGATCCCCGTTTTTTTAGGCGAAACCAAACCACAAAACCCAAAAAAAATTCCAACGTCCTCCGTTTGCTCCTACTCCCCCTCTTCCACTCTCATACAATCTCTCTCTCCAAATATCTACATCAAAAGCAAATCAATTCCTGTGCAAAGGCCACAAATTGATCTATTGGCAAAATTCATTGTTATTTTGTAAGATATTGACTAATTATTTGTCTTATTAGAGTTAATTGTGTTGATTTATAAATTTTTACATAGTAAATTATTTAGAAAGTCAAAAAAAATTGCATTGCCCAAAATAATTTAGAACTGTAGTAATGTTTGGCTTACTAATTTAGTTTTATTTGTGTTGATTTTTCACGTTCAATTTATACGGAATTAATGACTTAGAATTTTTTAGTGCGGTTAGAGTAGAAAACCTTGCAAACGGCCTCAAAAAAATACGAAACTTTTTGAGTAGGTTGATCTCACGCAGCAAAAGCCACCCCAACATGTAGAAGTGGGTTTTGATTCATGGTTTGAGATATACGGCGGTGTATCGCTTTTGGTTAAAAAAAACCTAATAAAGCAGTATACGGACGTATCTCGCAAACCGTGAGTCGAAACTTACTTGTATAAGTTCGGGTGGCTTGCGCTACGTGAATTTGACCAAGTTGGAAAGTTTTATAAAATTTGGATGCCGTTTGTACGGTTTTCTCACGTTCCTCACATTAGAAGTTAATGACTTAGAAATTTTTTAGTGCGGTTAGAGTTGAAAACCTTGTAAACGGCCTCCAAAAAATACGAAACTTTGCGAGTAGGTTGATCTCACACAGCACAAGCCACCCCAACTTGTAGAAGTGGATTTCGATTCACGGTTCGAGATGTAAAGCCGTGTATCGCTTTCGGTTGAAAAAAAGCCAAATAAAGTGATACACAACCGTATTTCTCGAACCGTGAGTCGAAACTCACTTTTTCAAGTTCGGATGGCTTGCGCTACGTGAATTCGACCAAGTTGGAAAGTATTATAAATTTTGGATGCCGTTTGTGCGGTTTTCTCACGTTCCTCGCATTAGAAGTTAATGACTTAGGATTTTTTTAGTGCGGTTAGAGTTGAAAACCTTACAAACGGCCTCCAAAAAATACGAAACTTTGCGAGTAGGTTGATCTCGTGCAGCACAAGCCACCCCAACTTGTAGAAGTGGGTTTTAGTTCATAGTTCGAGATGTAAGGCCGTGTATCACTTTCGGTTGAAAAAAAGCCAAATAAAGTGATACACGACTGTATCTCGCAAACCGTGAGTCGAAACTCACTTCTACAAGTTCGGGTAGCTTGCGCTACGTGAATTCGACTAAGTTGGAAAGTTTTATAAATTTTGGATGCCGTTTGTACGGTTTTCTCATGTTCCTCGCATTAGAAGTTAATGACTTAGAAATTTTTTAGTGCAGTTAGAGTTGAAAACCTTGCAAACGGCCTCTAAAAAATATAAAACTTTGCGAGTAGGTTGATCTCATGCAGCACAAGCCACCCCAACTTGTAGAAGTGGGTTTCGATTCACGGTTCGAGATGTAAGGCCGTGTATCGCTTTCGGTTGAAAAAAAGCCAAATAAAGTGATACACAACCGTATTTCTCGAACCGTGAGTCGAAACTCACTTTTTCAAGTTCGGATGGCTTGCGCTACGTGAATTCGACCAAGTTGGAAAGTATTATAAATTTTGGATGCCGTTTGTGCGGTTTTCTCACGTTCCTCGCATTAGAAGTTAATGACTTAGGAATTTTTTAGTGTGGTTAGAGTTGAAAACCTTGCAAACGGCCTCCAAAAAATACGAAACTTTGTGAGTAGGTTGATCTCATGCAGCACAAGCCACCTCAACTTGTAGAAGTGGATTTCGGTTCACAGTTCGAGATGTAAGGCCGTGTATTACTTTTGGATGAAAAAAAGCCAAATAAAGTGATACACGGCCGTATCTCGCAAACCGTGAGTCGAAACTCACTTCTACAAGTTTGGGTGGCTTGCGCTACGTGTATTCAGGTAAGGTGCAAAGTTTTATAAATTTTGGATGCCGTTTGTGCAGTTTTGTCACGTTCCTCGCATTAGTGACTTATAATTTTTTAAGTGCGGTTCGATTAGAAAACCCTTCAAACGACATCCAAAAAATACGAAACTTTGTGAGTAAGATGGTCTCATGTAGCACAAGCAACCCGGACTTGTATAAGTCAATTTTGACTCACGGTTAGAGAACGATTAGAGAGATATGGCCGTGTATCGCTTTCGGTTGAAAAAAACCCAAATAAAGTGATACACGGCCGTATCTCTCGAACCGTTAGTCGAAACTCACTTGTATAAGTTATGGTGGCTTGCGCTACGTGAATTCAAGCAAGGTGCAACCTTTTATAAATTGTAGATGCCGTTTTGTGGGATTTTCTCACATTCCTCGCATTAGAAATTAATGACGTAGAACGCGTTTAGTGCGGTTACACTAGAAAACTCTTTGAACGACCTTCAAAAAATACGAAATTTTGCAACTCAGATGGTCTAACGTAGATCAAAAAATCCCAATTTGTAGAACTGAGTTTCGATTAACGGTCCGAGAGATATAATCGTGTGTCGCTTTTGATTATAAAAACACCAAATACAGCGGTACACGATTGTATCTCGCATACTGTGAGTCAAAAATTACTTCTGCAAGTTACGGTGGCTTGTGTTAGGTGAATTAAAGTTAGTTGCAAAGTTTTCATAATTGTGGATGCCGTTTGTGCAGTTTTGTGACGTTTCTCTAATAATATGTAAATAAAGTTAGAAAGTTATCATCACATATGGTAACGGGTTTAGTAGCCCTAATTGTTCTCCTTTTCACACTTTTTTTAGGTATGGACAGTTTTGAAGAAAGTTTTGTTGCCAGAGAGAAATTTGTTCGAGCACAACAAATTGGCGAGTTTCTTCCTCATGTTGACGAGCACCTAAAACCGAAGATTGGTATGACATTTCCCACTCTAGAGGAAGCAGAAAAATTTTATTCATCGTACTACAAATGTGTGGGATTCTCTATACGTAAGGGTGGAAATAAATACAAGGGAAATGATGTAGTGGATAAATTATATGTTTGTAATAAAATCGGGGAGTCACCGAATAATCAGAATGAAGTTAGACGAGGAACAACTTCTAGAACGGGTTGCAAAGCTTTCGTTCGTGTCAAACTAAACCTACAAAGTAATTCGTGGATTCTTTATTCATTTAATGAACCACACAATCACGAATTTACTTCACCGGGTAGACATCACTTGCTACCTCGAAACCGTGTATTGGAGAATACAGATAAAAAAGTAATTGGTCAACTTACCGAAGCTAATGTCCCTGTATGCAAACAAATGCTATTCTTTGAAAGTGCAAGTGGAGGTAATGAGAAAATTGTTTTGACTGAAACCGATGTCAGAAATATCAGGAAAGATAAGATGGAAGGTTTAAAAGGACATGACGGGCAAATGCGACTTGAGTTCTTTGAATCCAAAAAGGAAACTGATCATTTATTCTATTATGATTACCAATGTGATCCCGAAGGGCGATTGTCCCATTGTGTCTGGGTGGATGGTATCGCTAGAAAGAATTATGAAGTGTTTGGGGATGTTCTTTGCTTTGATGCTACATACAACACAAACCGATACGAGATATTATTTGTACCATTTGTTGGATTCAATCATCATTGGAAATCAATATTCCTAGGTTGTGGGTTCATCCCAAATGAGAAGGCATCCTCAGTTGAGTGGTTTTTTGAAAAGTGGCAAGAAGCAATGATTTACGATCCGATGAACATCGTGACAGATGAGGATCGTGGAATAACTTCTGCAGTTTCTAAAGTTTTCTCAACCACGTCACATAGATATTGCATTTGGCATATTTTGGATAAGTTACCGCATGAAGTGCGTATTTCGAATAACATTGACGAGTTTAGGGATGCTTTGAAGACTATTATTTATACGGCGGAATATAAAACTGAATTTGAACAGAAGTGGAAAAATTTGATTTCCCAGTACAAACTTGAGAATAACAAATGGTTGAAGGAAAAATTTGAGATTCGCGAGAAATGGGCTCCCGTGTATGCAAGAGACTCATTTTGGGACGGCATGTTGAGTACCCAACGTAGCGAATCGCTACATTCATCCTTGACGCAACATACTCAGAAGAAGTACTCATTACAAGAATTGTAACTTTTACAATTCTATTTCCTATATCTATATTTTTATACTGTATTTTGCTCCATTGTACTCTTTTATCAATTTGAGATCCTGTATTTTGTTTCCGTTCGAATAAAATCATTATTTTGTTTCAACTCAACTTTTGGTGCCTATATTTAATTTAATTGTATTGTTTGTCCTGCTCTTTTGTGTCGTTCTTCATGGAGAAATGAACTGTTACATATCATCTATCTCTTTATTTCCCTTTTTATTGATTTTTGACTAAGTCTCTAGTTGGATCCCCCTCAAACCCGATACCTTAAAACCCATAACCCAAAACCCTAACTATTTAAACCCCTAACCCTAACCCTAACCCTAGATAACTGTTAAACCCCCAACTATACAGCCGCTCTTCTCTCTCCCGTCTCCTTCTACCTCTCAATCGCACCCCCCCTGTTCCCTTCCCATCATCATTTCTCTACCACCTCCATCACCTCGCCGCACCCCCTCGCTTCGCCTCCCCCTCCTCATCGTCAACACCCTCACCTCCACCGCCATCATCCACCATTGTCCCCAACTCCTTCGACCATCGAACCCATTTCGCCATTACTCAACCTCCACCATCCTCGCCACCTCGACGCCATTAACCATCGCCAAAACCCATCGCCTCTCGTCCCCATCATCACCTCCATCATAGTCCTCCGCTCGCGCTGCCAACATCCCCGAGCCCATTCCTCCGCTCTCCTCCCCTGTTTTCGAACTCGAGAACAGAGCATTGCTGCCATCGCACCACCGTTGCCTCCCTGCGCCATCGATCTTCCCGTCGTCGCCGCGTCGCACTACCTCGCCGCTCGCCGTAGTGCCGTCGCTGCTCTCTCGCTCACTCTCACTGGCTATATGGTGAAGAAGGAGGGAAGAAGAAGTGGGATTGAATCCTAGCCGTCAGATTCGATCAAGATTGTGATCTGATCAGATCTGATCTCAAACACCAGATCAGATCTCATCCGTCCATCCGATTGTGATCTTCAGCTCAGATCGAAGCAGATCCAGTCGTCCGATCGTCTTGATCTTGATCTTCCATCAAGATTCGCACTGATCCGATCCATCCAATCTCGATCGTCGATCAACGCCCTCATCCAATCAAGGTAAGTATTCTCCTTGTACAATTTATTGACATAGTACAAGCATTTGATTAAAAATACCGCAAATAGGTTGTAGTTGTGACTCCTTCTTGTCTTATCAATTGTCGATCTTGAATTTTTATCGTCAATTCCTTAATCTTAAGAGTCACAACACCTTCGTTGTTATAATTAAAAATTACTTGGACTCATTTGATCTCCTAGTCACATGAACATATGAAATTAAGAAACCCTAGATTTGTAGATGTGTGTTGTATCTTGTATGTGATGATCTTGCATCCATTTGAGTTGAGAAATAAATGTTGCTTGCTGTTTTGATAACCATTACCCCGTATTTGTATCACACATTAATCTAAATGCCTAACAATCAATTATCATGCAATTTATACATGAAAGACATTTACACTTGTTGCTGTCCTGAACTTTACTTACAGTTTTTACCCCTTTAATATCAGAATCTGAACCTGAGCCCTGAACAGTAAATGTAGTTCTAGATGTCTAGATGTCGATAGCATCCAGAATTTGTGAATTCCGAGTTATGGTCTAGAAGATATTGCAGTTTTACTGCAGCTATGTCGGTAGTCGCAGATTCACAAAACTGTTGCACCTCTTTAGTTTACAAATTAATTTTACCATGCTACCAGTAAGTAATTAACTTGAAATTTTGCATGCTAATGCTGGACACCCTAGAGAACATTCCCTATTTTTTTCAGAATTAATTAATAATGTTTCAACCCTTTTTCATATGTATAAACTCAAATTCACAAATTCTGGCTGAACACAAAGCGATATAGTTTACTGTTTTGACACATGTTACCACAACTTTTATGTACCTTAATTATATGCGTTGGAACTGGGCAGGAGTCTAGTTTCTAGATCTTCTGATGGATCCATTTTTTCTATCTCGTAGCAATGGGAATCGCAGTTTTGGTACAGCAACGTCGTGCTGTCCAGATTTGAGATTTTCGTTGTTCGTAATATTTTTATTCGTGTTGACCGTCGAATATGTTATTTAAATATCTCAAACTTGTCCCATGTTCATGATTATGATTACTTGACTTGTTTCGCACACTTGCATGCTTGCTTAATAAAAATTAATAAAAAATAACAAGCCGGGGTTTAAGAGAAAGACCATAGTAGTGGACAATATAGGTAAGTGTACTCGGAAGGGGGCCGTGTTTCCCATAATTTTATGTTAAATGTAACTAAGTGCCACGTAGAATTGCCACGTCATGGGTGACGGGGGCCACCTCTAGAGCCTACGTGGGCCACCTTTAGAGCTCATTATATGATTACATGATATGTATTTGCGATCACATGGAACTAAGTGCTACGTAGAACTAAGTGCCACGTCATGGGTGACGGGGGCCACCTCTAGAGCCTACGGGGGCCACCTCTAGAGTCCATGGTTTGATCACTTACTCGTATTTCCTACATGACCTGAGTACACCGCCTTATAAAATCTATTACTAGTCCTAAACGAAATTGCATTGACTGTAGCAACCATGTAGTAAAAGTATGGATGCATGAAGGGCTACCTAGATATTAATAACCACAAGACTTGAACATGAAACTCGAACTTGATACATGCTTGCTCGATACTTGACTACTTGATATATGAAACCTGAACTTGATACATGTCCACTTGATACTGGAAGACTTGATACATGAAACTTGATACATATACTTGACAACTTGACAATAGACTTGAGACTTGTTACTTGACACTTGTACTTGGTACTTGTCACTTGATGTTAGATACCCTTATATGTTCACTAGCCACTTGATCTACTACCAGTATTTGTTACCCAACCTGATCACTTGAGTTGTTCTTCTTGCTAGCTAGTTCTTAAATTCCCACTACTTGTTGCGTCCCTATTATAATCTTGATTCAAAATCTTGTTTCACATTACTTGTACTCGTTTTTACTATTTATGATCCTAACTTGCACTAAGGGCATTTTCTCTTGTTTTCTCTATTTTTTCTCTTTTTATAATTATTAAACAGACATTGGAGACGAATTGCCTACTGGGATTGGTGAGCAGACATTTTAGGCTTCGCATGGAGGAAGAACTTGCTTAAATTATTTATTTCTTTTGAGTTATTTAATTTTTGCTACTTAAAACTTGTAACGGGCTTATGTTCCCGAGTTTTACATTTGATTCAGACTTGAAAACTATTTGGATGTTATTAATTGTTTCAATTGTTTTCTGTTGCTTAATAAATTATTCATACATATTTGGTTATATATATATATATCTTGTTATATTCTTGTTATGATACTGAGTCGATCCTACGGCTTATGAATGATGTCAAAATCGTTCGCTGGGCTTCGTCACGCACTCGTATTCCGTGTTTTAGGAAGCGGGGCGTGACATGAATTTGCCGTCATCTTTGACCGAGTCTTAGTAAAACAAAGACACGATGAACTTAAAGAAACACATCGTAATCGCGAGGAGAGGCCAAAATTGAAGACCGAATGGGCGTTGGAGTCACAAATGGCAGGAACATACACACTGAAGATTTTCTACAAATTCCAACAAGAAGTTATAAAAAGCTTATTACTTAATGTGAGTTTAATTGCGAGTATGGATACACCAGATAGTGCAGCTTATTCTATAACCATTTGTGAAAATTCAGAACCGGGGAGGGTGATTTCTTATTGTAAAATCAGTCAAATCGCTAAATGCCCTTGTACCATGTATGACTTCGTAGGCATTCCCTGCAAACATCTATTGGCAGTTATTCGGTTCACAGATCACACCGCACTACCCGAGCAATATATTTGTAGGCAATGGACCAGGAATCAACTGACAAGAAGCAGTACACCGGTTTCCAATAGTATGTGTAATAATTTTGCCTCTCGTTATTGTGAACTGACTATGCACTTAAGACATTTAGTCGATCATGGTTGTTCTTCAGAGCGAGGGTACAAGTACATGCTCGATCACATGCTCAAGGAAATCGAAGGCTTTGCTCACATTGAATACGGGAATAGCACACCACACGAAGGTAGCGCACAACCGAAGAGTGGTGGACATGAACATGCACATGCACATGCACAAGTACGAAACCCTATGCAGTGCACCACAAAGGGGAGGCCTAAAGGGAAAATATTGAAGTCTATCAGAGAATCCCAAAAAATGAAGAGGCTAAGACTTTGCAGGACATGCCTTCGTGTCGTATGTCACGATTCACGAAATTGTCCAAAAATATGGCAAGGTAATATATCAGAGATTAAGTATTTGTTAATTGGACTCAATGAATCTAAACTTGTTGTAGTCGATACTAACCCATTCTTCTCCATTATTTAGTGGATCGGTAGGGTATGAAGAAGCTCCAAATGCTGGAGAGAGTGATGATGATGAAGGTGAAGGTTTGTGCTAAGGGGTTTTTTCGTGTTATGTATGTCATATCAAACTTTCAAGATAAACACCGAATAATTGCTTACCTTTGTCTTTCGATGTGAATAGAATTATTAATTTCGACTTGATTATTAACCATTTTTTTTTTGTGCAGGTCCGGAATAAAACAAAATCGTGCCCATGGAAAGAATCAATGCATTGAAAACTTCCATACTTTTGATTGTATCTATGTGGTTAATTGAACATTTCTTTGTAATTGATTTTTTGTAATTGATACTTCCATACTTCCAAATTTTTGTTGTAATTGATTTTTTTAGATGCCGATGTGTACAGATTTATTATTTATGTTGAAGGTTGTGAGTGAATATTATGTATTTGTGCAGACTGTGTATTTCTGCAATATATCTATGCTGTTGGATTTTTTTTAATTTGTGGAAAATTGTGAAAATTTATGGAAACTTATATTTTGAAGATAAAATACTGCAAAAATCGGATAAACCTAGGCCGTTATTGAAGATAATGGGTTAAAAGAACTTAACCCGTTATTGAGGAGAACATGTTAAGTAGATTGATATTGGCAGGACTTCATACCCTACAGACCAAGTATTGATAAAGTACTGCCAATTTCTCTCTACTTAACCCGTTATTAGGGATAACGGGTTAAGATAACTTAACCCGTTATCTTCAATAACGGGTTAAGTAGATAGATATTGGCAGTACTTTATCAATACTTGGTCTATAGGGGATGAAGTCCTACCAATATCTCTCTACTTAACCTGTTATTGGTGATGGCGGGTTAAGATCACCTAACCCGTCATCGTCAATAACGGGTTAAGTAGAGAGTTTTTTTACAGAACTTTCGTCTGTGTAGGCTCTATGTGCTTTTGTTGATACAAATACAACTTCACAAAATTTGTTCATTCACAACAACTTCTACAGATGATAATTTGTTCATTCAGCAATTCACATCAATCTTGGGATACTTAACCCGTTAGGTTGATTGATATTTGTAGTGTATTCGCTTTTGTGGTACAACTCTTCAAATTTCCAAGATAAAGTTCGGAGAATATAGGGATACAGGTTATATCTTATAACAGCTTTGTACATCAAACATTACAAACTAGTAAATACATGTAAATTGGACATACATAGAAGACATACATAACTCAAGTGAATAGATATTACAAAGTCATTCTTTGACACTTTCACCAAAATTTGCAATTAATTTATTGTACAAGTACATGCTGGGTTTCTTCTCAAAGAGGTAGGAAGGACTGCTGACACTGCCTTTTTTTGAATGCATAAGTAGCAGTTATTCCCCCTGTATACAATTTAGTTCACTACTATTACACAGAGACAACTATTCTCCGGTTCGTGGGATAGAGTAACAGTGGGTGTAACTATATATTCAAAATACTTGACAACTTCTTGACACGCACTCCTCATATTCGTACTATTTGCTGCATGATTGTGAGGTGTGCATGCCAAGAAGTTGAAAAGTACCATGAATACATTGTGATACCCACCACTACTCCGTCCTACGAAACTAGAGAATTGTTGTACTCTGTGTAACAATAGGGAATGAATGTGTATGAAGGGAGGAGAATTGCTACTTCTGCATTCATTCAAAAAGCCCCAAAAAGAAGAGTAAGGGGAATGAAGAAAAAAAAAGGCAGAGTCAGGAGTCCTCCCTACCCCTTGAGAGAAACACAGCATGCACTTGTACGCTAAAGTGGACATGCATCTGTCTCTCTACTTCTGCATCTTTAGCTTCTTTCTGAAACAATGTTATGAAGAACTCAGTTGAAGGAGACTCTCTTTGAACTCAGGTTTTTTTGGAACTCAAACTTCTTCCCCCTTCAGCATCTGTCTCCTCCCTCTTTTTTTTCTTTCTTTTCTTCATCTTATGTATTTTCTTTATTGAACTCAAGAGGCATGAACTCAAGAGGCATAGTTATAGGGAAATGAAGAAGGAAGCATTGAAGTGCAAGAAAACAAGAAGGAAATAATGAAGACAAGAAGAAAATATTGGCAAGAAAACAAGAAGGCATTGAGTGTGATTCTGAAATGTTGAATGGAGAAGGCAAGAAAGGAAGAAGGAAATGAAGAAGGCAATAAAAGATTGGGAAGAAAACAAGAAGGCATTGAGTGTGATCCTGAAATGTTGAATGAAGATTGGCAAGAAAACAAGAAGGAAATGAAGAAGGCAAGAAAAGTTTGACAAGAAAACAAGAAGACATTCATAATGATTCTGAAATGTTGATACACTTCTCAATACATTGATACACTTCTCAATACTTTGTTGAATGAACAAGGCAAGAAAACAAGAAAGAAATGATAAAGGCAAGAAAAGATTGGCAAGAAAACAAGCATAAACACAATATGCTACACTTCTCAAAATGCAGCAACAACGACAGCAATATACAAACCAAGTATTCATAAACTTCAGCTAATATATCTCTACTTAACCCGTTATTAAGGATGACGGGTTAAGTGTACTTAACCCGTCATCACTAACAACGGGTTAAGTAGACAAATATATGCAGTACTTTATGCATACCTGGTCTGTAGATGATGAAGCACTACTAATATATTGTCTACTCAACGCGTTATTAAGGATGACGGGTTAAGTGCACTTAACCCGTTATCACCAACAACGGGTTAAGCAGACATATATTGGCAGTACTTTATGCAAACTTGGTCTGTAGATGATGAAGCACTGTCAATATATGTCTACTTAACCCGTTATTGGCGGTGACGGTTTAAGTGCACTTAACCCGTCATCCTTAATAATGGGTTAAGTATAGTTATATTGGCAGTACTTGACATATATTGGCAGTACTAATAATTTTAACATTGTTTGAAAAAAAATATCAAAATGTTTGTAAATACAATAAATAATGTAGTTCAATAAATGAAAACAATTTATTATAAATTATTCAAACACTACTGTAACCCTACTAAAACTCTCTAACCCTAGCACGTTACCAAAAACTCTTCATAAAAAAATTATATAATCACCTATCCACATAAGTTCGTTACTTGATTTGAACTTTTAAAGTAAACAAATAAATTTTTATAACAATTACGTACATTCAACGAATTCGATTTAAAACTTACAGTGTCAACGGGTTACAACTAGGGTTACAAGGTTATTGTAGGGTTACGGTAGGGTTAGAGTAGTTCTTAGGGTAAAAATAGGGTTACGGGTTATGTAAAATCCAACTTCTTAAAACTTTGAGTGTTGAAAATGATGAAATATAAAAAAATACACAAATTAGAGGAACTTGGTTCACAATAAATAAATATAGGGTTAGAGTAATTTTAAACATTATGAAAATTTGATAATATAGTTGAAAATTTGAAAAAGTTTATTAAAAATGAATCTAACCCTACGAACTTCTCTAACCCTAATGTAACCCAACTATTCTAACCCTAGCCATAACCCTACTGTAACCCTACTCTCACCCAAGCTGTAACCTTACCCTAAGGTTAGAGTAAGGTTTAGAGTAGGGTTAAGACAAGTTTGTAGGTTTAGAAAGGGTTAGAGATAAGGTTAGAGGAGGTTAGAGTAGGTTAGAGATAAGGTTAGAGTAGGTTAGAGTAGTTCGTAGGGTTAGAGTAGGATTACAGTAGGGTTAAATAGTTAAAGTAGGGTTACAGTAGGGTTAGAGTAATTTTAAACATTCTGAAATTAAATAATATAGTTGAAAATATGAAAATTTTTATTAAAAATTGGAAATAACCATACGAACTAATCTCTAACCCTAATGTAGAGAGATCTATTCTAACCCTAGCCGTAACCCTACTGTAACCCTAAAGTGCTGCCAAGCCGTAATCCTATTTTTGTAAAACAAATAATAATATACAATACAAAAAAATTGTGTTAGGGTTATTGTTAGGGTTACAGTTATATCTTAAAACACTTTCTTCCACTTCCTCTCAGTCCCCGCTGCTTTGCCAAGTCTGTTCTTCGATGGTAAAAGCAAGTTAATGAGTTGTACTACATGTATGGGGAGGAAGTCTCCAATAATATTAGACAAGTTATGGCCATGTTGTACATGTGGTTCCATATGTTGTACTTGTACAACATGTACATGGAGGAAGTCTCCAATAATATTAGGCAAGTTATGGCCATGTTGTACATGTGGTTTCAAATGTTGTATAGTGAAATGTAATAATAGGCCCGTTATGGACTTGTTCTACGTGTGGGGATCTACATGTGGTGCCCACTTTGTCGAGCCTCCAATAATTCGTAAGCAAAGTTATCGTAAACAAAAATGAACATTCCATTCCTCGAAATAGACTTAGCAAAATGTATCTGAGTGAAGGGGGAACTATGAAGAGAAAAAGAGCAAAGACCGAAGATGCTATGTTGGATTCTACTTATGGAATCCATGAGTTGATAAAATTCCATAAGTAGAACCCCACATGTTGAACCCATGGAGAACCACATGTAGAACCACATCAGATTATCGATCACCACATGTGGATCACCACATGTAGAACCCCACATGTAAAACCTAATAATGGAAAAAAATCAGTGCGTTTTAGATCGGAGAGCTACAAATATTAACCTAATTAATCAAAACAATAAACAACCACTTACTACTAATACTAACCCTTACCCAAACCCCAACACATAACCCTACACTAACCCTTAACCTTAGCTTACCCTAACCCTAACCATTTATCAAATTTAATTTTTTGAACTTTTACACCACCTTTAATGTTAACGATTTTATATTGGTTAGTAATGTGGCAATAAATGGAAATTAATAAAAAATATAAACAATTTACAAGCATATGAATGTCACTTTGCAGAGTTTAGGAGACAATGTTCGCAAATGGTGAAGAGAAAGTTGTAGAAAGCATAAAAATATCTTTCTACTTAACCCGTTATTGTGGATAACGGGTTAAGATCACTTAACCCGTTATTCACAACAACGGGTTAAGTAGATAGATATTGGAGAACTATCTTACGAAAACTTGGGTGAGGTCTTGCCAATATCTCTCTACTTAACCCGTTGTTGAGGATAACGGGTTAAGCGAACTTAACCCGTTAACCCCAATAATGGGTTAAGTGGAGAGATATTGGCAGTCCATTATGATGACTTTATATGTAGGGGGATAAAGTACTACCAATATCGCTCTACTTAACCTGTTGTTGTGAATAATGAGTTAAGTGATCTTAACCTGTTATTCACAACAACGGGTTAAGTAGAGCGATATTGGCAATACTTTGGTCTGTAAGGGGTAAAGTACTGCCAATATCGCTATACCTAACCCGTTGTTGTGTATAACGGGTTAAGATTAACCCGTTATACACAACAACGGGTTAGGTAGAGCGATATTGGCAGTATTTTGGTCTGTAGGGGATAAAGTACTGCCAATATCGCTCTACCTAACTCGTTGTTGTGTATAACGGGTTAAGTGATCTTAACCCATTATTCACAATAACGGGTTAAATAGAGCGATATTGGCAGTACTTTATTAAGACTTGGTCTGCAGAGGATGAAAGACTGCCAATATCTCTCTATTTAACCCGTCATCACCAATGATGGGCTAAGCTCATTTAACCCGTCATTGTCAATGACGGGTTAAGTAGAGAGAAATGTACAGAACTTTTGTTCTGTGTTTGCCTCTATACACTTTGGTTGATACAAATACCACTTCACCAAATACACTTCACAAATTCACATCACATCAATGTACATAATACAACAGATAACTTCACAAGAATTTTAAAGCATACAAATGGACAATGTCAACTAATATACATAATTAATTCGAATCAATACAATTATCCAAAATTTTCAAAAAAATTGTACAACCTGACACATGTCCAAAAAAAAAAAAAATCAAGGCGTTCTCCAGACGGCTTGCATGCATACCTGGTATTTACCTACAACAATTTATCAACATAGAAACAAACTATGCATTAGTTATTGGAATAACAAAATCAACAACCAAATGCTAAACTACTAAAGAGTATTATATACTACCGTTTACGGCCACGCGGCTTGTGACCACTTGGTGTGAATTGATCGGGCGGGTTCCGCTTCCTTTGAGGATTTTGCTGTCTGCCTTGTGTCCTGGGGGATTCAGGGTCATCCGACCACTGCTCCATTTAAACTTCTTTGGGATTTTACTGTTGTTGCACTTGTTGTGGCTCGGCGATGTGAATTCCCTGCCTTGTCACGCTCTTTCGCCTATGACCCGTTGCTGGCACGTTGGCTTTCAAATACGCCTCAAGTTGCGGACCTTCACTCGCGTCCTCAAGAGTACGACGGCACGGCGTTAGCATATCCCGCATTATCTCCTTAAAGCTCTCGGGTACCTTACTCTTCAAGACGCGAGTAGCTGTTCGAACGTTCTCCCATGTGTTTTCACTCTACATTAGGTTAAAAATTTCAATTTAAAAAACATGCATACTTAACACATCACCCACCTCAAATTACAATACATGCATACCAACTATATGAAATTTGACTAACCATTTTTCGATATGTCTCAGCCTTTGGTTGGTACATCGGCTGGGAGGAGGAATATGCCGGAGGTGGTTCTGCCTGGGTTGGGGGAATCGGAATCTGCACACCGGCTGGTACAACGGCCTTTGGGAAAACATACAACCGTGTTACCCACTTGTACCACATCATGTATGCCTGTTGGAGGGAGCCATCATACGGTATCGCGACGAACATCATATTCGGTGTCATTTGATGCCGCATGATATTCCAGTTGGCCACATGGTAACGATGGTAATCAGCCCAATTGAAGTTAGGCACTCGTCCCGTTTCCCTCACCTCATGCAACTTTTTATCATAGCACCTGACACCGGAAATATTTTGTTGATATCCGAATTGCAACATCACTCTATCAGGATACTGGAACTCGACAACTCTAAAATTCACAAGTGGTGCAGCCGTCAACCAAAGGGCACTGTCTAAACAGACTGGTGGAACCCTTTGCAACCTGGCAGTCGAGTACGGTTCCCAATTGACGAACTCGTCCCGCAGGTTATCTAATTCATCTCTGTAGTAGGTTAAAGATTGGCGTGGATTATCGACCCACATGTGCCGCCCCACCCAATATACTCCTAGAGGAGGTAACAACTCTGGCACCCCCGGGTCGGCCAACCAATCCGGTGTAACTTCAATAATACGGGGACGTCCGATGTGGATGCGTTTCCAACTCCAGATCTGCGGTAGCACCATCGGGCCACCCATTTGTACGGTACCTAAAGAACATGTGCACAAATTCCTATATAGTAGTGCCAGTGCCGCACTCCCCCAACTGAAACGGCCCGCATAACGGAAATTTTCCAACAACCGTAGGTACATTAGCAGCACGGTTGATCCGGATAGTTTGGGAAGATCACTCCCCCTATCATACTGAAAATGTATGCACGTGCATAGTAAGTTAGGGTTTGCTCGTCCGAATCGGGGGCCAAATAATCCTCCTCGAACTGAAATTTCAACTAACTAATGTATATTGATTTACCATCGAAAGTTTCATCCATAATATCAGCTTTCGCTTTATCTTTTGCAGCTTCTATTTGTTCATACAATAAATCTTCATCAATATCTGCGGGAACATTTTTTAGGATTTCTTTTTCAACGACCTCTCTTCTTTGGAGAACTATCAACTGGAGTTCGATACTGAGCAAATCACGAACAACTTCAACTCGATCGAAGTCCATGTTCCCCGTCACGGTGATCCCATCTATTGGTATCCCAGTTGTCATTGCTACATCTTGGACGGTCACAGTCATCTCTGGAATGTGTGGGTCTCCGGCCTCCATCGCTCGACAAAAGCTGTAAGTAGCGGCCGATCTAGCTTCACTCGCTGATGAATTTAGCTCCGTAGATACCGGTCTCAACTAAGTACGGCGTGATACGGGGGTCAATAGAAAGAACTGCGTGCTTCCGGAAGTTACATTTCTTATCGGACCCATTCCACATGGCTTCGGATCGGTGTTTGGGTTGCAAGGTGAGTAAGTTTGTGTCCACAGATCCAGGTGATGTAACGGGAACCGAGGACGATAAACCTGCCTCAACAGATGTAGATTGACGGCCACCAACCTACACGAATAAGGATAACAAATGTTATTATTGTGATAATGTTACATATTCGTATTTAAAACCAATAATAATAATCAATCTTACCTTAGTAATTGGTGCGCCACTAGTGGTACCAGACAGGCTTCTCGGTTGCCTTGTTCTAGCCATTTATATATGTACCAAAAAAATTTAAATGTAGTCGGTACGCGTTACATCTAGTTATTTATCATCAATAAACATACCGAGATTATGGGAAAAAACACACAAATGACAACAAAAAAAGTAGTAAAAGTCAAATTAGTCGGATTCACGTAGCACAAGTCACTCCAACTTGTGAAAGTGAGTTTCAATTCTCGGTTGGAGACATACGGGCGTGTACTGCTTTTGGTTGAAAAAAACCTAAATAAACCGATACACAGCCTTACATCTCGAACCGTAAATTGAAACCCACTTCTACAAGTTGGAGTGACTTGTGCTGCGTGAGATCAACCTACTCACAAAGTTTCGTATTTTTTGGAGGCCGTTTGCAAGGTTTTCAACTCTATCCGCACTAAAAAAATTCTAAGTCATTAACTTCTAATGCGAGGAACATGAGAAAACCATACAAACGGTATCCAAAATTTATAAAACTTTTCAATTTGGTCGAATTCATGTAGCGCAAGCCACCCGAACTTGTAGAAGTGAGTTTCGACTCACGGTTTGCGAGATACGTCTGTATATCGCTTTATTAGGTTTTTTTTAACCAAAAGCGATACACGGCCTTATATCTCGAACCGTGAATCGAAACCCACTTCTACAAGTTGGAGTGGCTTGTGCTGTATGGGATCAACCTACTCGCAAAATTTCGTATTTTTTGGAGGCCATTTGCAAGGTTTTCAATTCTAACCGCACTAAAAATATTCTAAGTCATTAACTTCTAATGCGAGGAACGTGAGAAAACCGTACAAACGATATCCAAAATTTATAAAACTTTCTAACTTGGTCGAATTCACGTAGCGCAAGCCACCCGAACTTGTAGAAGTGAGTTCGACTCACGGTTTGCGAGATACGTCCATATATCGCTTTATTAGGTTTTTTTAAACCAAAAGCGATACATGGCCTTACATCTCGAACTGTGAATCGAAACCCACTTCTACAAGTTGGGATGACTTGTGCTGCGTAAGATCAACCTACTCTCAAAGTTTCGTATTTTTTGGAGGCCGTTTGCAAGGTTTCAACTCTAACCGCACTAAAAAAATTCTAAGTCATTAACTTCTAATGCGAGGAACGTGAGAAAACCGCACAAAGGGCATTCAAAATTTATAAAACTTTTCAACTTGGTCGAATTCACGTAGTGCAAGCCACCCGAACTTGTAGAAGTGAGTTTCGACTCACGGTTTACGAGATACGTCTGTATACAACTTTATTAGGGTTTTTTTAACCAAAAGCGATACACGGCCTTATATCTCGAACCGTGAATCGAAACCCACTTCTACAAGTTGGGGTGGCTTGTGCTGCGTGAGATCAACTTACTCGCAAAGTTTCGTATTTTTTGGAGGCCGTTTGCAAGGTTTTCAATTCTAACCGTACTAAAAATATTCTAAGTCATTAACTTCTAATGCGAGGAATGTGAGAAAACCGTACAAACGGCATCCAAAATTTATAAAACTTTTCAACTTGGTCGAATTCACGTAGCGCAAGCTACCCGAACTTGTAGAAGTGAGTTTCGACTCACGTTTTGCGAGATACGTCCGTATACCGCTTTATTAGGTTTTTTTAACCAAAAGCGATACACGGCCTTATATCTCGAACCGTGAATCGAAACCCACTTCTACAAGTTGGGGTGGCTTATGCTGCGTGAGATCAACCTAGTCACAAAGTTTCGTATTTTTTGGAGGCCGTTTGCAAGGTTTTCAACTCTAACCACACTAAAAATATTCTAAGTCATCAACTTCTAATGCGAGGAACGTGAGAAAACCGCACAAACGGCATCCAAAATTTATAAAACTTTCCAACTTGGTCGAATTAATGTAGCGCAAGCCACTCGAACTTGTAGAAGTGAGTTTCGACTCACGGTTTGCGAGATACGGCCGGGTACCGCTTTACTTGGTTTTTTTCAACCAAAAGTTATACGCGGCCGTATCTCTCGAACCGTGAGTCGAAACTCACTTCTACAACTTGGGGTGGCTTGTACTACGTGAGACCAATCTACTCGCAAAGTTTCGTATTTTTTTACGGTCGTTTGCAGGGTTTTCAACCATAACCGTACTGAAAAGTTTCTAAATAATTTCGTATATATCGGACGTGAAAAAACAACGCAAACAAAACTAAATTACTAAGGCAAAGAATTCTACATCTATAAATTCTTTAAGTCTTGAATATATTATTCCTAAATATAAACTTTTTGGGCACTTGAATATATTAAAAGTCTTTCCAATTCTAGTTCTACAAATTACTAAGGCAAACAAAAATTTTCGCCACTTGAATATATTAAAAGTCTTCCCAATTCTACATCTACAAATTACTAAGGCAAATTATTTTTTGCCCAGTTTTTAAATATTTTAGTATAGACAAATTGAAAAATAAACACAAATATATTTACTGAGGTAAAGAATTAGTCAATACTTTACAAAATATGTCCGAATTTAGCTAATGATTCAATTTGTGGCTGAACTAGGTTTTCGATTTGCTTTCGAAGATGGGATGAGAGAGTTGGGTTTCAATGTTTGGAGTAGATATTGGGAGAGAGGAGGGGGAGCGGACGGAGGAGGACAGGTTTGTGTTTAGATCAAAGATTAGGGTTTTTTTCACTTTGGCTTCGGTGAAGAAACAAGATAGAGAGTGGGAGAGAGTCAGTCGAAGAAGATGATCTGTATGCAGATCTAAATGAATTTAGAGTGCCTTAACCCGTTTTTGGAAAGGACGGGTTAAGGCAAATTTTTAAAATAAAATTTAGCCTTAACCCGTCGTTCCCAACGATGGGTTAAAGCAAAATATTATAAAAAAAATATATAGACCGTTGGATCAAAGATTCAATGGCACAGATTAAAGTTTGCATGGATCTATGCACACAGACCCGTTTGCAACGAAAGAAGACTCTTTTAAGGAGGCATAAGAAAGATGAGGACAGGAGAAGGATATGAAAATATTCTTACTCGAGGGAAAATGACATTCATAGTTAGATGTAGAGACATGAAGGTCTATAAAAAGATGACCAAACCTTTAAGAGCAAAACAACTTCAATTTAAGAGGCCAATAGTAAATAGCTAAATTTCCTTGGCCCAGGTAATGAAGGATAAATTTGAGGTTTTTTCTATTTGCCCTGAATTCTACTATAATTTTTTCCCAGTATTTTACCCTGTTGGTGTTAAGTCTGTTTGACATTTTGACATGCTCTGTCAATTTTAAAGATTTTTTGTGATCATGTATAGCACACACTGCTGTTTCTACTTTTTAATAACTAAGTTACCCTTAACCAAGTTAGGGTGATCGAGCTTATAATTTGATAAAGGATTCGAGGACGGAGAGGAGGTCGGTGGTGGACGAGGAAGCGGTGGTGGTTGGTCGTAGGATCGGTTAGACTATGAGATTTACATTTGGAAGTGAAATTTTTTTATTGCAATAGAGCATTTTAGACATTTTACGGCAAAGTTGACGACGTCAGTTAATTTTAGGTAAGGTAGAAAAAAAAGTTAAATAATAGGATAAAATGCTTTAAAAAAAAGAATAGTAAGATTTCATGTAAATAGAAAAAAATTCAGTAGTGTTAAGTAAAATATATTGAATAGGGCTGCAATCGAGCCGAGCCGAGCCGAATACCTTCAGGCTCGAGCTCGGCTTGTTTACGAAACGAGCTCATTTTTTAGTTCAAGCTCGGCTCGAGTTCGGTTCGAGCCGAGCTTTGACCGAGGTTTGATCGTATTCGAGTCGAATAGCTCACGAGCTTAGCCTAAAAAAAATTCCAAGCTCGAGCTCGGCTCGTTTACGAATCGAGCTCGGTTTTGAGCTCAAGCTCAGTTCGAGCTCGGTTCGAGCCGAGCTTTGACCGAGTTTTGATCGAGCTCGAGCCGAATAGCTCGATTCGTTTGCAGCTCTAATATTGAATGTACAAACAAAAAAAATATATATTTTTTTTCTAAGAAGGAAAAATAATTAAATGTTAATTTTTATGTTATTTTATTCATATATTAAATAAATGGGTTCACCCTTTACCCATGCCAACTACTAAACCTATAATATGCACCAAGTACATGAACCTAAAAGATGGGGTTAAAGCCTGATGATGCACATAGGAATGATGGAAAGGGAAGACAATCATACAAAGCATGGTCCCCTCCCTATAATTTTTATGCAGACCTCCCCCTATACACAAATCCTATGCAGTCAACAACACCATAGTACCATTTCCTTTCCTCCTATTAATCATGCTTTGAGATGCGCGCTCATAGGATTGTCACCTCCCTTTCTCTCAAAAGTTGTTTACAGCTTTATTTGTTGATAATGAATGTTTTTACTCTATTTTGTGAAACAATCACAACCCAAGAATGCTGCAAATGCAATGGTCATCCCCTCTTTCACAAAACAAACAGAACCCCGTTGTTTGTTGAAGCCTTTTGCATGTCAGAACTCAGAAGTAGTGACTTCCTTCTATCACACTTTTTCCCCCCACCACCATTGTTCTCTCCTCCTCCTTGTTTCTTCTTCTGGGCTGGTTTCTATATAAGCTTTTAGCATACCCCCTCCCCTCTCATGGTTTCTGTCCCCATCCAGGGTATACACTTCAATTCCTTGACTGGTTGTTGAACAGTTCGTTTAATTTTCATGATCTGTTGGTGGTTTTTAATATTGGGCTTTTTTTTTTCAGTAAGTATTTCACTCCTGCCCCCTTTTTTGATATATATATAAAATTATTTCCTTGAGTTTGTGAGCAATAATCTAAGGTGGTTGTGTGATTTAGCGAGTGAAGGGAAATGGGGTATGTGGGATTCTTTTCCTATCTACTTTTTTTGACTTAAATTTCTACCCATTTGAATGGTTTTGACTTGCCATGCATCTTGTCTGGACTTGAAAATTTCTTGACTTGTTGTTGAGCAATGGACCTTTTTTTTTTTTTTTCGCTTCATTAATTTTGGCCAGTTCTAGCTTTTGATTTGGGTTGGTTTAGAATCTTGCGGTTGTTTTGATTTTTGTGTTTCATATTTTCTTCCCTTGAGTCTGTCTGTGACAGTGAGTGAGCAAGGGAAGGGGGAAATGGGGTGTGTGAGCTCTAAGGTGCACAAGGAGGAGACAGTGAGGAGGTGTAGGGAGAGGAAGATGGCAATGAAGCAGCTCATTAGCTGCCGCGCCGAGCTGGCAGCTGCCCACTTGGATTACCTGAGGTCTCTTAAGAACACCGGCGCGACGCTGCGCCAATTCGCTGAGGTTGAGTCATCGGTTATGAGTCATCCTGTAATTGGAAGTGGAATTGCCTATGGGAACCCTCTTCTTCGGTTGCCCCCTTCGCCGCCTCCACCTCCCCCTTTGCCTCCTTCTCCTCCTCCTCCTCCTCCACTTTTTATCTCAGGGTCTAAGAAAGAAGAGAATGAAGAGAAGGAAGAGAAAGAAGAAAAAGAAGAGGTAAATGTGGGTAATGTTGATAAAGTTGATGGTGGTGAGGAGGAGGAAGATGATGATGATAGTGAGAGTTTCTCTCCTCCCCCTCCTCCAATGCAAGGCTCTGCGTGGGTGTTTTGGGATCCATTTGGGCCTCCTTCTTCGTCGGATTCGTCTTCTAAGGATGAAGAGGGGTGGGCTGAGGCTAATGTGGAGTTTCGAGAAGAAGAGGAGGATGAGGAGGAGGAGGAAGAGGGGAAAATTGTGGGTTGTGGGGAGATTGAGAATGTGGTGGTGAAGGAGGAGGAGGAGAAGGGTGCTTTGACCAAGGGTAAGGAATTGATGGATGATAGCTCGTCTGTGGTGAGTATCTTGACAAAGGACACCGAGATGGATATGGGGTTGGTGGTGTGGAGGACGAGGAAGACAATGGCGGGGATTGTGAAGGAGATTGATGATTACTTCTTGAAAGCTGCAGCTGGAGGGAGTGAAGTTGTGCTTTTATTGGAACCTAATAGAGGACATAGTATCCAGCGCAATGTGGAACAAGTTCAGGGTATAATTCTCCTACCACTATCTCATTATCAATTTCCATCTCATGTTTTCTCTTTTTGTTCCATCATATTCTATTACTTTCGCTACTTTTAGTTTAGTCTCTACTTGTTGTCGTCGTGACTCAAAACTTTGTATCTGAATTTGTTCCTAAACTCTCGTGGAGTTTGATCATTGTACAAAAACTTTCATGGTAAGTTTAGAGGTCAAATAGTTGCCCAGATCTCTATTTTGCGTACGAGTTGGTGTAATAGTTAGGGTTTACCTGCAAAACAGTACGGCCGATTTACCTTGCTGATATTTTAGTAGCATTTGATGAGTTTCACTCATTAATCCTGATGATAAAATTTTAAAATCTATGATTAAACATGCTATGAGTGCCCTATTCTGAGTACGTACCAGATGTGAAAACTAGGTGTTGAGCATGCCACTTCTCCGTAGTCCAAACATAAGGACAATCATGTATGTAAAACTCTTACAAATATATGTGGAGTTTTAGATTCATTTCGGATCTGAATTGTAAATAACCTACTGAACCTATAGTTTTTGTTCAGAAGGGGTGGGGCAAACTTTAGTCTATACATCTTTGGGTTATAATGATTTACAAATTTGTGAATGTTTGACATGGATGGGCATGCATGTCGTCTCTAGCTGAGACCAACACACTATTATTTTTTAGGGGAACTCTTGCGCATATTATTGATGACTAATGCAGAGGACTAGAGCTGCTTGCATAGCTTTGGTGGTAGCAGATGCTATATGTTCATGAAACCATGGTCCTTTGTCTGACCATGACCTGAATGCTGCATTGCCACCCTTCCATGCTTCTTCTACAGCAAAATCATAAAACAGATTTTTTTGTACCAGTTGATTTTCGCTTTGATATCTACTATTCCTTGTCCAGCAACACTTAGCTGAGTTGATCTCTATGAGGACATCAGTTCGAGAAGATTTGGGCACTTCTGTCAGCACAGACATCGTCTAGAATGGCTACTTCAGTAACAGAGTTATTTTTGTTTCAACAATTTTTATTTGTTTAGGGTATTTTAGCAATATGTATTAGTTTCGCAATTTGCACCATTTATTTTCTACATTAGAATATTATGGAGATTTGTATTGAGATTTTGTTTTGAGCCTATATATAGGTCTTGAGAATAATGAGAAGATATGCAATTATTGATTAAAAAATTACCGTGTTGAGTTGTTGTTCTACATTATTTTCTTGTGTGTGTGATACCATAAGAAATTATCAGAGTTTGTGAGAAATCCTAAAAATTTAGGGTTTGTGAGAAATCCTAGGTCTCACCTTCATCTTCACAGCCGCCATTAAGAAAATCAAACCCTAACCCACCTTTTCACAGCCGCCAACCCCATCCCCTATCTTCTTCTTCGTATCTTCTTCCTCTTCCGTTGCTGGCTCCGAAATCCACCGAAACCCATCAGGCCCTCCCTTTTCCCCCTCTTCACAAATCCCTACAACACCCATCTCTTCTTCCCAACTCCTCACCCAACCACCGCCGAAACCCTACTGAACCCCTCACTCTCCTCCTTGCTGCCTGCACCACCACCAATGCCTTCGTCAGCCGCCCGATCTTCACACCCAACCACCTCTTCTACTACCCCCTATCCCCTTGCTGCACCATCGCTGCAACCACTCCTGAGCGCCACCACCAGCACCACCTCAGCAAGCAGTAACCTGGCGTCAATTTCCTTCTCCTTCGTCCCGAGCGCACAACAACAAGCAGATCAGATCTGATATGAATATTTTGATTGGATAGCTTTAGGTGTTTCGTGTTTGAGTGTGAAGAAGGGATCATCACAGTGCTTCAATTCAGATCCAATATGCTTTCTTGGAACTCCCGGTAACTTTTTTCCACTATTCAATTATTTGTAATATTGCCAATCATCTCTAGAATATTATCAAAATTTTTCGTCGTTCACAAATATTGATTGTGTGTTTCTACTTGCTAATTAGAGTACGAATCTCTATTGCATATCTTACATGCTAAGAACAATTAAGTATAATTGTTGCCCTCTTTCTCTCAGTAGGTGGCCCGCTCCCTGTTGCATGTAACGCCACTAATTTCCCATCCTTGGTTGGAGTGTTCATCAATAGCAGTGGGCGGTGGGACTACGACAAGGTTCGGGGCATCGGCTTGTTAAACTGTTTCATATATTGAAAACCATCAAACCAATTAGTAGTTTAATTTCTGACTTAATCTGTATTACATGTTGGTAAACTTAATCTTTTAAAATTCTTGGAAATTCTCTACTTAGGATTAAGTTTACATCATTTTGTTATCAGAGCGAAGGTTCTAAAACCCTAGTTCTTGCGTCATTTAGCTATAGTTTCTGCATTCATTTAGGATTATTATTTTATATCGTTTCAAATTTTTTTTTAATAAAAAAAGGTATTATTTGCATTTAGGAATTATTTGCATTTAGCGCTTTATGCCATTTTTAAAAAAATACCAAATTTCACCAATGGACAACACTGATATTTCCACTACCCTCGTTGCTATTCAAACAACTCTCGCTAATATCAATCAACGGCCTGAGCAAGTGGAATTAAATCAGAAGGTTGCCCCTGAGCTTCATGCTAATCGTCAGATCCCCTAATGGAATGATCGTGACGGTCGACGTCAAGATCATCACCCTGACGGAGAATACAAGAACTTTAAAGCTGGCGTTCCCCACTTTGAAGGCTACATGGAACCCCAAGCTTATCTCGATTGGATCCGTGCTATGGACCACTACTTCGTGTGGTTTGACATGAGTGAAACCCTGAAGGTCAAATTTGCCACGATGAAATTGACTGGTAAAGCTCAACAATACTGGACCAATTTTGAACACGCCCGCAGAGGTCGAGGCCTGACACCCTTAGGCATTTGGGAAGTCATAAAAAAGAAGCTCACCGAGAGATATGTGCTCTTGTCGTTTCACACCAGATTGCTAGATTCGTAGAACAACTCTATCAAGGAAGTAAATCCACCAAAGAGTATGTTGATAAGTTTGATGACTTTCTCATTCGGTGCAGTGCCTTAAGTAAAGAGAGTGAAAAACAAATTCTCTCTAGGTTCAAAGCTGGACTACGAGCCAATCTTAGAAACGAGCTAATTCATATAAATATGGACTCATTGACAGCAGCTTATGCCTTTGTCATCGATATGAATTTCGTTAAAGCAAGTTCTCCATACAAGTCCAGCAATTCGAGAGATCATTCATCTAGAATGACCTCTACTGAGCCCTTTAGGCTTAAGCCCTCTTCTTCCCAGTACCCCAACAAGTCTTACCCAAATCAGCCTACTTCAAATTTCTATCCACCTAGAAAAGACAACACGGGTAACAATATTGAAAGAGACTACTCTGAGATTGATCTTCTTACTAAGTGCTATAAATGCAAGGGATACAACCATGTTGCTGGCAACTGTCCCAGCCACAATAGGATCAACATCGTAGAAGGTACAACTATCATTGTTGATGAGCCCGACAATGAGTTTACCTATGAATCTCATGTAAGTGATGACAAGAAGAGGATAACCAGTCTCTCAACTGTATTCAGTCGATTCAATCATCTTTATTTGATGTACCTGAGTCACCAATTCCTTTCCAAGTCACTTGGCAGCCCATAACACTGTTAGAACATCAGTCTCAGAGTCTGTATTCACATTTGCATCTGGCATTCATGATTTGCATAGAAAATTTTTAAGAAAATTAATGAGAATAATTTTAACTACAAGTTTATAGCAGATACTAGACAAAAATTTAAAACTTTTAATGTTGGTGACGAAGTGATGGTTCAGATTCATTCAGAAAGGTTTTCAGCTGGATCCATTAAGAAATTGAACACGTGCTGCAGGTCCATTTAAAATTTTGCATAAAATCAATAAAAATATCTATGTCGTTGACCTTCCTAAAGGTTTTGGCATAAGTAAGACTTTCAATATTGAGGATCTAGTATCCTATGAAGGTCCAGAATTTACCCTAGAAATTCTCTTATAGATGAGCCTACTCTGCAGCCTAATGTTAAGATTCCTACATTTTTTCCTTTACCTGATACTGCTTACCCACCGACAGAAAAATTGGATAATATTTTAGATGATCAGATAATCTCCACTAGAGATTGTGGTATTCATAGATATTTGGTGAGATGGAAGAACAAGTCGGATTTAGAGAACACTTGGAGTGATCGTGAGGAGCTCCAGTACTTGGATCCAGATATTTTCGAGCACTATGACATGATCACTGGTTTTGACTCGACTGGCCCTCTTCCATCCGGGGAGAATGATGAGGACATCAGTTCGAGACGATTTTGGCACTTCTGTTAGCGCATGCATCGTCTAGAATGACTACTTCAGTAGCATAGTTGTATTTATTTCAGCAGTTTTTATTTGCTTTTGGGCATTTTAGCCATATGTAGTAGTTTTGCAATTTGCACCATTTATTTTCTACATTAGAATATTTTGAAGATGTGTATTGAGATTTTGTTTTGAGGCTATATATAGGCTTTGAAAATAATGAGAATGTATGCTATTATTGATTATAAAAATTCCTGTGTTGAGTGGTTGCTTTGCATTATTTTTTTGTATGTGATACCATAAAAAATATTAGGGTTTGTAAGAAATCCTAAGAAATTTAGGGTTTGAGAAATCCTAGATCTCACCTTTATCTTTACAGCTGCCATTAAAGAAACCAAACCCTAACCCACCTTTTCACAGCCGCCAACCCCATCCCCTCTCTGCTTCTTATTTTCTTCCTCTTTCGTTGATGGCTCCGAAATCCACCGAAACCTATAAGGCCCTCCCCTTTCCCCATCTTCCCAAATCCCCACAACACCCATCTCTCCTTCCCTCTCCTCACCCGACCACCTCCGAAACCCCACCGAACTCCTCACCCTCCTCCTTGCTGTCTGCACCACCACCGATGCCTTCGCCAGCCGCTCGATCTTCACACCCGACCACCTCTTCTACTGCCGACCCCCCTTTCTCCAGCCTTTCTGCACCATCGCCGCAACTACTCCTGAGCGCCACCAACACCACCACCTCAGCAAGCAGCAACACGACATTATTTTCTTTCTCCTTCATCCTGAGTGCACAACAACAAGCAGATCGGAATAGATCTGATCTGAATATTTTGATTGGATAGCTTCAGGTGTCTCGTCTTTGGGTGTGAAAAAGGGATCATCACAGTGTTTCAATTCAGATCCATTATGCCTCTTCGACTCCCGGTAATTTCTGTCCGCTCTTCATTTATTTGTGATACTGCCAATCACCTCTAGAATATTATCAAAATTTTCTGTCGTCCACAAATATTGAATGTGTGTGCTTCTACTTGCTAATTAGAGTACGAGTCTTTATTGCATATCTTACATGCTAAGAACGATTAAGTATAATTATTGATTGTTAGCATTGAATCATTCTGATGAGGACATCGGTTCAAGACGATTCGGGCATTTCTATCAGCGCAGGCATCGTTTAGGACAGCTGCTTATTTTGTTTAGAATTTTATTTCAGTACCATATTTGTTTTGGGCAATTATAGCCATATGTAATCTTTTTTGTATTTTTAAATTTTGAGAATATTTTGAGATTTGTATCAAGATGTATTTTGAGCCTATTTATAGGCCTTGAGATTAATGAGAAAGATATGTCATTCTTGATTTAAAAAATTGTGTTGAGTTTTTGCTCCTCTCTCTCTTTGTGTGATACAAGTGAGATCCAAATTATTAGGGTTTGTGATAAATTCTAAGACAATTTTAGGGTTTGTGATAAACTCTAAAATCTACCTTAAAATAAAAAATTCCCAAATACAAATCGCTAATCCTAATTCCCCAAATCCCAAAATCATACACCTTCAATCAGCCGCCGTCTTCCTCTCTCCCTCATCCTCGACTTCAACTCCAGAACCCTACATCCCGCTCGCTAACCCATCCTCTCCCCTTCGCCAATGACCTTCCCTAATCCCTCTCCCCGTCGTCTTCTACCCCCCCCCCCCCCCCCCACCCCCACTTGTGATCCCGACCAAACCCTAGCCCCACGTCGTCCTCCTACCACCTCCACAGTCTCCCCCGAACTCAAAATCACCAACCACCTCGCCACCACTACACTCCACTAACCACCCCGATCCCCCTACTGCCGTGCTCCCCCCGCTTGCCCTGCCTCCTCGACGACTTTGCCGCCATCGTTCGTGCCGCCCTCTGCTGTGGCCGACGTCAACCAGTGACGCCGTCGACCACCCCGGCCGTGGCTCTTGAAGTTGCTGCTGCTTGTACGGTCTCTTTGGTTGCTGTGCTCTTCCAAGATCTACGCTGCGTTCTTCGAACTCGGTATACTCTCTCCATTCTCAAGTATTTGTGTTATACTGCGCTGTTATCTCTATCATATTATCTAGTTTAACTGTCGATCATAAAAATTGAGATTGAGTGTTCTACTTGCTTGATTAGAGTACGACTCGACATTGACTCTTTTACTTGCTAAAACACTTAGGTATTTAATTATTGATTGTAGAGTTGGATTTAATTGAAATTGTTAAACGTGCTTCTGTTTTTGAAAATCCATCAAACCAATTAACTGTTTAAAATTTCTAACTTTAATCCACATAATGTGTTGGTAAAATTAACCCGTTAAGATTCTTGGAAATTCTCTATTTTAGGGTTAGTTTTACATCACATTCATTGGGCTTGTTAAACTATTTCATATCTTGAAAATCCATCAACCCAATTAGTAGTTTAATTTCTGACTTAATCTATATTACATGTTGGTAAACTTAATCTTTTAAAATTCTTGGAAATTCTCTACTTACGGGTAAGTTTACATCACTACCCCTTTTTGTCGCAAAAGAATCGTAGTGTCCTTGAAGAGTTCCCTTGTATAGCATTGGTTAAAGTGGGTCTTGAATCCTCTAGAATCAGAACGAGTTGTTTGGCTCATCTGAGGTCCAGATGGGAGAACACTACCGAGTCAGCTGGACCAACTTGAGTAACAACCTAATTCACTTGCTTTGGTTCTTATGTCTTATGCCACATATAAATGCAGGCCTTATATAAATAGTAGTTAACTAGTTACATCTTGAGATTATTGTTTGGGGAAGTGTGAAATAAAATCTTGATAATTTGAGACCCTTTTCAATTTTGTCAGGTTGCTTCTTCTTCTGAGAGTGTGTGTGTGTGGGGGGGGGGGGGGGGGGGGGGGGGGGGGGGGGACCAGTGAGTTTCGAGAGAATTCATGTAATCTATATATGTACTGCCCTCTTTGTCATGAATGTATGAAAATTATCAAAACATCAAATCTATATGTTTCCTTTAATTTATTGCTTGCATGCATTTTGAATTGTGTAGTGCCTTCTTGTTATAAGATTAGCCATAGTGGAATCTCTTAGTTATGACTTTCTGTGGATGATGGCAAATTGCTAAACCCTGTTACAACATTTTGCTTTCTTATATTTGTGGTTTGTTTTTTAATTTGTGTCTTTTCTTTGTCTCGTAATGAATTCTAGAAAATCTAGACCATTGGTGCGAGATAGTCATTAGAGGTAGAGATTAGAATGTAGGCAATTGGTTCAATTGCTAGAAGAGTGCAAGGCGAATTATTTTATACATCCTTGAAGGTGCAATATCGGTTTGAACAGTACATTCTTAAATAAGTCAAAGCCGCCAGACTTTGGCATATGCATTCTGGGTATTATCTATAAGAGAGGGGTTTGGTAGTGTTAAGAAAAACCTGATTATTGGTCATCGAGCATGCAAATTGGAGTTTTTTAGCTTGCTCTGTTTGTTAAAACCTAGAGCTTGGTTTTGTTCAAGTTCTCTCTTCAATTACTTTCTCGTATTCCCACTAGGGAACTTGGCAAGATATATATGTTTGTGTAGACACGACCAAACCATGCTAGATCTTTATTTGTCCTTGCCTTTGTACTTCTTATTTCGGTTGTTGTGATTTTATCGGATTTGAGAATGGTGATTGGTTCTGTATATTATTAATTCAATTATATTGAGTAGTCACTATAATCCATTTGTGTTTGAGGTTAATTTCCCGTCCATTTTAAGGATTGGGTAGTTCATAAAAACTAGCAACATATCAGTACTCACTAGACATGAGCTGAAGTAGTGTGGCTTATTAAGCCCACTAGATGGCACTTACGGAAGCCTGTGCTCCTTCAGCAGTATTATTCTCAATCTGAATCTTTTTGGCAATCTGATAAAATTTCTAGAATTTCCTTCTGTTTGCAGGAAAGGGTTGCAAGTCTGCTAAGGTCTTCAGTGCACTGTCTTGGAACTGGTATTTTAAATCCCCTCAATCTAGTAAAGGTGCTTGTACTCAGGTGGCTAGTGATGCCAGCAGGCCCTGTAACCATTCTGCAACACTTGAAAGAATTTATGCCAAGGAACACTTGCTTTATAAGGAAGTTAAGGTAGCTGCGGCTGTTGAATTTCTGAACTTGCCATTGAATTACAATGGATATAGTCGCATTTAAATTTAGCATAAATTATTTTAGCTTATATTTTGTTGTATTAGCGAAAAATATATCTTTCGTATAACCCAGATAGCAAGCCTTATCTTCCCGTATTTTGCTAATTAACTATACGTAATAAACTTTGTAGGTATAGAAAAAGCTCCCTATAGATTGAATATCTCTACCTTCACTTAAAAGATATTTATATGTATCTAGACTCAGTTTCCAAACGGGGCCTAAGATAAAAAAAAAAATTCTCCCTAACTTTTTCCTGTACTCAATAAGATCAAATTATTCTTGTCCATTTCTCTGCTAGTGCGAAGTGGAGAATCAGATACACTCGAGTCGTAATGTTGTATTTGGAAGCAAATTGCTTCAACCCCGTTGCATTTGCAAGGGAGCGCATAAAAGATCGTGTTTTAACGTGCTTCGTATATTGTCAGGTGTAACACGTGCCCTATTTTCCACCATTAGGAACCAGTTTCTGCCCACAGAAATCTGCAAAAGCAGGGTGCATCCTTGAGAAACTATAGGCTGCTCCATGGGAGGTACAATGGGGGTGGGGATTGTTTAAACATGCATATTGGAGAATTAACCCACCAGGGGCTGTTGAAAGAATGATAAATCTGTAGTTAATGAATCAAAACGGAATTTTAATTAAGCCAGTTAAGGAAGATATGGTAGGTGTTAATTAAACAAGGATGTTACCCTTAATTGAAGGATGTTACCACCACAGATGAAGGATGTTACCACCACAGATTTGAAAGAATTTATGCCAAGGAACTGAATGAAGGATGTTACCACCACAGATTTGGGATGACGACTATTGTTGTGGTGGTAAATGTCAGTTTTAAACAATAAGTGCTTAACGTAATCCACCCTATGATCGAATGTTCAAGACATGGGCTTCGAAAAGCTACTAAAAATTTACAAAATCTCAAAGTATGGCTCTTTAAAATTGAGCCCTGATTATGTCTCCTTATATAACCTTGTACTCCAAAACCAAATGATTTGGAGATGAATGGATGGTATAACATCATTAATTTTCTATTAAGAAAGAAACACTTACTAGCATTTTTATATGCCATACGTATCTGTTAGAATTAGGGATAGGAAAATATTCTTTTATTGATTGAATTAACTGAGTACAAATGTTTCCTCTATATAGGAGAGAAGGAAAGACTAAACCAATACATTATTCGATATGAGACTAAACTAATATATCATCTAATATAATATCTAACACCCCTCTCAAACTCAAGTTGGTTCAAGCAATATGAGTTTGGAGATGTGGGGGACAAACACCAAACAGAAAACCCCACATCCAATTAGAACAAAGTGATCTGGAGAGGATCTGAATCAAAAGAAGTGGCTGCGACGATCCCCTACTGTCTCCAAACATGAAACACCAAGATCCACCAATGAAAAAAATGGATTTGAGTAGATCTCAACCCCATCACATCAGTGAACGGGAAAGAGATGGTGGGTGAGCCGGCGGCTAGGTTGGGTGCGCCGGCGACCTGTGGCGACGCCGGCGATAGTGGCGGCGGTGGTGAGTCGATAGCTGCGCGGTGGTGACGGCGGAGCGGGAGTGGCGCAACGGGAGTTGGGATTTGAAGTGCCGACGTGGACAAGGAAGTCGACGGAATGGAGGTGATGGCGCTGTTGCTGGTCGCGCACACGCGCGAGAAGGCAAGGGAGAGGGTGGTGTTGGTGTTGGTTCAGGAGTTGTAAGATGGAGGCGGAAGTAGGTTCTTGCTGTTGTTGTTGATGACAAGAAGTTGTTGATGAATTTGCCGGAGTTGTTGTTGCCGGAGTTGGTGGTGATGTGGGTTGGTGCAGTTGATGTCGATTGTTGTTGTTGTTGATGATGACGGCTGTGGAAATTAGGGTTTGATTAGGAGAGGATTTGAGTTAGGTTTTGGGAATTAGGGTTTGTGATTGGGGTGAGCAGAGGGATGTCGGGAGGCAGAGTGATTCCGATGAAAGGCGATAACCACTCCACTTCGATGACGAGGAGAAAATTAGTATATGCCTTATAGGAGTACAAGCTCGTATACCATGTTAGAATTAGGGATACATAATATTCTTTTATTGATTGAATTAACTGAGTACAATATGTCTCCTATGTATAGGAGAGAAGGGAAGACTAAACCAATGAGTTATTCGATATGAGACTAAACTAATATATCATCTAATATTTCCACCATTAGGAACCGATTTCTGCTCGCAGAAATCTACAAAAGCAGGGTGCATCCTTGAGAAACTGTAGGCAGTTCCATGGGAGGTACAATGGGGGTGGGGATTGTTTAAACATGCATATTGGCACCAGGGGTTGTTGAAAGAATGATAAATCTGTAGTTAATGAATCAATACAGAATTTTAAGCCAGTTAAGGAAGATATTAGGGGTGGACAACTATTATCCGAACCGACCAATCCGAACCAATCCAACCCGAATCGACCGGTTTTTAACCGAACCAATTGGAGGTTTGGATTGGATCGGTTCTTGATCTTCAATAACCAATTGGACCGGTTCGGTTGTTGGATGAGGCTTTCAAATAACCGATGAAACCGAACCAACCATACCTCTATGCATAAGTCCATAAAAAATATAGTTCTCCTTTATTTTCTTGAATATACAAATAGTCATTTCTCATTTTCCTTGAGATACAAACAGTCTTTTTTAATTTCTTTAATACAAACCGAGCAGTTGTTCTACTATGTTTTGGTACTCCATAATCCTATGTGTTATGTTGCCCACCCCTAGAAGATATGGTAGGTGTTAATTAAACAAGGATATTACCCTTAATTGTACTGAATGAAGGATGTTACCACCAAAGATTTGGGATGAGGACTATTGTTGTGGTGGCAAACGTCAGTTTTAAACAATAAGTGCTGAACGTAATTCACCCTATGATCGAATGTTCAAGACATGGGCATCGACAGGCTACTAAAAACTTACAAAATCTCAAAGTATGGCTCTTCAAAATTGAGCCCTGATTATGTCTCCTTATATAACCTTGTACTCCAAAACCAAATGATTTGGAGATGAATGGATGGTTATAACATCATTAATTTTCTATTCTGAAAGAAACACTTGCTAGCATTTTATATGCCATACGTATCAGTTTGCAGGAGGCATGATGATTTATGGTTAAAGACGTTTAATTTGAAACACATAATGTATTTCTTGTCGTAACTTCATCTCCTTGTCTAGACATTTTTTTAAGGCGCACCTTGCAGTTTCTCTGGCTTCCACATTACAGGCGTCTTTGAAAGTTAATTAACTTCCCTTCGAACTGTTAGGAAAACTTTATCTTCTTGAGGTTTTACTATAGGTTTTGGTTTAGCTTGCACTCTTGAAATTTGATCCAAAATGTTGCTCTCTTCATATTTGCAATGAACTGGATAAAGACATACTTTGTTGCTTCAGTATATATAATGTTAAAGTTTCCAATTATTATTAAATATCAATTACTTTTCCTTTTGAATATTGAAAGTTTGAAACATAATAGGAGGAGGAGCTAGCGAAAGTTCTGCTCAGGAAGAAGAGGCTGTTACTAGAGAAACTTGAATCTAGAGATAATGACCAAATAAGAACTGGACAAATAAGATCCAACATTGAGGATTTGCAGTCTCAAATCCTTTCTCTACAGGAATCAATCAGCGAAACATGTTTTTCCATATCGAAACTAAGGGATGAAGAGTTATATCCTCAGTTGACAGAGTTAACATTTGGGTATAGTCAAAAATTCAAATTTCTTCTTTACTTCACCTCAGAGTTTACTGATCATTTATCCTTTGCGCTGTATGTTCTTTGTTTACTTTTGATTGTTTACCTTGTCTGTTTTCCTTTTCCATTCACAAGGCTGATGCAGATGTGGAGAACAATGTACGAGTGCCATCAGGTTCAAAACCACATAGCCCAGCAAGCAAATCTTCTGGATCGTCATCCAGGTGTTGAGCCTACAACTGATTCACAGCGCTTTGCTACTGCTCAGCTCGAAACCGAGGTTACATTTTGGTATTCTTCCTTCTGCAACCTCTTAAGGTCTCTGCGTCACTATGTGCAACTGCTAACTCAATGGGTTGCCCTCACTGACTGCCTCCCTGATTCGAGTGAGGTGACTGGGTCTTCATTTGGAATACGTGCTCTCTGTGAGGAATGGTTACTTGCCCTTGATAGGCTACCTGACAAGGTGTGGATCCTTCCAATCTGAGTTTTTTGTTGTGCATTCCAATCTTCATTTTACAATTCTACTAAATTAAAATTTTGGATTTGAATTTGATGGTTCACATTTGCACGCTTGAGCCTTGACAACCTAATTACTATTTGTACCGGGATAATGTATAAAACAGTAAACATGAAAACCTCTTCTGAAAGTAGACAACATAAAATGTTTGACACATAAATAAACAGGTAGCTGCAGAGGCAATCAAAAGCTTTGTGTCCGTGATCCAGTCCATACTGTTGCAGCAGAAAGAAGAGGGCAACCTCCAAAAGAAATGCCGTCGTCTGGAGAGTAGGTTAGAGAAAGAAGTCAACGTAGACTTGGATAAGCAGCAAGAAGAAGAAAAGGGTAGTGCCGGAAATATAGGTCTTGGTGTAGCTGCAAAAGTGGAAGCCCTGAAGAAAAGGGTGGAGGAAGAAAAGAGCAAATATGTGAATTCGGTTGGGAAAAGTAGAGCCATGACGGTGAACAATCTTCAGACTAGTCTCCCGAATTTGTTCCAGGCACTAATGGGCTTTGCTGGAGTTTGTGTGCAGGCTTTCGAAGATCTCCCTCACTTACGTCCACCAACTGTCGAACCCGCTCCTTCTTGTTAGATAGAGGTACATCATTTTCTTTTTCACAGTTATTATTGTTGTGGGTGCTGGTGTATATATTATATACTGTAGGATTTCACTATTTGTGTTGAAACAATTCTTGTTTTCTTTTTGGTACTTTGCTTGTCAATCCCATTTGAGCATTTCTTTTGTCTAGGCCCATTTTGTTGATCCTACTGTTTACTTTCAGGTTTTGACGAAGGCAGACTGGCTGCAGAGAACAATTTAGAAGATTTATTTCAGATGCTTTTTGATAACCACTGCGGCATTTATTAGTTATTATCACCAAGAGTTAGTAAGTTTATAGCTGAGTTCCACTTTGATATGATTTTTTAGTTCCTGATACTTGTTGCAGTCCATTTGATATATATGTAATTGGGGTAATTACAGACATCTATGTATTTCAAACTTTCAGTATATGAGATGGAAATATTCAGACAAATAGTTTCTTTTCAAGCAGGTAAGCTTTGGTTCGTAGGTATCCGAGAGAAGGGCTTCTTTTGACCATGTTCCCTTAGAAGGTCGAAGGGCACAAGTCTGAATTTACTATGTTCAGTTTGTTTCTAGTAATTTTGACAACTTGATTGAATTTCATGACAATGTTGAGATAGTAGAACCAGTTTATCAAAAGTATTTGCCAAATTGTTAGATTAGAGCATCCACAATGGTTTCTTATTTTTAACATATTGCCATATTTTGGCAGAAATATATCCACAACGGTTTGCTATATTGCCATATTTTTAGAAATGAGCTACCCTTGCTTTTTATATTTGAGAAACGAAATGAGGATTCTCAAAATATTGGGGACGAAATATTTTTTTTAATTTTAAAAATAATTCCTAAGATGGAACAACTTGTTCTGTCTCAAAAATAAAATAAAAAAAATGATTGGGATATATTGTCCCGTCTGAAAATAAAACGGTCTGAAGATCAAGATCAAACGGCACAACATGTCCTGTTTGAAAGTGTGCACGTCACTTTCAAACCCTTTGCCTAACCCACTTCAACCTTTAAATTAAACCCACATTATACGATTTAGTGTTAATTTAAATATAGTTTAGGTTAATTTAATAGTTAATTAATTTACTTAAGGATATTTAAAATACTGAACCAAATTTAATTATCCAACAAACTTAAAATAAATTAAAAATTCATGGGAAGGGACAAACAACATATCCCGTGCGCTCAATTTTTTTGTGTGAAAATTTGCCAAAATATAGCAAATGACTAGTGCGGCGTTTCACTATTTTGCCATTTGCATTTTTACCATTTTGCTATAAAATAGCAATGACCGTTGTGGATGCTCTTACAGAGCACTCTAATTTAGCCAACTAAATTTATTTTCATCTAAAGGACTACGGTGTTCTCTTGGGGTAGGGATGGCATTCGGGCCAGGCGGGCCGGTTCAAGCCCCAACCCGACGGGCTAGCCCGGGTAACGGGCGAGTCCGGGTCGGGTTGAGTGAATATTCGGGCCGGGCCGGGCTGGGTTCAAACATTAGATTCTCAACCCGCATAACCCGCGAACCCATACAGGTTCAACCCGACCCGGATCGAGCCGGGTCACGGGTTGGCCCAACAATTTTTTTTAAAAACTCCAAAAAATATATAATTGTAAAATTTAAATTAAATGGGTGTGGACAACCAAATTAATTGCTCACTAGCTATTTATAGCCCACTACTTAGCTCACCTCACCCTAGCTTTTTAGAGCTAACTCTGTTAGGGTTTGTGGATCCAATACACGATAATGGGATGAAGAAGATAGACGAGAAGGAGAGTCGAAGTGGGAGCACGCAGGTCAAGAGTAGTTTGGAGCTACAGGCAGAGTTGCGGTCGACCGCACCCCCCGACCGAACCCCAGGCAATGTACGATCGACTGCGCAGTCGACCGTCTCGCTCTCTGATTCACTGTACACTTGAAGAGGAGACCGGTCGACCGCACAGTTGACCGACCTACACTTTGTTAGACCCTGTACAGTCGAAGGAGAGAACCAGTCGACCGACTTGGTGTTGCGGTCGACCATCCCAAAGCTGTTTGATGAGCAGCTAAGATTGAAAGTTGAGAAAACACACACACACACACACACACACACACACACACACACACACACACACACACACACACACACATATATATATATATATATATATATATATATATATATTGTATTGTGTACGATTTGAAGGTTAAGTGAAAAGAAAATAGAGATCTACCAGCCGTCATTAAGAGAGAGGGAGATAGAGTGAAATCTACACCTTTGGGGTGAGATTCTTGAGAGATTTGTAAACCTATTCTTCATTTTTCTAGTGGAAATCACAGGAGTGCCTCTGCGCGGGGAAGTAGCCATTGTTTGGGTGAACCTCGAAAAAATCTCGTGTGTTCTTGTGTGTTACTTTTGGTTGTTCCTTGTTCTCTTGTTTTGATTCTATAGTTCTTGCATCTCGTCGTCGTTGTTGAGTTATTCCGCAGTTAGAATTCAACAAAGTGGTATCAGAGCTACAGGTTGGTGTATTGATTGAGATGGGGGACAAGAGTAGAGTTAAGGAGTTCGATGGAACGGATTTCACAATGTGGAAGATCCAAATGATTGCGTATCTCCGACAGAAGGATCTAGATGATCCGTTGTTTGGTTTGAAGCCCGAAAGGGCGGAGGTCGATCCAGTTGCGTTTTGATCTGATTTTTTCTGGTGAATTCCAATTTATTTTCAAGCCCCAATTTATATTTATTCATTTGTATTATTTATTTATCTAATTGATTTAAATTTTCGTTCATGAACTATTTTCTCCTTTTATTGGGCTATATATCTTGTGGATTTTATTTTATTGGATTGCGAGTATTTATTTGAACCCTAAAACCCAATTGTGGTTTGTTCTCAACCTAAACTCACTATTATTGGACCCTAAATCATTAACCCAGTACCCTAATTGTACCCTATAAATACAACTCTACCACAAACCCTAAAAATTGCACAATTTTGAAACCCTAGCCACTTATTCTATCTCTTCTCTCTCCCTCTCCTCGCCGTTCTCTCTCCTTGTCAATTTTCTGTCCAAATCTCCTAACCCATTACCGTACCTTCCTTCCCCGGCCATCTCCGACGACCCCCGTCATCGCCACCCCCATCGACCTCTCCCCGACGCTGCCCCCCTCTCTCCTCGATGCCCAATTGCCCAAAACTCCTCGCCGTCCTCCTCTTCCGCTCTCCTCGACATTCACAGTAGCCAAACCCCAATCGTCGACCCACCTCATCAACGTCAACCCCGATGCCGTTTGCCCTCGCCCACTGCCTCATCGACGTTGACCCCGTCGCCGTCCTCTGGCCGCCAGCGATGCCGCCATCGAAGCCTCTTGGCTACTGTCTCTCTTGTTGTTTTTGTTGTTGAATTAGGTTCTCTATTACACATACATTGCACGTGTTATTATGTGTTCGTGGGTTTGTTGCTTCGGGATCCTTATCCTGTTATTCTTAAGTATTCGTTTTCACCGTTTATAAGGCAATCCACCGTCATCTTGAGTTGTTAATTGTATCAAATTCAAGTTTTGTTGAAACTCTTGCAAGTAGATCCCTTGTTTATCGTATTATACTTTGTTTATCTCTTCGTTGGGTTTATTGAGGGTTTACACGAGCTAACCCTAATATTCTTGACATAGTGCCACTTTTGACTCTAAAGATTGGATCTTTCATGTATTCATGTAGAATTGATAATAGGGTTAACCATATAATCATGACACAAATAAATTATTGTGGAAATAATTGTTAGGTTATATGTTTGGTTGATTGATTGTTGTTGGTTGATGATAAATTGATGTATGAGTGTGTTCTAACTTTATTCATCTTGTTTTTGCACCCATCATGCTGATTATATAGTTTATTGACTAATAGAATCGATACCCATCATGTTTTATTAATTTATTTTCAAGAAAACTACACAAAACCTGTATATTGCTTGATGACTTATATGTTGACTGCTATTTTTGAACTAGTAAATGATCCTAAAATGAATTACTTTCTGAATATGAATTGTAGCCTTATCTTTCTAGTTTCCATAACATCTTGAATTTTTGAATTCCAAGTTTTGTAGCAAAAGTTATGCCTATTTTACTACAGTTGTGTTTTTACTTACAAATTTTCAGATTCTCGTACCTTTCATGTTTAAATAGTAAAAAGACTGATCAAATGATAAAATTTTGCTCTTAAAATTTCCAGATTCTTAATTTATATGTTTAGGAATTTAATATGTATTTTTAATGAATTTAATAATGAGTTTTTGCTGATTCTAAAATTAAAATAATATGATGTCGATATTCTGCCTGAACATGAAACCTGTAAAGAACCATGTGTTTGACATAGCTACTGTTGTCGGAATTTGAACTTTAAATATGCGTTGCAACCGTGTGGAAGTCTGGTTTCCAGATTTTTTGATGAATTCAACTTTCGATTTCTGAGTCAGTGGGAAACTGTATTTTTGTATAAACTGCGCTTGCTGTCTAGAATTTTAGATTCCACTTTTTAATAGATTAATTATTCCTATGTTGTACTATTGCATGAATTAATGAATGTATGTTACATTGCACGTCCCCAATGAGTTATTTACATTATTCTAATTGTCCTATTTCATGCTACTAACCTATTGTTCTCCTATTGATACTATCGTTCACCGAAATGTCCATTAATTGTATGTTGTATTATTGCAGTGATGAAATAATTAATAAGCCGGGGTTTAAGCAATTGACTAGAGTAGTTGATGATATAGGGACTGAACTCAGATGATGGCACATGATTATTACCGTTATCGTCATCGTGTAAGAAATTACACATGGCCCGAGTTGTTACCGTCATCGTCATTGTATAAGAAATTACACATGGCCCGGTTATCACCGTTATCGTCATCATACCCAGTACATGAACTATAAAGTCTACCACTATAATCTAAATGAAATTGATTGTATGAATCGAACCTGTGGTATGGAACATATGAGACACAGTAGTACATGTATTAGTTAGGATTAAAATGGTTAATAGACATAAGGATTGACATATTACTGACATTGCATATTGTTCATCATTATTCCTATCTGTATCCAATATTGTCTAAGTGTTATTGATATTAATCGTTAATTACCGTTACCGAATATTGAATCATTGTTACACCGTTGCATTGATTACCATGTTATTTATTATTAAATTGTACCATGTTATTGATTCCTATTTGATATGGCTAAAAGGGGGGTTAAATCGGAACCGTCCATAACGGAGCGCGAATCATAAAATCTGGGGGCGAAATGGTAATTTCACCTACAAACGGGTCTGAAGCGGGTACTGGGTATTCTCCCCTAAACCCACAAACGGATCGATCTCAACCGGGTGCGGGTCCCAATCCGCAAGAAACTCGATCCAGCAGGATAGAATTAGGGTTTCTGATTGTATCCAATCAACGACCCTAATTTGCTCTATCCTTTCACTGGGAATTGGGGATTTCATTCCTAAACTGATCCCAAAGGTGGCTATAAATACCCTCCCCATCCACCACCATTAAGAGGTAATCAATCATTTGCCAATTAACGCTCTTTCATAATCTTTTCTGATTACTGACTTGAGCGTCGGAGGGTGCGTCGCCGAGATCAATCCTGGTGTCTCGCACTTTTTGCAGGTAAACGGTGGGAGTTAACGGTCAAACTCCGGTGAGAAGGCATCCGATTTGGCTATTCAGTTTTCCTAAGAATCCATAAATACTATCTGTTTGCCCCCACACCAGATTCAGCGGTAACAGATTGGTGCCGTCTGTGGGAAACCACGAATAGAAACCCTTCTTCTTCCCGCCAGTCAGATCATTTCTAGCCATGCCTCCAAAGAGACTAAGATCCAGAGGGTCCAACCGTGGACCTACTCCTCAACCACAACAAGAAATCCCCCTCCAAACCGTCTAGCCGCAGGGGCCCTCTCCTCAACCTAATCAGGCCCCGCAGCAGGACCAACCTCCTCCTCAGAATCTTCAACCCCCTCGCGGTCAAACCGGGCCTCAGAATGCCGGCACGGGGGGCTCCCGTCCTAATCCTCAGAAACAACCTCTCCAACATGACCGCGTCTCCGTGCACAACCCCTCAACCGATTCCATGGCATCTCACAATCCCCGGGCCTCCGATGACCTCCGCAACACTCTCAACAATCGGCAGAAAGAAGAGGATCTTTGCTGCCGTTTGGATGAAAGGCGGGCCCGAGAGGGAGCCTCCCGCCATGAACGTCCAAATGATCGATCTCTTCACCGCCGAGACTACAGAAGGTCCCCTCCTCACAGGAGGCGGAGAGAGTCCCCTAGGCACCATAGGAGAAGGCCTCATTTTCCTGCTGGTCGACAACCCCCAAGGAATGATGACGCACCCCTCACCCGTGCCGAGTTCCAGCAATTCCAAGCGACCATCTTACAAGCCCTCAATCTCCGACCCAACAACAACAATGCTCAGAGGGTCCCCACTCCTCCTCCAGTCCAAAGTCCTCGCCATCGGTCCCTAACTCCTCCCCCAGCTCCTAGCAACCACCATCATATTCCTAGTCCTCGCCACTCCCGGAGCTACCGTCGTCGTAGCCCCCACTCCCCTTCGTACGAAGATGAGTCCAGAGGCTCGTTTGGCTACCGTCGAAGGGATGACACCGTCTACCGTCGTCTCCACGAGATGGAGAGGTGCTTGGGTCAGCTAGACAAGGAAGAGGAGCTTAGGGGAAGGACCCTTCGTCCAAGCCGACCTCCCTTCTCTCGAATAATCATGGAGGTGCCCATTCCAATAGGCTTCCAGCCCCCACAGTTCGAGACTTACTATGGGGAGTCAGACCCCGTGGACCACATCGAGAGCTTCAGGACCCTAATGCTGATACACCAAGCTTCCGATGCTCTATTGTGCAAAACCTTCCCGGCCACTCTCAAAGGTCCGGCTCGGGATTGGTACTCTCGTCTTGCCCCATCCTCCATATTATCCTTTGAGCAATTTGAGACCCTCTTCGTCACCCACTTCGTGAGTAGCCGCCGCACAGAGAAGACCAACATTTCGCTACTCTACCTCAACCAGAAGAAGGGTGAGAATCTCAGAGACTATGTGAAGTGGTTCACTGCAGAAGCGAGGTCCATAGCCTCCCTCGACCAGTCGGTCGCTGAGGCAGCCTTCCAGTCGAATGTCCTTAACTCTAGCCTTCGGTCCTCCCTAGCCAAGAAGCCCCCGCAAAACAAGCGAGAAGTGTATTCGGGCTGAGGAAGCTGAGCACTGCCCCACTTTTAATGTGCCTTCCTCCGGGACCAAAAGAAAGTCAGCTGAAGAAGAAGGAGCTAAGAAGCTCCAGAAAGACAACGGTGGCCAGCGCCGCCCTCCTCCCAGATTCGAGAAATTCACTCCTCTTAACGCCAACATTTCTACTATTCTCATGGAAGTTGAGAAGGAAGGGGTTATACCTCCTGCCCCGAAGATGAACACCCCTTGCAAGAAAAGAGACAAAGAGAAGTGGTGCCGTTATCATCGGGACCATGACCACGACACCAATAATAGTCGGGCCTTGAAGAACGAAATTGAGGCCCTCATCCAGAGGGGCAGCTGGCTAAATTTGTGAGAAGGAACCGAACCGACTTTCCTCCTCCCCCCCGGGAGGCTAACAAGCATCCTGAACGATGCGATGAGACTCCCGAATTGGATGAGGAGCGGATCCTGCATCTCATTCATGGAGGCCCCATGGGAGGTTCCTCCAACTCCTTTCGAAAGGCTTTCATCAGAGAGGTTAACTCAGTGCATGGAATGCCCCCTCCCAAGGGCCTCAGATTATCGGTCATTTTCTCAGATGAAGACCTCGAAGGTGTCTGAACCCCCCATTGTGACGCCCTTGTGATCAACCTCCATATGGCGAATTTTAAAGTAGAAAGAATTCTTATAGACAATGGCAGCTCCGTTAACATTCTCTTCCTCGTAGCTTTCCGAGGACTCAAGCTATCGCGGGACCGGCTCAAGCCCGCCGACTACACACTCCATGGGTTCACAAGAGTGCCAGTGACTATTAAAGGGGTAATCACCCTCGACGTAACCACTGGCAAAACTCCTACTACCCGAACGGAGCCTGTTGTGCTATCTAGATGATCTAAACTAGACACAAATTAAAAACCTCGCAAGTGTACGAATCGTTTATAGAAGCGTAGTGAAGAGCAAGGGTCGATCCCACAGAGATTGTAGTACTTAACTTACTAATCAATAAATCAAAGAAAAAATGCAAATCATGAAGGTTGTTCTAAAAGTCTGATTGAAAGGAAATGAAAAGATAAAAATCTAGATCAAGTGGTTCTGAATCACAAATATCTATTAAGTAGTTGGGCATTGATTTCCACCTATAGTCAATAATGCTAAGTCGTATACTACTTCAATTACTCATGTTTGTTCCCTTAAGGGCATGGTATCTACTCCTTAAAGTCAATGTTTCCCTAAGCCAAGAATTAGGCATGGTATCTACTCTAATTCATTTCTTTCCTTAAGTATTTAGCATGGTATCTACTAAGTTGCACTTAAAGAAAACATAAGAACAATGGAAACAACAAACACTCAAAGTTCTAGAAATTGGTATCAGATCTAGATCCTTTAAGTTGATTAAACCAAGAACCCCTAAAGATTCCTGTGTTACAAGTTATGGACACGAGATACGGATCGTCTCTATACTCATATAACATATTCAGATTTATAATACGCAAACTTGATAAACTCAGGTTCTGTATGGCAGTCGACTTGCTGTCACTCTCAGTCGACTGCTCTTAGAACTTCTGAACAAGTTTGATTATTATAAATCTATACCAATTCAATCAGGTTTAATCAATAAGTAATAGAGTAGCATTCAGAAGAATATAAGCATTACATGACTACGGCTTTAATCTACCCAACTATGAATTTAGTTGCACATAATACAACCTTTATTGATTAATGAAATAGAATTCATGACTCTACAATACAAATAAAAGTAAAAGGAAGAACAGAAGAACACTGATTTGTATGATGTTTAAATTGAACCCAATCAGCAGTCGACTTGTTCTCCTTCTTGATGCTTGCTGGACGATGGCTTTTCTTGATCGGTCCAGCCCCTTCTCTTAATGCCTCTTGGTTGATATTTATAGAACACGGCTAGAGAATTAGGGTTTGCACTTTTCTTTTATAGAAAGGTCCTCTTCTTTTTATTTAATTCCTCCCTTATTTGATCTGCATTTTTATTTCTTTCTCTTTTCTTCTTTCCTTCCTTTTCTGCAGAGTTCCTGATTTCTTATCTTTTAATGCATAAGACTGAGTCCACCTTCTTAATTAATGACGAGTTGTTACATGCAGACGACCTGATTTTGGATGAGGATGCATCTTCATCTGTTCTTATCTTCTGACTCCGCCGAAGACCAGTCGACTGGCTTGGGAAGCAGTCGACTGTGCCGAGCAGCTTCAACCTTTCTGTCCGGTTGACTGTTGGAAAAATCAGTCGACTGTTGCCCTGTAGTTTCTGTGTATCATCCTCTCAGTCTGTATTAGTCTGGAATCTGCTTCGTTTGCTGCTTTCAGGCTATTTAGTATGGAAAAGAGAAAATAAGAGTAAAATACCACATATAAGGCATTTAAATGTCCAATTGCATTAAGATTATTGCTCCTAAAAGTGAATATTATTGAGTCCATCAGAGCCGATGGACTTCATGGTAGTCGATGTCCCAGCTACTTACAATGTGATTCTAGGCCAACCCGGTCTTGCTGATCAAGAGGCCGTCCCGTCGACTTATCACCTTAAGATGAAGTTCCCCACCAGGGCAGGAGTATGGGAAGTAAAAGGCAGTCAGGAGATGGCCCGCAAATGTTACATGACCTCCACCAGAGGTCCAGTCCTCACCCTCGAGACTCTTGAAATCCCCTAAGAGAGCGTCTGACCAACATCCGAGCCGGTGGATGAATTGGAGGAAGTGCTCTTCTCCGAGCAAGATCCAAACCGCAAGTTCTTTGTCAGCAAGACCCTCCCATCTGTCCTATGCTCCAATATAGTCCAATGCATTAGAAAGAACCGCGACCTCTTCGCATGGTTGGCTGCCGACATGCCTGGAATCTCCGAAGAGCTCCTTGTCCACCACTTGAGCGTTGCCCCAGGGTCCAAACCAGTCCAATAGAAGAGGCAAAAATTTGCTCCCGAGCGCCAACAAGCTATAAAAGAAGAAGTGGACAAGCTCCTTAAGGCCCAATTCATACAAGAGGTGAACTACCCTGAATGGCTCTCCAATGTGGTTATGGTAAAGAAGTCCAACGGAAGTTAGAGAATCTGCATCGACTTCACCGACCTGAACAAAGCATGCCCAAAAGATCCATTCCCTCTCCCCAGCATCGACACCTTGATCGACGCTACTTCGGGCCATGAACTCCTCAGCTTCATGGATGCCTTCTCCGGGTATAATCAAATCTGCATGTTCCCCCCAGATATCCCGAAGACCTCCTTTGTTACCGATCAGGAGCTCTACTGCTACAGGGTAATGCCCTTTGGGCTGAAGAATGCCGGTGCGACCTATCAATGCCTCGTCAACAAGGTCTTTCAAGAACAGATAAGCCGAAACATGGAAGTATACGTTGATGATATGCTTGTTAAAAGCATCCATGGGGTCGACCATGTGGCCGATCTGCAAGAGGCGTTCGATGTTCTAAGGAAACATGATATGAGGCTCAACCCGAACAAGTGTGCGTTCGGGGTTTCATTCAAGAAATTCCTAGGCTTCATGGTTAGCCAAAGAGGAATCGAAGCAAACCCCGAGAAGATCAAAGCCATACTGGACATGGCTCCCCCCAAAAATGTGAAAAAGGTTCAAAAGCTAACAGAGCACCTCGCAGCCATAGGGCGCTTCCTCTCTAAGTCAGAGGAGAAGTGTCTTCCCTTCTTCAAGGCTCTCAGGGGGGCTAAGGGCTTCGAGTGGGGTCAACAACAGCAAGAATCCTTCGATCAGCTTAAAGCCTATTTAGTCAACCCTCCTTTCCTAAGCAAGCCTATCCCCGGGGAAACACTCTACCTCTACTTAGCTGCCTCCGAACAAACCCTCAGTGCTGTCTTGGTGAGGAAAGAAGACAAGGCTCAGAAGCCCATCTATTACGTGAGCAAGGTACTCCGGGATGCTGAGCTCCGCTACCTAAGATTGGAGAAGATGGCATACGCCTTGGTCATGGCAGCTAGGAAGCTTCTCCCATATTTTCAGTCCCACTCAATTTTTTTCCTTACCGACCAGCCGCTTAAGCAAGTCTTACACAAACCAGAGACCTCCGACCATCTCATGAAGTGGTCGATCGAGCTAAGCTAGCATGACATATCATACCAACCTCGGACCGCCATCAAGGCTTAGGCCTTAGCAGAATTCATTGTTGAGAGCACCATTCTAGAGGTCAGTCAAGCAGTAAACGGATCCCCTATTTGGACGGTATATGTAGACGGATCCTCTTGCACCGAAGGGAGCGGAGTTGGGGTCATTCTGGCAGGCCCAAATGATTTCGTTCTCCAATACTCCCTCCGCATCAACTTCAAAGCCTCCAACAATGAAGCGGAGTATGAAGCCCTTATAGCCGGCCTCGGTATGGCTCGCAAGGCAGGGGCACAACGCCTCCGAATCTTTAGAGACTCTCAGCTGGTCGTGAATCAAGTCTTGGGCGAGTACGAGGCGCGAGATGACCGAATGGCTAAATATCTGGCTCTGGTCCAAAACCTCATGGCTCTATTCGAAGAGGCACTTATTCAGTGAATCCCCAGAGAGGAAAATTCCCAAGCAGATGCCCTCTCCAAGTTAGCCTCCTCCTCCCTTCAAGGTCTCGAGCAGACCGTCCTGATTGAAGTGCTCCTGAGACCGAGCATAGTAGAGGAGACTCCCGACTCGATGGAGTCGCTGCCCGTCCAACTTCAAGACAACTGGATGAAACCTCTGATAGAATTTCTAAGGGATGGGCTCCTCCCCGAAGACCCAAAGGATGCTCGCAGGGTCCGAACCAGAGCAGAGCGGTACACCCTTATTAAAGGGGTCTTGTACAAATGCCCCTTCACTCAAGTAAACGGCCGACCCTACTTGAGGTGTCTCTCCCCGGAAGAAGCCTCATATGCCTTACAGGAGCTTCATGAAGGTATAGGCAGAGCACATTCAGGGTCAAGGTCCTTCGCCAGAAAGGTATTGAACTATGGATATTTCTGGCCAACCCTCCTACAAGATGTCGAACGGCATGTCCGGTAATGCAGCTCTTGTCAGAAGTACTTCAACCTTCGTCGCCTACCCCAAGCACAACTTACCTCCCTATCAAGTTCGATCCCTTTCGCAATGTGGGGGATGGACTTATTAGGGTTGTTTCCACCAGCTCCCAGCCAGCTCAAATTCTGAGTCGTGGCAATCGACTACTTCTCCAAGTGGATAGAGGCCAAACCATTGGCTATAATCACCGAGAACAAAGTGCTGCAGTTCTTCTGGAAGAACGTCAGTGGTCGGTTCGGCGTGCCTAGGGTCCTAATTACCGATAATGGAACACAATTTACAGGGGCCGCATTTCGATCTCTATGTGAAGACCTCGCCATACAATAGCGCTTCTCCTCCGTCTCCCATCCTCAATCAAATGATCAAGTGGAAAATGCCAACCGACAGATCCTCTCTGGTATCAAAAAGAGGCTCGATAAGGCAGCCAAAGGCTTATGGGCGGAGCAGCTTCCCAACGTACTGTGGAACTACTGCACTACAAAACGGCCCCCCACAGGAGAGTTGCCCTTCAATCTCACCTATGGGTCCGAAGCTGTGATCCCCTTGGAAGTCGGCCTGCCATCTCCTCGCCTTATGGCCTATGAAGAATAGCAAAATGCCAGAGAGCTCCGGACGAACCTGGACTTGATCGATGAGCTCCGTGAAAGAGCTTCAATTCGCCAACAAAACTATCGAAGGAGGATCTTCCCACCAATCTCAAAGAGGGGGACTTAGTCCTCAGAAAGCTGGCTATCTCATTCCCCAGCCAAAAGAATAAGCTAGCTCCAAACTGGGAAGGACCCTACAAGATCACCAAAGTAGTTCGGTCCGGAGCATACCGTCTTGAAGATCTTGAAGGCAGAGAGATTCCCAGGACTTGGAATGCCGACCATCTATTGAAGTATCAAGAGAGCGCCTGAACGCCTCTTTAAGTATCTTCAGATGTCGAACCGTTCCTTTCCTTTTACTTGTATTTTGCTTCTTTATTTCTTCAATGTAATAACGGCTTGCAACTTAGAAGCAGCCGACTAGTAGTTATCAATAAAGAACTCTTTTCCATATTTTCCTTGTGAAGTTTGCGTCTCTCTGTTTTTAATTTCTTTTACTCAGACGACGAGTTCGGAGTCCAACACTTGGCTCGATTCTGCTTCGCAAGCTCGCTCTTGAGCAAGCTAGAAGTGGTTCGCCATTCGGAATTGCTCCCACAACCATTGAAATATACTCAAACGACGAGTTCGGAATCCAACACTTGGCTTGATTCTGCTTCCCAAGCTCGTTCTTAAGCAAGCTAGAAGTGGTTCGCCATTCGGAATTGCTCCCACAACCGTTGAAATATACTCAAACGATGAGTTCGGAGTCCAACACTTGGCTCGATTCCGCTTCGCAAGCTCGCTCTTAAGCGAGCTAGAAATGGTTTGCCATTCAGAATTGCTCCCACAACCGTTGAAATATACTCAAACGACGAGTTCGGAGTCCAACACTTGGCTCGGTTATGCTTCGCAAGCTCGCTCTTAAGCGAGCTATAAGTGGTTCGCTATTCGGAATTGCTCCCACAACCGTTGAAACTTGCCCTGCCGTCGCACGTGAAATTTCTACAACTAGACTAGACATGGGAGAAGCTAATGCCAGGTCTCCCATTTGTATGCCAATCTTGGTACACTACGTCTCTTGATCCGCGCGGTTGGAAGGTCATTGATATGAGTTTGCTATATTCTTCGTGTTTCCTCAAGAGTAATATCAGCTTCAAACATGAACTTGTTAAAGGCTTCAGCGAATTCCCGACCTGGATAATTCTTAGTTTTATCGCGAAGCGGAGTCAAAAATCTGCGACACACCTAGTCTTTGATGAAATACTGGACTATGAAATCACCTCTAGAATCTTGTATCTTGTCGACCAATGCCCAGCTTTGAGAGTCCCGCAAATTGGCTTCATTAATCAGAAAAAACACTTTCGAGAGCAATAGGCAGATGCAAAGACTGCTCCTTACAGCGTGAAACTCACTCCTCTTACAAATTCACAAGTTGAGAGGTTTGAAGCAGTGTCGGCATGCCTTGCCGAGCGCTCTTGACACCAATGCCCAAACGAGCAAAAATCTTGCTCTAGGACATCGGCACCCCTCGCTGAGCGCTCTTGGCACCGACGCCCAAACAAGAAAAAAATTTGCTCTGGGACCTCGGCACCCCTCTCCGAGCGCTCTTGGCACCGACGCCCAAACGAGCAAAAATCTTGCTCTGGGACCTCGGCACGCCTTGCCGAGTACTCTTGGCACCGACGCCCAAATGAGCAAAAATCTTGCTCTGGGACTCGACACCCCTTGCTGAGCGCTCTTGACACCGACGCCCAAACGAGCAAAAATCTTGCTCTGGGACCTCGGCACCCCTTGCCGAGCGCTCTTGGCATCGATGCCTAAACGAGCAAAAATCTAGCTCTGGACCTCGGCATGCTAAGGATAGTCACGAGTAATACAACGACACAAAGCTACTAAAACACAGGTCCAAGAAAGAAAAAACCCTCATTTCAATTAAGTGTGGGAAGACAATACAAGACAGCTTCTCTTTACAACGGAGTTACAAGAGTTCAAAAGCAAAACTACAAAGTCGACTCGTTATACTTAGATGAAATACAAAACTTGGAAAACAAGACTCAACGCCTTCTAGGCGCAGGGATGTTCCGCTTCAAAGATACTTGGGGATGGCGGCGCTTGACCCCGGAGCTCGTCCCTAAACCGGCGAACTGGGACGTATCTTCGGCACTGCTCCTGATAGTTGCGCCGATAGATGCTCTGCTCGATGATATTGCCACACCACTTTGGGCATCACCCAGACTTAGTCGACCAATAGGCGAACGGGTCGTGAGCTCATAAAACGAAATGCCTCGTTCGCTCTCCTCGCGAGTGCACGAAGTGCTCCTGACATTAATCATCCCCGAATGCGGCTTGAGGCGAGCCACTTCTGCCTCTAGCTCGGCGATCCGCTGCTTCAGAGAGTCATCTTTTACATCCACCTCGAAGCGAGGAGGCACAGCGGAGCTCGGAATGCTAGGACGACTGGCAATGATTCAGCGAAGCAGGGTGACTTTGATGCCCTTGTCCACTGTGGCCCTCTTCAACGCGTCAACCTCGGCCGTCAGTTCGTCGCGTTCGGCCATCAGCTTGCCCACCACCGTAGTCAACTCCTCTTATTTCGCCAGAAGCTCTGCCTCCACAATCTGCAGGTGGTGAACCTCAGTGAGCATATCGTCCCTCTTTGCTGTCATCTTTGACATAGAGAGTTGGAAACATTTGAGCCTCAGCCCATTGGTGAAGGCTATTGACGAGCTGTCGTTCTCGTCTATGGGAGCTATCTCAGCGAGCCTCCCCTCAAGTCACCGAATCTCGATGTCTCGCTGGCTTAAGATCAGCTGCAGATGGTTTCGCTCGCTCTCAGCCCTGTGCAGCCTCAACTCAACTTCGTAGAGGCGCTTTCGGCACCTGGTCAAACACAGCCTCATCACCCCTAAGCCGACCTCGGAACGGAACTCCTCCCCGGAGCGAGTGGGTTCGGCAGATTGGGTCACCTCGGCAAGCTGAAAAGTTCAAAGCAAACACGAGCGCTGAGTAAATATTCACAAATTTACTCCGCATCTGACCCCTGAACAAGGCTACATGCATCTACCGAAGGCTAAAACCTTGTGTTTAAACACTTAGTCAAATTTTAAGACTACTCAAAAAAACAAAAAACACATGATCGAGCTCAAAAGTTGTACTTTCATTCATAACAAAAATGCGGTGGCCAGTCCGCAATTAGGCAGTACAAGTAATAGCTCAAAAAACAAAAGAAAGAAGAGGAAATCAAGGGACGACCTCTTTCCCGGGGTGTTGAGATTGGACGGGGACAGACCCTCTCGATGGGGCCCAGATCGCCAGCGGAGTCACCTCGGACCCTTGCACCCCGCCGACGACCTCGACCTCGACGTCGTCTCCGTCGTCCCCTCCTTCCTCCTCCGACTTGGAGTCGAAGCCCTCGACATGGCCCAGGAAGAGTCGCCACCCGGAGCATCGACATCAGGGTACCACTCCGACACCTGCGTGAGGGCCTGAGCGTACGCCTTGGCCATGTTCTGGGCGAGGAAGCCTTGTGCCTTCGCCATGGTGGCCGCTTCGGCTTCCTTCACTGCAACAGCCTTGGCCTCCGCCGCCTCGGCCTGCTGCTTGGCCGCCTCCTCCTTCTGCCGAAGAAGGTCGCCATCGAGCTTGGTGACAAGCCCCTCAAGGTACTCGAGCCTCGTCGTCCTCCCCTCGAACTCGACCATTAACTTGTCGAGCTCGTTTCCCATTCGAGCCTTTTCGGCCCGAGCTCGGTCGGACTCCTTCAAGTCCTTCTCCAACTCCGTTATCTTCTCCATGAGATGACCGAAGTGGCTGGTAATCTGCAGCAGAATAACGAGAAAAGCAAGGAGTTAGAGAATCAAACTTGAAATTTAACTACAAAGCAAAAAAAAGGATACTCACCGATACCGCCGAGCGCGCGATCTCAATGGCGTCGTCACCCGCCTGGCCGACGTCCATGGCGGCTCGGTCTTTCGACGTCGCCAGGTACTTTACCACCTACATGCTCGCCAGGGAGTTACCGAGGAATCCATCTAGTTTTCGAACCTGCCAGTCTAGAACATGAATCCTTTTATGCTCCTCCGTCAGGAGCTCCTCGGCCGCCACCGTCAGCGGGGGCACCTGCATCCCGAGTACTTCGGCGATCGGGAAGTCGCCTACCTCGGTCGACGCCGAGGCTACTGCCGGGCCCGGGTCGGGGTCACAACCGCCGGAGCCTCCACCTCCTCAGCCACGCCCGCGACCTTCGGGGTCTTCGCGGGCGGCAGCTTGGTGGCGACCCTCTTGCACTTCTTCGGTGCCTTACTTCCGAGGGCAGCCCTCTATGCCAACACTGCTTCGTAGTCCATTGCCTCTGCATCAAACAAGAAATTGGTTAAAAACACAAGTTAAAATAAGCAAAGCAAAGAAAAAAAAGAACACATAAAAAGCTGCGTACTGGGATCTACGCGGCAGAGCCCTCCCCTGAAGAGAACGTCTTCGGTCAGATCCCGCCAATCGTACTTCGGCCAATCTAGAAGGATCCGAACTACCTCTTCTTCCTGAGGGTGAAGCACCGGCGACTCCTTCACTCACTTCGTCACCTCCTCCACCCAACCGGAGGGAATGGGCCACACCTCCGCAGTCCGCACTATGAGATACTTTGTAACCCCTATTTCCATTAATACATATATATTTTTTAAAGTATTTTTCCATATTTAAATCATCAGTATCTTATAACTGTTCATCCTTAATTGAGTTTATTTAAACTGTTATTCTGAAACCCAGTTGTTTATTCTAAGCCCAAATTTGTACTTGATTAATCCGAAGCCCAATTGTTTAATTGTTATTTTAGGCCAAATTCTATATTTTGATTTTTATTATCTGAGCCCAAAACTTAGAAGCCCAACCATTATTACTGAGTTTATTATATTTAATTAAAGCCTAAACTCTAGCCCACCTCCTATGGATCTCTCACCCAAACCCACTAACCCAATCAACCCCAGATTCTTTCTATCAATTTTCCCTAATCTCTCCCCATTACCTTAGCAGTTATAACAATCTTAATTGCTTCTAATTCTTCTCCATACAATCAGTTATTTGACCCGGTAAACCTCTCCCTAAAATCTCTCCCATCCTTAATAATATATTCCTTTTATTATATTCTAATATATATCTCTCTCTCCCTTCTCTGATTAAAAACCCAAACAAAACAAAAACAACCAAACAGCCTACCCTTCCCATCTTCATCCTGCACTCTCTCTCTCAAAACCCACAACCCAACCTTCGCCTCCAGTCTCGTCGTCGAACCCCATCAACGTCTCAGTCGACGTCACCCCTCGCCTACACCCATCGAGCTTCCGCCCACCGTCGAAGCTATGCCGAAGACCAACTCTGAAGTACCCATCGTCGAGCCGCTGCGAGATCCCCGCCATTGCCATCGCCCCCATTTCCGCTCAACTGTGCCAGCCCGGTCTACGTGTGCTCCTCATCGACCATCGACAGCACAACCCCAGCATCGTCTTCAACCTCGAGTTTCCCTCCGCTGCACACCCTCATTGACCGCCATGGCCGAAGAACGCCATTCATAGCTGCCTTCAACCTCCGGCGAACCCCCATTGCATCGCCATCGCAATCCGAGCCAGCGCCAGTCATCGCCATCATCCCTTATTTTCGAACTCGAGACCGGAGTCACTACTCCGCCCCGTCTTTGCATCGCTCGTCGACGTCGCTGCTCCGTCCATCGCCGTCGACAGCCCCGCCACTCGCCGCCTTGTCGCCCCGTCACGTCGCCGTGTCGAAGAACCCGCTGCTGCAGATCCTCTCTCGCTCTCTGTCGATCGAGAAGAAGGAAGGAAGGAGGAATCAGCGAATTGAATCTCAACCTTTAGATCACATCAAGATCCGTGAAATCAAGCCAATCAGATTGCTGTTCCGTGTTCTCGCACACCAGATCCTGCCACCGCTGTTCCGTGTTCGGATCGGATCCTGTGCGAAAGTGAATTCTGATTGGTCGCCCTCTGCTGTTCTGTGTTCGGCCACGCTAGATCCCCTTCCCACTGTTCGCTGTTTTGTCTGGATCAGGCATGTAGAAGAATCCCCATTGGACAGTTTTGGTGTTCTGTGTTCTGCCTGCAGCAAATCTGATTTTTCTGTCCCGTGTTCTGGCCGATCCTGTGTGGAGGATTGTTGCTATCTACTAGCTTTCTTTGCACGGTCTTCGCACGTACTCTTGGGATTGCTCCCCGGGATTCTGATCCCGTTATTCTTTATTTATTTTCGAACCGTCTACAAAGTAAAAGGCAAGTCATTTCTATCGAATGTTTTTGTATCACATTCGATAATTATTATTGAATTCCGCAAGTGGATCTTATTTAAAATCGTAAAATGTTATTGTATCTATCGTTGAGATGCCACGGATTTACACGAGCGAATCCAAGTGGTAGTCTCGACATCGTGCCATCTTTTTGCCTCTAATGTATAGGGATTTTCATACACCATATAGTTATAGATATTGATTATAAAAATAGGGAATTTTTGACACATTTCATATCATGACATTAAATGACAATTAGCTATAGTAGATTGTATAAATTAGTTGATTGTTAATGTGATTGCTATTGATAAATTGTTGAATTGTAATTATTAGAATGTTGGACATCACCTACATTAATACCTTGTTCACATAAGGTTGGTTCGCTGTGATTATGATTAATTAAACTCCAATTCACTATCCTTAATTTTTTTAACCATTTTATTTAAAATGAACCTGTAGACCAGTCTGGAATTTACACTAACCTGAACCTTAATGTTCTGTTTCGACCTAGATAACTTCATTAAAATTAGAAACTTCCTGAAAGTGAATCGTAGCCCTATCTGTCTAGATGTCAATAGACACCAGAACTTTCGAATTCCGACCTATAATGCCCCAGTTATGACCCTTTTGCTACAGCTGCGCTGTGAATTCAGATTTATGTACATACCATGTTAGGCTAATAAATTAAGTGGACTAATGATTATATATGACCAAGATAAATTCCAGAACTGTAGATAACATGTTTAGGGTGTTAAAAATTATTTTAACTGATTTTTGGAATGATTATTTACTGCCCTTATGATTAAAATTAGTTAACATCTACACCCAGCCAGAAACTAAAACCTATAAGGATTATTGAATTTTGCCTGGCTACTGTTGTCGGAATGTAGCTTTTAAGTATGCGTTGGAACCGGACAGGAGTCTAGTTTCTAGAACACCTGACGGATCCACATTTGCTGTCCTGTAGCAACGGGAATACCAATTTTGGTACAGCAACCTACTGCTGCCCAGAATTTGGATTCTATGTTTTATAATATACAATTGTGTTTATAATGTTATATTGGTGCATTTAATTTCATAGAGTATATTGCATGATCCTAGAGTTGTTTTGTCACCTTCTCTAGCGTCCCCTACTAATTGCATTATTGTGTGTTAATTGAATAAAGGAAATAAATCAAAGCCGGGGTTAAGGGTTGATTAGGGTAGTCGACAATATAGTAAGTGTACTCGGATGATGGCCAGTGTTTTATCGTTATCAGCATCGTGTAAGAAATTACACATGTCCAGTATTTTATCGTTATCGGGATCGTGTGTGAAATCACACATGTCCAGTGTTATTATCGTTATCGTTATCGTCATCATTCCTTGTACATGAACTATAGAATCTACCACCTTAGTCTAAACGAAATTGATTGTATGCATCGAACCTGTGGTACGGCACACATGGGACACAGTAGTACGTGCATTAGCTAGGATTAAAAATGAATAATAGAACTAAGGCTCTCATCATATTATTATAGCATATTGTTATCTTATTGAACAGTGTTACCTCTATTATTGTTATTATTGATATTGTTTATTGTTATCGCGATAAATCAAAGTATTGCATATTATGTCATTATCGGTTTGTCACTGTTCAACACTAATGATTTCATCGTTTATTGAACTCATTGCTATACCACTATTATTATTGTTTCTCTGTTTCTCCACTTGCATGTCCACGACTTGCTCTAAGGACAAATTATCTTTTTAGATGAACAAGTACAGGTGATCAAGGAGAATTTTCAGAAGGCATTGGGGAGCTGTTCTTCTACGATTGGAGCAGGAGTTCCTCGAGCTATTTGGTAAGTTCTTATATTCCAGATTTGGTTATTGAATTTCATTCGCGTTTATGTGATCATGTTTCCTGCGTGGTTGTGATTAATTTTTCTTATATTGTTGAGTTAAGACTGGTACAGCTTATGGATGATATGAGTTGGCATACTTATATCATTCGCTGGGCCTCAGTTACGTGCCTGTGTTTCCATATTCCGGGAAGCGAGGCGTGACATACTTACATGCCAGTGCTTTATGATGTCGGGGCAAATGACGAGCCGACCCCCATGCCTCGGAGCCAAGTAAAACCGGAACTCTGACCAGTTCTGCTGATGAAGCCGGTAGAGCGTCCGAAGTACCCTCAACCCCGGCTCGACCCCAGCCATTTGGTAGTGGAGCACGAACCCGTTGATGACTCTCCATGCATTCGACATTAGTTGAATGGGGCTGACCCCAAACCATCTAAGTACCTAAATCGCGAACGGGTGGAGAGGTAGCCGAGCCCCGGCGATGAAGGCATCGACCGGCCAGAAACACATGGTTACTGGCAGCAGCGAATTGGCCCTAACCCTGGGACCCGACAGCATCAGTTCGTACTCCTCCGGGATTTGGAAGCAATCCCAGATCGCTGCCAAGTCATCCAAGCTGAGGATGGACACCGTTTCGTTTGCCTCGGAGGTCTCCCTTGCCGCGTTCTCCTCGAAAGTCCTCCTCCTCCCGTAAATGATGTGCTTGGCATGCTCCCCTAGAAGTTCTCAAACCCTCTGAAGTCCTATCAGTGGCCCTGGCAGTCTGCCGAACGGCCCCATGCGCTTCGGATCCTCTACTATCGAGTCTCGACCAAAAACCCTCTTGCCCTTATCTTCGCGATCTTTCTGACTCGGAGATGGAGCTTCGCAAGCAGGAGGAGAGGGCTCGGAGACAGGGCAAAGAGACATATTTATACTTGAAAAAAAAACTAAGTATAAATTACCTTGAAGTGATGTGTGCGGTCAGAATTTTCACCGGAAAACGATCGACGATCACCGCGAGCTCTCACTAGCACAAATTCACTGCCTGAGTAAAAATTTGGAGAAGTGAAAAATGAGAGAGGGGGTGGAGTTTTATAGAGCTTGGCACACGAAATGATGATAATGGGCCCAAAGAGCCAGGCCCATTTACACAAGGCGACAAAGTGAGCTGAACCGTCACATTATTTACCGCGCCAAGCTGTACTATCACATTAAATGGCTGTCACATCTGTCAGAGTTGTCAGAAGTTCAACAGTCGCCAGCTCAACCTGTCGCTTCAAGTCACCAAAAATCTTGCTCTGGGACCTCGGCATGCCTTGCCGAGCACTCTTGGCACCGATGCCCAAACGAGAAAAATCTTGCTCTGGGACCTCAGCACACCTTGCCGAGCGCTCTTGCCACCGAACCTGTTACATGAAAAAATTGTACCTCGGCACATGCTGCCGAGCGTTCTTGCCACCAACCCTGTTACATGTAAAAATTGGACCTCGGCACATGCTGCCGAGCGCTCTTGCCATCGACATTGTTACATGGAAAAATTGGACCTCGGCACCTCTTGCCGAGCGCTCTTGCCACCGACCATGTTACATGGAAAAATTGGACCTCGACACATGCTGCCGAGCGTTCTTGCCACCGACCCCATTACATGGAAAAATTGGACCTCGACACATGCTGTCGAGCGCTCTTACCACCGACCTTGTTACGTGGAAAAGTTGGACCTCGGCACATGCTGCCGAGCGCTCTTGCCACCGACCTTGTTACATGGAAAAATTGGACCTCGGCACCTCTTGCCGAGCGCTCTTGCCACCGACCTTGTTACATGGAAAAAGTGGACCTCGGCACCTCTTGCCGAGCGCTCTTGCCACCGACCTTGTTACGTGGAAAAATTGGACCTCGGCACTTCTTGCCAAGCGCTCTTGCCGCCGACCTAATACATGGAGAAAATCACTCCGGACTTCGGCAAAGATTCACCGAACATCCTCTTCACACCTACAGCTTGGCCGAGGTATCTACGCTCTTCGACAAAAGGTGCCGAACCCCCGTGGACCCTGGCTTCCTTCGTAGCGAGCGTTCGGGGGCAGGGGGGGGGGTCAGCGACGAAACCGAAGCATCTAAGCCATGGAACGGAGAAAACAACATCGATTTGTCTATCTAGATATTGCGAAAAAGATGGTTAAAGATTTGGGTAGGTTAGTTAAAAACTCTAAAGAATAATTAAAAATTCGGGGAAGTATCTTCGATCCCCTGGATAAACAATTATTGCTTAGAGTAGCTAATTAAGACCCCCGAACAACAGATCACCACTTCGCAAAATTAGATAAAAATAATAGAAGAATCAGGAGAGCTCAAGAGCAACCGAGAGCACGCAGCTAACTCAACAAACGCCATAATACCCCATATTAAGATTCGACACCTCCCATTCGGACTCCGATATAACTCCGTGAGCCATTAAAACAGTAAAACTACTCCTCGAAGGCTGATCAAACTCAGTCTTCGGAAGTGGGGGGCTCGTGATATGGCTAAAAAGGGGGTTAAATCGGAACCGTCCAAAACGGAACGTGAATCTTAAAGCCTGGGGGCAAAATGGTAATTTCACCTAAAATGGGTCTGAAGCGGGTACTGGGTATTCTCCCCTAAACCCACAAATGGATCCATCTCAACCGGGTGCGGGTCCCAACTCGCAAGAAACCCGATCCAGCAGGATAGAATTACGGTTTCTAACTGTATCCAATCAACGGCCCTGATTCGCTCTATCCTTTCTCTGGGAATTAGGGATTTCATTCCTAAACTGATCCCAAAGACGGCTATAAATACCCCCCATCCACCACCATTAAGAGGTAATCAATCTTTTGCCAATTAACTCTCTTTCATAATCTTTTCTGATTACTGACTTGAGCGTCGGAGGGTGCGTCGCCGGGATCAACCCCGGTGTCTCGCACTTTTTGCTGGTAAACGGCAGGAGTCAACGGTCAAACTCCAGTAAGAAGGCGTCAGATTTGGCTATTCAGTTTTCCTAAGAATCCACAAATACTATCTGTTTGCCCCCACACTAGATTCAGCGGTAACACTATTGATCCATTGATTCATTGTTATACCATTATTCCATTGTACCCTACTTTCTCTACTTGCTCTAAGGACAGTTTTTCTTCTATTTTTAGATGAAGTGTATACAGGTAATGAAGAAGAATTTCCTGCTGAAATTGGAGAACAAACATTGATGTGAATTTTTGTAAGTGTACAAAATCGCAACAAGTAGTACAGTTTTAGTGAAAATGGTGTCGAACCCACAAGGACTAATTATTTTATTGAGTACCGATATTACTACATTAATTACTATTTGGAAAATCAAAATTAAATAAAGAAAACAACTAAATTAAATTAATCTAAAAATCTAACTAAATTAATTAAGAGGTGCGAAATTTGAAAATTTGTTATTTATTAATTGCAAAGTAAATTCTAGGGCTTTTGACTTCACCTAGTTTATCCAACACAAATCATAATTCCATATGAATAAAAAGATTATTTTTCCAAGTTGTAGACCAAAATTCCCAAATTATTCAATGCTTTCTCTCGAACAACACAAAAAATATCTCCAACTAACAGTTTGTCATAGTTCATGCTCAAATTTAATTAATTGGAGACTTATTAAGTTCTATGGATTTCTTAACGGTCACATCAATCGCGGTAAATCATCTCTAATTTCGCTCAATCAATGGTGTTTAATTCTATAATTCAAAATCACAAATTACTTCTCGTTCTCTCCATGATCCAATAGATCATACAAAAGTTGGCCAAACAATTGTACGCATTAAACACAAAAATCAAACACATAACCATGGAAAATAAATATAATACAAAATTAAAAAAAATTGGGTTATCAAAACTAGGGTACATCAAAGCCCTAGAAAAATAAAATTTAGTTCATAATGGTTTTGCAACTAACAAACATTGTCCTGGATTGCATTATAAAATTTGAGCGATACAAAAAGAAACTGTTTTTGTAAAAGAAATTGCAAACCGAACAGCCTTGAACTGCGTGCCCAAACAAGTCCTCTCTCTGCTCCGTCATTTTCCGAGTTACACCCAATGCTATCTCAATCCACGTGCGACCACGTCAGCCTGAACCCCAGACGCCACGTCACGTGGGACCCGCACGTCAGCAGCGGTCAGGTGCATCGCTGTCGTTGTCTTTTCCTTTCTTCGTCTCGAGCCACGCGCAAAACAAAGAACTCAAGTCTCTCTTTCTCTCTGTTCAGCTTTTTCTTTTACTTTTTTTTAATTTTTATTGTTTTATAGCCATCTTTGTGTTCTCTTGTGCTGCGTCTTCTCTCTTCTCTTCTATTCTATTTATAGGCACGGGAAAGGTGATTTAGGGTTTACTTTTACAGAAAACCCCATATTCTTCATTTATTTGTTTCTTCTCTTTCTTTTTTCTTCAAACACTTGCTGCACATATAAAATAAAATCAGAAATTAGGATTTAAAAATAAAAATAAAATTAATTAAACTAACTAAAAATCATATTAGCTCATTTAAAGCCTTTTAAAAATGTTTATTGCATTTTCACCCTCCATTGGCAATTAAAATTCATCTTGCATTTCACACGACTCAATTGTAAAATTTAAAAATCAACAAAACAATAAAATTTAATAAATCATTCTGTTTACTTTGTTTGTTGAATTTTACCAAAAATATTCACATTTTGCATCAAAAATCTTATTCCTTCAAAACAAATTAATTACTTGAAATCTTATGGAAATAAGATGAATTAAACACAATAAAGACGAATACAAGCAATTTTAATGGGTAAATGAGTACAAATATTTGTATAAACTCCCTCAAGAAAAGGTAATCGAACAACCAACTTATGATAAACTTGTAGATATGTGTAATGATCTAAAAGACTATGACAAGAAATTAAGTCGTGAACTTAGGCAATGTAAACGAAATTCTAATGAAATTCATGACGCTTGCATAACAAAAAATCACAAATTGAAAAATAAGAATGCTCTAATTTTGGAAAAACTTGAGTCATGTCAAGAAGTTCATGAAATTTTGCTAGAAGAAAATGAAAATTTAAAACAACAAATTTGTGAATCGCTAGCAAAGCATGATGATCACTTAAAGAGATTCAAGAGAAATCTGTTTATATTGCCGAGCTCACAAATGATTTAGATGAATGTGTAGCGCCCCGAATTTCCAGATTAATAACATAGAAATTACGTGGCACATTCCCAGTGATCCACTTCAACATAATATTAAACATCAACAACACCACTAAAATTTTCTACTTTTATCTCAACAAATCATTTACAATGCACAGCGGAAATCAAAATAACTCAACTCAATATTTTCTTTATTTACAACACAAATTTGTCTCAACAACTGATATTACAAATTTACACAATCTCTTATATGTCAATTAATTCTCAAAACCAACTTAAGCATTCCATCTCCAACTCTAAGCACAACCTGCAACATGTGAGGCTAGAGATGATCCCTAACCCCCAAACTAAAGGGGTCAGCCATAAATGGTGTGAGAAATATAAAAATAAACAACAAACATCATAAAGATCATAACTCATAATTCTTAAACAACAAGTACTAAATGAATACGGGATGTACGAAATGGAAGGTAACATAAAACATCAAGTGATACTAAGCTAAGTGTCATGTGTAGAAAACAAGAAAACCATATGCATAAAACCGAGCCAAGAAAACACAAGTTCTAAATGCAGACTCTCTAATGCGTACTTGTCGAAGTCTATGCATCCCATTCTACATAGGTTCGGTGTAAGCCCTTAACATATTCACTTCATAGAGTTCAATCCCCACGTTATGAACTAATCCTAACACGATGATTACTACGAGATAAAGATAAACCATGGATAGTATCACATGCCCGATAATTCCGGAGATGGATCCCACACCCAAGATATTTCACTTGAATAATTCCGGAGATCATCCCACACCGAAACATTGACACATCCCCATACGAATACCACATGTGCTTCACCTCGACTCTGATAATTCCGGAGATCAATCCCACACCACAATAGTTACCGTGATAATTCCGGAGATTGTCCCACACCACAAGACTGTGATAATTCCGGAGACATATCCCACACCACCAATAATCTACTGTGATAATTCCGGAGATTAAATCCCACACCGAAAGCCATACTGAGGTTCGTGACTCATGTTCCCGTTCATCATATCACCACTAGTGCCTGTCCTTAAAATTTTGGTTAATTTGATTACTTAACGAATCTCCTAGAGTGATGTACCCTACCGGCCTAAATTCAAATTCAAATAACTGAAGTGCCTCACTGGGCCTCAACAAATAACTCAACACCGGTATACTAGGGTCATACGCCTCTAGAGACTCAAATTCAAAAGTCTAAACTGAAATTCCACTAAATAAAGTGGCTTAACTAAATGTCTCAATGACATACTCAACTAAATATCTCAAGGTCAATTGCTTAATCTTAAACTGAACTGAAATATCAAGTATATAAAAACTAATCATTCGAATTAACACTGAAGTTTACAAATGTCCTTCAGTACCAGTCGACTCATACTGGTGATAAGTCGACTGTCCAGAGGACCAAATTCAAGATTTTACAAAAATAAACTAAGTCTCGTCAAAATAATTTTCTCAGTGGGCCAGTCGACTGCCTAGGGCTAGGTCGACTGTCCAGAGCAACTTTTTCAATAAATCTAAAATAAAATATCAGGCTCGTACCAGTCGACTGCACAGTAGACCAGTCGACTGTCGGCCTACAGAATTTCAAAATTAGGTCTGATTACAAAATCGAATTCTGGAGCTTCTAATGAACTAATGATCATGTAAATAGTTCTTAATCAGGGAAAAATAATGATTCTCAACGAATCTCATCAGGTATATGTATATTTCACTCAAAACATTAATGTGTCAAGATCTAAACTCTCATATTCTAAATCACAAATCCTTTGTTAGGGTTTTACAAGATCTAAGTATCTTTCACAAATCTAAATCAAATCTGAATTATGAATTTAATGTCCAGGTATTCATACACAAATCTCAACATGCTTTTGGCAAACAATTTTAATGATAAAAATCTACTATTTCATCCACCATTTCCACATGGTTCATACCACGTTGCAACATCTATATGGTTCACAACATCCAATCATTACATCGTGATATTTGTACACATAGATCAATCAATCAAGACGAATTATGATTCTCACAAAATCAACAAACAAAACAATCATACGCATGAATCAAACCACAAAACAATTTCTATATCTCTCACCTTAGAATAGAGAAAAGTCCACGAAATGAATCCTCCTTTTTGCTAGATCCAAAGCTCTTTGCTCCACAAAATAAATCTCCAAAATACAATATTTTATCAGAAATGACGGCTGGGAAAGAAATTCTCTTAAATATGCCGGATGGGTAATTAGGGTTTTACCCACACTTTGCAAAACAACCCTTCCCAAAACACAAATTACATATATAGATCATTCTTTGGAAGTTCCATCAAAACTCATTTAAATTTGGATCTAATAGAAAATATACATTCTAAATCTCAATTAGTACTGTTCAAAACGTCCAGAAATCACATTTTGCACTTTAACCCCTAAAAATATCAAATTTGCAAAAAGGTCATTCTTTTCTCAAAAATTGCAAATAGCTCCAATAAATTTCAGAAAAATCTGGAAAAATACTAATTAAATCTCAAATATTAAATAAAGATTTTTCATAAAGGAAACTAAATTTTCACACTTCTCATAAAAGCATTTGCACGTATTTTGCACGTGTACAAAAGATAAATTTTCTAAAAATACTCATTAAATTCCCAAAAATAAATTGAAATTCATTTTCAAATATTAAAATAATATTTGAAAATACGGGGTTCTACGGAATGTAAAAAGAAAATTTGATGAAATAGTGAAAGAATGTAATGAAGTCCTCAAACAAAATAAGATTCATGATGCCACACTAGATACTCTTCGTTGAAACACAAAAGACAATGGGATAACTAGAAAAAGATTGTGTGAAAAGGTAATTGAGCTTGTAAAGATTGTTGAAAACTATGAAGGGCCCAGTTACTTTATTACAAAAGATTCAAGATCCTATCATGATAATCGAGGGCTTGGTTACAAAGAGCCAATACATCATCAAAAATGTAAATCATCAAGTCACACACACTTGCATAAAATCCAACTAAAGCATAAACCAATCCAAAGCTATGCAAGTGTGCATGACCCCAGGTATAGTCGAATCACATGTAATTTCTGCTGTAGACTAGGGCATATTTCTTATAACTGTTCACTAAAAAGGAATACTAATCTTGTGTGGATAAGAAAGGATACAAATGCAGGTTCAAAATTAATTTGGTCACGCAAAATTATACCTACTAATCTTGATGTAGGTACCCCAACGCATCAAGACTAAAGATCGGTGGTACCTTGATAGTGGATGCTCAAATCAAATGACTGGTGACAGCATATATTTTTCTTCACTATCAAGGAAAAAGAGAAGGACAACATCTTTGGAGACAACAACACCGGTCAAACCATTGGTAAAGATAAAATTAACTTTGGTTCCTCATGCTCCATTGAGGATGTTCTTTTGGTAAGAGGTCTAAAGCATAACTTGATTAGTATTAACCAACTATGTGACAAAGGGTACACTGTCACATTTGATAAAAAAACATGCACAGTACTAAATGACAATAAATCTTGTTTACTTCTTGCTAACAGATGCAACAATGTATATGTCATAAATTCAAATGAATTAGCACATGATAGTATGAAATGCTTTGTTGCACGAAATGAGGATGGATGGCTATGGCATCGAAGACTTGGTCACACGGTCATGGACAATCTCAACAAACTTGTAAGCAATGAGCTTGTGAGAGAAATTCCCAAAATCAAATTTGAAAAAGACAAACTATGTGAGTCTTGCCAATTTGGTAAGCAAACGAAAAGCTCTTATAAACCAAAGAAAATGGTATCTACTTCTAGACCCCTTGAACTCTTACACATGGATCTTTTTCGTCCATCACGAACACGTAGTAATGGTGGTGCACGATATGCTTTTGTAATTGTTGATGATTATAGTAGATTTACTTGGGTTGCCTTTTTGCCACAAAAAGATGACACAGTGTATGTATTTCAAAAATTTTGTCGAAGAGTGGAAAATGAGAAAAGCCTCACCATTGTTACTATACGTAGTGATCATCGTGGGGAATTTCAAAACGAACTCTTCACATCATTTGTGACAAAAAGGGAATAAAATACGAGTTCGCATGTCCTCGCACTCCCCAACAAAAAGGGGTTGTTGAAAGGAAGAATCGATCTCTTCAAGAAATGGTTCGTACCATGCTTGGTGAAAAAAGGTTTACCCACATCATTTTGGGCAGAGGCTGTAACGCCCCGATTTCCGATAACTGGAAAACCGTGACACAACCAAAATCTTTGCCTTCAAATGCATCTCAATACAGTAAATAACACGGAAATTTAAACACTTTTATTGCCATCAGAGTTATTTCATCAATAATTACAAATATCGATTTGTCATATCAAACTGTAACGCCTGCCCCTTTTCTTTTTTTTTTGACTCCAAAAATCAATTCTTTCAATTTCTATATCACTTTAAAGATAAACTAAGATAATTATATTTCAAAGAAAATTTTGGCAGAGTTTCCCCAAAAATTTCTGCCCCGAAACATAAAAAGCTTACGAAATTCTGCTCTAATTTCTGTAGCTCACATCACAGGCAATAATATCATGGGCTCCCCAGGCCAAAATGAGCAGAATTACACAGGCAATATAAATATCATGCTCTGGGGGCCAAAATCATAACAGGATATCAATTATCAATTAAAAATCATAAATTCCTTTGAAAACGTAGTAAAGTTTTTAGAAAATAACTTATAAAATATACCACAGGGCCCGGTACTCCACAACGAGATGGGTACGGGTCAAAAACATATCATGCCACTCCACACTATACTCATCATCATCATCCACATACTTATACATCAAAAATATAATTTAAAAAATAAATTTCACTATTCACATAATTAAACCTTAAACAACAAATTGTAAAATGAAGCTCCACTCCACAGAACCATGAATCTACACCTCACCTCTGCATTGCTGATGACCTGTAATAGTAGGGGACCTAGGGTAGTCCAGAGACTCCCTAACCCCCAAATACTAAGGGATTAGCCATTTCTGGTGTGAGTATAATTTACTAATTAAGCAAATAAATTAAACTTTATAAGTAAAAACAAAACGAACTTACGAATACCAAGATAATCAAATTTTACTTGACAACTGAACATGTAAACATCATAAATGGGATTTCACCTCAAATACCCTCTGAGTCATCACCTGTATGCATATCCACACCCGCTCATAACATACTTATCTTTAGTTTGGAAATCATTCCCAAATTAGTCGCTTAACGTCCATCATTTTATGCCTTATACAAATATTTCCATAGCTTTACTTTTCCATAAAGCTTTACATTTACACAACTCTACTTTCACATAAACTGCACCTTATTTACCATTCATTTGCAATTACAGACTCACGACTTATATTCTTTCCCAATCTCATATCACATAACATCGCATTCATTTATTTCTTACAACATATATCATCACGTCTCGCAATACATCACTTTCACACTCATAATTCATATTGAATGGAAAATAAACATGTATCCTGATTTCCTAGTGTTCGTGTATGTCATGACCTGAGTCTAATGCAAAAATACAGAGTATAGAACAGATGCACTTAATCTAAAGTCAGCAAGACTCTGGACACACATGCATCCCATACTACATGTGGCCCAGATCAAGCCATTTCTCCAGTTCAGGGATTTGAACCCTCGTTATGCAATGCATTCTAATTCGGTCCACTTCCTGTTCCTGATAGTATGACATGGTTGAGGAGGTGTAAATAAAAGACATAATTCGGGGCGCTACCCCGTTGTCACCTACAATTGTCACATCGGACCCTCCTCGAAAGCTGTGACAAACTTAAAGATATACCACAGCATACCTATGGCGCCGTATTTCACAGGACCGCAGCCCATACGACCCATTTGTGTCAACCAGCATGTGCCCAGACCCCATTCAACAGCCGTGATGAACTTAAAGATATACCACAACATACCTATGACGCTGTATTTCACAGGACCGCAGCCTATACGACCCGTTCGTGTCCACCAGCATGTGCCCGGACCCCATTCAACAGCTATGATGAACTTAAAGATATACTGCAGCATATCTATGGTGCCGTATTTCACAGGACCGCAGTCCATACGACCCGTTCGTGTCCACCAGCATGGAACTTGACAGCCTCGAAGGTCTAAAACCTCCTATCCGCCAAGAATCCACATCCCGTTCTTACCATGGTACTTCAAGAATCAACAGTGCAAGATACGCACTGCAACACGTATCCCTAATGACAGGAAGAGACAACCCCGTAGTATCACCTTCTAGTGCTAACTCTCAGAATGAGTTGGATTATAGAGAAACACCCCTAACACCAATTCGATCTTCAAGCGAAACAATAAAAGAAAACCTAATCAATGCAATTTACTAAAAATATGTTGTTATTCAGATCCCACTCGGTGCTGATCAACAAAGTCGAGCCTGACTGGTCTGTCAAAGTAACAACCATCACAGAATCACATCCACTGATTCCCAATACCTTCACAGGTCAGCGACCAAATAATCCCGGTCCGTAACCCTCAGCGAGTGGTCCAACGGTGCCCCAAGAATGTAATACAATTCAATTGAAGGTAAGCACATTCATAACCATCAATTCTTGACCAATGACAGACTCAGGCATCGTGACACCAAACACAAACCGACCAGAGCTATATCCCAACTCACTCATGTCAACCATGAGTACTAAGCACAGGAACTTATCTAAGTTCCAAATGAAATGCTAAAACATCATTAAAAACCCGATAGCTCATGATCACCACACTGCAGTATGCAGAGGGTTCCTCATCAATTGTTCGATGAAATAGTTCAAGAAAAAGTAGTAGCTGTGACCCAAGCTATGCTCATCGGAATCCAACACACTCAGAATTTCTAGAAGGGTAGGGAGATCCACTACAATCCCCTAGTGGACGACTCCCTCAAATTCTTAGAGAACTCAAGTCCCCAAGTCAACTTAAACTTGAAGTTTAGTCTAAAACAACAGGTTGCTAACTTGCAACGCCCATAACTTCCAATACACAATACAAAATTGCTTGATACTACCTATTCTGGAAAGATAAAACCCTAGTTTACAACTCTGCAACTAACCATTTCCTCAAATTCAATCATTAAAGTCCTCAACCACTGACAGCTTCAGCTGCAGCTTCCAGACCCGTTGCATTCTACAAATTTTTCGAGGCATCAAACGACCTCGGAAAAACTATGAAATTTTAGACTATAGTTGTGGACACATATACACGAGTGCCCACACAAACTTTTAGCTCAAAACACCCAGGCAACACTGAGATACGAAATCGAAAATACACAGCAAATCGTAATTTAAAATTTTCATAACACACCATGTACATTAAAATAAAAGAGATCATACTCACGACTTATCCCGCAAAGACTCGAAACGCCACCACGCCTCCCCGCATCCAAAGTTGCTAATATCCTATTATCAAATTTCAAAGCAGTTAAGGCTCAAATCGTCCAAACCAATCACGGGAGCTAATAACACTAATCCAAATATCACACAAGCATTTATTGAACGCCTGGGATACACATGTGCAATGCACGTAATAATCTAATGCCTATGGAATTTTTATCCCCAAATAATTACTAGAACCACTCCTAAATTTTCTAACGGCCCAACTATACTTTCCACTACTATACGAGAAATAATTCATACACATATAGTTCTCTTTTACAAACCCAAAACCCTAATTTATTAACAACTTGCAACTCTCTAAGAATCTGCTAATTCCTCGCATCTACCCTTCCCAACATCTCTTAATCTTCCTACCATAATACTCCTACTCAATAGAAATTAACCACACTCGATTTTATACAATAAAATAATTTAGGATTTACCTTTCCGAAATCCTTTTGAAATTCCGATACTACCACGATGTAGAGAACCCTTCAATTAGCCTATCCCTCAATTTAATTTGAAAACCACAGAGAAATGGAGGGGATTTGAGCGGAGAGAGAGAGAGAGCCGAAGTGGGTTCGGCTTGGGGTTCTTTACGGTCGGGATCGAAACAGGAAGGGAAAGAAGAAGAAGGAGAAGGAAGAAGAAGGGGGGGGGGGGGGGTTGTAAAAAGTAAATAAATAAATAATTAGATAAATAATTAATATAAGGGAATATTTCATATAAGCCCCCAAGTCTCAATATATTCCAAATAAAACCCAACTCTTTTCTTTAATAATACCAACAATAGAAAATACATTAAAACTACCTCGTAATAATCCTTCAAAATTATAAACTAAAGTAGACAATATATCTGATATTTCTCAATTAAAAACAATTTTTATTAGAGAAATACATAATCGCGTGCACTTCTCAATTGCGCACAGATTACGATGCAAAATAGCCATATGCTATTTTGCGGGGTATTACAGAGGCTGTCGATGCTGCATGCTATACCATAAACCAAGTATTCATTAGAAAATATCTTGAGAAAACTCATTTTGAACTATATTATGGAAAAACTCCCAACCTAAGCTACTTTCGTGTCTTCGGATGCAAAATATTCATTTTAAATACCCTTGATAACTTGGGAAAGTTTGATCGTAAAAGTGATGAAGGTGTTTTCCTAGGATATTCTCTTAATAGCAAAGCATATCGCGTATTCAACAAAAGAAGATGCACAATTCAGGAATCTATTAATGTTATTTTTGATGAAACTAATCCCTACTCCAAAGAAATATTGCATGTTGTTGATGATGATGAGATAGGGGTTCGTGTTGAAAAGAAACAGGTTCATATTGAAGAAGAACCACAAGCAAATGACCAAAATCAAGTGGTGCTTCAAAACAAAGATGAACCCAAAAATCAAATCAATGAGATTTCTACACAACAAATTGATGCCATGGAAGATGAAAATATACAGCATCAAGGTTCAACAAGTGAGAGACGTCCCACATGGAAAATCATGTCTACTCATCCTCCATCTCTTATACGAAGTGATATGTCAAAAGGGGTAACTACTCGCATTCAAGCTCAAAATTTTATGTGTTTTACCGCTTTCATTTCCATACTTGAACCTAAGAATATTAAGGAGGCCTTGTAAGATAATGATTGGATCATTGCAATGCAAGAAGAACTTAATCAATTCGAACGGAATCAAGTATGGAGACTTGTTCCTCGACCTCACAATAGGACTATACTTGGCACTAAGTGGGTATTTAGGAACAAGTTAGACGAATCCGACTCCATCACTAGGAATAAGGCCCGTTTTGTTGCACAAGGTTATAATCAACAAGAGGGTATGGATTTTGATGAAACTTTTGCACCAGTTGCTAAGCTTGAAGCCATTCATATTTTACTTGCTTTTGCTGCATATATGGATTTTACTCTTTTTCAAATGGATGTTAAAAGTGCATTTTTAAATGGATTTATTTTGGAAGAAGTTTATGTGGCACAACTACCGGGATTCACAGATCCCACACACCCGAACCATGTTTTTCGGCTTGATAAAGCTCTTTATGGTTTGAAGCAAGCCCCTCGTACTTGGTATGAACGACTGAGTTCGTTTCTTCTTCACATAGGATTTTCTAAAGGAAAAGTAGACACTACATTATTTATAAAGCATGTTTTCAAAGATATTTTAATCGTTCAAATTTATGTTGATGATATTATATTTGGATCCACTAATGAAAATTTTTGCAAGGAGTTTTCAAAGCAAATGCAGGATGAGTTCGAAATGAGTATGATGGGAGAATTAACGTACTTCCTTGGACTTCAAATAAAACAAAGAAAGGATGGCATATTTATAAACCAATCCAAGTACGCAAAAGATCTTGTCAAGAAGTTCGGACTTGATATAATGGCCACTACCGCTAAGCTATCCAAAGACGAATTTGGTTACAATGTTGATATTTCTACTTACAGAGGTATGATCGGTAGTTTACTTTATATTACTACGTCTCGTCCGGATATTATGTTTAGTGTCTGTTTATGTGAACGTTTTCAATCATGTTCCAAAGAGTCACATTTGGTTGTTGTTAATCATATCATATTCGATATCTTAAAGGCACACCGAACACTGGCCTTTGGTACCCGAAAAATAGAAATTTTTATCTTGTAGAATACTCTGATGCAGATTATGCCGGGAGCTTGACATATAGAAAGAGCACTAGTGGTACATGTCATTTCTTGGGTGGCTGCCCTGTCTCATGGGCATCCAAGAAACAAAATTCTGTTACTCTCTCTACTGCCGAAGCTGAGTACATTGCGGCAGGAGCATGTTGTGCGCAGGTATTATGGATGAAACACACTCTCGAAGATTATAAGGTATTCTTTCATTCCAATAAAATGTGACAACACTAGCACAGTTCACATGACCAAAAATTCTGACCAACACAGTCGCACGAAACACATTGATATTAGGTATCATTTCATTAAAGATCACTTTCAAAAGGGGGATATTTTACTTGAGTATATTTCTACTGAATCGCAAATAGTTGATATTTTTACAAAACCTTTAGTCGACAAACATTTTTACTTCTTAAGAGGCGCACTAAATATTATTGATCTTTCTGCCTATTTTTTTTCTCGGTCGGTCGACTGTACGGTCGACCGGTTGGCTCTCGGTTTCTTGATTACTTTTCGTCTTAAATTGCTTTTTGCTTAATATGATCGACCGTACGGTCGACTGGTTCGTCCTATGTGGGCTCTGTTGGTTTTGCGGTCGACCGTACGGTCGACCAGTATGCTCTCTGGAAATCTTTTGAAAAACTGCAGAGTGCGGTCGATCGGGCGGTCGACCGGTTTTCTCTCTGACCTATGTTTTCAAAGTCCTCTAAAATTACTGTTCCTCTCTTAAAATTTTGATTTCATGTGTATTGAAGAGAATCTCGAATCTATGATACAATGAAGAGCTATCACTGTATAGCAAAGAGTCTCGCTACCAACGGTATCATGTAAGAAAATTCTTTTCAATTTCTTTAACAAGATTGTATTCATTATAAAATCATTATATGCTTTCAATTTTGGCATTCTTATTGATGATTTATTCTACGAACTTTCCAAGATTTATTTTTGAGCTTATGTCTCCTCTATTTATCCCCTCTTGGTGTGATCCAAAAAGGGAGAGAATTATAACTATTGAATGTTTTCCATATGTTTTCAATATGACTTCTCTTTATGTTTTCCACATGTTTTCAAAATGATTTCATGTTTTCAATATGACTTCTCTTTCTCTTTTATTTATATGATATTTATATGAAAATCTTCTCTTTCTCTTTTATTTATATGTGCTAAATTCAGGGGGAGTATTCATATGTTGTGCTTAAAATTTTCAAACATCATGCATGTTTTGTTCACACCAAAAAGAGGAGATTGTTGACTTCTAGTTTGTTGTGCACAAAACGTGCTCACTCATACAAATAAGTTTGAATTTAGTGTGTCAAATTTTCAGGATCAAAGATTATCAAAAAGAGATCCAAGAGAGATTCACAAATATACAAACAAGGAAAGTAATAAATAATAATGGCAAAAGAGGAAGATATTCAAAAAGAATTCTTGATTAATTGGTCCACAAGCAAAAGAAGAAGAGATCAAGAGCTGTATTTTTCTTTCTAAATTCGTGAGATTATAATTGATAAGATTAATTTAAGAAGGATTAGTTTATGGTAAGAAAACAGGGTGGATTCGGAATAAACAACGCGTGACCGGTCGACCGCACTTCGTGAACGGTCGACCGCAACTTTAGTTGTTCAAGGAACAGTTGACCTTTCACCTCTCTACTTTATGTCAGAGAGCTGAACGGTCGACTGCACCAATATGATGGTCGACCGCACACTGCACTGTGTATATTCTTGGAAAGTATCATTTTCATTTTTGGATTGATATTCTTTCCCGTCTATTAATATTGACGAATCCACTCTGTCTTTCTCACCTAATAACTTCTGAAAAAAACTCTTGAGAACTAATCCTTCAGTAAATCAATCCGAGTGTGAGCGTTTATTTGGTTGTATTCTTCAGTCAAGATCTTCAACGATCTTGAGGTTTTCTTTTCATTTCTTTTCCACTTCGGTGAGATTGACGGGACTTGGATTAGAAGTCTGTGGGTGTAATAGGTCTCTCGGCCTGAATTCGAGAATCACTGTACAAGGGTTTTGAGTATAATGGAACACTTGTGGCGGAGAATTGCTACAAGTAGGTGGTGTGGACATAGACCTGGGGGTCGAACCACGTTATATCGCTGCGTCATCTGTGTTTGCTTTTCTTATCACTCTTGTCTTTACTTTACTTTGTTTTAATTTTTTCAAATTTCGCACGATCACCCTATTCACCCCCCTAGGGTGATTTACAATTTCATATTTTACTGTTTAGGCCTCACTTTGTGGGCTATAAATCGACAGTTTTTGTGTGTCAATTTCATGAAATTTCATATTTTACTCTTTTGGCTAGATTTTATGGCCTAATGCACAATTTTCGGCCAATTTCTTGAAATTACGTATTTCGCTGTTTGCGGCCTATATTCTATTATTTTCGGCCATTTTCTTGAAATTTTGAGTCTAACAGTTTTAGCCTCATTTTGTGGGCAATAGTCCACAGTTTTTTGGTCATTTTAGTGAAATTTTGTATTTCAATGTTATGGTCTCATTTGGTGGGCTATAGTCCATTATTTTCGTCTGATTTTGTATTTCACTGTATTGACCTCATTTTGTGGGTATAATCCACAATTTTGAGTCATTTTCCTGAAATTTCGTATTTCAGTGTATTGGCATCATTTTGTAGTCTATAGTTCACAATTTTCTGTCATTTTCATGAAGTTTCTTATTTCACCGTTTTAGCCTCAATTTATGAGCTATAATAGTCCACAGTTTCTAGCCATTTTCATGAAATTTCGCATTTCATTGTTTTGGTCATATTTTGTTGGAATAGTCCACAATTTTCGGCAAATTTCGTGAAATTTCGTACTTCATTGTTTTGGCCTTATTTGGCGGGCTATAGTCCACTGTTTCTAGCTATTTTCATGAAATTTTGTATTTCAGTGTTTTGGCCATATTTTGTTGGCTTCACAGTTTTTTGTTAAATTCGTGGAATTTTGTATTTTATTATTTTGGCCTCATTTTGTGGTCTATAGTTTACATTTTCCGGCAACTTTCATGAAATTTCGAATTGCACTGTTTTTGCCTCATTTTTTGGGCTTTTGGTCAATTTCGTGAAATTTAGTATTTCACTGTTTTTTTTACCACATTTTGTGGCATATTGTCCACAGTTTTCCGTTAAGTTCATGAAATTTCGTAATTCACCTTTTTTTGGTCTCATTTTGTGGGGCCAACAATTTTTTGCCAATTGCGTCCAATTTCGTATTTCCTATAGTACTTAGTTTTCTGACAATTTCGTAAATTTTTGTATTTCACTTTTTTTGGACTCATTTTGTGGGCTCCACAGTTTTGGGTCACTTTTGTGAAATTTTGTATTTCACTATTTTGGTATCAATTTGTAGCCTATAGTCCACAAAATTGTATTTCACTATTTTGGTATCAATTTGTAGCCTATAGTCCACAGTTTTCTACCATTTCGGTGTTGTGGCCACATTTTGTGGCATATAGTTCATAGTTTTAACCGATTTCGTGAAATTTCCCATTTCACTTTTTTTGCATTATCCTATGGGCAACATCGGCAATAAATTCTATAGTTTTATGCCAATTTCGTCAAATTTCGTAATTCACTATTTTTTTGCCTCAATTTGTGAGCTCTAGTCTATAATTTTGGGTCACTTTCGTGGAAATTTCGTATTTCATTGTTTTAATCTCATTTTGTATAGTCCACGGTTTTCTGCAAATTTCGTAAAAAAATCGTATTCACTGTTTTGGCCTCATTTTGCATGCTGTTGTTCATTGTTTTCGACCATTTTTGTAATTTTTTTTATATTTTATAGTTTTAGTCTTATTTTGTGGGCTAATCCACTGTTTTCGGCTGATATTATATTTCACTATTTCGCCCTTATTTTGCGGGCTATAATCCATAGTTTTCAACCGTTTTCGTGAAATTTTTTATTTCCGTGTTTTGGCCTTATTTTGTTAACTATCGTCAACAGTTTTCTGCCAATTTTGTCAAATTTGGTAGTTCACTGTTTGGCCTCATTTTGGGGTCTATAGTGCATCATTTTCAACCATTTTCGTGAAATTTTGTTTTTCACAGTTTTGGCATCATTTTGTGGGCTATAAGTCCACAGTTTTGGGCCGTGTTCTTGAAATTTCATATTTCATTGTTTTGGTAGCATTTTGTGGTCTTTAGTGCACAGTTGTTTTCCAGTTTTGTAAAAGTTTGTATTTAGTTTTTCTGGCCTTATTTTGTGTGCAGTTTTCTGCTAATTTCGTGAAATTTCATATTTCACTGTTTTGATCATATTTGTGGGCTACAGTGAACTGTTTGTAACACTCTATATTTTTAAATAATATTTTTGAGATTAATAAATGAATTAAACTAATTTTTGGATATTTAATAAATATTTTTCTGAAAATTATCTTTTTACAGGTGCAAAACACGTGCAAATATTTTCTTAGGAAGTTCAAAGTCAGAAACTATTTTGGGTAAACCTAATATTTATTAGTAGGTATTATTTATGAATTTTCTGGATTTTTTTGATATTTATTTGGCATATTTGCAAATATTACAAAAAGAGGGGATTTTGTGCAAAATTATCACTTGGAGTAAAAACTCAAGAATTTCTTGTTCTGGGTTGAGCATGATGGCTAGGCAACTCAGCGGTAAAGAGTTTACTTTTTATTCTAATAGATTTGGTTTATTTTACAAATTTATTAAAGAAGGGTCTTTTTGTAAAATTGCCACTTATAGGAAAAAAAATTACAAAATTCATTTTTCTGGGTTTGAAACCAGTGCCGACCAGATTTGGGAGGTTATTTTTGATTTTAAATCTCAATTGAATTGGTTAATCTAGTTTCCTAGTATAAGGATTTATATATGTAAAGATATATTCTAAAGGAATATTTTGCAAAATCTTCTCAAAATCCTAAGAGTATCTGTAGTCGTCTGCCATTTACCCAAAATTTGGAAAATTTGGGGAAAAAAATTGCTGTAGTCATGGCCATTTGCCCAAATTTTGGAGATCATATGAACAGTGGTCAACCAAATTTAGGAGACGGAATGGCTTTTGCCAAAATATAGCAGACGACCGATTATCTTTCGTCCGTTTAATGGGATGAATGATTATATTTCATCGGAGACATGGGACGGGAAATAAAACATTGTCCCTATGCCATGTTCAGCTGAAACATCGATGGACGGGAGATAATCTTCCGTCCGTTGAATTTATTGAAAAAAAAAATTGAAGGACGGTAAACAATTTACCGTCCCTTCAAATTAAAAAAAAAGGGTTGGACGGTAGATTATCTACTGTCCCTCCATTTTTTCCCCCTTGATTTGTGGAATTACATGTTTACCCTTATTCGATCTCAACGTTAATATTCCTATTTCAACGGCTAGTTTTTGTGTACAAACGCAGCGCAGCGGCTCCAAAAAAAAAAAAAGGAAGAAAGATTCTACTACAAATAAACAACCAACTCAGTCTATGTTCTTCTAATTTCCTCTCAATTTCTGCTCTCCTCAACCAAAGCCTCAAACAGAGAACACGAATTAGCTCTCTTTATCTCTATAATCCACAGGTCAAAAATTCTCAATTTGACTCTCTCTCTCTCTCTCTCTATTTCCTTATTTCCCCAATATTGTTTTAATTTGATTTTATGGCAAATCCTCGTCCAATTAGAGGCGTGCATACTCCGTGTATGAGGATATTATTTTGGCTCATAGTCAGGTTGCTTTCACCCAAGATCCAGTGATCGGTAGCGATCAAAGTGGGACTCAATTTTGGGATCAGATTTCTCTCACATTTGTCAATCTGTTAGGAACTACCACAGATAGAACGGCCGATTTTCTTTCCAGTCGATTCTCTACTATGTCAAAGGAAGTAGCATTGTACATTGCGAAGTTGAGCAGTGTGACCAATAGAGCGGCAAGCAGTACTACGAACGCGGATAAGGTGTGTTTTGTTTTAATGAATTTAATCAATTTAATATGTATCATTTATAAAAATAAATTCCATTTAATTAATCTTCATCAACATTTATTAATTATGATAGGTACGCGACGCGCGAATGGAATATATGCAATCCGCTGGTAAGCCCTTTAAATTTGAAGAGTGTTACGAAATTTTGAAAGATCAATTGAAATTTTCCACGTGTACAACTCACGTTTTCGAACCAATCCCAAATACTCAATATAGCGAAGGTGGTAGTTCAACATATTCACCCACAAACGTACAATGGGATTCAGATATACCAGTTGATCTCAATGCACCTACGCCACTTTCTCGACCACCCGGTAGGAAAGAAGCAAAGAAAAAAGGGAAGCGCACCGCCGAAGCCAAGAATGTTTCTGCAATGTTCGAAGAGACGAGAAATTTTAACTCTTTTTATATTAGCATGCAGGAAAAGAGGCTAGAGATGAAACAACGAGATTTCGGTTTGAAAGAAAGAGTGGAAGAAGCTTAATCGTCTACTGGCGCTCGGGAGCAAATTTGGGTCGCTTTTGCTGGATTGGTTTGGCCCCTGAAGAAACACTAAGGTGATGCATGAGAAGCTCTTTAGAGATTCCGGGCATATCGATCGCAGTCCATGCGAATAGATCGCGATTTCCCCTTATACACTGAACAATATCGGTTTTGACAGGAGGGTGAAGGACTTTACTAACTTAGAATGTCTTGGTGGGATCTCCTTCTGAGAAAGCTACTTCTTCCAACTCATCGACCGGCTCAGAGATGGTAGGGCCAGTCCCTTGGGGGAGTTCAAGGGCTTCAAGGGAGAGGACTGAGCCTCTGACCGAAGTCATATAGCACTTGCGAGCTGCCTCCTCGCTCCCTCTTATTTCTCCCACCCCTGTCGTGGTGGGGAATTTCATTTTCATATGGTAGGCTGAGGGTATGGTCTGAAGAGCAGCTAGTCCGGGTCGGCCCAAAATGACATTATAAGCGGCCTTTACATCTACCACCATGAAATCCATCGGTTTGGTCCGGGTGACCGGGGTTTTGCTAGCGATTACGTCGAGGGTTATAACCCCTTCGATCGTCACTGGCACACCCCGGTGAACCCGTGGAGTGTGTAGCCGGCGGGTTTGAGTCGATCTCTAGACAATTTAAGACCCTGGAAAGCCTTTAGAAAAAGGATGTCAACCGAACTGCTGTTGTCGATAAGGACTCGGCGTACATCAAAATTGTCCATATGGAGGTTTACTACAATGGCATCACAATGGGGCGTCCGGACGCCTTCCAAGTCATTTTCTGAAAAGGTCACAGGGACCCCAAGGCCCTTGGGGGGTGGGTGGTTCTGCACCGAGTTCACTTCTCGTACGAAGGCTTTTCGGGAGGAGTTCGAATCCCCCCATTGGGCCTCCGTGTATGAGATGTAGGAAAACTTTAGTTTCAAAATTCGGGGTCTAATTGCGTCGCTCGGCTCGCTTATTAGCTCCTCTGGGGGGTGGAGGAGGATAGTCCCTATCCTTACTTACAAACTTGGAAATTTGCCCCCTCTGGATAAAGGCTTCAATCTCATCTTTAAGGGCCCGACAGTTATCCATATCGTGGCCATGATCCCTATGGTAGCGGCACCATTTGTCCCTGTTTCTTTTCTTTCCTGGGGTATTCATCTTCGGAGGGGCATAAGAAGGCCTTCTTTCCCGACCTCCATCGGGATGGCTGAGACACTGGCGTTAAGAGGAGTGAACTTCTCAAAACGAGAAGGAGGGCGACGCTGGCCTCCATTGTCTTTCTAGAGCTTCTTAGCTCCTTCCTCTTCAGCACCTTTTCATTTTTTTCCGGAAGAAGATCCCTCGAGAGCGGGGCGATTGAGAGCTTCCTCTGCTCGGATGTACTTCTCGCTCTTAAGAAGGAGATCTGAGAAGTCCTGAGAAGGCTTCTTGGCAAGGGATGCCATGAGGCTGTCATTAGCGACGTTGGGTTGGAAAGTAGCGGAGACGGTCTAGGGAGGCGATGGATCGGGCTTCGGCGGAGAAATGCTTCACATAATCCCTTAGCCGCTCGCCCTTCTTTTGATTGAGGAACAGCAAGGATGTGCTCGTCTTTTCAGCGCGACAGCTGCTTCTTTTGAATTGATTGAAGGAGAAGATGGAGGCCGGGGCGAGTCGAGAGTACCATTCTCTCGCAAGCCCCTTCAGTGTGGCAGGGAAGGTTTTGCAGAGGAGCGCATCCGAATCCTGATGGATCATCATGAGAGTTTTAAAACTCTCGATGTGGTCAGCTGTAACCCCTGTCTTCCATTTTGTGTATTTTGACTGTATTTTTCATTTTTGGGGTATTTCTCTCTCTTGTATTTTTTCTGAACCATATATTGAATTTGTTTTCAATATATATTCGTTTTATTCCATTTTGAGCTCCTTGTGTTTGATGGATTGTCCCTTTTGATCGTTTTTCATTATTTTGATCATTTCCTCATTTTTGGACTCGATATCTTTATTTTTATTTTTCATGGTGTCGTGGTAGAATTTTGGTGGTGTTTTTCCTTACCTATGATTTTTGACCCCTAATAAGATTTTTCAAGAGCCATAGATTTCACTCCTAAATTGTATTCCTATTTGTATTTGTCCAAATATCCATTACCCATTTGTATACCTATTACTACATACTAATACCCACAACCCATTAGCCCACATTCAAGCCCTATAAATAAAACCCCCTTAACACAAACCCTAGCCTCTCTCCCTCTCTCCTCTCTCAGCTTGATCTGCCCTAACCCGAGCCCCCACTTCAGCCTCCATCCCGGCCACCCCTACAGGCCGACAACCCTCAACTCCGGCATACCCCATCTCCACCTTCGACCCCACTACATACCCGACCTTCCTTTTTCCTCTCCTTGCTTGCCGAACCCACAAACAACCACCACCATCATCAAGTTTGCATCTTTTGATCCCCATACTCGTCTCTTCGTGGTGTTTTTCAAAGTGGGTGCTTGCCACTTTGATCGTTGCTTCAAGGAGATCGTTCGTGTGGATTTTGTTCGTAGTTGCTTGGATTCATACTTGTAGCGGATTTCGTTCGTGGGCTTTGCTTATAGGCGTGTTTGCATCATTCTTCATCCCCATAATAAGGCAAGTAACTTGTACTCCAATTCATTTGTTTGATACAAGTACCAAAGTTCACTTATAATGTATTTGGGGTAGAGACAACCTAAGATTGTGTTTTCCTTGATGAGTTTTGTCTCTATTGTGATATTTTGGCCATAGAAGACTCATGACACCAATCTTGATATAAAATAATCTAGGAATCGCCCGTTCTTGATTTTAGACGTGTATGTGTGATTTGTGGGCAAATTCGTGTTTTGTTTGATACCCATGTGAAATAATAGGTGTGGACATGTTAGTAACCCTAAGTCATGATGTTTAGACACTTGGTAGGTTGTATTTTATGTTTGGATGTGTTTGGATCAATATTCTTGAAGTTATGATGTTCTTGTTTTGAAGTGTGAAATCTGTAAATTCTGGATGTTCTGTTTTGTTTGCTGTTTTCGACTGTGCTACAGTTAGAATATTGATTTTGAAATAAAAGATAAGTTTTAGATAATTTTATCTATTTTCAAACCCCACTGATTTTGCTTGATTTGAATTTTGTATAACTGAGTTATGACTGTTTTAGTACAGAGATGTCGATCGTTTTCAGATTCTATTTTGGGTTAATTTTGATAACGAACTATTTTCAAGAACTATGTTGAACATATTATTTTGATCCCATATTTTGGTCAGTGTTTCTTTATGGTATTATGGACTAACCATAATTTTTATGAATTTTATTGATAAGTTTTATGTGATGTTTCATGCTCGTTTCTAAAATTTATACATGCTGTATTGTGCTCGCTATTCAGTAAAGAACCCTATTTTCACTATGATTCCTTTTACTGTATGAAAATTCTTTGTGAAATGTGAAAGTTAGTAAATTCTATCTATTTTCATATCCCTTTGGCGGATTTGGTTTTAGTTTCACTGGTTGCGAGATATCTTAGTTTTCGTACAGCAATGTTGGGAATTTCAGATTCGCTAAACTATGTTTTCTTGATGCTCTTATTTTTGATGACTTATCTATTTTTCCTGGAAAATTCCGAAATTCTATATTTTTCTGGACATATAGAGGATTACCCCAGATTTTTCGTGGAATTATTTGATGTGTTTTCATGTTGTTTTCATGCTCTTGAAGTTGTTTTCTTGGTTTCTGGCTGAACCTAATTTCTGTATTCAAATCAGTTTTGAGCTGTATTGTTGTGAACTAGTATATGACTTAATTATACTCGCTGGATTCGTGCGGATGTCTATTTTCCAGATCCTTCGACAGATCTAGGTTTTCTTGTTTTTAACTCCTGGAATCATTGTTTTACTACAGCGTGGTCTTGCTGTCCTGAACTTGAGATGTATTTATTTTGTTCCTTTACGGGATATCTTGCACTCGTACATGTTCAGTTTGCTACTTGCACTTGTCACATGATCATGCCATATTATTCTTGATATATTTTGCATATATACATGTTGTTTGACATTAATAATAAAAAATAACCAAGCCAGGGTTTAAGGGACAGATCTAATAGTGGATAATTCAGAAATGTGTACTCGGAAGGGGATCCACTGATCCTACGTGATTACTTGACATGATTACTTGATACTTGCACGCAAGACACGATACTTTCCACTTGCACAACTTGACACGTGATTACATGATTCATGATACATGGAGCTTGGAACTCAATTACTTGCTTGTCCCCGAGTATACTGCCCTCTATGTTCCATTATGAAATCTAAAGCGAAACTATTGTATTGTAGAAACCATGTAAGGTGGGCTGCATGAAGTGCTACCTAGATAGTAATTCACTACAAGACTTGAACATGATACTTGAACATGCTACTTGAACATGATACGTGAACATGATACATGCTTGCTTGATACTTGACTACATGATACATGAGAATTGAACTTGATACTTGATACATGAATACATGACACTTGACACTTGATGAATGTTTATAAGATACTTGTTTACTTGCCTTATGCCATGTACACTTGATCACTTTTACCATGCTAGTTGTTTACCTTGACATCATACTTAAACCATGTGTTAGTTAGTTTCCCCATGTGCTTGTATCCTACATTATAAGTGACCCGTGACTTGCAATTAACGGCTACTTGTGTTTTCTCTTTTCCTCTTTCCTGCATTCGATGAATTGCAGATTTTAGAGAACATGTTCAAAATGGTATCGGAGACTTGAAGTATTAGTGCTGCATTTATTATATTATTTCCTATATCTTGCTTGAACAATAATTGTATTCGTGAGACTTGGATTATTCTTGTATTTTGAGACTTGGATATTTCTTGTATTTTGGGCGATGTGACCCAAGACTTGTGTTTTATTCAGATCATGACTATTTGAGATTATGTATTTGGTTTCAAGTATTCTTGATGGTATTTTGACTCATTATGTGCATGTGGTTGATAAATCGCTTCCGATGTATATTTCTCGTGCTTGTTATTAAGATTTCGTGAACATCTTATGGATGATGAAAATCATTCGCTGGGCTTTTGTCACGAATCCGTATTCCGTATTCTTTTGGGAAGCGGGGCGTGACATCAGTAAGGTCCGACTCCCCGTTATATGACTCAAAGTGAGGGGCTTGAAGTTCTCCGGGACCAAGGCCTCCATGATGGCCAAGGAGAACGGAGGCTTACTTGTGCAGAGATCCCTCGCCCGTTGTTCTTCTTTCCTGTCCAGTCTGCCAAGGCACCTCTCCATCTCGTGGAGACGGCGGTAGACCGAGTCCTCTCTTCGGTCATATCTTGCTGACCCCGTGGACTCATCCTCATGTGGAAGGGAACTGGGAGTACGGTGGTGACAGCTTGGGTTAGGTTGAGGACTGGGAGTGCGGCGGCGATAGCTCGAGACAGGTTGAGAACTGGGCACCCGTTGATCGTGGTTAGGGGCAACGTTAAGGGCCCATAGGATGGCTTCTTGAAAGTTCTGGAATTATGCCCTTGTGACTAGTGCTTCCCGACCTCGGCGATCCCCTGGGGCGAGCCGTTCGCTCGGAGTGCGGCTCCTCCTTTGTCGGTGCTGGGGTGACTCCCTCTGCCTTCTGTGAGAGTTTGATCTTCTGCAGTCAAATGAATGATCTAGCAACAAGACTACAAATGCAAGGATGAGCCTCGTGGACTGACGATAGGAAGGGGCGACTCGGGCAACACCTTGTGGAGGGGCAGTGGACTCCTCTTTCTCTTTCTTCTAAGGTGTACCGCTCAGACCAACAGGGGGATCTGGCTCTTGGTGACCGGAACGTAAGGCCCTTTTAATACTCATGACGAGGGATTTTGCCATGGGTCAGTCTCTCATCCAGTCAGATTCGAAGGTCTATCCCTCTTTGTCGGATGATAATGATGTGTCAGAGATCCTTCGGCGTGGGAGGATTGTGAGAGGCCATGGAGTCGGATGAGGGATTATGTATTGAGGCATGGTCGTGATGAAGTGGTTGTTTATGTCGACTTCGGTGGGAAGGTCTCGCGGTAGCCCCCTGGGGTCCTTGAAAAGTCTGCTGGGGTAAGGTTGTTGTGGAAGAGGTTATCCAAGCTGTGGCTGCTGCAAAGGTGGTGGGGGAGGCTACCCTGGCTGCGGTTGCTAGGCCTGCTGGACGGGTTGATAGAGGACATCGAGTAGTGGAGGAGAAGGAGCAGGAGTGGCTTTGCAGTTGGAGACCGTCGCCCTCCCCTTCTTTAGAGGCATAGCTTGTAACTGTTTTTGCTGATGGAATAGGGCTGAATTGCCTTTCGATTCCCACAGACAGTGCCAATCTGTTGCTGTTGATTTTGGTGTGGGAGCAAACAGATGAATTTGTGGATTCTTGAGAAAACGAATAGGCAAATCTGCTGATCTTCACCGGTGTTTGACTGGTTTCTCGCCGCTACCATTGACCTGCAAAAAGTTCGATACACCGGGATAGATCCCGGCGACGAACCCTTCGACGCTCAAGTAAGTAATCAGGAAGATTATGAAAGAGCATTTAAGTGGAAAAAGATTGCTTACCTTGTTATGGTAGGGGAAGAGGGGTATTTATAGTCGCCTTAGGGACCAGTTTCAGGATAATGTTTTATCTGTACTTCCCGGTGTTTATGGATAAAGTTTTACTCATTTCATGATAAGAGGTGGTTAAAACATCCTCTTAGAGATAATCATAAATTTGAATTACTTTTTAAATGACCTGGGCCGATTTGCAATGGGTTGCTACCCATGCCCAATAGGACAGATCCGTTTATGGGTTATTGGGCTTTGAAGAAAGACCCAGTTCCCATTTCAGACCCGTTTGTAGGTGAAATCACTGTTTTACCCCTGAAAGCTTTAAGATTCGTGCCTGATTTGAACGGTCCCGATTTAATCCTATTTTTAGCCATATCAACGCTCAAAGTCAGAACTAGCGAGAGAGAGAGTTTAAGAGTAGAAAAGATTGATTACCTTCAGACTAAGGGAGAGGGGAGGGTATTATAGATCTGGGAATCGGTTAGAATATCGATATAAATCTGTTATCTTTTATACATCCCCCCCTAAAAGATCGAATCAGTTACTCTCTTACTGGGGATAAGAGATTTGACTTACAGTCCTACTCTCCTACTGGGCCTAGTTGCTTTCGATGGGCTTGGAAGCGGGTCATGTCTTGTTATCGAGCCTGAAGAAGGCCTGAACCTGTTAAGGAAGTCCATTACCGATTTTCTCGGCTTTTGGAAAGTAGTTTGTCTTGTTTCGGAGTTCTGGGGTACTATCTCGACTTTCAGAAATGATTGAAGATACCTACAACTTGTTCGGAGCTTCTGCAGGCAGTGGATATTTTCCTTAACTTTTCCAAAATTTTCTGGAGTTTCCCAGAATATTTTCTGATTTTAATGATTTACTCATGAATTAATAATTGTTTATTTTTGAACTTTTAATTATTTTCCGATTTTAATAATAAGTATTTGGAATTTCTAATTAAATTTTCGAATTTTAAATGTTTTTTTGGGAAATTTAATCAATTATAAACCTGATGTGGCGAAATCCCATGCACTGGTCACTCACACTTTCGCAGATTTGGGCGATCAGGCGGATGATTTTAAATCTCAAATGTCGAACTCGTCTCGGCAAGAGGTGGTTCGTCTCGGATCGGAGATATCGAAGGAGATCTCGAAAAAATGTGATCATATCGGATGTTCATTTCCTATACTCAATAAATATTTTTGTAACTAAATAAGTTATTATATGGCCAACACGTTATTTATCATATAAAACACTGTATAATATATTTAATGACATGAATCAATTATGGTAAATCTTCGCAAAATTTAACAATAATATAGAAGAGAATGTAATATAAGTATATAACTAAATTGAATTTGCATTGATTAGAAAAAATGTATTAGTTAATAAACTTACTTAACTTTGCATATACACTAACAATAGCGATATGAAATCCTCACATTATTTTAGCTTAAGGTCCTATATTGAAAGACATGCAAAAAGTAATTTTTTTTTAATATATTCACAATAACATTTGTGTCTATTTCGTCTGATATTCCGCCAATTTCAGCAATATTTCGGCCGATATTTCAGTAATTTCGGCTGAAATCTACACATTTCTGTCCAAAACGATGTAGAGTATAAAATATGTGACTTTGTATCGGTAAGCTAGCCGAAATAAAATTTCGGTCGAAATTTCGGTCGTATTAGAGAAAATTTAAAACAGTGATCAGGCGGTCCAAATTCGCGTTGAGGTAGTGCTTGGTCACCCGATGGATTTGGGCGACTAATGAAGCAGGCGGGTTCGGGTCTTCGTTGCGGGTTTCGGGTCTGCCTGCTCCACTCAAACCTGCTAAAGCACATCTTGGTGTGATCAGGTGGTGGAGGCGCCGCAAACCCCCTAGGTCGGATGACAGTTTTGTCAACCTAGGCTGAGTTTTTCTTTGCCGTCGCCTGTCGACCTCCATTCCTATCTTCGTCGACCTCCTTAGACACCCCATCGACCAACATCTCGTGACCACCACCCCGTCGATCTACTACTTCGTCGACCTAGGGTTTCGGTGACCAACTCCTTCATCGAGTTTGGGTTTTGGTGACCGCTAAGCTCTGTCGACCAACCAGTTCGTCGAGCTAGGGTTTTGGACGACCAAAGTGCTGTGATAACCAACTCCTTCGTCGACAAATCTTCGTCAACCAATCTTCGTTGAGCTAATACCTTGTCGATCAACACCTCGTTGAGCAAGCCTTCCATCTCCCATCGAGCAAGAGTTCCTTCGTCGAGTTGGGGTTTTGCCAACTTGGGAGTATTTGTCGAGTTAGGGTCTTGGCCAAGTTAGGGATTTTGCCAATTTTAGAGCTTTGTTGAGTTCGGCTTAGTTTTAGCCGGCCTAGGGTTTGGGTCGAGTTTAACATGTTGATCTTTTCGGGCGACATCGGGTTTGGTTTGGAGATACTTGAATTTTTGCCTACCAAGTGTTTGTTTTGTGGTCTATCTCAACGAATCGCTCTTTCATCAATCAAGCGTTGTTCACTTGCTTCGTTGATCAAGCATCCCATTGTTCGTTTAGTTGAATCGCTCTTTTGCCGACCAAGGGTTGTGTTGTTCACTTGTCTCGTTGATCAAGCGTTCCATCGTTCGTTTCGTTAAGTCGTTCTTTTGCCGACCAAGCATTGTGATCTTCACTTGTTTTTTCGATTGAGCATTTCGTTGTTGGACGAGTATTCCGTTGATTTAGGTGCTAAGTACTTCATCCGTTGGATTTTGTGGATGGCTCAGATGTTACAATGTGGCAATTTGGTCTTGGCGGCTCTATAAATAAGACAACCCCACCCCTCTTTCTCAAATTTTCTCATTTGCTTCTTCCACACTCTCTAAATTTTTTTTGAGAGCTTCTCTCTAGCTCATGTAGTGGTTCACCGGGCGGTGCTGGCAGTTTGCCTGGTGGTTTGACGGTGATGCTAGAGGTCGTTGTATCTTTGGAGTTCGTGAGAGCTTGGTCAGGTAACTCATTTACAATTTTTATCAGTTATGTCTAGCATTTCTTCAAGCCACTCCTATTCTGTTACGATCTGTTTAGAGGTAGACGATGATGTAGAATATAATTGTTTTACTAGATAGTAGAAGGAGAAGGGCGTGGCTAGTCGTTCCACTATAGTGGAAATAGTTGTTGAGCTGGTGAGGAACTTAGGGAGTGCACTTAAGACACTATTATTTCTAGGTCCTGAGTTGATTGAGTACCCCGAAGTAGATTGGGATTTTCTTCGGAGTATGCTGAGCCAGACCTAGTTCACACAACTGAGACTGACTTTGCCAGCATGATCTTCACGAGGAAGGAGCTTGCCATGATTAGGGCGGCCTTTGAGATTCCTTCCGAGTATGGGTTACTCTTGCCGGATCCCAGAGTTAGGGCGTGCTACGCGATGTCCGACGAATATTTTTTTTCTTCCCATGTGATGCTTTCTATGCGGGCTTCGTCTGTCTCTTCACCCCTTTGTCAGAGAGGTCATGAATTAGTATAGGTCGAGTCTGATGTAGCTTATGCCGAACGCGTGGAGGCACGTAGTGGGATTCATCCTATAATGTCGTAGGCTCGGAGCCGAACCGGGTCTAACTGTTTTAGGCGGTATTTTAAGATCGTCCAGTTGAACATGATGGAGTTACGGTGGTATCTTTATCCTTGTAGTAACCGAGGAGTAATCGATGTTCCTGACTCGATCAAGTGTTAGAGGGAGAAGTTCTTCATCGTTCATAGCCCTGAATCGTAGGAAATTCCCACAACATGGAGAAGGATGGTTCCAACGATGTTGTAGGCGGAACTAGTAGTGACTGCGGTGAAGAAGAGTTTTAGTGACGTTCTTCTCGCACAGAAGACTTTCGCGTGGTGATATATCACTGTGGAAGTTCTCTTCGAGGACCGTCTTAGCCGGGTGGACCCTAATATGATTTACTACTTTCGTTTCCTTTCATACTTTAGTACTTTAGTTGATGTTTTTGTTATTTGCGTTGCATTGTGAGTTCTCATCCCTTTGTGTCTCATTTCACAAGAAAAGTAGGGATGGATTTCGATGACTTGATTGCCAATCGGGTGACCCTCCGCAACAAAACGGCCGACAAGCCTAAGAAGGGCAAGAGGACGGCGAGCCATACCCCTACTTCGAAGACGTCGAAGGATCCATCTGCACCTGCCCCAACTGTTCCGATGAATATGCCTTGGGGAGGGACATCTGACGTTGCTACAGGGGTTCTTCCTTGGCGACTATTGTAGCAGGTGCTACGCCTCTCCCCCTGATCGCCCAGGCTGCGACAATTTTAGCGACGAGAGGGAGATGATTCATGTTCCCAACTGGAGCGTGAAGCAACATGAGAGCTTCCTTGGTAACTCAGCTACTTGCTTGAATAGGATCTACCACCTCCCGACTCTGGCTAATCGAGAGAGGCTGAAGATGGAGCCACCTAAGAGGTTCATTCTGGAGATCGCTATGGTGCAGATGACGGTATGTCTAGTATTTTTGAAGTGACTTCCATATTTCTCTTCGTAGTTCAATGTCTTGAGAGTTTTCTTATTTTAGATGGCTTGTCACTTCGGCTACTTGATTTATTTTTATGCCGCAGAGGAGAAGAAAGGTGAGGGCGCAAGTCTCCCATGTTGAGAGGGAGAAAAAATGGGTCGTCAAGGGGTTCAAGACAGAGTTGGAGGCATCGAAGAAGGGGGATGAGTTACATCTGAAGTTGGACGCGTCGGATAAGAGAGGAGTCACGTTATAAGCTTGAGTCATCGAAGATGAGGGTTGCCGATCTTGTGCCGGAGTTGGACAAGGTGAGGGCTGAGACGGACTTGGTGGTGAAGGCCTCGGAGGCCAAGGTGGAGGCTGATGCCAAGACTAAGCGGCAAAATGTGATCGACAGATCCTACGCCCGGGTTATCTCTCATACAGCTGAGCATATTCCTGGCTGCACCGGAAAAGGGTACCACGTGATGCTCTATCCTAGAGAGGCTCCCAGGGAGGACAGAGATAGGGAGGATGGTGATGAGGGCGGCACTGCCATAGTGGGCACAAAGAGTGACTCGGGGAAGGAGGCAGCTAAGGGCTCCTTGCCCTTAGTCCCGTTGAGGTAGGTGGATACTTGATTCCTCCTCTGAGCTTTAGTTGCTTTAGTTTTTTATTTTTGTAAGATGTCATGTAGCGGACTGGTCACTGCATCCTTGTATCTTCCCTTTTAGTCGATGAAAATGCATCCATGCTTGTCAACACGTGTATCGTTTTGGCGTACTTGGAGCTACTTGTAGTCGTGACATTTTGATGTTTATCTCTTTTGTAATTGTATCCTTTTCCTTGTTGACGTTGAGAAAACTCTTTGGTCCTTATTGGCAGATGGTTGCGTATGTCTGGGGAATCCACAAGGTTGAGCAACTTCGCAATAGGTTACGCATAATGAAATTAGCGTTCGATCACTTGCGCGACCAGTCAGAGGACGAATTGTAGCAAACGCTTCGTCTCAAGGCAGTATTAGTTGAGAGGGACCCTGAGCTAACCCTTCTGCGTGTCGATCTCCTCGTCAGCATGTCCTTACTCCCCGAAGTGACGAAGGACAATGTTGGGGAGTGTGCTCTTCTTAAGGAGGTGCTTGTTGAGAAAGATTTGGAGAAATGTCGTCTTCAAACGAAGCTTGGGGGTTACGCACAGCTAGCACTCGCGTACTGTTAGTGTTAGAGCGGGAGCGACTGTTGGTGGAGCCGGGTCGACAGCTGGAGGAGCGGTTTCGATTGCACGAGTGGCCCTTCAGTATCCTGGTGATGCCCAGAGCGAGGCAATCGTGTTTTCAAGTTTGGTTTCTACCAGCAGAGGGTTGCGTGCTGTAAATCCTGTTTCCGTTAGTATGTATTTTTTTTCAAGTATTTCTCCGTATTTTAAATTCTTAATATCTTTTAACTATTTTCTTAATTGATTATTTTATACAACTATTTTATAAAAACCCAATTGTTCTTATAAGCCAACTTCTTATTTTATTTTATTATTATGAGCTCAATTTTTGTTATAAGCCCAATTTTATAATTAAATTATTAGAGTAATTTGAGCCCATAGAGCAAGCCCATCCCCTATTGGATCTTGATCCACTAAACCAAACCCAACCCCATTTGTTGACCAGATCAACAAATTCCCAAAATATCTCCTGATCACTCTCATCTCCTGTAACCCCAAAATTAAATCTCTATCAACTAACCCTAAAATCCCTCCTCTTTTATTTGGTTGTTATAACAAATTTTTAATCACCTTTAATTCTCCTCCACACAATCAGTCAATTGATCCCGTAACCCCCTCCTTCCTATAATCCCTCTACTCCTTATTATTATATTATCATTTTTTTATACAGTCAATAGATTGTTTTATCTCACTCTCTCTCTCCCCGTACTCTCTCTCCTTCTCTGTTTAAACCCAAACAAAAAAAAACAAAAAAAACCCCAAAACTCCCCCCAGCGTCATCTTCCTCCTTCCACTTCCCACTCACTCCCTCTCTTCGTTCTCCTTCAACCAAAACCAAACCCAAATGCCATCTCCATCTCCGCCACCGTACCACGAAACACCCCCCCTGTCGTCTCCAACCGCGAGACCCCCGAAGCCCCGACGAGTTTCCCCTCGAGCGCTACCCTCTCGCTCAACACTGCCTTCCCCCTCACCTCTGCCATTACCGAAATCGAACCCATTTCCCCCTTGCCTCGTCAACTTCCGCCTCACGAGCACTTCCTGCTTGCATCGCTTGCGCCTCCGTCGAACCCCGTTCACCCCATCGTCCTCCTGCTCGACACCTTCGAGCTCGAACCCATCGCCTGCACCCCTTCATTTTCACCTCGCCACCACCTCGAGCCCCTCCGCTGTCCCTGCAACCACCGAAGACCCCCTCGTCGTCGCCATTGATGTCCAGAACCCCCGCCAATCTTCTCCTCTGTTTTTTCACCGAACAGAGAACCCCTGTGTCTCTTTCTTCCGCCGTCGCTTCCCGACCAGCAGCCTCGCCGCGGTGTCGCCGTCCCCGCTCGCTGCATTCGTCGCAACTCTCCCGCGCTCTCTTTCTCTCGCTCTCTGTCGAAGGGAAGGAGACGCAGTGTGAGTGGTTATTTTTGCCGTACCGTGTTTTGGTGTAGCGAATCCCACTTGGTGTATGCTGTTCTGGCCCCCGGTCCGGTGTAAGGAAGGGATCCTATTGGTTGGGTTGGCTGTCCCGTGTTCTGGGCACAGCGGATCCGATCGATGTTCGGTGTTTTTTCCCGATCTGCTATGGGGATTTCTTTGCTGAGTTGCTGACTTTATTGCTTGGACTTTCTTGCACGTATTTCGCACGTAATTTTCGGAGTTCGCCGATTATTCTCTTTTGAATCGTCAAAAATGCAAGTATCTCTTGTACAAATTTGTTGTTCTAGTACAAGCTTTTTGCATAAATACCGCAAGTATATTTCTTGATTCTAATTCGCATTCATAAGTCGAATTTAGTCTTTTACTATACAAAATCTATTCATCCCGTATTCACATGTGATTGTGAATACCTTGTTGCCATATGCATGAAATGAACACAAATTAATAAACACACAAATATATATACTTTTAGAGCTATACATGATGATGTGAATGATTATTTTTACCCCTGATAATAATTTGAATGTCGTTAAAATGTTTTAAAAATTTTGATTAAATTTTATACATGTCATCAATCACTTTGTAGTTGCATTATTGTTTTATATAATCCTAAAATACTGTTGACCCATATTTGTAATAAAAATTAGACCTGACATTAAGACTACATGTTTTTGTATCTCATGACTTAGAACTTACTCCATGCATAATTCCTTGATGTTCCCTGTCCATATCTTGACATCGTTCTCATTGCATTATGATCATGTTAAATTGAAATAAAAGTAATAAGCTGGGGTATAAGGGAAAAGATTTAAGTAGTGGGCAATATAGAAGAGCGTACTCGGACGGGAGCTCGTGGTTTCTCGATGCAAGTTGCAAGTTTGTGAATTATATGTCTATATGTTTCACGCTACATGTTTACACTATGTTTGACTCGATATGTTTCACGTTATATGTTTGCACGTATCTCGATACAAGATACAATTGATATGTTTTTCCCGAGTACATGACCTATAAAACCCACCACTAAGTCTAAACGCAACTGATTGTAAGTAACAACCATGTAGTAAAAAGATGGATGCATGAAGTGCTACCTAGATAGGATCAAACATTAGACATAAGATTAACACGTGCACTTGCATGATCCAATTACATGTTACATGTTCATGTTGACTTGATACTTGTTAACTTGATTACTTGTTTTACATGCCACTTGTTTCATAATGCCTTGTTCATAATCATGTTCGTATATTGCACTTCCCCTATTTCCCTACTCTCGATTCCTTGCTCTTTTCCTGTTTTTATTTTGTTTTGTTTTGTACCTATTCCCCTTAGCTTGTACCGCTTGCGGCCCGTGACTTGTATTAACGGGAGTCTTCTTGTTTCCTTTTTCTTTTCTTTTTGCAATCATGTACTTGCAGGCCCGAATGGAAAGTTACCAGAAGGTGTTGCTGATCAAGTGTTTTAGACTTATTGTTTATCATGTTATCTTTAGTTTATATTTTATTTCATGCAACTCTTTATTGTAATCCGGGCTTGTTTGACCCGTAATTATTTGTATTTCCCAGTTGTTGGTTATGTTATGGACTATGTCTTGAACTTTTATTATCATATTGTGATTTTACATGCCTGCGTGGTTTATTATATTATCTTGTTGTTGAGTCTACCTGTATAGCTTATGAATGGTATATTCGCATCATTCGCTTGGCCCAGTCACGTGCCCGAATTCCCGTATTTTGGGAAGCGGGGCATGACACATGCGTCAGGTTATGGTTTCCAGACTCTGTCCGCGGGGTTGGCATTACCTACCAAGAGTTCAAGTAGCCCAAGAGAGGTGGTGTCTGGCAGAAGGCCTACGAGGAGGATTGTGTCCCTTAGAAGGAACACCCCTCGCCCACGCAGCCGGAAGAACGGTCTGTAGATCATCTTGCAAGACTACTATGTCGCTTAGCATTTTGGTAAACTTTTGTAGTGATGCTTTTACTTGAAGTTGCAGACTCATTGTAATTCAGCAGTTGTAACAAGGTTCATAGTGTTGTGTTTGTAAACTTTGGTAGTGATATTGGATCCAAGATATAGATTTGTTATAATTCAACAGCTGTAAAGAAACTTGATTATGTGATAAAATTTCTTTTATATGCTTGATCATTGTCATGTAATTCGTCGTCTTAGGGGTTAGCTAGATGCAGAGCAGTTCTAGGAAAGAGTTTGATTCCGGACTTAGCGCTTTGTACTTAGCTAGTTGTAGAAGCAACTCTAGAATGGAGTTGAAATCCGAACAACATGCGATTTTGTGTTTAGCTAGTTGTAGGACCAACTCTAGGGAGGAAATGGATGTTGAACTCATTGTAAGAAGTTAATGAGTTGTCTGGAGGCGCTTGAGTGAAGAGCGAGGGATTGAACCCATTGTATGGAGTTAATGAGTTGTTTGACTGAGCTCGAGACATTGAACTCGTATGGAGTTAACGAGTTGTTTGACGGATGTCGAGCAAAGAGCGAGGCATTAAACTCGTTGAATGGAGTTAATGAGTTGTTTAACAGAGCTCGAGCAAAGATCAAGGCATTGAACTCGTTGTATGAAGTTGAATTGTTTAACGGAGCTCGAGTGAAGAGCAAGACATTTAATTCGTTGTATGGAGTTAATGAGTTTTTGATTGAGCTCGAGCAAAAAGTGGAGCACCGAATTCGTTGTATGGAGTTAACGATTTATTGACATAGCTTGTGTGGAGAGCAAGGCAAGGAACTCGTTGTATGAAGATGGAGCTCGAACGAAAAGTGGGGCGTTGACTTGTAGTTAATGAGTTGTTGATGGAGATCGAGTGAAGAGCGGGTCACCGAACTCGTATGGAGTTAACGAATTGTTGACGGAGCTCTAGTGAAGAGTGGGTCACCGAACTCATTATATGGAGTTAATGAGTTGTTGACAGAGCTCGAGCGAGAAGCAGGTCATCGAATTCATTGTACGAAGTTAACGAGTTATCAGAGGAACTCGGAAGAGGAGTTGAGCTGGACTCGTTGCTTGGAGCTACCAAGCAGTCGGTGTTCCGAGTCTTCTTGATATGAGCTACGAAGCAAGTTGTCGGTGTGCCAAGTGAAGTCTCTTGTGCTTGTTCAGCGTTGAAGTAATTTCATCCTTGTTGCTGACAAGTGGTCGTGTACACCGAATGAAGTCATCAGGACATCGAACTTGCTTTCCTTTGCAACAAGCAGTGCTTGACGGAGTTGGGGCTTGTCTGTTTTGTACTTTAGCTAGTTGTATGAACAACTCTAGGAAAGAGTTGGACTTCAAACTTGCTGAATGGGTCCTCCAATGAATTGTGAGAGTCGCCTCCAGTGGCGAGTTGAGCTCCAAACTTGCTTGCTTGCAGGTTTTGTAGAGCAACTACAATCCACGGTTATAGACCTCTAATTTGTCTGTAAGAGTTTTAACAAATTTCAGGAACAGATCAAATAGAGAGTTGAGCTCTGAACTTGCTTCTTCGCAGGTTACTAAATCAACTCCGAGCCATAGGTATGGATTCTGAACTTGTTGTTTTAGGGATTTAACATGTTGCATGAGCAAATCAATAGCGAGTAGAGCTCTGAATGTGTTTGCTTGCAGGTTGCTAGAGCAACTCCGAGCCAGGATATGAACTTCGAACTTGTTGTTCAAGGTTTTGACAGGTTGCAGGAGAAGGTCGAATGGCGAGTTAAGCTTTGAACTTGCTTCGTTGCAAATTGCAAGGAGCAACTCCGAGCCATGGAATGGGCTCCAAACTCGTCTTATGAGGAGCTTCTAATGAGTTTTTTGTGCCATTTCGGCTTGGCACTTAACACATTATATGCATCCATAGAGTTGTACAAGAATTTTGCAAAAAAATAAATGGCAAATTTTTATTGAAAAATAAAACTAAGAGGCTACTATAATGACTGGCCTTTATTATATGCAGTGACCGATATTGAAAAATAAAACTAAGCGGCTACTCTATATTACAAAATATTGAAAATATATACATGAGAGGGCGTTAAGCACCCTCATTAAAGTTCATGAGGTGTTCCACATTTCAAGTCTCTGTTGATATCTCCTTACCCCCCGGGCCTTCAAGTTGATGAGCCACTAGGCGAGCAACTTGGTAGACCTGGTCTGAAGTTGGTTGCTTTGGAGTGAGTCTCCCCTTGTTTTACAGAGAGAATGGGATATCTTCAAGTTCGCCAATGTGTTGTTGGACTATTTATTTCTGTTGAATGAGCGGAGTGGTTTCAGGCCGGAGATTGCTTCGCAAGTTTGGAAGCTCTTGGTTGGATAGTCTAAGGCGGTACCTTCAAGCTCATTTTCGGGCTTGGAGTTATTATGATTGCTTTCTGGCGGTAGGTCTATGGCATCGAGGGGGAGAACCGAGCCGCCATTGTAATGGTTAAGCGTTACATGTTGGCTCCCTACAACTTGGCCTACGCATGCTGTTGTTGGGAACTTCATTTTCATGTGGTGGGCAGAAGCAACTGCATGAAAGGCCATCATGCTAGGACGGCCAAATATTGCGTCGTATGCGGCTCTGACGTCGACTACCATAAAGTCCAGCATTTCTGTTCGAGTGGTTGGAGCCTTTCCTGCTGTCACATCGAGTATGACGATTTCTTCGACTTGAAAGGAGACACCGGAGAATCCGGAAAGTGTATAACCGGCTGGCTTGAGTCGATCTCGGAAGAGCTTGAGACCATTGAATGTGTTCATGAAGAATGTCTTTACCGAACTATCATTGTCCACCAGGATATGGCATACCTCATGATTCACCATGCAAAATCTTATGACCAATGCATCATAATGAGTTGTTCGAACACCCTCTAAGTCGTCGGAGAAAGAAATTGGGACCCCTATTCTTTTGGTCTGGAGAATGTTATGCACTGAGTTTACCTCTTGGACGAAGGCTTTGCGGGAGGAGTTGGACTCTCCCCCCATTGGTCCTCCGTTGATGGAATGGAAGACTGTCATGCGCTCTTGAGTGTTGGGGATTCGTAGGGCTTCTCTTGATGCTTATTAGCCCCCCATGTCGAAGGGATCACGACGTTGTTTTGATGGACGAATTGGGAGAAATAGCCCTGGCGAATCAGTCCTTCAAGTTCTTCTTTGAGGACATGATAGCTGTCAGTGGCGTGTCTATGGTCTCTATGAAATGCGCACCACTTGTTTATGTCTCTTCTCTTGCTGGTTGTGGTCATCTTGGGGGGAGGGTGGATTATTCATTCCTTTTCAATTTCTATGAGGATGGCTGATGCGCTTCTGTTAAGAGTAGTGAACTTATCGAAGCGTGGTGCCGAAGGAGGCCAACGTTGAGTTGCATCGTCTTTCTGAAACTTTCTAGGTCCTTCCTCACTGGTATTCTTATGTTTGTTCCCGGAAGATGGATCCTTCTGGCCTTGAGGATGAAGGGTCCTCAGCTCTGATGTACTAGTCACTCCTTTCCAGGAGCTCAATGAAATCTTTAGGCGGCTTTTTTGCAGGGGAGGCCTTCAGGTCCTTGTGGGTGATGTTGTGGAGGAATGTGGTAGCTGCTACTGACGAGTCCAGGGAGATGGACCTCGCCTCGGCTGTGAGGCGCTTAACAAAGTCTTTTAGCAGCTCCCTGTCCTTCTGTTTTAATTCCAACAAAAAACACTTATTTTTAAGCCTTGCAACTAGTGAAAAGTCCCTCGAGTTCGAAGAAAGAGAATATTGACTCTGGAATGAGGTGAGAGTACCATTCCCATGCTGATCCCTTCAAGGTTGCATGGAATGTTCGGCATAGGAGTGCATTAATGGTGTTGTAGATCATCCTGAGTTTTAAAACTCTCAATATGATCGACCGGGTCAAATTCACCATCATAAGATTTAAACTGGGAAGCTTTGAAGTTCTTGGGAATGGGTGCACTGAGGATGAATTCACTGAAAGGAGGTCGGCTGGGGCGGTAAGCCCTATTGGAGCGGTCCTCTTCATGCTTTATCTGCTCCAGGCGATCCGCTACTTTTTGGATGTGGCAAAGGACTTGGTCGTCCTTCTCCTTGGATCTAGTTGAGCGTTGGACACTCCCTCTTTTGATGGAGTAGAGTGGCATCTCCACAAATGTCGACCCTGATCAGGAGTACCTTGGATGGCTTGGAGGATGTCGTGTTTGAAGTTTTCAAGTTCGGCCCTAGTGAATGGGGTCTCTGTCTTTGTCTTTCTCATGAAGCTTTCGACTCTCATGAGTCAGACTTCTTTCTTCTCTGCGCCCCTATGAAAGGAACACCTTGATCTCTGGCTTTGAGGAGAGTTTCTTCTCCGATTTTCCTGATGTTATGAACATGAATCAAATCTTATGAACATGATTCCCTGGAAGCGATGTGTTGTGCCTGCCTCCAGGTGCTTCGAAAAATGTGCAAGGGGCGTCACACCGGCGCTCGAGTGCGGTGAAAAATGGGCAAGCGTTCCTACACCAATCTGGACATGTGCGGGTTAAGAAGCTAGTCCAGAAAAATATGCTTAGGTTAACGACTTGGACTATATGAACATTGACAGGAAAATGCATAAAACTAGTAGATACCATGATTAGAAGGAATATTAATATAGCTTGTTTACAAGAAACAAAGTAGGTAGGGGAGAAAGCTAAAGAGATAGATGGTTTTAAATTATATTATACTGGTAAAATTAGAAATAGAAATGAAGTAGGAATATTACTAGATAAGAAATTCAAAAGAGATTTAGTGGTTGTTAATAGGAAAGGGGATAGAATAATACAAATTAAGCTTGTATTAGGGGATAACATAATTAATATCATTAGTGCTTAAGCACCCCAAGTAGGATTAGATGCACAAGCTAAAAATAAATTTTGGGAAGATATGGATGAGATAATTCAAGCAATACCCTTAGGTTAGAAATTATTTATAGGAGGAGATTTCAATGGACATGTAGAAAAGATAATATGGGTTATGAGAGGGTGCACGGAGGACATGGATTTGGAAATAACAACAATGGTGGAGATGCTCTATTAGATTTTTGCGGCTTCGTATGATCTTATACTAGCAAATACTTATTTTAGGAAGAGAGAGGACATTTGATAACCTTTAAAAATGGGGCAAATATGAATCAGATTAACTTTTTCATCACTAGAAAGGTGGATCACTTGATATGTAAAGATTGTAAAGTTATACCGGGAGAGTGTTTAACCTCATAACATAGATTAATGGTATTGGATGTTAAAATTGGGAAACACATGTGCAAGGAAGAGGACTAGGAACCCAAGAATTAGGTGGTGGAACTTGAAGGGGGATAAACTAGAAGTTTTTAGAGATAAAGTCCTTAAAGAAGCATCATGAAATTGGGAAGGGTAAACAAATATGATTTGGACTAAAATGGCTAAGTTCATAAAAGAAATTTCAAAGGAGATACTTGGAGAATCTAAAGGTAGAGAGTTGTTAAATAAAGAAACATGGTGGTGGCAAGAAGAACTCCAAAATATTATGAGAGAAAAAGATCAGCCTTCAAAATATGGCAAAAGAATAGAAATGAACAAGATTTAGAGAGATATAAGACCGTTAGAAAAAAAGTTAAGAAAGCGGTAAGAGATTCAAAAGAAAAAGCTTATAATAATTTATACACAAAATTAGAAACAAAAGAAGGAGAAAGTAAAATTTATAAGCTTGCTAAACAAATGGATAGAAAAACAAAAGATCTGCATACAATTAGGTGTATAAAGAGCGAGGACTCAAAAGTCTTAAGTCAAAGACGAGAAAATTAAGGAAAGATGACAAAATTACTTTGAGAAGTTATTAAATAAAAAGGTTGTGGACAACTTAAATATAGAGGACTCGAGGGAGTGTCGAGAGCATGTGTTTTTTCGTAGAATTAGGACCTCGGAGGTTCGAAATGCTCTAGTAATGATGAAAATAGGAAAAGTTTTAGGTTACTCATTGAATTTTGGAAGTGTCTTGGGAATGTAGGAGTGGGTTGGCTAACAAAATTATTTAATGAAATTCTGAGGACTAAGAAGATGCCCGATTAATGGAGAAAGAGTATTTTAGTACCTATATATAAAAATAAAGGAGATATATACAAAGTTGTTTAAACTACCAAGAAATTAAATTAATGAGTCATACAATGAAATTTTGGAAAAGAGTGATCGAACATAGACTGAGACTAGAAACTACAGTGTCTGAGAATCAGTTTGGGTCTATGCCTGGGAGGTCAACAATGTAAGCAATTTATGTACTGAGGAGACTTATGGAAAATATAGGGAGAATAAGAAAGATCTACATATGATTTTTATAAATCTAGAAAAAGCATATGAGAAAGTTCCTAGAGACATGGTATGGTGGGTGTTAAATAATAAAAGAGTAACTATTCAGTATATTAAGGTAATTAAGGATATGTATGAAGGGGCAACGACTACAATTAGAACAACTACAGGAGAGACTAGCGATTTTTCTATTACAGTATGTTTACACCAAGGTTCGACTTTAAGCCCCTACTTCTTTACTTTGGTTATGGATGAATTGACGCAAGGATTTCATGATAAGGTGCCTTGGTGTGTAGTTTTTGCCGATGAAATCCTCTTAGTGGACGAGACTAGAGCAGCAGTCAATGCTAAATAAAAATTGTGAAGAGAAACTTTGGAAGCTATAGGATTTAGGATAAGCAGAACTAAAACAGAGTATATGGAGTGTAATTTTAGTAATATTTGGAACAAAACTGAGGAAGTAGTGAAGCTTGATGGCTAAGAGATACATAAGAGAGACCATTTCCGATATTTAGGCTTGATTATACAAAGAGATGAGGAGATTTGTGAAGATATTATACATAGGATCCAAGCAGGGTGGCTTAAGTGGAGAAGTGTCAGTGATATTTTGTGTGACCAACGTGTATACCTTTGAAGTTGAGGGAAAAGTTTTATAGGACGGTTGTTAGACCATCAATGATGTATAGAGCAGAGTGTTGAGCAACAAAGAAACATGTCCAAAAAACAATTGTAGCGGACATGAGGATGCTAAGATGGATGTGTGGTAAAATAAGAAAAGATAGAATTAGAAACAAACATATATGAGACATGTTAAAGGTAGCTCCAACCCAAGATAAGTTAAGAGAGAATCGCCTCAGGTGGTTTGTATATGTCACAAGCAGACTTAGTAGTGCCCCCGTTAGAAAGAGTGATTTAATAAGTATTGATGGTAGAGTTAGGGGTAGAGAAAGACCTAACTAATTTTGGTGGAAACAGTGTAAAAAGATATGATAGCTTGTGACCTTACAGAAGATATAGCGCAAAACCAAGCAGAATGGAAAATCATGATTCATGTAGCCAACCCCAACTAGTTGGGAAAAAAGCTTTGCTGTTGTTGTTGTTTTTTTTGTTTTTGTTGTTGTTGTTGTTGTTTTTCTGATGTTATGAACGGGAGGCCTCTCCCTGGGCACGCCTCTCATTCAAACGGATCCAGAGTTCGGACCCCTGTTGTCTCGAGTTGATAACTTGGTGGAGGTCTCTAACCCCTGGGGACCCTTGAGGGCATCGAGTGGCTGGCAGTAGTATGGACTGAGACATGGTCGTGTAGAGAGTGTTGTTCATGACATGGTTCTTGAAAGCTTTGTTGGAAACCTCTCAGTGTATCTCCGTTGGGAGGATCTTGATTAGACTATTGGGGCTAATCCTGCTGATGAGAAGGAATAAGGTCCTCCACACATGTAATACCCTGCAAAATAGCATATGGCTATTTTTGCATAGTAATCCGTGCACAGTCAAGATTTGTACACGATTACATATTTTCCTAATAATCATCAGTTTCAATTGAGAGATTTCATATGTATGAGCTGTTCTGAACCCGATAAGACAGACTCGGGATATCTTCTTGATTAAACTATGAATTTGTCCCGATTGTTTTGACAAAACAATTTTCGGGAGAAAATAATAAATTCTATATATTTTTATTTTCATTATATTGGTTATTTTTAAACTAAGTTGGTGCATGTATTGAATGTGGATTCTATTGTGCACTAGGGTTAGGGTTAGAATATGGTGACCAAGGGTTCCTTGACCTAAGCTAGGGTTAGGAACCCTACCATCATTTGATCATGGCTTGGATCTTGATGAAGATCCAATGGTGGAAACAATTCACCATGTGTGTTGACATCATGGAGAATGAGAAGCTTTCAAGAACTTCCAAGAAGCTTCTACTTGTATGTGTTGGCACTCATCTCACCCACACATCTCCATCCACTTCACCCTACTTAATCCTAGCCCCCCATTCCCCATCTAGTTGGCCGGGCCATCCTCCAAAAACCCTAACTCCCATTTTTCTATAAAACCCCCATTTCCACTCACTCTCTCATTCTTTCATTCCTTCACTTTGTTCTTGTTTCAAAAAAAAAGAGTAGAAAGGTGGGGTCTTTGAAGTAGAGAAGGAGAAGATAAAGATAGCAACAACTACACCTTGGGTTATAGAAGATCAAGTGAGAAAGGGGAAGCAAGCAAGCAAAGCTATAAGGAGGAGTCTTCTTGCAAAAACTGGGTGATACTGTAACTCTAATTTTAGTTTCTTTTTGTGTATATGTGAATTTTGCATTTGTGGTAGTAGTTAAGAAAGAAAAAAAAAATTGATTGCCTTATGTGAATATTAACATGCTAAGAAAAGATAGTTGTGTGGTAGAACAACTCTTTTTCAAGACTCCTTATTAAAGAACATGTTCTTGATGTGTAGTTTGAGAATTTCTACTTCATGAATGTTTTGGAATCTTGAACTCAAACTTTTAGGACTTGTTGAGCTATGTATCTAGAGCTTCCATGATTATTTTCATAATATTTGGAGTCCATTTGATAACCCAAACACCAGCTTAACTTTTGGACAGAGAGCAGCCGAATGAGCTGCGGTTGTGTGGAATTTGCTGTCTCTCCGAAACTGTAACTCAGTATTGGGTGGGTATTTTGAGCTGAAAATTTTTGTGGATACTCTTGTATGTGTCTACAACCATATTCGTAAATTTCATACTTTTCTGAGATCATTTGATGCCTCAAAAAATTTGTAAGCTACGACTGGTCTGGATGTTAGAACTGAAGCTGGCTGTTTCTAGAATAAAGTTCACATGGCCATAACTACTTGTGTGTGTATGATATTTCTATGAAATTTTTGCAGTATCTTGTGGTAGGAGTCTATTTCATGAATCTCAAAATTTAGAATTTTTAGATAGCATTTGATCAAGTTTCAAAAATAAATCGTATATAGTGGTATGGACCCTGTTTGAAGCAGCAGCTAAAATTTATGCTATGTTTGAGGAGTCATAACTCTTTGTGTAAGATAAATCTGGATGTAAATTTTGAACACAATGGAATGGTATATGTTTGGATTAATAATCTCAAATTTCATGAGCTTTGGACTTAAGGTTGACTTTTTATTGAATTTCAAAGTGGACCAGGTTCAGCCTAGTTCAGATTGACTAGTCTGTAAAGATATATAGTTCTGGAATTATTGTTAAGAATTTGGAAGGTTGATCAACTAAAGATTTGTAGTGGGGAGTCATTGCTTTCCAAAACATCCGGAATATTGTAATTACAGTTTGTAGGTTGAAAGTTATGATTTTCCAAAGACTGAGGCAGATCCAGTCTTAGTTGAGACATTGTTGGTTAAATAAACCAATTCCTCTCTGTTTGTGCACCTGATGGAATTTGGTATTTTTGATGACTTTAATGATTGAATCTGAGAATGTGTTCAACTGAAAAGTTGTAGTAGACACTCCCACCATTCCATAGAAACTAAAATTGAGTAATTCCGATGAGTGAGCAAATTTTTATGATATGGGAAAAGTGCAGCGAATGCATGAAGGAACGTACAGTTGAGAGTGTATGAGGTTTTTATAGTATCAAGATGATTGAATTTGAGAAAATGGTTAACTGAGAGTTGTATCCTAGGGTCTTAGCTTTCCGAAATGTGTAATAACATGAAATTCCGAATTGTGTGCTGGAAGTTATGGATGTTGCAAGTTCAGCAACTTCTTGTTGGATCGGACTCCAAGCATGTATTAACTCGGGAGACTTAAGTTCTTCAAAGAATTTGAGGGAGATGTCAACTGGGGGATTGCGGTAGATTCTCCTACCCTTCTAGAAAACTTGATTTTTTTAGATTCCGACGAGTGTATCTTGGGTCACAGCTACTGTTATTTCTTGAACTACTTTTATCGGACAATTGATGAGGAATCCTCTGCATACCATAGTGTGGTGATCATGAGCTATCGAGTTTTGAAGGATGTTTTAAGCACTTTATTTGGGACTTAGACAAGTTCCTGTACCTAGTACTCATGGTGGACACGAGTGAGTTGGGAGATAGCTATGGCCGATTTACAATTGGTGTCTCAATGCCTGAGTCTGTCAATGATCAGAATTGGTGGTTATGTGTGTGCTTACCTTCATTCAAATTATATTGCATCTTTTGGGCACCGTTGGACAACTCACTGAGGGTCATGAGCTGGGGTTATCAGTCGATGATCTGTGAAGGTATTAGGAATCAGTGGATGTGATTCCCATGATAATTGTTATTTTGACAGACCAGTTAGGCTCGACATTGTTTGATCGACACCGAGTATGATTTGGGTAACAACATGTTTTCAGTAAACTGCATTGATTAGGTTTCCTTTGTTGTTTCGCTTGAAGACCGAATTGGTGTTATGGGTGATTCCCTGCTGCTTCCCTAGTGCTAGAATCGTAAGGCACTGATTTACAGCGATTTTTACCAATATCAGATACCAAATGACATTGGGGAATAATTTTTCAATCCAGTTTATTACGTTGTGCATGACCTAATTTAGGAGTACAATGCTTCCAAAGAAGGAACATATATCCTTTATAATAAGATAATCCTTTTATGTACATGACATGCTTTTAAAGGGAGAGGTATCCCCCAGTCCACTTAGTTATCCTATTACTTACAAAGAAGTTGAGTAGCAGTTGGTGATTCTGTGATGAGGACTCATCATAAATCCCTCAAGTATCGTCATGGACAAAGCCATGACATAGAAACTTAATTTGCAATGAATTGACTAAATTTCATAAATAGATTATTATTAGAGTAAGGAAGGATTCATGTAGCCGACCCCAACTAGTTGGGGAAAAGGCTTTGTTGTTGTTATTGTTGTAATAGAGTAAAAGAAGGGTGTAACCCCTGTTTCCTGTATTTGTATTTTTCTACTGTATTTCCATTCCTTGTACTCTATCCATTAATTTGAGATCTGTATTTTTGTTCCAGTTCTAATAAAATCATTCATTTGTTTCGACTCAATTTTGTGCCAATACTTATTGCAATTTCATTGTTCTTATTTGTTCTGATTTGTCGTTCATCATGAAGAGTTGACTGTCTCACCTCATCTATTTCATTTTCCCTAATTAGAGTGAATTTTCACTCAATCTCCTTTTGGATCCTACTCAACCCTCTATCCAATAAACCACAACCCAAAATCCTACTATTTAACCCCTTAACCAAATTAATCCTAACCCTAGCCTAATCACTGTTCTACCCTAATACATAGTAGCCGCCTCCCTCGTCTCCTTCTTCCTCCGCTCTGCCCCGAAAACCCAATTCCCGCACCTCTTCGCCTCCCTTCCGTCGTCTCCCTCACCATCTTACCGTCGTCTCGACCTCCCCCTTGCTTCCCCATCGTCTCCACTCCATCGGAACCCATCCTTCGCCATTGCCGAACCCATATCACTTCGACCCTGGTGTTCCTGGTCGACGTTTCCCCTACCTCTACTCATCCTCTTCATCGCCTCACCGTCGTGACCTCCCTGTCGCCTGCCACCCACGACATCCAGATCCCCCAAGCCCCCGCCATTGCTTTATTTTTCCCACCAAGAACAGAGCCACGCCGCCACAGCCTTCTGCGTCGAGCTTCCCTCGACATCGTCGTCGCGACCGCACTCCCACTGTCGCCGCTCGTAGTCGCCATCGGAACTCTCTCCCTCTCTCTGTCGCTGAAGAAGAAGGAAGGTGAAAGAGCTGTTTAAATCTCATCCATTGGATCACATCAAGATCCGAGCCAGATCTTGATCATCACCATTTGATCGGATCTCAGCCCTCCATTAGCAGATTTGATCAGATCCGATCTGAGTTGTCCGTTGGTCAGATCTTGATCACCATCAAGATCTGTTTCGGGATCCGTTCACGTTATTCTTTCGTCAGATTCATCGTCTACATCCCAAGGCAAGTATCTTCTTGTACAACTTATTATTCTAGTACAAGCTTTTCTTAGAAAATACTGCAAGTAGGTTGTAGTTGTGAACCCCCGTTGGCTTATCAGTTGATGATGTCATTTTACGCCTTATCAATTATATGTTCTAAGGGGCACAACCTTTTGTTGATACATTCGTTCACAAATAGTATAATTTTGATACATTTCATTCAAAAAGTGTCTTATTTGTTTTGTCCTGTCTTGGCTTGCTGTTTCGACCCCGAAAAAATCAGAATCTGAACTTGAGTCCTGAATATAAAACTTATTCTAGATGTCTAATTTACTACCCTTTTGACGGAATTGAATTCCGAGTTACGGTTTAGGAGATATCACAGTTTTACTACTGCTGTGTCTGTAATCGCAGATTCAAAAAATCTGCTGCACCACTTTGGTTTACAATTATTTTAACTATGCTACCAGTAAGTAAATGACTTGAAATTTTTCATGCTGATACTGGACACCCTAGAGAACATTCCCTAATTTTCTTAGAATTAATTAATGAAGTTTTAAAGTTGTTTCATATGTATAAACTCAGTTTTACAAATTCTAGCTGAACACAAATTCTGTGTAGTTTGCTATTTTGACACATGATGCTACAACTTTTATGTACCTTATTTATATGCGTTGGAACCGGACAGGAGTCTAGTATTTAGACCTTCTGACAGATCCACATTTTCTATCTTGTAACAACGAGAATCACAGTTTTGGTACAGCAACGTCATACTGTCCAGAATTGGTATTCTCGTAGTTCTAGATAATTTTAAATTGTGTTGATCCTCGAATATGCCTTCTAATTATTTTAAACTTGTTCCATATTCTTGATCATGTTTACTTGACCTGTTTCGTACACTTTCATGCTTGTTTGATGAAAATAATAAATAATAAGCCGGAGTTTAAGGGAAAGACCATAGTAGTGGACAATATAGGTAAGTATACTCGGAAGGGGGCCCGCATTTCCCATTTGATACATGCTTCATGAACTAGTTATATTATTATTCGATTCATGAACTAGTATATTATTTGATTCATGAACTAGTATATTATTATTCGATTCATGGACTTGTTATTACTCAATTCATGAACTAGTATATTTTTGATTCATGACTTGTCCTGTTATGACTTTACACATGAACTACTTATATGATTACTCGATTCATGAACATGGCTTGCTTGATACTTGATCCCTGAGTACACCCCCCTATAAAATCCACCACTATGCCTAAACGTAACTAATTGTATGTAGCAACCATTTAGTAAAAGTATGGATGCATGAAGTGCTACATAGATAGAATTAAACATTAGACTTAAGATAAACTAGTCACTTGTACACATTTGATACCCTACTTGAGACTTGTTACTTGAGACTTGTTACTTGTTACTTGACACTTGTACGTGATACTTGTTACTTGATACTTGATACTTGCTACAACTACATGCACACTTGTTACTTGTTCCACTACTTGTACTTGTTACCAAATCTTGTCACTTGAGTTATCTTTCTTGCTATCTAGTTTCTTGAATCCCACTACTTGTTGCATCTCTATTATATTATGTTATACATTCTTGATTCCAAATCTTGTTCAATATTTCTTACACTTGTTTTCATACCCTTACTTGTACTACTTGCGGCCCTAACTTGCATTAAGGGCGTCTTGTTTTCTCTATTTTTTCTTTTTATATTTATATATACAGACTTTGGAGACGAATTGCCTGCTGGAATTGGTGAGCATACGTTCTAGGCTTCGCTTGGGGAAAAGCTGCTTTAATTATTTTGTATATGAGTTATTTATATTTGTTGCTATTTGAAACTTGTAACGGGCTTGTAGTCCCGAAGTTTTATCTTTTCATCTAGATCCGAAAATTATTTGGGATATTTATATTTTGTTTCAATTATTTTCTGTTGATTAATAAATTATTCATGCATGCGTGGTTGTGCATATTTTGTTGTATTCTTGTTATGATGCTGAGTCGATCCTACAGCTCATGAATGATGAAAATCATTCACTGGGCTGTGTCACGTACACGTATTCCGTATTTCTTTTTGGGAAGCGAGACATGACAAGATTTTTAGTGGTATCAGAGCTCAGGTTTGGTTAATGTGTTAGTTTGACTAATCCATTAGACAGACTTGACTCAGTCAGGATTAACTCAACATTAAATAGGCCATGCAATTCCACGAACAATTTGATAATCAACTTGATCTGGACACTAGTCTTATCCCATTCATTTTGATCCCTTCATATTTAATTTTTTGATTCATTGTTTACTTCCATCTCTTACAGTCGTCCTGATTTGTTGATTCCATATTGGGTATAAATTTATTCTTTCCGTACTCATGTTCTTTTGATTCCGGTGCAAGCAATCTCTTATTTCTGCTTGCCTCGTTGATCCCTACTTATTTCAGCTCGTGTGTCATTCATTGCTTTCCGTGCCTTACATTCATCTTCATTTATTGATTCATATTGTGTATCATACTAGTTGTTCCTTCCCTATCTTGTTCTCCTTAAATTCCGGTGCTATCCATTCTTTTCTTCCCGCTTGGTTCGTCGACCGGCATCGGTGGATCTTCAACGACATGTTGCTTATTTAATTCCTATGTTACTGTATATTTTTATGATATATTAATTGTGTAAATTTGCTACACTGCATAATTACTTTTTCAGTCACATTTGCATTGTGCTTATGCATGCATTTCATTCCATTTTTCTCCCTACCTTTATAAATCATTTTCACTACTACTATTTTGTACTATTGTGTTTGATATTTATAATCTATACATCTATTTTGATATTCCATTGTGTGACTTTCAACTCCATTTCTTACAATTCTACTATTTTCATATCACGTATTTCAAAACATAACATCATACTTAAATTAAATGTCGCATATCTCTGTGCATATGGAAGGTTACATCTTCCATTTCACCATTTCGGTGCAACCTAATGTCGAGATGGCAAATATGCAACTCGATGTCAATGGAGGCAAATTGCAACTGGATGTCGGAAAGGCAAAATGTGCAACTGAATATCCAAACGGCGACCTGCAACCCGATGTCGTGAAGGCAAACATGCAACTTGATGTTAATGAGGCAAGATTTTCTACCTATTTGCTAATTGATATTTCAAGAATTTTTACTTATTTAATGGAACTAATGGTAAAGAAATATTTTCTTTATGACATTTTGTTCATACAATTACACTTTATGTTTCCATACAATTTGAACTAGTATAGTTGATTTTACTCTATTTTGTGTTTATAATTTTTTTTTTCATTTATGTTAAGATTGAGTACATCAACTATGGTCTAAGTTTCGTTCTTTTGTGAATTACTATTTATTGCCACCGTTTTCCAATTCTTTAACATTTTAGATTTCTCACTTACTTTTGTTTCCCCGTCCTAATTAATGATTTGACACTTACTTTTGTAATATTTAAAGAACTCCTTTTAAGTCTTTTTGCATATGTATATTTTGGTCTATTTTGCTCGTTACCCTTAATGTGTTTTGATTATAATGTAAACATTCACTAATTATTATATGTCTTTTACATTCATTGTTATTAATATTTACTTTACTTAGCTAAATTTGTTCGTATTTCTATGTATCTTGACTGGTTATTTTTCCAAAACTATTTTTTTTTATATAACCTTTAAAGCTTGTGTTCCTTTGTTATTTGTATGGTTATCAATCTTTTTATATTTGGGTTTTATCTCTTCACTTTTGACTTCTTATTCTATGTGAATAGTCTCCCTGTTTTCTTAAGATTGGGGATTAATGGTGTATTTTGACTTCACTTTCTATTTATAATTGATCGACTATATATATTCCTGTTTGATTTATTTATAGAGTTGATCAGCCAAATTCTTATTTTGTTTTATAATGTTATTATTATTGCTATGGTTTTCGTTATTATCATTGGTATCATTATTATTATTGATATTACCATTGCTATTATTATTGTTGTTTTCATTATTTTATTATTGTTGCTAATATTGAATTACCTTCATACAAAAAAAATGTTGAACCCGAATTATATTCTGTCTTACATTATTATTCTTACCACTATTGTTTATATATATATATATATATATTATTGTTATTATTACTATTATTATTGCATTATTTTCATGAATGTGTTGAATCATATTCTGTCATGTATGTATTATCATTAGTATCGGTATTGTTAACATTTTTAATTTTATTATTATTATTATTACCAGTATGATTATGATGATTTTTATTATTGTTATTATTATTGCTATTATTATTTTTAATATTATTGTTATTATTATTTTATTATTGTTATTACTATTCTATTATTATTTTATTATTAATATTTGTTGTTATTATTATTTTTGTTAAATCCCATTAGTTTTGATCTATAGCATATCTTTTAATTATTTAAACAGAAGCCAAACATTATATTCATTTTGCATTATTTATTTATATCTGTCTTGAGCCCATACTCTCCTTGATTCTGGTGTCTCAGTCATGTCTTCCTGCTCGGTTCGTCGATTGGTATCATGTGGCTTACAGCGACATGATGTTGCTTGGAACATCACCATCGGAGTAGCGCAGCGGAAGCGTTGTGGGCCCATAACCCACAGGTCCCAGGATCCTCTTTTTGCTTTTCCTCCCCTGTGTTGTTCGCTGCCCTCTATCCCTTGCTTTCGTTCTCATCCGTTGACTCATTGTTTGATTCAATCCTTCCTTATCCATTCTCTCTTTGATTCCAGTTCTACCTATCCCTTATCTTGCTTTATTATCTTGTGTTGTTTCTCTCCTTTTGATACTGCTTATTCTCTTTCATGCATTCCATTTGACCTCATTGTTATCCACTTCCGTCTTTTTCTAGTGATGCCACCATTTGGTTCCTTCCCATTAATTCTCTGTTTTGTTACCCTCCCATAAGTTTGCTTTTGCTCTGTCCTACATTCCGCCTCAATTGAATTTCGATGACGAAATTCTGTTGTAAGGTGGGTAGGATTTGTAACCCCTGTTTCCTGTATTTGTATTTTTCTACTGTATTTCCATTTTTTGTACTCTATCCATCAATTTGAGATCTGTATTTTTGTTCCAGTTCTAATAAAATCATTAATTTGTTTCGACTCAATTTTGTGCTAATACTTATTGTAATTTCATTGTTCTTATATGCTCTGATTTGTCGTTCTTCATGAAGAGTTGACCGTCTCACCTCATCTACTTCATTTTCCTTAATTAGAGTGAATTTTGACTCAATCTCATTTTGGATCCTACTCAAACCCGCTATCCAATAAACCACAACCCAAAACCCTACTATTTAACCCCCTAACCTAATTAACCCTAACCCTAGCCTGATCATTGTTCTACCCTAATACACAGTAACCGCCTCCCCCGGCTCCTTCTTCCTCCGCTCTGCCCGAAAAACCCAATTCCCGTACCTTTTCGCCTCCCTTCCGTCGTCTCCCTCACCATCTCATCGTCATCTCGACCTCCCCCTTGCTTCCCCGTCGTCTCCACTCCATCGGAACCCATCCTTCGCCGTTGTCAAACCCATATCACTTCGACCTTGGTGCTCCTCGTCGACGTTTCCCCTCCCTTTACTCATCCCCTTCATCGCCTCGCCGTTGCGACCTCCCCGTCGCCTGCCGCCCACGATAGCCAGAGCCCCCAAGCTCCCGCCATTGCTCTATTTTTCCCACCAAGAATAGAGCCACGCCGCCGCCGCCTCCTGCGTCGAGCTTCCTTCAACGTCGTCGCCGCCTGCCACCAGTTGCCGCCGCGACCGCCCTCCCATTGTCGCCGCTTGCAGTTGCCATCGGAACTCTCTCCCTCTCTCTTTCGCTAAAGAAGAAGGAAGGTGAAAGAGCTGTTTGAATCTCAGCCAATGGATCGCATCAAGTTCCGAGCCAGATCTTGATCATCACCATCTGATCGGATCTCAACCCTCCTTCAGCAGATCTGATCAGATCCGATCAGAGCCGTCCGTTGGTATGATCTTGATCGCCATCAAGATCCGTGTCGGGATCCGTTTCCGTTATTCTTTCGTCATATTCATCGTCTACACCCCATGGTAAGTATCTTCTTGTACAACTTATTATTCTAGTACAAGCTTTTCTTAGAAAATACTACAAGTAGGTTGTAGTTGTGACCCCCCGTTGGCTTATCAGTTGATGATGTCATTTTACGCCTTATTAATTACATGTTCTAAGGGCCACAACCTTTTGTTGATACACTCGTTCACAACTAGTATAATTTTGATACATTTCATGAAAAAAGTGTCTTATTTGGTTTTTGTCCTGTCTTAACTTGCTGTTTCGACCCTGATAAATACCAGAATCTAAACTTGAGTCCTGAATATGAAACTTATCCCTAGTTGTCTAATTTACTACCCTTTTGATGGAATTGAATTTCGAGTTACGGTTTAGGAGATATCGCAGTTTTACTGCTGCTTTGTATGTAATCGCAGATTCATAAAAACTGCTACACCTCTTTGGTTTACAATTATTTTAACTATGCTACCAGTAAGTAAACGACTTGAAATTTTTCATGCTGATACTGGACACTCTAGAGAACATTCCCTAACCTAATTTTCTTAGAATTATAATGAAGTTTCAAACCTGTTTCATATGTATAAACTCAGTTTTACAAATTCTGGCTGAACACAAATTCTGTGTAGTTTGTTATTTTGAAACATGATGCTACAACTTTTATGTATCTTATTTATATACGTTGGAACCGGGCAGGAGTCTAGTTTCTAGACCTTCTGACGGATCCACATTTACTATCTTTTAGCAACGAGAATCACAGTTTTGGTGCAGCAACATCATGCTGTCCAGAATTGGTATTCTCGTAGTTCTTGATAATTTTAAATTGTGTTGACCCTCGAATATGCCTTCTAATTATCATAAACTTGTTCCATGTTCTTGATCATGTTTACTTGACCTGTTTCGCACACTTTCATGCTTGTTGATGATAATAATAAATAATAAGCCGGAGTTTAAAGGAAAGCCATGGTAGTGGACAATATAGGTAAGTGTACTCGAAAAGGGGCACGTGTTTCCCATTTGACACATGCTTCATGAACTAGTTATATTATTATTCGATTCATGAACTAGTATATTATTATTCGATTCATGGACTTGTTATTACTTGATTCATCAACTAGTATATATTTGACTCATGACTTGTCTTGTTAAGACTTGACACATAAACTAGTTATATGATTACTCGATTCATGAACATGGCTTGCTTGATACTTGATCCCTAAGTACACCTGTCACGGCTCGTTTCCCAAAAACACGGAATACGAGTGCGTGACGAAGCCCAGCGAATGATTTTAACATTATCCATAAGCTGTAGGATCGACTCAGCATCACAACAAGAATATAACAAGATATATATACAACCAAGCATGCATGAATAATTTATTAAGCAACAGAAAATAATTAAAACAATTGATAATATCCAAATAGTTTTCATGTCTGGACCAAAGATAGAACTCGGGACTATAGCCCGTTACAAGATTCAATAGCAACAAAATGAAATAAACTCAAAGACAGAATAATTAAAGCAAGCTTTTCCCCAAGTGAAGCCTAGAACGTCTGTTCACTAGTTCCAGCAGGCAATTCGTCTCCAAAGTCTGTATAATAATTATAAAAAGGAGAAAAATAGAGAAAACAAGATAAACGACCTTAGTGCAAGTTAGGGCCACAAATAGTAAAAACGAGTACAAGTACTGTAAAACAAGATTTGGAATCAAGAATATAATAGGGATGCAACAAGTAGTGGGATCAAGAACTAGCTAGCAAGAAGGACAACTCAAGAGATCAGGTTGGGTAACATATACTAATAGTGGAGTAAGTGGCAAGTGAATATGTAAAGGTATCCAACATCAAGTGACAAGTATCAAGTACCGGTGTCAAGTAACAAGTCTCAAGTCTAGTGTCAAGTTGTCAAGTACAAGTATCGAGTTGCAAGTGTCCAGTATTATATTCAAGTATCAAGTTTCAAGTATCATGTCATCAAGTATCAAGTAAGCATGTTTCAAGTTCAAGTTTCATGTTTCAAGTCTTGTGGTTATTACTATCTAGGTAGCACTTCATGCATCCATACTTTTACTACATGGTTGCTACAGTCAATGCAATTTCGTTTAGGCCTAGTAATAGAGTTTATAGGGCGGTGCACTCAGGTCATGTAGAAAATATGAGCAAGTGATCAAACCATGGGCTCTAGAGGTGGGTCTCATAGGCTCTAGAGGTGGCCTCCGTCAACCCTTAACGTGGCACTTAGTTCCATGTGATCGCAAATACATATCATGTAATCATATAATGGGCTCTAGAGGTGCCCCCCGTCACCCATGACATGGTACTTAGTTCCATTTAACATAAAATCATGGAAAATACGGGCCCCCTTCCGAGTACACTTACCTATATTGTCCACTACTATGGTCTTTTCCTTAAACTCCAGATTATTATTTATTATTATCATCAAGCAAGCATGAAAGTGTGCGAAACAAGTCAAGAAAATCATAATCATAAACATGGAACAAGTTTGAGATATTTATATAGCATATTCGAGGGTCAACACCAATCAAAATATCATGAACAGCGAAAGTCTCAAATCTGGACATCACGAGGTTGTTGCACCAAAACTGCGATTCCAGTTGTTACGAGATAGCAAATATGGATCCGTCATGAGGTCTAGAAACAAGACTCCTGCCCGGTTTCAACGCCTATAATTAAAGGACATGAAAGTTGTGGTAACATTTGTCAAAATAGCAAACTATACAGCTTTGGTGTTCAGCCAGAATTTGTGAATATGAGTTTATACATGTGAAACAGGGTTGAAACATTACTAATTAATTCTGAAAAAAATTGGAAATTTTATCTAGGGTGTCCAGCAACAACATGCAAAACTTCAGGTCAATTTCTTACTGGTAGCATAGTTAAAATAATTTGTAAACTAAAGAAGTGCAGCAATTTTGTGAATCTGCGACTACCGATACAGAAGCAGTAAAACTGCGATATCTCCTAGATCGTAACTCGAAATTCAAAAATTCTGGATGCTATCAATAACTAGACATTTAGAGATACATTTCATATTCAGGGCTCAAGTTCAGATTTTGACCTTAAAAGGGACGAAACAGCAAGTAAAGTCCAGGATAGCAACAAATGTGAATGTCTTTCATATATAAGTTGTATGATAATTGGTTATTATGAGTCTAGATTAATGTGTGATACAAATACGAATGTAGTGGTTATCAAATCAGCAAGCCACATCTATTTCTCAACTCAAGGAATGCAAGATCATCACATACATGATACGACACACATCTACAAGTCTAGAGTTTCTTAGTTTCATGTGTTCAAGTGACTAGGTTATAAAATGAGTCCAAGTAGTTTGTATATTATATCAACGAAGGGTTGTGAATCTTGAAATTATGGAAGTGATGATGAATAATTCAAGATCAACAAATGATGAGTCAAGGAGTCACAACTACAACCTATTTGCGGTATTTTCAATTAAATGCTTGTACTAGGACAATAAATTGTACAAGGAGAATACTTGCCTTAGGGGAGTAGTCGACGAACCCGACGGAGATCACGATCGGCACGGACCTCGATGATGATCAAGATCAAGATGAAGATCCAACGAATCCAACGGTCGAGATCAAAAATAAAACATATAAGAATTAGAAGAGTACCAAAAGAGTAAATATATACCATGATTGACAATTGATGAATGAGAACAAAAGTAGATCAAATGTTTAACTCACAAAGTAGAAGACAAACGAGACGATCGAGGACCGAAATCAAGTGTGGTCGATCGGACGGCTGAGATTGAAGATCAAGATCAAGATCAACAAGATCGGACGGTCCAGATCAAGGTGATGATGAAGTTGATGATGATCGCGATCGAACGGCCAAGATCACCCCGATGGTGACGATCAAGATGACGATGATCAAAGTAGATCCGACGGTCGAGATCAAGAGATCAAGATCCAACGGACGGCCACCAATCAAGGAGATCAAGATCATGATGATTAGGATCGGATGGCTGAGGTTCAACCAGATCAAAAACTCCATGATCACAGCCACTCAGGCCTCGGTTCTAGCATGGAGTTGGGGCGGTTGTCGCTGTGGTGAGGTGCCGGCGGCCAGGGGGACAGGCAGCGCGACGGCGGCCAGGCAGAGGGGGCTGCCGTAGGTGGCTGCGGATTGGGGCGGCACTGGTGCTGCGGGAAGGAGGCAACAACAGGGTCGAGCGGCGCAGCGAGGTCGTGACGAGATAGGAGGAGAGCGGTGCGACGCTGTGCTGCACTGGCTGCGTTGGCTGTCGACGACTCTGCTGTCTCTGTTGCGCGTCGACGGAGGAGCATCACGGGGAGGAGACGCCGGTGGTCTGCAATCGCAATGAGGATGGGTGGAGCATCGAGGAGGCACTGCAGGGGGTTGCGGGCGGTTGGCATCGACTGCGGCGCTGTGGGTGGAGGAGCGATGGTGAGGAGGAGGGGAGAAGACGATGGGGACGATAATGGGTTGGCGATGGGGAGCTCGGTGGTGCGCGGGATGGGCGAGAGGAAGAAGATGGAGAAGGTGGAGGATGAACAGGGAGATGGAGAAGAAGGGTTGGCGGCTGTTGGGGTTAAACAGTAGATAGGGTTTTTTTTAGTAGGTTAGGTTTATTAGGGTATTATATAATAGGGTTATGGGTTTGGGTTTAGATGGATTTGGATCCAATAAGAGATGGGTATTGGTTTTGGGTTTAAAAATCTAATAGGAGATAATTAAATAGAATAGGCTTTATAAAACATACTTATATATATACATATACATTAAATCATGAACAATTAAAACTAATAGTAATAAAAATAATAATAACAATACCAACAGAAATAATAATACTAATGACAATAATAATAACAAAATTGGATTTTCAATAAATAATCAAATATAACAATAATAAAATAAACCTAATAATCATATTAGTAACAACAACAAAAAATAATAATAATAGCAATGACAATAATAATAATAGTAACGATAATAATAATATGAATACAATAATAAGATTTGAGTTCAGTAGATTCATTAAAATCCAAATCGAAATAACATAATAGATTTGGACTAAAATATAAATAGTCGATCATTTGAAAACGGCAAATAAGGTTGAAATATTCTATTATTGGAAAATAAATATAATTGTTAAGAATATATTCTAAATGTAAAGTTCAAGCTGAATTTAACAAATGATGAATTTATAAATTTTAAATACATAAAAATACATAGAAAATATGTATTTACGAAAACAGGGGTTACAACACCGCCCTATAAAATCCACCACTAGGCCTAAACGTAACTGATTGTATGTAGCAACCATGTTGTAAAAGTATGGATGCATGAAGTGCTATCTAGATAGAATTAAACATTAGACTTAAGATTAACTAGTCACATGTACACACTTGATACCCTACTTGAGACTTGTTACTTGAGACTTGTTACTTGACACTTGTACGTGATACTTGTTACTTGATACTTGATACAACTATATGCTCACTTGTTACTTGTTCCACTACTTGTACTTGTTACCAAATCTTGTCACTTGATTTGTCTTTCTTGCTAGCTAGTTTTTTGAATCTCACTACTTGTTGCATCCTTATTATATTATGTTATACATTCTTGATTTTAAATCTTGTTCCATATTTCTTGCACTTGTTTTCATACTCTTGCTTGTACTACTTGCGGCCCTAACTTGCACTAAGGGAGTTTGTCTTGTTTTTTTCTATTTTTCCTTTTCATATTTATATATACAGACTTTGGAAACAAATTTCCTGCTGTAATTGGTGAGCAGACGTTTTAGGCTTCGCTTGGGGAAAAACTGGTTTAATTATTTTGTATTTGAGTTATTTATATTTGTTTATATTTGAAACTTGTAACGGGCTTGTAGTCCCGAAGTTTTATCTGTTGATCCAGATCTGAAAATTATTTGGGATATTTATATTTTGTTTCAATTGTTTTCTGTTGATTAATAAATTATTCATGCATGCGTGGTTGTGCATATTTTGTTATATTCTTGTTATGATGCTGAGTCGATCCTACAGCTCATGAATGATGAAAATCATTCGCTGGGCTTTGTCACGTACTCGTATTCCGTATTCCTTTTTGGAAAGCGGGGCGTGACAAAGGGCAAGGAAAGCACAATGGTTGATAGGATATCAAGAAAGGACATGAGCAGTCATTACCAACTAGCAACCATATTGGTTAGAGGAGATCAAGAAAATGTAACCTAAAGACACCCTTGTTTTGTTAATCTCATGGTTGTGATGCAAATGCAACAAGACATCTAACTCTGGAATGCTATTCCATATGGGAGGGGAAATAACGTCAGAAAAAGCCCTTATTAAAAGTTGAAATTTATAATATACATGTATAGTACCATACTATACTGCTGGATAGTCTGGTTGTGACAAGAATTTTCAAAGGATAAAGGAAGGTCTCTAGCAGTCAGGGATAAGAAGAGACTTGATGGACTAACCCAAGAAGTGAAGGATTTCTGACCAAAAAGAATATGAGTCTTGGCTCTTTCAGGAATATGCAGCCCATATTGGTGCCTAATTATGCTTAGGATGGACAGAAGGCCTTCCATCAAGAGTAGGTATTGATGAGTCGACAGAATATACCATTTTGTGCTATTACATTCTTCCACGACTACAGCGAGTAAGGTCGTGTATGAAGGAATACTCAAGTCTATAGGATGTCACCTTTCATTATGTATTTTACAACAAAGAAAATATCCAAACCACTTTGATAAGAGAGTTTAAGAAGCCTCAAGGTACCCAATTGTAAATGACCTCTAACTATCCTCAAATCAACTAGCAGGCAGAGATAGTCAACTTCACTTAAAGTCACTTAGAGCAGATGATTATGTTAACTGGTGAAAACCACGAAAAAGAACCGACAAAAAGAAGAAAAAAGGAGACAATTCTGAGAAGAAAGAGCCATGTATAGGCTATTAAAAGATAAAACCAAGCTAAAACATAATCAAACCACATCCTATCCAATAACTACTCTAACCCATCTCAAAAGTACCTAAGTAATTTAAACTAATGTCACTACAAAAGTTGTCTTTTAAAATAAGGCTTCAAAAAGAAAATTCTGAGTATATTACCCAAAATCTGAGTAGATGATCCTCCACTAATTCATCCTAAGGCTGAGAAAACTTATTCCTTAGTCTTAAAATGCATAAAGATTAGATCTAGAGAATAAATTTGAACCGGTTCAGGAAACGGACAACCTCAAACTGGACAGTTGGTTACTAAATATGCAGTTCATTGGTAACTAAATATGCCTGTTCATTCGAAATAACTAAGAAATGGTCAAGAAGAACTTTGCAGAGGTAACTTTTTCAATTAAACTCAGGCTCAAGGTCTAATCTGATTCAAACTATTGTTCTAACTCTAGCTCACGCTACGGATTTGGTTCAGGCTCAATTTCAAATTCAAGACTTCAGATTTAACTTGGGTTCGGGCTTTATATCATAGCTCAGGCAGGCTTGGCATCGAGCTTTAGACCTCACTCACTCTTCTAAGAGTGGATGAAGGTTGTCACTGTTATTAGGGAAGGTACAGAAATAGTTGTAGTGGGTAGGACAAACCTTTTAATAGTGTATATTTTGACACAATTTATACCTCCACAAGAGAAAAGATTCTGAACTTGTAAAATAAAAGCACGTGTCTGCTGTAGCAAAGGTTGTCCTTGAACATATTTTATTCCTCTCATTGGCACCAAGTTACTAAAAACTCATAGCATACCAAAAATTAAGAACTTCACCCATAATTGTTTTTTAATTTTACTTTTGGAAAATTTTCCATGGGTAAGCTAATCCTTACTAGACTTACAATTACTATGTTTCCCAAGTTTCTTTATCAATTATGACGTTACATAAAAACACAAGTTACGTCAATAAGAAAAAGGGCCATATGTGGATTAACATTGGTTATATATTGGCCAATTGATGGTGTTATAACATTGATTTTGGTGGCCGGAAGGTTATGACTTATGAGTCATCATTGATGTTGATTAAGTGGTCATGTCATTTGATTTCGTTGATGTTGTTGATGGTTGTCAGAGAGTAGAGATAAAAGTGAGGATGAATAGGAAGTAAGATCAAACCAACAGTTTTGATGTCTCAACAATGTTCCAGGTTGGGAGAAATATTGACTTCAATAGAAATCGTAGGAGAAAGGAAAAGAAAACTGCAAGGGACGGTATGCACAAATGACTTAGGATATGACAGTGGGTGAAAGTGGCAGAAGGCCAACCAAAATAAACTCAATTGTGGTAACAATACAACAGTTGTGTCAAACAACTACGGTTTATTGATCTCGATCGTAATCACTATCGCTCTCCCTCAAACTTGCTTCTTGCCTTTTGTTCTGCAGTGGAAACAATAAAGAAAAAGGATTTCTTTCCTTTGGATTGGATTCGTAGTATCCTCCAACCATGAGCTATGGAGGATTTACTTTGGGAAGCAACAATATTTTCCCCTTTCTAGACTTAAACTTGCTTTTCCCTAATACGACTTAAATTTTTCTGACTCTTAAGGATCGTTACTTTCCTCCAAAGAAATAAGGAATATTTTATCTCAACTGTTGGCATTTGGGGTTTTGGGAGTATTTATTTCTTGTATAAGAGACTTAAGTACTCCACGTGCCTTGATTTGCATTTCTCTGGCATGGAAGGAGCACCGATATTAAAATGAATGTCAAGGATGTGAAAATGGATGAAAGCAGGACATTTCATTAGGACTAGAGGATATATTGACCATTGTTTTAAATTTCGGCCGATACAACCGAAATTTCGTTTTGGACCAAAACGTCTAGATTGCGGCCGAAATTGCCCAAATATTACCAAAACTATTGCCGAAATATCAGCCGAAATATACACTAATGTTATTGTGAATGTACAATTTTTTTTTACTTTTGCATATAAGTCTTTCAATATAGGACCTTAAGCTAAGATAATATGATGATTTCATCTCTATATTGTTTGTGTATATGCAAAGCCAAGCAAGTCTATTAAATAATACATTTTTTCTAATCAATGCAAATTTAATTTAGTTATATACTTATATACATTTTTTTATGTTGTTAATTCTGCGAATATTTACCTTGATTGATTTATGTCATTAGTTACATTATACAATATTTTATATATGACATGTAGAATATATAATATCTTGTTTAGTAATAAAAAAAATATGTTTATTGAGTGTCCAAAATGAACATTCGAGATGATCACATTTTCCCGAGATCTCCTCTGATATCTCCAATCCGAGATGAAATACCCCTTGCCGAGACAAGTCTAAAATCCGAGATTTAAAACCATGATATTGACTTATATGAGTATACATCGAGAAACAATTCGTGCTTTACGAGATAATGAGAAAGAAGATAATTTAAAGGGGTTGAGAAAGATGAGGGAGACATAAGGAGAAGAGATATACTAAATATGAGGATTTTTGGCAATGAGACAGTGGATTAGACAAACCCCCCTAGGGAGGAAAATCCCAAGAAGAAGAGAAAGTTAAGAGCAAAGAGGAAGAGAGATTAAAATTTTAAAGAGAACACGAGAAGACAAGAACTTGATACGAATCACCTCATTTCCAATCAGCCTAATATTTCCTTTAAGTTTCCTCCCCTATAAGGCTATAACCCCTGTTTTCGTAAATATGTATTTTTTGTGTATTTTTGGTATTTTAAATTTTTGTAAATTATTTTTCCGCTTTCAAATTCTTTTCTTAAAATGTATTGTTGGATCTCCTATTAAAGTTTATTTTCAATCAATAATTTTATTTGTAACTATTCACTATGATTTTTATATTGTAATACAAATCCTGTTTATGTTGTTATTATTGCTATCAGTATTATTATTATTGTTGTTATCCATATTTTATTTTTATTATTATTATGATTATTGTTATTGTTATTGTTATTATTACCCTTGATTGATAAAGTAAAATATATTTATATTGTATTTGTAGTATTTTAAATAAATTCTATATTTTAATGCAAATTACATTTTATTATGAATTACATTTTTATTGGTTCTTCTATCTCCCTAATGGATTTAAACCAAAAACCCAAAACCTTATGGCGTAATTTCTTATTGGATCCATACCCATTACCCAAACCCATCCAATATCATATATATACTATTCAGTGTAGTTGAAGGCGTAAGGCGCAACGCAATTTCACTACCCCATAAAAAGCCTGGGGCGGAAGGCGCAATTTGAGGCGTAAGCCTTACTTAACCGAGGCTCATTATTACTTTTGGAGGTTTTTAAAATTTATAAATAAGATTATATAAACAAGATAACATCATAGCAATAAAATATGTCATAAATGACCAAGATGACTGTGTAAGTTATCTTTTTTGTAAAACTACAATGTGTTCCTCTGTAATGTATAACTACAATGTGTTTCTTGTCCCAAAGACGAAGTGATACAATGTATTCCTCTATAAAACTATAATAATATCATGTTAACCTTGAATTCATAGTTTCATATAGTAATGAGCATACAATATTACAGTATTATAGTAATAAAGATACTTACCATACAATATACAATATTACAGTATTACAGTAATGAGCACACAGTAAAAGTACAATAATATCAAATTAAATATTGCAATAATGAGCATACAATATTACAGTATTACGATCTTAGTAAATAGTAAGGTATTTTGAAATATTACAGCAATAACATTAAATTAACCGACTATAAAATTTGGTCATGCTCTGCACTGGAATATGATGCAATTTTTTGAATAAGACATGGTTTCATGATTATAGTAAATTGTGGAATGAACTAGCTTCACAAATTTGTTTTGATGTAACTTGCAAAAACATCATAAGCAAAGATAGACGAAAACCCAAAAAAGAAACAATAAAAGTGTAAAATCAGAAAGGAAAGAAATAGAATAGGAATGGAGAGTCTAGAGGCTGAGGAGTAAAAAGGCCACCGGCGCAGCCGATCTGCTTCCACTGTAGCCGCTGATCTGCAGTATGTTGTCGTGTCGCTGCAGAGCTGCTTTGCTATCTTCGCCGATGTTGTTGAGAAGGGGAGGAGATTGATGAGGAGTGCAGATTAAGAAGTTAGGGAGGTGGAGATTGGGGTTAGAGTTTGAAATTAGGGATGAGAGAGAATTGTGAGAGTTACGGGATATGAGAAGGATTGAAGATGGGTCAGGTTATGAAGACGGGTCGGGTTGGGTCGGGTCTGTTATGTTTAGGCTCACCTTTTTCTTGAGGTGTAAGCCTCAAGCCTTTGTTGAGGCACGTCCAGGCACAAGCCTGAGTGAAGCTTCGAACAAAAGGGGAGCCTTAACTGAGGCTTGAGGCTCAAACTGTTGTTAAGCCTGAGCCTTGAGCCTGAGGCTGAACCTGAGGCGAACCTTCAACTACACAGATACTATTCTACCTTAAAAACCCTACCCTACCTAACCCTAGCCGCCAGAACCCCCTACTGTTTAGCCCCAAACTGTGCAACCTACCCCCTTATGTTCACCCCCTCCCCTATTCTCTCCAGGGGTGGATCCATGATTGAAAAGTGAGGGGGGCTGGTAAATTTTTTTCTCCATACAATGTAACATTCAAAAATCATAAAATATATAAAGTTGTTATAAATACTAGAGGGATATACCAAATTCTTCACATCTTTCAAAATATACATTCTTAAATCATTTTAGTTACACCCAACGATGTTTGATAGAGTAAAATTCATCAACAATCACATCAAAATCAATGTCTTCAACAAAATCTCTCTCAATAAAGATTGTCAAACCATCTGTAAGAAAATCATCTTCCATCTTGCTTCGAATTGGCATTTTAACAAGTTTCATAGCGGAGAATGCACGCTCTATTGTTGCCGTTGAAACAGGAAGAGTCAACACCAAGCGAATAATTCTATCAATCAAAAAATAGATCCTTGATTTTTTTGTTTCCACCAACTTCTAACATAGTTCAAAAGAGAAGACATATTCTGAAACAAAGGATGACGAATCACATCGACCTCATAATGTTGTAACTCCACTTTCAAAGCATACAACTCAGTTGTGGTGAAATCTTCAGGATAGAACTTATATGTAAGAGTACAAATATCGTCTATCTTGAATGATTTGAACTCATCAATAGGATCTAAAGCTGTACTTAGAATAAGTAGTTCAACTGTCGACTCGGGAAACCTGCTACACAACTTCGAAATATGAAAATCTATTACTGCATTGAAGATATCAACATGATAGTAATGTTGAAATGTGATTATCTCGTTGTTGACAAGAGCGACCAGTACCATCCATGTAAGGAGCATTCATATCAGGTATTAAAATACCATGGTTCTCACAAAATGAAATCAAATCCTGGATAAAAGTCTCCCAACCATTTTCCTTCAACTTCTGAAGTACTGCTTTTGTTGATGAGACTAAATCCATTGCATTTAAGATGTCTAAAGATTTGTGCTGCAATTCTAAACAAAGAGTGTTTGTGATACCCATCACTTTAAACATCAAATGCACGATAAAACAAAATTCAAATGACCTTATTGCCTTAAATAGACCTTTAGCTTCACCTTTAATTTTAAAACCGTTTCCATTATGAATAATTTTACCAAGAACTGTAGAAGTTGCATCAAACATATCAATCAAGCTACTTACTGAAGCAAAGTGGGAGCCCCAACGGGTTGTTCCATCCCGTTGCAAAATACATTTCTGATTAGCACCTCTTCAAGAACCAAGTTTCCCGAATGCTAGTTTATCTGCTATCTCTGCTTCTCGAACCGATTTTAATTCCATATGACGTTTAGCAGAAACACCAACGAAGTTAACAATTGCACCTACACTTGAGAAAAATAACCAAACATCGTGTACTTACTGAGCCCCTACAAGTAATGCTAGTTGCAACCTATGAGCAAAACAATGTACGAAATAGGCATATGGGCAGTCTCTAATAAACAATGCTTGCAGTCCATTCCACACCCTACGCATATTGCTAGCACCATCGTATCCTTGACCACGCAGATTTTCAATTTGAAGATTGTAACGAGCAAGAACATCACAAATGGTTGTTTTGAGTGTTAACGCCGAAGTATCACAAACACTGGCAACCTCAAAAAACCTTTCTCGAATAAATCCGGCAGAATCAACAAACCTTAAAACCACAGCCATTTGTTCCTTACTAGATTCATCAACAGCTTCATCAACAAGAATACAAAATTTGTCATCCCCTACTTCTTCTCGTATCCTCCTCTTCACAATATTGGCAATAATGTGCAAGATCTTTTTTTGGATATTTGGTGCTATATATTTTGCATTTCCAGGAGCATTTTCCAACACTACTTTGCCAATATCTTCATTCATCTCACCAAAAGCCTTCACCATTGCAATAAAATTCCCACGATTTGAAGACTCAACAAATTCATCATGGCTTCTAAAAGGACATCCTTGCAATGCAAGCCACATAACACTCCTTATTGTAGTTTTCAGTCTCAATCGATTTTTCCTAACTTGTTCAGAAGACATATCATTCAAGACTTTATCAATATGTTCACTAGGAGTCTTCAAGTTATCCCATTTGGGCATAGAAAAATTGTGTGCAGAAGAAGGTCCGCCTACATGATGCATAAATCTACATTTAACTCCATTGTTAACCCTCTTCCAATTTCGGAATCCTTCAATGGTAAATGTCGGAAATTTCGATGGATTAATGTCAAAAAGATAGCATTGAAAGCAAAATGCTTTATCTTCTGATTTTGAATACTCGAGCCAAGAGAATTGAGTGAACCATTGATATTGAAATCGTCGATATTGTTTTCCATCTAATGAGCGTGAATATTCAACTAATTTCGGTTGGCATGGTCCCATATCTATATATGATCTTCGAATATTGTCTTGTTGATTGATTGGATAAGACCATATTGGACGACGTAATGCCGGGTCATGCTCAAGAGAATTGAGATCCACATCTATGGATGGTTCGTGTTGAATGGAAATTGAAACATTATCCGATGTTGCAACATCATCCAAAATTGGAACTTGGGCACTTGATGATTGACCAACACTTTTTTACGAAAAAAGTTGAGAAGGGAAGGTGTAGTTTGTTTCCTTTTTGCATTATTCATATTATCAAATTGCAAAAGTTTAATTCCTATAAATAACATAATATGAAAATATTAATCATACTTTCAAGAAATTTCACTTAAACAAATAAAACTCCAAGAACATTGGGTGAACTTGAAACAAATAAAAACAATTGTGATAAGCTCAACTAAGCCCTAAAATTCTAAAAACTAATTTATATCTAACTATTAACATAAAAAACTAACTTATAAATCTCTAATTTAGTATGAAAACTTAATCTAAACACCTAAAGTAAGTGATTTTCTTTATGGCAATTCAACAAACACCTTGTGTGCCACTTCAATAACGGTCAAACTTAGGAAAGCTTCCATTTGTTTATCCGTTCAAGGAGATGATGATGGTGTTGTTGGGAGGGATGAGTAATGGGTTGGGGGTCGGGACTTGAGATAGATTACAACATCACAAATGATATTTTCAAAACACTAAGTTTATAACAAAATTTACTATGTAAGAATGAATTCAAACAATCAATCACATCATTGCTCAATGCTGTTTGGCTTGGTTCTCATCTTGTCTAAAGGTTTATGTGGATGGATGAAATGTAGAGCATTGTGCAAAATCCCAAAGAGCAAAGAATTTCTATTGACTACCATTTTGGAAGTAAGGGGATGCATTGATATGTTCCCTCATATGATCCGTTCTTTTGCGTGTTATATCTTTGCAAGGTAGGGAGTCAAAACTTTACACTAGCAACATACCAGTCAAGGTAGAGATTTTTTATAACAAAAACTTCCTGCCAAATAAGATAGAGATCTGTTGAAACAATATATGTCACATCCAATCAAGTACGGATTATCTGTTGAAACAATATAGGGCAACACTATTTGCAGTCTGAACTCTTTATCGTACTTATGCAATAATGTGGTTCTATTAACTCATGTTACACAAACTAGTGCTGCCCTTGTTTGCTTATGCCTAGATCATATACACAACATCAATGGAACAAGCAGTTTAAAATTTATTTTTCCCCTTCTGTTTTTGTAGGTTACTCTAGGCACGATGTTCTGGGACGAAATTGCAGATTTTTAAATGGCCCTGACACTGATATTGAGGCTTTATGGGAGGTTGGTAGTTAACCTTGGCTTCCAGATAGTCGGCTTTGCAGCAGTTGCTTTCATTTGTAGGTTATTTATCTTTCAAATTTTCTTTTTGAGCATTTGCAGATAAAGAGTAGAATTCAAGCAGAACAAGCTTGCTCAGTGCGTTTATTGAATTACAGGTTTACACTTCACTACACTAAATACCAAACTGAACTTTTTTGACCTCTGACCAGGGTTTCAGAGGAGCTTTCAACTCTTGGTTTAAAATATAAATTTTAATTTCCACTTTGGTTGAAATTTCAGGAAAGATGAAAGTTCATTCTGGAATCTGCTACATATGACTCCTATGCGGAATGCAACTGGGAAGGTTATTGTTTATAATATCTTTACAATTCTGTTAAAGTTTATACCTCCTACTATCTTAGTTGGTATTGCCCTTGTCAAGTGTTTCTTGTAAATTTCATCTCTTTATCATTACCCTTACATCATTCTTCATGCCATACCATTAATCTTTAGGCTATTAACTTTTGAACATGGGGATGGTTGGATGAGTAACTAGAAGAAAAGAAGATAGAAGAAAAGAAGAGAGTATAGAGAGTATGAAACCATGATTGAACCATCTTGGCTGTTTGCACGATGAAGAAACATCAAATATAAGAATGTATTGTTTCATGAGATCATCTATCAACTTTACATTTATTCTTTCTTTAGAACTTGTATTCTTTTATGAGTAGCCACAATGTGGTTTACATTGGATATGGAGAAGATAGAGTCCTCATGTTCACCGATACAATAATACACCGATTCGACTATCTGAAGCCCATCCTACAATTGTAAGGAAAAAAAATTCAATTGTAAGAATGAGTAGCAAACTAGCAATAAAGAGTAAAAAGGGATAACAAGTAACAACAAATGAACAAAACAAACCTAAAAGATCGATAAATTAATTAATTAATTAATTAATTAATTAAAAAAATTGCCTAGCGCCTAGCCGCTTAATCCCCGCTTACAAGGTCTAGGTGTTAGGCCCCCATCGGCCGCCCGATTACCGCCTAGCGCTTTTTAGAACATTGCTAATACACAGAGATAAACTTTATACAAATTCCCATACATTCGTAGGAATTACAAAATAGTAATTAGCCAATCTCACAAAAGCAACAAATGATAGTTTGCAAATCTTTACAAAAAAGAAGCCAATTAGATAAGTGCAAGAAATGTAACCTCTGATGCTTTTTCTTGTGGATCTTTTTGTTTTGGATGATGATGATCTATTTGTAAAAAATAGAAATGATTTTCTGCTCTGAGTTGTCTTATGATTTTATGTGGTCAACATGTGCTCCTCTGAATTAGCTAAAACATATGAAGAATCATTTGATTTTAGAGATGTAAACCTATGAAGGAATGAGAGCCCATTAAACTGAGATCTAACACTTTATTTCTTTAACAATTGACCTCGACTCAGACACGAAAGATAATTCTCTACTATCCCATTCGTTATATCCCAGGTGGTGTCATTTTCATATTTGTCGTTCCATTGATTTGACAATTTGGTAATGGACTAATTCCCAGGTATTTGACCATCTTTCCTACCAGTATGGAGGATTGGATGTCTGTGCTGCCGGTGGTCGCCACAATATCTTTTGAGTTCAGAGACACGAAACATGGAGTGAGTGTACTTTTGCATTCGCCGAGCATTCGCCGAAATAGCTAATATTCCGAAGAGTGAAGAACATGTTGAAGAAAATTAACTTTTTCAATATGTTGGCGAAGAACATGCAGTTTGAAGAATGAAGAGTATTTAATTTTCTCCAACATCTTATTTGACTTTAAATTAAAAGGTACTAGTATTTTGCACGAGCGATGCACGTTTTGATAAGCGTTGGTGGATTTTCACGTACAATATATGTGTTGAGAAATAGTTTTAGAGTTGGACGTGCGTTACACGTAATTGGGAAAAATATTTTGAAGAAAAATATACGATTTGTACGTGCAATATACGTGTTTATAAGTAGAATTTGAGTTGTACGTGTAACATATGTGTATGTTTGGTGTTAAAAAATATTGAAAATTTATTTTGCACTTGCATTGCACGTTTTAAATAGGTGAAATTTTGTTTGTTTGTTAGTTTTTGTTGTAATTAATGGGAGTTTAAGTTGCACGTATGTTGACAAATTACAACTCCAACTCTCCCATTATAATATTAGAGATAAGAGCGCTGATATGGCTAAAAATAGGATTAAAACGGGATCGTTCAAATCGGGCACGAATCTTAAAGCTCTCAGGGGTAAAACGGTAATTTCACCTACAAACGGATGTGAAATGTAAACCGAGTCTTTCTTCAAAGCCCAATAACCCATGAACGGATTTGTCCTACTGGGTACGGGTCCCAACCCGTTACAAACCAGTTCAGAAGGATAAAGAAGAATTCAGATTCATAATTATTCCTAAGAGGTGGTTTTAACCACCTCTATCCATCCACATCGGGAGGTAAAGATTTGTTCTTATCTCGAAACAGATCCCTAAGGCGACTATAAAAACCCCTTTCCCCCACCGTGACAAGGTAATCAATCATTTTCCACACAAAGCTCTTTCATAATCTTCCTGATTACTGACAAGTGCGTCGGAGGGTGCGTAAAGAGCACAATACCCGACACCAGCAAAGCGATAGAGGAACCCCCGTTCTGGACAGTGTATGGTGATGGGTCCTCGTGCACCGATGGGAGTGGAGCAGGAGTCATACTGGCTGGCCCAGATGATTTCATCATCCAATACTCACTCCGTATCAACTTTCAGGCGTCCAACAACGAGGCTGGATACGAGGCCCTTATAGCCGGCCTGTGCATGGCTCGCAAGGCCGGGACCAAACGTGTCAAGATATTTAGCGACTCGTAGCTGGTGGTGAACCAGGTATTAGGGAAATACGAAGCACGAGCCGGTCGCATGGCCAAGTACTTGGCCAAAGTCAAGGAACGGATGGTCTCTTTCGAGGATGCACAACTCCAGCGAATTCCCCGAGAAGAGAATGCACGGGCGGACGCCCTCTCGAAGCTAGCTTCCTCTTCCCTCCAAGGGCTCGAACAAACAGTCTTAATAGAAGTTCTGCTGAAGCCCAGCATAGAGGAAGAAGATCCCGAGCCAATGGAGACGCTTCCCTTACAACTCGGGGAGAACTGGATGAGGCCCCTGCTCGAGTTCCTCAGAGATGGGATCCTTCCCTTAGACCCTAATGAGGCTCGAAAAATCCAAACCAGAGCCGAGCGATACACGCTTATCGAGGGAGTCATGATGTACAAATGCTCCTACACTCAAGTAGACGGCAGACCCTACTTGAGATGTCTCTCCCCCGAGGAAGCCCAGTATGCCTTGGAGGAAGTCCAGGGAGGAATGTGTGGCGTTCACTTGGGAGCAAGTTCCCTCGCCCGCAAAATCTTGAACTATGGATACTTCTGGCCCACTCTCCTTTGCGATGCCGAACAACACGTTCGCCAATGCGGCCCTTGCCAAAAATTCTCAACGATCCGCCACTTACCTCAAGCCCAGCTCTCCTCTCTATCTAGCCCAACTACTTTTGCAATGTGGGGAATGGACCTGCTCAGGCCTTTTCCTCCAGCACCGGGCCAGATAAAGTTCCTTGTTGTGGCGATCGACAATTTCTCTAAATGGATCGAAGCCGAGCACGTGGCGACAATCACAGAGAAAAGAATGCAGCACTTCTTTTGGAAAAACATTGTCTGTAAATTCGGTGTGCCTCAAATTTTGGTAACGGAAAATAGAACTCAGTTCACGAGGACAACCTTCCGCACTTTCTGCGCAGATCTGGGCATTCAGCAACGATTCTCCTCTCTGCCTACCCAAAGTCCAACGGTCAAACAGAGAACGCCAACCGACAAATTCTCTCCGGCCTGAAAAAGAGACTGAGCAAGTCTGCTAAGGGTTTATGGGTAGAGCAGCTTTCCAATGTGCTCTGGAGTTATCGCACTACAAAGAGGACCACCACAGGAGAATCTCCTTTCAACCTCACTTTCAACCTACCCACAGTCCAACAGTCAGACAGAGAACAATAACCGGCAAATTCTCTCCGGCCTGAAAAAGAGACTAGCAAGTCTGCTAAGGGTTTATGGGTAGAACAGCTCCCCAATGTGCTCTGGAGCATTCGCAGAGGACCCCCACGGGAGAATCTCCTTTCAACCTCACTTTTGGTTCTGAGGCCGTTATCCCACTTGAGGTTGGTCTGCCTTCACCTATCGACGTAGGATAGAGAAATCCTACAACAAGAGAGTCCGCCCTACTAATCTCAAAGAAGGAGATTTAGTGCTCATGAAGCTATCAATTTCTTTTCCAAGCAAGAAAGGCAAACTAGTACCTAATTAGGAAGGGCCAGACAGAATCTTCAAAGTTGTCCGACCTGACACCTATCAACTTGAAGACCCGGGGGAAAGAGAGTGCAAAGGACATAGAATGTGGAGCACCTATTGAAGTACCTAGAGGGTGTTAAAACACCGCTCCAAGCAACTTCAAGCTAGCTCTATAACATTTCCTTTCTTATTTAGTCTGTTTTTGCAAATGTAATAATGGCTCGCAACTCAGAAGCAGCCCCTTAGTTGTTGTTTTTAATAAAAATCGGTCATCTCTCTCAGAAAAACTATTGTCTTAATGTTCTTTCACCGAGCACAAACTTTATCAAATGACAAGTTCGGAGTCCAACACTTGGTTCGATGCCGCTTTAGCTACTTGCGAACGAGCGAGTACAAAGTAGCTCACCATTCGGAACTGCTCCTACAACTGTTGATACTCTCTAAACGACAAATTCGGAGTCCAACACTTGGTTCGATGCCGCTTTTGCTACTTGCGAACGAGCGAATACAAAGTAGCTCACCATTCGGAATTGCTCCTACAACTGTTCACTCTCTAAACGACATGTTCGGAGTCCAACACTTGGTTCGATGTCGCTTTAGCTACTTGCTAACGAGCAAGTACAAAGTAGCTCACCATTCAGAATTGCTCCAACAACTGTTGATACTCTCTAAACGACAAGTTCGGAGTCCAACACTTGGTTCGATGCTGCTTTTGCTACTTGCGAATGAGCGAGTACAAAGTAGCTCACCATTCGGAATTGCTCCTACAACTGTTGATACTCTCTAAATGACAAGTTCGGAGTCCAACACTTAGTTCGATGCCGCTTTTGCTACTTGCGAACGAGCAAGTACAAAGTAGCTAACCATTCAGAATTGCTCCTAACTATTGATACTCTTGCGAATACTCGCAAAACACAAATTCTCATAAGAAGCTCGAGAAATGGGTACATTATTTCATCAAGATTTGAGATACAAGTCTAATTCTAGACCCAAAAACACATACATTATTTCATCAATATTTGAGATGCCAGACTCATGAAACAAAGACTACAAGATTACAAAATTCCGCCCTAGCCCCTCCTAGGGAGCAGGATGCTTCTATCAAGCAAACGCGGGGACGACGAGCGCTATGTTGTTGTCACCTCGTTTCCGCAGAGGTCTCTAAGTCAGGAAGCCGAGTAGCGTCGCCGGCGCCCAAGAGCCTAACAGTTGCCCCGACAGATGCCCCGCTCGAAGAGCCGACCACTCCACTTTGCGCGTTCCTAGGGAGTCGCGAGACGGGAGGTTAACGAAGCGCCAATTCGTGGAACGACCTTCCTTAAGCATACTCACCCCGAGGGCAGGAAGTGCTTCTGACAATACTCCCCTCAGAAAGTCACCGCAGACAAAGGTTCTCCGCCTCTAGCTCGATGACCCGCTCCTTTAACGAGTCGTCCGTTACTTTAATCTTCAAGCGAGGCATTCGGCCCGAACCGCCCCCATAGGAAACATCGGAGATAGTCCTACGAAGGTGCGCCGCCGCCTCCAGACTCTTCTCTAGCACCACGTTCTTCAACTCATCCCACTCGGATCTCACCTCGAATAGGGAGTGACGGAGGAACTTAAGTTTCAAGCCTTGACTGACGGCCATCGAGGGGCAGGAATCCTCGCCTTCGGGTGGCACCTCACGAGTCCTCTCATTAAGGCGCCTCATCTCAATGTCCCGACGAGCCAGGATCACCCTTAGATCACCTACCTCTCGCTCGGTCTTATAAAGCATCTCTCGGGACCGAGCTAGCCCCAACTTGACGCCGAGTTCAGAATATTTCTTCGCTTTCGACCGCTTGACCTTCTCCCGATCTTGCACGGCCTTCAACTCCTTCTCCTGCTCCGCCACTTGCCTCAGCAGGTGGCTAAAGTGGCAGATTGCCTGCGAGAAAGCAAGAACCATGGGTTGAGAACAAGATGAACGAAAATCTCGCGCAAAGGACTAAGGAAAGTTTACAACGTAAGGCATATGGCTAAGCAAAACACCAACAACTTACTGTCATTTGCGTCTTCGCAATCTCCAAGGCCGAGTCACCCACAGTTCTGTGCTCCATCGAGGCCTTGTGTAACACCCCGTAGTTTTCAAAGTTATAAAAAATATATATAATATATTTTAAAAAAAGTAGTATAATGTTGGCCGTTGGTAATGTGAAGGTGCTATGGCATTATATTAATATAAATGTGAATGGTACATGAATGAAATGTGATTTGGGGGGCCCCACTTTGAATGAAACAGCATATGTAAAATGTTGTTGTTGCTTTGTGTGTGTGGCGTCAGTTGTAGCTGACGTGGCATTGTATGGGGCCCACCCACGGGAGTTTGTAAAACGGGAGATAGGTAAGGGTTTGTCCCACATCGGTAATTTCAATACAAATAAATAATAATAAATAGTATCTAATTTGTCTTACAAATTGTATAAATTGTCTGAGCTAGGGACACGGGCGTTACAAATGGTATCATAGTCGACTTTCGACACCGAGTGTGGGTAAGAGTGGGCGAGATGTAAGCCTGAGATGGAGCTAGCAGATGTACGTCGGGTATGCCTGAGAGGGAGCGAGGTGGCAGCTTGAAATAGTGGACCACCCGCAGAATCAGGGTACTCCACTCCACATCAGCTAGAAAGGAGATCCTGCACTAGATTGTGCATGCCCGTGCTCAGCGAGGACGCTGATTTCTGAAGTAGGGGGGTGTGTGTAACACCCCGTAGTTTTCAAGGTTATAAAAAATATATATAATATATTAACAAAAAAGTAGTATAATGTTGGCTGTTGGTAATGTGAATGGGCTATGGCATTATATTAATATAAATGTGAATGGTACATGAATGAAATGTGATTTGGGGCCCCCACTTTGAATGAAACAGCATATGTAAAATGTTGTTGTTGCTTTGTGGGTGTGTGGCATCAGTTGTAGCTAACGTGGGGGTTTGTAAAACGGGAGATAGGTAAGGGTTTGTCTCACATCGGTAATTTCAATACAAATAAATAATAATAAATAAAATAGCCAATGATCAAGAGTCACCTAATCGGTTAACCAACTTTCGAAAGGCAGTCTGTAGTGGGCAGTTGTACTACATAGTATCTAATTTGTCTTATAAATTGTATAAATTGTCTGAGCTAGGGGCAGGGACGTTACACCTTGTCCTTAGGCGTGGCCAGGTGACGGGCGGCGTCCATGCAGCTCGTCGAGTCCCCAAGGAAGCCATCGTGCCTCCGAACCTGCCAGTCGGGGACGAAGATCCTCTTCAATTCATCGTTCAAGATTGTTTCGGCCGCCGCTGTGAGTGGAGGAGCCTCCAGAGCAAGCGTCGCTGAGAGCGAGGCATCCCCCGACGAGGGGGCGGATGAAATCACAGGCGTGGCCTCCAAGTCCACGATGGGAGTAGCATCGCTCTCGACCCTAGCGGCCTTCGACGGGGATGGCCGAACAACTGTCCTCTTCCTCTTCCTCTCTTCGGTCCGCCTGCCGCTTAGAGCCGAACGCCTATTCGTGATATCTTCGAAGTCCATGCCTGCGCTTCCTGCGAGCACAAAGTGCAGGAAAGTGATAAGAAAATTTGGGAGATTCAACAAAGCATGGAACGGCGATTAACAAAGAAATCGTACTAGGGCTCATCAGACTAAGGCCTCCCCTAAAGAGACTTCCTCCGAGATATCTCTCCAATGCAGCGTGGGTCGGTCCAAAAGAATCCTGACCATCTCATCTTCTTCGGGGCTTAGGGTCGGCTCCATCTTCGCCCTCTTCGACACATCTTCTCTCCACATCGTTGGGATGTCTCACGGCTTCTTACCCCGAATCAAAAAATACTTATCTCTCCACGCCTTCACTGAGTCAGGGTTGTCGACCAACTTAACACCCTTTCGGGCTGTCAGATAGAATCGGTACTCCGTACGCGTCTTCTGATGGATCTTGTACAGCCTACGAAGGACGTTGAGTTGATGCTCGATCCCAGCAGCCTGACAGTGAAGCACGAACCCTGTGATGTGCCTCCAAATGTTCGGCATAAGCTGGATGGACCGAAGCACGAACCCTGTGACATTGCATCACTATTTTTATGAACGGATGAAGAGGAAGGCGGAGTCCCTCGTAAAGGCTTCGAAGGGAAACATACAGATAACCCGGGGCCAGGGAGGATGAGGTCGAACTCCGACGGGATCAAATAACACTTCATAATGGTGCCCAGGTCTGCCTCTGTAAGCACGGTGACAATGTCGTTCGCCTCTTTATGTTCTCGTGGCTCGTTCTCCTCATAGAACTGCCACATGCCATGCTCCACACGCCTCAGCTCTTCAGCGGTGTACTGGCGAACCCCTCCCAAGGTAGACACGGCAATCGAATGCCTTCCGAACTCGCCCATCCTCCGATCTCTCTCCACAATGGTCTCCACCACCGGCGAGGGCAGAACCACTGCACCCTTCCCCTCGTCGATCCCAGAATCTTTCTTCGCGATTTTCTCCACCATCGGCGAAGACAGAACCATGGCTCCCTTCCCCTTGTCGACCTTAGAAGAAGAGGTCGAATGGGGCACTTCGGCTCGACCTGAGAGGGAGGCCTCTTCACCCGAGGATACCCTAGACATCTCTTAAAATAAAAATAAATTACCTGCTGATGTGACAACTTCGGTCGGAAAACTCGTCGAAAAACGGAAAATACCACAGGAACCTTCCGCAAGCACTATATAAAGAGATTCTAAGGTGAGGTGAAAGTGAGGAAGTGTGGTAAAATGAGGAGGGGGGATTTTTAACAAACCTTGGAGGGTTTGGGCCAACAACGTATTGGGCCCTTAGGAAAGCCCAAGAGGCGTGGAATCCTAAGTAGTCGGAATGCAAAACAACAAAGGAGTCAGAATGCAAAGCAACACAAATGCTCCCCGACCATGACAGCGGCGGCTCGCACCATTCGTTCACCACAACATGTCGAACAGACGATGTTCCGAACGAAAAATGGACAAAATGGCATTGACCAGTCAATGGTCTAGAGCCACGTGTCGCCCACCTGTAGTTCGACATCTGCTCGCCATTCGTTCGCCACAACATGTCGAACAGACGATGTTCCGAACGAAAAATGGGCATAATAGCATTGACCAGTCAACGGTCTAGAGCCACGTGTCGCCCACCTGTAGTTCGACATCCGCTCGCCATTCGTTCGCCACAACATGTCGAACATACGATGTTCCGAACGAAAAACGGGCAAAATGGCATTGACCAATCAACGGTCTATAGCCAGTGTCGCCCGCCCATTGTTGGACATTTGCTCGCCACAACATGCCGAACATACGATGTTCCGAATGAAAAACGGTCAAAATGGCGTTGACCAGTCAACGGTCTAAAGCCACATGTCGCCCGCCCATCGTTCGACATTTGCTTGCACATGTCGAACAGACGATGTTCCGAACGAAAAACGGGCAAAATGGCGTTGACCAGTCAACGGTCTAGAGTCATGTGTTGCCCGCCTGTAGTTCGACATTCGCTCGCCCATCGTTCGACATATTGCTCGTCACGCTTACCACAACATGTCGAACAGACGATGTTCCGAACGAAAAACGGGCAAAATGGCGTTGACCAGTCAACGGTCTAGAGCCATGTGTGGCCCGCCTGTAGTTCGACATTCGCTCGCCCATCGTTCAACATATTGCTCGCCACGCTCGCCACAACATTTCGAACAGACGATATTCCGAACGAAAAACGGCCAAAATGATGTTGACCAGTCAACGACTTAAAAGCCACGTGTCGCTCGCCTGACGTTCGACGCATCGTTCGCCGCTACATGCCGAACAGACGATGTTCCGAACGAAAAACGGGGAAAGCGCGAGTCTCTGATGGGCCGTCCGATCACTTCGAAAATCGAGCCAGAGCTCGATCAACGCTCTAGATTGCACCACGTCGATATTCGTATGATTAATTCTTTTATTTAAATCATAATTTGAATTAATTATTAAAAAATTGTGATAAATGATTACAAATTCAGAAAAACTAATTACAAATTCTAAAAAATAATTATAAATTCGGGAAAATATTTTTCAGCACCTGGATAAATAATTATTATTTAGAACGATTAATTAATACTTTTTAAAAATAGATCATCAATTTGCAAAATTGAATAAAAAATTCGAAAAATAATTAAAAAATTAGAAAAAAAAATTAGGAAATTCCGAGAATAATCTTGAGCACTTTGCAAGCTCAATTTACCCTCGAGCAAGATCAAACTCCCTTAAGAACTCCGATAAAATCCCGTACGGCATTAGAACAACAATCTCGTACGCCATTAAAACAACAAAACTACTCCTCAAAGACTGTTAAACTCAGTCTCCAGGAGTGGGGGGCTCGTGATATGGCTAAAAATATGATTAAATCAGGATTGTTCAAATCACGCACGGATCTTAAAGCACTCAAGGGCAAAACAGTAATTTTCACCTACAAACGGGTCTGAATGGAGAACTAGGTTTTTCTTCAAAACCTAATAGCCCAAAAACAGATCTGTCCTACTGGGTATGGGTAGCAACCCGCTACAAACCAACACAGATGGATAAGGAGTGGTTCAAATTCGTGCTTATTCCTAAGAGACAGTTTCAACTGTTCCTCTTATCACGAGACGAGTCACTCTCTTCTTATCCATAAACATCCGGAAGTAGAGATTTATCCTTATCTTGAAACTGGTTCCAAAGGCGACTATAAATACCCTTCTCCCCCCACCGTGACAAGGTAATGAATTTTTTTCAACCAAAAACTCTTTCATAATCCTTTAGATTACTGACAAGAGCATCAGAGGGTTTGTCGCCGGAATTCATCCCGGGGTATCGAACTTTGTGCAGGTTCACGGCAGCAGCGAGAAACCACTCAACACACAGGCGAAAGTCAACAGGTTTGCTTATTTGTTTCCTCGAAGAATCCACAAATTCATTTGTTTGCTCCCACACCAAGAATCAGCAGCAACAACCACTTTAATCTCTCGTCTTTATGCAATGTTTCGTATACAATGTAGTACAACAAAAAACAACGTTTGTGTTTGGCTTAAAATTATTTGGAGCCGGTTAAGTGGAGCGGGGGTTGGATATTGGAATTGACGGTTGGGGTTTGCATAGAAAACTTTGGGATGGTGTTGGTAAAGGTGAAGTGGAATGTGGGTGGCGCCTGGAATAGTGAGCCTAAGACTTATAGATGGTGACACTGATTACATAACTTTCAAAGGGGTATATAATATTTCATTTGTATTGTTTCAGGGTCACTTTTGGAAAAAACTTATAGCTTTGGTAGTTGTGGTTGCTTTGACACCACGAAATTTATATAGTGTTGAACTATTTCTGTATTTGCTTAGAAGGTGTTTTGTATGCTGTACTACTTGTTTCATTAACCTTTCATTAATAAAGTATCGCCACTTTTTATTCAAAAATAATAATATTTCATTTCTAAAAGATTTTATACAAAAATGTGTATATTAATAGCTAATACACAGAGGTAAACTAACTTTATACAAATTCCCAGCCAACCCGACAAAAGCAACAAATCAGAGATAGCTGTCTATCTAATCTTATTTAATGATTAAGAGTTTGGAAATCTTTACAAAAAGAAGCCAATTAGATAAAGAAGTGCAAGAAATGTAACGTCTGCTGCTTTTTCTTATGGATCCGTTTGTTTTGGATGATGATCTATTGTAAAAAGTAGGAATGAAAGTGATTGGCTTAAATCAAGAATATAGATAATAGAAAAGAAATGAACATTTAGAAGAATGAAAAAGAAACTAAAAGAATGAAAGAGACCGACTATAAATAAAAAATAGGTTAGTTTGGTGGAATTTGTTACCATTGATTAGGGTAGATTAGATTTCAAAATAAACTGTTGATTATATTCTTCTAAAAATTTATAAACCATTGATTAAATCTAGTTTAGAAATAATATCTTATTTTATCTTTGTTTAGAATATTTTCTGCTCTAAGTTGTCCATATATGATGTTCGTTTCTCATGATTTATGTGGTCAACATGTGCTCCTCTGAATTAGCTAAAACATAGGAAGAATCAATTAATTTTAGAGGTGTAAGCTCAAAAATAATGAGCCCATTAAACTGGGATCTAACACCTCATTTCTTTAACAATTGACTTCAACTCAGACACGAAAGATAATTCACTACTATTCCGTTCGTTACATCCTAGATGGTGTCATTTTCATATTTTTCGTTCCATTGATTTGGCAATTTGATAATGGCTTTATTCCCAGATATTTGACCATCTTTCCTACCAGGATGAAGAGGCATGTTAGAAAATTTTAGGATAATAAAATTTATTTGAGTCTGATCTTGAACTTCATAATTTTTCACAATAATACAATACAGATAATTGAACTAACCTTGAGCAGCCATATCCTTCGTCTTGATCCAAATCTGACTGCGTGATGTTAATATATCAATGGATTATCTGGTTTCTCTCTCTTAGCCAACCTTTATCTGACAGAATTTATTTCCTTTTATCTGATAGAATGATTTTTCTGTTCGGACCTTTTATCGGCAGAGAGAGGACCAGTTCCTTGAGCAGTTATCTGCCAATAACTGTCATTGGCATAATTACACGTTCTATCAACGTTGTATTGAGTTGGTATTAAAACCAACTCCTTAACTGACCACACCAACTCCTTAACTGATCACATAAACTTATCTATTATATTAATTAATTATTTAAACCATTAATTATATATTTAAAATCAATAATTAAATATATATACATAATATATGGCACGAAGGTCATATATATCTTCCATTCTCCCACTTGGCCGAGTGATAGAATATTCGTTCATGGTTTTAATAATAATCATAATGTGCACATCATAATGATAAATTTTAACTTCATTGGTCAGATCATTATTTCATTATTAAGTATATACTAATATGAGTCATGGCGGTTCCATATCATTTACTCGACATAGTTCCTTCCATATACTATAATGGTCTGCATTAATGTCATAAACATAAAGGTCTATAATGGTCTGCATTAATGTCTAATAATAGACTAGATCCTGTTAATATTATGTCAACATTCATGTATACATTAATGACAAACAGGATATCGATTAATTTCAGAAACAATATATAAGAGAGCTCAAAGTGTCAAATACGTAAAACATAGAGTCATTAGGTTACATTAACAATGCCCATTCTTTCGACATGTTCAATAAATGCCTTTGGGGACAATCCTTTAGTTAACGGATCCGCAATCATGAGATTGGTACTAATATGCTCAATTGACAACTTTTGTTTCTGAACTTCTTCTTTGACGACAAGGTATTTTAATTCCATGTGTCTAGCACCTTTCAAATACTTGTCGTTTTTAGAGAAGAAAACTGCTGCGACATTATCACAATAAACTCTCAGCGGCTTGGCAATACTGTCGACTATTCCAAGTCCTGAGATAAAGTTTCGTAACCAATTTACTTGAATTGAGGCTTCAAAGCATGCCACATATTCAGCTTCCATAGTGGATGCAGCAATGACTGTCTGCTTCGCACTTTTCCAAGATATTGCTCCTCCAGCTAATAGGAACAAATAATCGGATGTGGGTTTTCGAGTATCAACACATCCAGCAAGATATGAATCTGAATAACCAATCACCTCTAGATGATTAGACCTTCGATAAGTAAGCATGTGGTCTTTTGTCCCTTGCAAGTACCTCAATACTTTCTTTGCAGCTATCCAGTGATCCTTTCCTGGATTACTTTGATATCGACCAAGCATTCCAACAGCAAAACTGATGTCTGGCCTCGTACAAGTCTGTGCATACATTAAGCTCCCAACAATTGATGCATAAGGAATATCTTTCATTTGATTACGTTCCAATTCATTCTTTGGACATTGCATAAGACTGAACTTATCTCCCTTCTGAATTGGAACGATACTTGATGAGCATTTTTCCATTCTAAATCTCTCTAAAACTTTATTAATATATGCTTTCTGAGACAAACCCAACAATCCTTGTGATCTATTTCGGAATATTTCTATTCCGACCACATAATTTGCCTCACCCATATCTTTCATTTCAAAGTTTTTAGAGAGAAACTTCTTGGTTTCATACAGCAAACCAAGATCATTCGTTGCAAGCAAGATGTCATCGACATATAGAATCAAAATAATAAACTAGCTCCCACTGACTTTCAGATATATACATCGATCAACAATGTTTTTTTTAAATCCAAAAGAAGTGATGGTATCATTGAACTTGAGATACCATTGACGGGAAGCTTGCTTAAGTCCATATATCGATTTCTTAAGTTTACACACCATGCGTTCTTTTCCTTCTATGGAGAAACCTTCAGGTTGATCCATATAAACTTCTTCATCCAAACTACCATTCAGAAAAGCTGTTTTCACATCCATTTGGTGCAATTCTAAATCATAATGAGCCACCAAAGCCATAATAATTCTAAAAGAATCTTTCTTAGAAACTGGTGAAAAGGTTTCCGTGTAATCAATACCATTTTTCTGAGTAAAACCTTTGGCAACAAGTGTGGCCTTGTGTCGTTCAATATTGCCATTTGAGTCACGTTTGGTCTTAAAGACCCATTTACATCCAACTCTTTTAGATCCTTCTGGCAATTCAACAAGGTCTCATACTTCATTATGTTCCATAGATTTCAACTCCTCTTTCATGGCATCTAATAACCATTTCATAGAGTTATCACTTTCCATGGCATGTGAAAATGAAACTGGATCATCATCAACTCCTAAGCCAAATTCAGACTCTTGAAGATAAACCACATATTCATCAGAAATAGCAGATCTCCTTTGTCTTTGATATCTACGTAATTCTGTTTCATGTGGTTCGTTTATTGCAGGTGCATCAATATTATTGTGAGTTACTTGTTCATTAATTTGTTGTTCTTGCCCAATATTCGGATGTTCAACAATGGGTGGAACAACAACTTTAGAAAGAGTTATGGGCAAAGGAATTTGCACCCTAACTTCTTGAATATCCACCTTTCGTGGTTCATAACTCACGCTAACTTCACAATTCTCAATGAACCTAGCATTTCCAGTTTCAATAATTCTTGTACTATGATTAGGACAATAAAATTTATACCCTTTGGACTTTTCAGGATAACCAATGAAATAACCACTAATTGTCTTTAGATCCAATTTCTTTTCTTGTGGATTATAAGCTCTTACTTCTGCCGGGCAACCCCAAACATGCAGGTGCCTTAAACTAGGTTTCCTACCCGTCCACAGTTCAAAAGGAGTCTTAGGAACTGCCTTACTAGGAACCCTGTTTAACAAATACATGGCAGTTTTAAGAGCGTGCATCCACAATGATGTGGGTAATGAAGAATTACTTAACATACTCCTAACCATATCCAAGAGAGTACGATTACGTCTTTCTGCTACACCATTTTGTTGTGGTGTACCTGGCATAGTGTATTGAGCACATATGCCGTGCTTTTCTAGTAATTTGGCAAACGGGCCTGGGCATTGCCCTGATTCATTATATTTCCCATAAAATTCACCACCTCTATCAGATCTTATAATTTTCACTTTTCTATCCAGTTGTCTTTCAACCTCAGTAATAAATACCTCAAGGGCATCTACCGATTGAGATTTTTCATTTAATAGATAGATGTAACCATAACGCGAAAAATCATCGATAAAAGTGATAAAATATCTTTCTTTTCCAAAAGAGGAAATATCAAAAGACCCGCAAATATCGGTGTGTATAATTTCAAGAAGCTGTGTGCTTCTAGTGGCTCCTTTCTTTGTGTGTTTTGTTTGTTTTCCCTTTATACAATCTACACAAATAACAAGATCAGTAAAATCCAAATTTGGAAGGATTTTATTCTTTACCAATCTTTTCATTCTTTCTTTGGAAACATGTCCCAAACGTTTATGCCACAAGAAAGCAGAATTTTCATTCACTAAATCACGTTTAGTTCCAACATTATGATGCAGGGTCAAAAGAGTCTCAGCAAAATTATTATCGAGCTTAAATTTATAAAGACCATCATTAAGGACACCAGAACCAATGAAAAGATTTTGTTTAAACAAACTAAAACATCCATTCTCAAACTTAAAGGAATATCCAACAAAATCAAGTCTTGAGAGAGAAACCAAATTACGAGAAACAGAAGGTACATAAAGTGTTTGAAACAAATCTAAATGATGTCAAGAATCTAAAATAAGACGATAAGTTCCAATAGCTTCAACTGGAGCTTTGACTCGATTTCCCATGTACACATACTTTTCATTTGGATTTGTGATTCGGGTCGTAAGGAATCCCTGCATTGTATTTGAAACATGAGTGGTGCAGCCGGAATCAAGCCACCAGGTATTGTGAGGAACTTCAACCAAATTCGATTCGAAACATACAAAAGTTTTAAACATACCTTTCTTTTCGAACCATGCCTTACGTTGCAGGCAATCCCTTTGGAAATGTCCAGGTTTCCCACAGAAACGACATTTGAGATCATAATGTTCCTTTTTCTGGATCTGGACAGATGACGCATTCACTTTCAATGGTCCATACTTGCCCTTTCCTTTCTTTCTTCCGACTTTCTTACCAGCTCCATGATTGGTAACGAGATGAACGGAATGAGTTCCCTGATTCTTAATCCGTGTTTCCTCTTGAACTAACATACTGTGAAGTTCATTCACATTCCATTTGTCTTTCATGGTGTTATAGTTCATTTGGAACGGACAATACTCAGAAGGCAGTGAATTCAGAATAAACTGCACAAGGAAATTATCATCCACGGTCATCCCTAAGGACTTAAGTCTTGCTGCAATGTTTGTCATTTCAATGACATGCTCATGCATGCTATGAGAACCATCAAACTTCATGGTGGTTAAAGTAGCCATTAATGTCCCAGCAAGAGACTTATCAGCAGTTTGAGAGCTTTCTCCTACTGATTTCATGAATTCCTTAGCATTTTCAGTTTGAGGGAGAGTAGACTTGAGGTTGTTTGCTATACTCATTCGCATAAGCATAAGACTTAGTTTGTTCGATCTTTCCCAAACATTATGGACAGATATTTCAATGTCGCTGCTAGTATCAGTAATAGCAGCAGGCTTTTCAACTTTAAGTGCTAAGTCAAGATCCAAAACACCAAGGTGAAATTGGATTTGATCGCGCCATTCAGGAGAGTTGAGACCGTTAAACATAGGAACAGACGAAGCATGCGAAAGAAGAGAAGCGGGAATAGGTACTGCAATAAGAAGAGATGATTGGTTTATTAACGCTTTGTGATTCATAATTCAGATTCAAGATTAGAGACAATAAATATACATTGAAGATCTCCTTTGGGTGACACAACAATGTACTTCATTAAACATAATTCGATGCTAAAAGTTAAATTCAATTAATTGGTAATTAAATATATTTTAACTAGACGAACTAGCTATCTTTGGATATACTAACACGTCTAAAATACTCCAATTAGCCACAATCATGTTCTTGATTATAAAATAAATTATCTACCTTTGGGTGGATACTTAAATATTTTAAAATCAACAAACTTCAATACACCCAATATTATATCATAATGTCATTTCGATTATAGCATCACATAATCATGGGTAATTGAATTTCCATTTAATTTGACATTTTATAATAAACTTTATAATTTGGCCACTTTGGTGACTAACTAATTATTCATAATATACAAGTCAAATTAAATAATAAATATATGCAATTAGATACACTTTATAGTTTAAGCCACTTTAATGACTAACTAAATAATCTAATTAATAATTATTAATATATACACAGTATTATATGCAATTAATAATTATAATAATAGTTCAGAATTAATGTGCATATTTAATTGTTGTGAATTAAGATACACTAATTAATGCTGAAAATCAGTCCACTAAACAATACATTAATAAGTTAATCATAAATAGGTTAACTCACATTGATGATAACTCCACGTAATCATGAGTGTTGACAATTAATAAAAACAGAGATTAACGCTCTTCTCTCACCAATGAATATCTTGAACTCATTTATTAGATAAGTATCATAAACTAACAAGATATACTATTATGAATAACTAATCATTATCCATACAGAATCAACCAAAACATGAATAATTACAAAGGAGTCGTAAAATTTATAAATTGGAGGATTATATTTAAATTTAATATTTGAACATGATTCACAAAATAACAATTGTAAATTAATCACAAACTTTAAGCACATGATTGCCATTAAAACAATTTATTTTTTTATTTTTTTTTATTTTTATTTTTTAAAACTGAGTTTAATTAATGCGGAAAATATAATCCCCAATTTATAAACATTAACTTAATCGGAAAATCATGAGTTCATAACCTGGCTCTGATACCACATGTTAGAAAATTTAGGATAATAAAATTTATTTGAGTCTGATCTTGAACTTCATGATTTTTCACAATAATACAATACAGATAATTGAACTAACCTTGAGCAGCCTATCCTTCGTCTTGATCCAAATCTGACTGCGTGATGTTAATATATCAATGGATTATCTGGTTTCTCTCTCTTAGCCAACCTTTATCTGACAGAATGTATTTCTTTTATCTGATAGAATGATTTTTCTGTTCGGACCTTTTATCGGCAGAGAGAAGACCAGTTCCTTGAGCAGTTATCTGCCAATAACTGTCATTGGCATAATTACACGTTCTATCAACGTTGTATTGAGTTGGTATTAAAACCAACTCCTTAACTGACCACACCAACTCCTTAACTGATCACATAAACTTATCTATTATATTAATTAATTATTTAAACCATTAATTATATATTTAAAATCAATAATTAAATATATATACATAATATATGGCACGAAGGTCATATATATCTTCCATTCTCCCACTTGGCCGAGTGATAGAATATTCGTTCATGGTTTTAATAATAATCATAATGTGCACATCATAATAATAAATTTTAACTTCATTGGTCAGATCATTATTTCATTATTAAGTATATACTAATATGAGTCATGGTGGTTCCATATCATTTACTCGACATAGTTCCTTCCATGTACTATAATGGTCTGCATTAATGTCATAAACATAAAGGTCTATAATGGTCTGCATTAATGTCTAATAATAGACTAGATCCTGTTAATATTATGTCAACATTCATGTATACATTAATGACAAACAGGATATCGATTAATTTCAGAAACAATATATAAGAGAGCTCAAAGTGTCAAATACGTAAAACATAGAGTCATTAGGTTACATTAACAATGCCCATTCTTTCGACATGTTCAATAAATGCCTTTGGGGACAATCCTTTAGTTAACGGATCCGCAATCATGAGATTGGTACTAATATGCTCAATTGACAACTTTTGTTTCTGAACTTCTTCTTTGACGACAAGGTATTTTAATTCCATGTGTCTAGCACCTTTCGAATACTTGTCGTTTTTAGAGAAGAAAACTGCTGCGACATTATCACAATAAACTCTCAGCGGCTTGGCAATACTGTCGACTATTCCAAGTCCTGAGATAAAGTTTCGTAACCAATTTACTTGAATTGAGGCTTCAAAGCATGCCACATATTCAGCTTCCATAGTGGATGCAGCAATGACTGTCTGCTTCGCACTTTTCCAAGATATTGCTCCTCCAGCTAATAGGAACAAATAACCGGATGTGAATTTTCGAGTATCAACACATCCAGCAAGATCTGAATCTGAATAACCAATCACCTCTAGATGATTAGACCTTCGATAAGTAAGCATGTGGTCTTTTGTCCCTTGCAAGTACCTCAATACTTTCTTTGCAGCTATCCAGTGATCCTTTCCTGGATTACTTTGATATCGACCAAGCATTCCAACAGCAAAACTGATGTCTGGCCTCGTACAAGTCTGTGCATACATTAAGCTCCCAACAATTGATGCATAAGGAATATCTTTCATTTGATTACGTTCCAATTCATTCTTTGGACATTGCATAAGACTGAACTTATGAACTCATGATTTTCCAATTAAGTTAATGTTTACAAATTGGGGATTATATTTTCCGCATTAATTAAACTCAGTTTTTAAAAAAAATAAAAAAATAAATTGTTTTAACGGCAATCATGCGCTTAAAGTTTCTGATTAATTTATAATTGTTATTTTGTGAATCATGTTCAAATATGAAATTTAAGTATAATCCTCCAATTTATAAATTTTACGACTTCTTTATAATTATTCATGTTTTGGTTGATTCTGTATGGATAAAGATTAGTTATTCATAATAGTATATCTTGTTAGTTTATGATACTTATCTAATAAATGAGTTCAAGATATTCATTGGTGAGAGAAGAGCGTTAATCTCTGTTTGTATTAATTGTCAACACTCATGATATCATATATTTCCATGCATACATATATACATGATTACGTGGAGTTATCATCAATGTGAGTCAACCTATTTATGATTAACTTATTAATGTATTGTTTAGTGGACTGATTTTCAGCATTAATTAATGTATCTTAATTCACAACAATTAAATATGCACATTAATTCTGAACTATTATTATAATTATTAATTGCATATAATACTGTGTATATATTAATAATTATTAATTAGATTATTTAGTTAGTCATTAAAGTGGCTTAAACTATAAAGTGTATCTAATTGCATATATTTATTATTTAATTTGACTTGTATATTTTGAATAATTTGTTAGTCACCAAAGTGGCCAAATTATAAAGTTTATTATAAAATGTCAAATTAAATGGAAATTCAATTACCCATGATTATGTGATGCTATAATCGAAATGACATTATGATATAATATTGGGTGTATTGAAGTTTGTTGATTTTAAAATATTTAAGTATCCACCCAAAGGTAGATAATTTATTTTATAATCAAGAACATGATTGTGGCTAATTGGAGTATTTTAGACGTGTTAGTATATCCAAAGATAGCTAGTTCGTCTAGTTAAAATATATTTAATTACCAATTAATTGAATTTAACTTTTAGCATCGAATTATGTTTAATGAAGTACATTGTTGTGTCACCCAAAGGAGATCTTCAATGTATATTTATTGTCTCCAATCTTGAATCTAAATTATGAATCACAAAGCGTTAATAAACCAATCATCTCTTCTTATTGCAGTACATATTCCCGCTTCTCTTCTTTCGCATGCTTCGTCTGTTCCTATATTTAACGGTCTCAACTTTCCTGAATGGCGCGATCAAATCCAATTTCACCTTGGTGTTTTGGATCTTGACTTGGCACTTGAAGTTGAAAAGCCTGCTGCTATTACTGATACTAGCAGCGACATTGAAATATCTGTCCATAATGTTTGGGAAAGATCGAACAAACTAAGTCTTATGCTTATGCGAATGAGTATAGCAAACAACCTCAAGTCTACTCTCCCTCAAACTGAAAATGCTAAGGAATTCATGAAATCAGTAGGAGAAAGCTCTCAAACTGCTGATAAGTCTCTTGCTGGGACATTAATGGCTACTTTAACCACCATGAAGTTTGATGGTTCTCGTAGCATGCATGAGCATGTCATTGAAATGACAAACATTGCAGCAAGACTTAAGTCCTTAGGGATGACCGTGGATGATAATTTCCTTGTGCAGTTTATTCTGAATTCACTGCCTTCTGAGTATGGTCCGTTCCAAATGAACTATAACACCATGAAAGACAAATGGAATGTGAATGAACTTCACAGTATGTTAGTTCAAGAGGAAACACGGATTAAGAATCAGGGAACTCATTCCGTTCATCTCGTTACCAATCATGGAGCTGGTAAGAAAGTCGGAAGAAAGAAAGGAAAGGGCAAGTATGGACCATTGAAAGTGAATGCGTCATCTGTCCAGATCCAGAAAAAGGAACATTATGATCTCAAATGTCGTTTCTGTGGGAAACCTGGACATTTCCAAAGGGATTGCCTGCAACGTAAGGCATGGTTCGAAAAGAAAGGTATGTTTAAAACTTTTGTATGTTTCGAATCGAATTTGGTTGAAGTTCCTCACAATACCTGGTGGCTTGATTCCGGCTGCACCACTCATGTTTCAAATACAATGCAGGGATTCCTTACGACCCGAATCACAAATCCCAATGAAAAGTATGTGTACATGGAAAATCGAGTCAACGCTCCAGTTGAAGCTATTGGAACTTATCGTCTTATTTTAGATTCTGGACACTTTATGTACCTTCTATTTCTCGTAATTTGGTTTCTCTTTCAAGACTTGATTTTGTTGGATATTCCTTTTAAGTTTGAGAATGGATGTTTTAGTTTGTTTAAACAAAATCTTTTCATTGGTTCTGGTGTCCTTAATGATGGTCTTTATAAATTTAAGCTCGATAATAATTTTGCTGAGACTCTTTTGACCCTGCATCATAATGTTGAAACTAAACGTGATTTAGTGAATGAAAATTCTGCTTTCTTGTGGCATAAACGTTTGGGACATGTTTCCAAAGAAAGAATGAAAAGATTGGTAAAGAATAAAATCCTTCCAAATTTGGATTTTACTGATCTTGATATTTGTGTAGATTGTATAAAGGGAAAACAAACAAAACACACAAAGAAAGGAGCCACTAGAAGCACACAGCTTCTTGAAATTATACACACCGATATTTGCGGGTCTTTTGATATTTCCTCTTTTGGAAAAGAAAGATATTTTATCACTTTTATCGATGATTTTTCGCGTAATGGTTACATCTATCTATTAAATGAAAAATCTCAATCGGTAGATGCCCTTGAGGTATTTATTAATGAGGTTGAAAGACAACTGGATAGAAAAGTGAAAATTATAAGATCTGATAGAGGTGGTGAATTTTATGGAAAATATAATGAATCAGGGCAATGCCCAGGCCCGTTTGCCAAATTACTAGAAAAGCACGGCATATGTGCTCAATACACTATGCCAGGTACACCACAACAAAATGGTGTAGCAGAAAGACGTAATCGTACTCTCTTGGATATGGTTAGGAGTATGTTAAGTAATTCTTCATTACCCACATCATTGTGGATGCACGCTCTTAAAACTGCCATGTATTTGTTAAACAGGGTTCCTAGTAAGGCAGTTCCTAAGACTCCTTTTGAACTGTGGACGGGTAGGAAACCTAGTTTAAGGCACCTGCATGTTTGGGGTTGCCCGGCAGAAGTAAGAGCTTATAATCCACAAGAAAAGAAATTGGATCTAAAGACAATTAGTGGTTATTTCATTGGTTATCCTGAAAAGTCCAAAGGGTATAAATTTTATTGTCCTAATCATAGTACAAGAATTATTGAAACTGGAAATGCTAGGTTCATTGAGAATTGTGAAGTTAGCGTGAGTTATGAACCACGAAAGGTGGATATTCAAGAAGTTAGGGTGCAAATTCCTTTGCCCATAACTCTTTCTAAAGTTGTTGTTCCACCCATTGTTGAACATCCGAATATTGGGCAAGAACAACAAATTAATGAACAAGTAACTCACAATAATATTGATGCACCTGCAATAAACGAACCACATGAAACAGAATTACGTAGATCTCAAAGACAAAGGAGATCTGCTATTTCTGATGAATATGTGGTTTATCTTCAAGAGTCTGAATTTGGCTTAGGAGTTGATGATGATCCAGTTTCATTTTCACATGCCATGGAAAGTGATAACTCTATGAAATGGTTATTAGATGCCATGAAAGAGGAGTTGAAATCTATGGAACATAATGAAGTATGAGACCTTGTTGAATTGCCAGAAGGATCTAAAAGAGTTGGATGTAAATGGGTCTTTAAGACCAAACGTGACTCAAATGGCAATATTGAACGACACAAGGCCACACTTGTTGCCAAAGGTTTTACTCAGAAAAATGGTATTGATTACACGGAAACCTTTTCACCAGTTTCTAAGAAAGATTCTTTTAGAATTATTATGGCTTTGGTGGCTCATTATGATTTAGAATTGCACCAAATGGATGTGAAAACAGCTTTTCTGAATGGTAGTTTGGATGAAGAAGTTTATATGGATCAACCTGAAGGTTTCTCCATAGAAGGAAAAGAACGCATGGTGTGTAAACTTAAGAAATCGATATATGGACTTAAGCAAGCTTCCCGTCAATGGTATCTCAAGTTCAATGATACCATCACTTCTTTTGGATTTAAAAAAAACATTGTTGATCGATGTATATATCTGAAAGTCAGTGGGAGCTAGTTTATTATTTTGATTCTATATGTCGATGACATCTTGCTTGCAACGAATGATCTTGGTTTGCTGTATGAAACCAAGAAGTTTCTCTCTAAAAACTTTGAAATGAAAGATATGGGTGAGGCAAATTATGTGGTCGGAATAGAAATATTCCGAAATAGATCACAAGGATTGTTGGGTTTGTCTCAGAAAGCATATATTAATAAAGTTTTAGAGAGATTTAGAATGGAAAAATGCTCATCAAGTATCGTTCCAATTCAGAAGGGAGATAAGTTCAGTCTTATGCAATGTCCAAAGAATGAATTGGAACGTAATCAAATGAAAGATATTCCTTATGCATCAATTGTTGGGAGCTTAATGTATGCACAGACTTGTACGAGGCCAGACATCAGTTTTGCTGTTGGAATGCTTGGTCGATATCAAAGTAATCCAGGAAAGGATCACTGGATAGCTGCAAAGAAAGTATTGAGGTACTTGCAAGGGACAAAAGACCACATGCTTACTTATCGAAGGTCTAATCATCTAGAGGTGATTGGTTATTCAGATTCATATCTTGCTGGATGTGTTGATACTCGAAAATCCACATCCGATTATTTGTTCCTATTAGCTGGAGGAGCAATATCTTGGAAAAGTGCGAAGCAGACAGTCATTGCTGCATCCACTATGGAAGCTGAATATGTGGCATGCTTTGAAGCCTCAATTCAAGTAAATTGGTTACGAAACTTTATCTCAGGACTTGGAATAGTCGACAGTATTGCCAAGCCGCTGAGAGTTTATTGTGATAATGTCGCAGCAGTTTTCTTCTCTAAAAACGACAAGTATTCGAAAGGTGCTAGACACATGGAATTAAAATACCTTGTCGTCAAAGAAGAAGTTCAGAAACAAAAGTTGTCAATTGAGCATATTAGTACCAATCTCATGATTGCGGATCCGTTAACTAAAGGATTGTCCCCAAAGGCATTTATTGAACATGTCGAAAGAATGGGCATTGTTAATGTAACCTAATGACTCTATGTTTTACGTATTTGACACTTTGAGCTCTCTTATATATTGTTTCTGAAATTAATCGATATCCTGTTTGTCATTAATGTATACATGAATGTTGACATAATATTAACAGGATCTAGTCTATTATTAGACATTAATGCAGACCATTATAGACCTTTATGTTTATGACATTTTAAGTAGAAAATTAATATTGTAGTACATGGAAGGAACTATGTCGAGTAAATGATATGGAACCGCCATGACTCATATTAGTATATACTTAATAATGAAATAATGATCTGACCAATGAAGTTAAAATTTATCATTATGATGTGCACATTATGATTATTATTAAAACCATGAACGAATATTCTATCACTCGGCCAAGTGGGAGAATGTAAGATATATATGACCTTCGTGCCATATATTATGTATATATATTTAATTATTGATTTTAAATATATAATTAATGGTTTAAATAATTAATTAATATAATAGATAAGTTTATGTGATCAGTTAAGGAGTTGGTGTGGTCAGTTAAGGAGTTGGTTTTAATACCAACTCAATACAACGTTGATAGAACATGTAATTGCCAATGACAGTTATTGGCAGATAACTGCTCAAGGAACTGGTCCTCTCTCTGCCGATAAAAGGTCCGAACAGAAAAATCATTCTATCAGATAAAAGAAATACATTCTGTCAGATAAAGGTTGGCTAAGAGAGAGAAACCAGATAATCCATTGATATATACGAAACCAGATATATCATACACATATATATATATCAGATATATACACAATCTGATATATTAACATCACGCGGTCAGATTTGGATCAAGACGAAGGATATGGCTGCTCAAGGTTAGTTCAATTATCTGTATTGTATTATTGTGAAAAATCATGAAGTTCAAGATCAGACTCAAATAAATTTTATTATCCTAAAATTTTCTAACATTTACCGCAATACCTTTTGAGCTTGTAGACACAAAACATAGAGTGAGTATACTTTTGGATTTACCGAAATAGTTAGTCTTTCGAAGAAAATCAACTTTTTCAATATGTTGGTGAAGAACATGCAGTTTCAAGAATGGAGTGGAGTGAGTATATTTTTGCATTTACCAAAATAGTTAGTCTTTCGAAGAAAATCAACTTTTTCAATATGTTGGTGAAGAACATGCAGTTTGAAGAATGAAGAATGTTTAATTTTTCCCAACATCTCATTCGACTTTAAATTAAAACGTACAAATATAACCTTGTGCAATATATTGAACATAATTTAAAAATAAAATGAGAAAATAACAAAACTATTTTTTAAAAAAAAACCTCTAATAATATATATACAATATTGCACGCTTTTTGAGGTTTGATTAAGGGATATGATTGCACTTCAAAATTTGGATGGGAGTGGGGGGTTGCTTCCTACATTTGCTCTTATTTTTATGTTTTAAAAAAAAAAAATAGAAAAATCATTGAACCAAAAATGGTTTAGCATAATATTTTGTATAGATAAGAGCGCCAAAAATAGAATAAGCATAATACAGAAGAAAAATAACAAAAACTCTTTAGAAAAATTCTAGTTTGAGGAAATGATGCTTACAAAGATGGTTATAAGTTATAAACTGATAACACACTATTTGTGTTTCTTTTGTTCCAATCGTGAGAAAAAGGCATGATCTACATATAGTTTCCAAATGTAATGATGTTTAGTTATAGAGCACAAACTTTTTGGTTGATGCAATGCGTATGCTCTCTCATTTCAACCAATTCAACTTAATGGTCCTCATGGACTGATATAGGGGGTGATGTGCGGAGGCGACCACCACCTCTTTAAATTTTAAAATCATTGTTAAATGCGTATATAATGTTTGTTTATTCAATCCAATTTAATCCTAACAATTATGGCTATATTCCTACCATTCACATTCTGTCTATTTCAAAAAAATAAATGGTCACTCATTAATCTCGTTACTTTATACTGGGTTGTTAGGTAGTATAATGTAATTTTAAGTTAAGCCTATTTCTCCAAAGATTCTTTAACTTCTCCAAATACATATCCAGTTTAGCAGGGATGAAACTAGAATATTTTTGTCGGAGGGGTTATGGGTTTTTAATATATATCTATATGGCGGGCTTTTAATAAATAACAAAAACTCTTTTAGAAAAGGAAAAAATGGGTATGAGCAACTTGCTCATTTAGTAAATAAGCAATTGATGATGTGGCATATATGTGATTGAAAAATCCTTAAAACGATTAGTTGTCCAATGTATCACATGCATGGCACATAATCAATTGCTCATTTAGTAAATGAGCAAGTTGCTCATATACCTTTTATCCTTTAGAAATTATATATCTATATGACGAGCTTTTAATAAATTTTGGCTGTGGCTAAAAGGGTAAATGTTAAAAAATATAGGGGGGTTATGAAAAATGAGGGGAGCATGGCACATGGCTAGCTTCAGCCCGGCAGTTTAGGCTTATACTCCTCATAGTGGAATTGGTTATTAAATATCTCAAATGAAAATATTCCAACCAAAAACAACATGCTTCATAAAAGGGTCTATTAGCATATAATACAATATACCAGTGATGTTGAAGGCACGCCTCAGGCGAAATCCCACGGTGCGCCTCAAGCCTCAGGCACAGGGTCTATTTGCATATAATACAATATACCAGTGATGTTGAAGGCACGCCTCAGGTGCAGGCGAAATCCCACGGTGCGCCTCAAGCCTCAGTTGAAGCGCACCCCTTATTCGAAGCGCTGGTGAGGCATGCGCCTCAGCGCGCCTTGCGCCTCAGCACACCTCGACGAAAGGCGCCTCAACATTGTTTTTTTCCTTATTTTCCCCTTCTTTATTATTTAAATATTCTTTCTTTTTTAGTTGAGTCTTTTGATAGGTTTTATATTCATGTTCTTTTTTATTATTTAAATTATTCTATCCTTTTTATTTTACTTTTTTAAATAGTATTCTTGCTTTTTAGTTATGCAATGCTTTTGCTTTACTGCTTTATTAGGCTATTTGAATGAAACTTATTGTAATAATTAATTGTTAAATACTTGAATATACTTAATATTTAAGTGTAATATTGTAATACTCTGTAATAGTGTAATACTAATACTGCACTGTGATATTTTATAAAAAAAATTAAATGTTGAATGTACAAAAATTATAACTTACACAGTTACAAATTACAAATTACACTTACACCGTTACACGATTACACTTACAAGTTAAATTTACAGAGTACGTCTTCCATACCTTACTTTTTAAGTATATGGTCATTGTATGAGATATTTTGTTGCTATGATGTTATCTTGTTTATATAATCTAATTTATAAATTTTAAAAATTTCAAAAAGTAATAGTGCGCCTCGGTTAACTGAGACTTGCGCCTCGGACTTTTTACGAGGAATTGAAATTACTTGCGTCTTACGCCTTCGACTACACTGCAATATACTGTAAAGAAAAACAATATGCTAACACAAAATGTATTTTTAAAAAAAGGTGTACTCTGTTAAAAATAGTACCTTTCAAATGGAGTGTTTTTGCCAAAACTGTATATGAATTTAAACAATTAATTTAAATGGAAATACCCCCCAATAGCACATTTCAATCATTATTTTTTACAAAGTTATTAGATAAATAATAATATCTTTCACTTCTATGCTCGTTCCTCCATTTCAATTTTGGTTCCATCCATGATGGTCTACCTTTCAAATGGAGTGTTTTTGCCAAAACTGTATATGAATTTAAACAATTATTTTAAATGGAAATACCCCTCAATAGCACATTTCAATCATTATTTTTTACAAAGTTATAAGTTAGATAAATAATAATATCTTTCACTTCTATATGCTCGTTCCTCCATTTCAATTTTGGTTCCATCCATGATGGTCCTAATTAGGGGTGGCAACCAAGTCGGGTCAACCCACGACCTGCCCGGGTCCGACCGCCACCAACCCGAACCAGTTTGACCCGCTACATTATCGAGTCGGACCGGGTCGAAATCTTGGGGTAGAAAACCCGCTCGACCCGGCCGGGTTAACCCGTAACCCGCTCAAACCTGACCCAAACCCGACCTGCAACCCGCCAGGTTGCCAATTGTCGATTCGGCAGGCTAACCCGCCGGGTCCAACGGTTGGCGCCGACGGGTCAAACAGTCGCCCATTGCTACTGCCATTTTTTTTTGTTTTTTCGGTTTTCTGGATTTTTGTTGGAATTTTTTCCTATAAAAACCCACTAAATTCACTCATTTTCTTCACAAATTCACTCGATTCTCAATCTGCCAACTCTCAACTCTCAATTTAGTTGTGATACTGCATATTTTGTGATTCTGTAAACTCTTTCATCTCCTCCATTATTTGTGATACTGCATATTATCTGTAACCCCTGTTTCTATTAATACATATTTTTCAAGTATTTTTCCATATTTAAATCCTCGATATCTTATAACTATTTTTCCTTAATTGATTTTATTATTTAAAACTATTTTTGGAGCCCAATTGTTTATTATAAGCCCAAGTTTGCATTTTGATTTTATTAATTATTAATGTGAGCCCAGTTATTATCATAAGCCCAATTCCATATTTTGATTCGATTTTATTTATATATTTAATCTAAGCCCAACACCCTAATTATTTTGTTTAAATATTTTGAGCCCATGAACCAAGCCCAAATTCACTAAACTCAGAACCCATATAATGGTGCAGGTTATCCTATACACAATCTAAGCCCAAACTCACTCCCACTTTTCTGTCCCGTACTCCCACTTTTCAATTCTTGTACCTGCATATTCCCCCATTCTTGTACACAATTCTTGTACACCTACCCGTACACAATTTATTCACACTCCCACTTTTCTGTCCCGTACTCCCACTTTTCAATTCTTGTACCTGCATATTCCCCAATGCTCCTCGTAACTACCCCCACTCTCTCTCACCCCACTACTTCATTACTTATTATATTATTATATTAATCCCCCTGTTTCCACTCTTCTCCCTCCTCCTCTGATTTCCAAAACCAAAAACAGAACTCATTCTCCCTCTCCTCCTTCCTCCATCTTCCCTCTTGACGCCTTCCGCCATTACCGCAGTCTTCCCCCTCGAAGCATCACAGTCGAACTCGCCCTCGTCGACTCGTCGCCGCCTCGCCACCAGCACCGCAACATCCAGTCACGCCCCCATCGTCTCGAAGCTCCGCCACTCTCCTTCGTCCAATTCCTCGCCGCTCGAGCTCCGTCGCCACTGCACCGCATCCGCTCTCGTTCCAACACCGCTACTCCTCGTCCTCGCCTCGCGAAACCACCACATCGAGCCTCCGCCATCATCTTCTTCCTCATCCCTCCCTCATCGCATCTCCACCGTCGCCCTCCATTCCTCTCCGCTGTCAAGCCACCGGAACTCCTTGACGCTACGCTCTCGTTTTCTGCTTCGCCCCCAGTCGCACCGCACGCCGTCTCCACCAATCCCCATCGCACCCCTCGTCGACGCCAATGCCGAAGTCAGAGCTCCACCTCCGCTCTCCTCCATTCTCCTTCCGCTCTCACTCAGCCGCCGCACTCCATACCTCCGCTCTCCGCCATTCGCCGCCTCCCCTGGAAGCCTCCCCACGTCTTCAAGCTCGTCGCTCCACCTTCTCGCTCTCATCCCGTCGCCCTCGACACTCCTCATCAACCTCCAAAGAACCCATACCTCTTCGTCTTCAACCTCAACATCGCCTGCGCTCCTCCCGTCGTTCGCAGCTTCCCTGCACCGCCTCCTCCTTGCCGGAGTCGCGAGCCCCCTGTGCGACGGCTCTCCCTGAGCGCGCCGCCGCCTGAGGCTTCACCCCGGTCGTTGTTCCCTTTTCCCGCTCTCTCTGTCTCTCTCTCTCTGTGTGTGTGTGTGTGTGTGTGTGTGTCGAAGAAGGTGAAGAAAAGAACAGGATTTGGAGATTTTTGATTGGCTGTTGTGGGATTGGATATTTTATTGGTGGATTGGCGTTGTGTTGGAGTTTGGGGATTAGATCCTGTTTGTAGTGAAGTGGATTATTGTTGTTGTTTGGTGTGTGGGGATTGGATTATTGTATTGGTGTTGGTGTATTGGTGTTGCTGTTTGTGGAGCAGTGGATTGGGCTGTGAGATTACTGTTTTGGAGAAAGGAGTTGTTTTGGAGTTTGCTATTTTGGCGTGGCTGCCACATATCTTGCACATGTTCTGCTGCCCGGGATTCTGATCCTGTTATTCTTGTCTTCAATATCATCGTCGTCAACTAACAGGCAAGTGTCTCTTATACAATTCGTTTGTTCTAGTACAAGCTCCTTTGCAAAATACCGCAAGTATATTTTTGACTCTTCGTATTATACATAATCCATTGATCCCGTATTCGAACATGGTCGTGAATACTTTGTCGCCATATACATCGCATGAACACAATACACACATATATACCCTTAGAACTATATAGGATGTTGTGCATGAATTGCTTGTTACTAGTTTGCATGTTGTTATAATATCTTTTATTCTTGATTAAGTTTTATACATGCCATTGATCACATCCACATATTTTATAAATCCTGAAATATATTCTTCTGCATTGCATAAGCCTTGATACTCGACCCTGTGATGTTAACCGTCCTTGTTGTTGCATGTAGTTATTGTTCATGTTTGATTAAAATAAAAGATAACAAGCCGGAGTATAAAGGGAAAAGATTTAGTAGTGGGTAATATAGAAGAGCATACTCGGACGGGAGCTCGTGGTTTTCCGATGCAAATTGCAAGTTACAAGTTGCAAGTTTGCAAATTGTATGTTCTATGTTTCACGCTACATGTTACACTATGTTCCACATTGCATGTATCTCGATACAAGATACTATTGACATGATTTTCCGAGTACGTGAGTGACCTATAGAATCCACCACTAGTCTAAACGTTCACTTGATTGTGAGTAGCAACCATATGGTATGGGATGCATGAAGTGCTACCTAGTTAGATTAATAAAAGACATGAGATTAACACGTACACTTGCATGATCCAATTACATGTTACATGTTCATAATGACTTGCTTACTTGTTTACATGTTACGCGTTCATATTGACACATTACTAGCTTACTCGTTTACATGTACATGTTCCTATGGATTTATTTACTTATTTATGTGCATGTCACTTGTTCCATGATGTCTTATTCATGATTCTGTTGCATGTTGGATTTGTCCTATTACATGATTCTTGGTTTCTTGCTTTTTCTCCTGCTTCTTGTTTTGTTTTTATATTTGTCCTGTTAGCTTGTACCACTTGCGACCCGTGGCTTGCATTAACGGGTATCTCCTTATTTCTTCTTCTTTTGTAATAATATGCTTGCAGGTCCAGATGGAGAATTACCCGAAGGTGTTGCTGAGCAAATATTTTAGTCCTGTTTATTTTCATGTTATTTTAGTTCTAGTTTTATTCATGTACTCTTGTTGTAATCCGGACGTGTTTGACCTGTAACTATGTTTCTTTTTTAGTTGTTGGTTATGTCATGTATTATGTCATGTACACTTATCCTCTTGTGATTTTAAATGCTTGCGTGGTTGATATTGTTATCTTGTTGTTGAGTTAACTATACAGCTCATGAATGATGTATCTGCATCATTCGCTGGGCCTCAGTTACGTGTCTGTGTTCCCGTATTCTAGGAAGCGGGGCGTGACATCATCTCTAAAGTATTATCTGAATTTATTATCGTCCACAAATATTGTGTGTGCGCGCTTCTACTTGCCAATTAGCGTACGAATCATTATTAAATATTTTACTTGCTAAGAACGCTTAGGTATAATTATACGCGTAGGTATAATTATTTATTGTTAAGATTGAATCTTTAATTAGGCTTGCTGAACTTATTTTAATTTTTTGAAAATCCTTCAAACCAATTATTAGTTTTAATTTCTGACTTAATCGACACTACTTATTGGGTAACAGATTCAAAAGATTGAATCTTTTGATATTCTTGGAAAATTCTTTAGTTAGGGGTTTACATAATTTTGGTATGAGAGCCAGATTTTAAAACCCTAGTTCTTGCATCATTTAGTCAAAATTTCAGCAAGCACACATCCCCACGATCCCTAATTTTCTGCCTTTGGTGAATGCATCTTCACAGCACCATTACAAATCCTGAAAAGCTTTTCTTGCCCCTCCCAAACTACCCAATCAAGAATCCTAGATATCAGCTAGCCCCTCCTCGAACTGAAATAGACAACTCTGACATTTTCACTACCCTAGCTGTCATTCAAGCAACTCTTGCTAATATCAATCAGAGGCTTGAGCAAGTGGAATTGAATAAAAATATTGTCCCTGAGCTTTATCGTCAGATCCACAAGGGAATGATCGTGACGACCGACGTCAAAATCGTGACCCTAACGAACAATAAAAGAAGAACGTTAAGGCTGATGTTCCACACTTTGAAGACCATATGGAGCCTCAACCTTATCTCGATTGGATTCATGTCATGGACCACTACTTCGTGTGGTTTGACATGAGCGGGCCCTGAAGGTCAAATTTGCCACGATGAAATTGACTAGTAAAGATCAACAACACTAGGCCAATCTTGAACATGTCCCTCCTTGAAGCAATCTTGAAGCACACGTCCCCATGATCCCTAGTTTTCTATCGTTGGTGAATGCATCTTCAAAGCACCATTACAAATCCTGAAAAGTTTTTCTTGTCCCTCCCAAACTACCCAATCAGGAATCCTAGATATCAGCTAGCCCTTACTCGAACTGAAATAGACAACTTTGACATTTCCACTACCATCGCTGTCATTCAAGCAACTCTTGCCAATATCAATCTGAGGCTTGAGCAAGTGGAATTGAATCAAAATATTGTTCCTGAGCTTTCTCGTCAGATCCACAAGGGAATGATCGTGACGACCGAGGTCAAAATCGTGACCCTGACGAACAATAAAAGAACAACGTTAAGGCTGATGTTCCACACTTTGAAGGCCATATGGAGCCCCAAGCTTATCTCGATTGGATTCGTGTCATGGACCACTACTTCGTGTGGTTTGACATGAGCGAAACCCTGAAAGTCAAATTTGCCACGATAAAATTAACTAGTAAAGATCAACAACATTGGACCAATCTTGAACATGCCCGTAGAGACCGAGGCCTAGCACCCATGACCACTTGGGAGGCCATGAAAGAAAAGCTCACTAAGAGAAATGTGCCTTTGTCGTTCCACACCCGATTACTAGATTCGTGGAACCAACTCTATCAAGTAAACGAATCCACCCAAGAGTATGTGGATAAGTTTGATGACTTCCTCATTCGGTGCAATGCCTTGGATAAAGAGAATGAAGAACAAATTCTCTCTAGGTTGAGAGTTAGACTACGAGTCGATCTTAAAAATGAGCTTATTCATAGAAATGTGAACTTCTTGGATGCAGCTTATGCCCTTGTCCTCGATATAGATTCCCTTAAAGCAAGTTCCCCCTACAAGTCCAACGATTCGAGAGATCATTCCTCTAGAATGACCTCCAAAGATCCCTCTAGACCTAAGCCCTCCGAGTACCCCCAACAAGTCTTACCAAACAAGCCCACTTCAAATTCCTACACATCTAGAAATGACAACAAGGGTAAGAATACTGAAAGAGACTACTCTAAGATTGATCCTTTCACTAAGTGTTATAAATGCAAGCGATATGGCCATATTGCTGATAACTGTCCCAGCCCCAGTAAAATCAATATAGTGGAAGGTACCGTTGTCACTGCTGATGATTCTGACAATGAATTTTTCTATGAGCCTAATGAAAGTGATGACTTCGACGAAGAAGAGGATGACCAGTATCTCAACTGTATTCGGTCGATCCAATCACCTCCTTTGAATGTAGTTAGATGTGTTTTGTCCTAACAAAAAGAAGAAGATGATTGGAAGCGCATGCTATATTTCACACATTCACGACGATAGGTGGCAAAAACTGCAAGGTTATTGTTACAGTGGGAGCTGCGTCAACATTGTCTCTTCAGCGGTCCTAGCCAAGACCGGACTTAAACCTGAACCCCATCCACACTCATACAAGGTATCTTGGATTGATGCGACAACCCTCCAAGTAACACAGTGTTGTTTGGTCCCTGTAGATTTCAGAGCGTACAATGAACAAATTTGGTGTGAGGTGCTAAAAATAAATGTTGGTCGGGTTATTTTAGGGAGACCTTGGTTATATGACCACGATGTGACAATATATGATCGATTCAATTAATGTGTGTTCCAACACGATGGATTAAAGATAAAGCTCATACCCGTGACACCACAAACTAATCCGTCTGTGAAAACACCAACTCCCTCGAGAAAGGGCAAGAAAGCAGTGTATATAGGTGAAAGGGAACTCACAGAAGAAATTGATAAAGGGATGACAATTCTCCTACTCATAGAAGTAATTGATAAAGAGACGACAATTCTCCTACTCACATCGAGAGAAATCCCTAAAGAGCCTAAGTCACCCATCCATCCTCAAGTTACTCCGGTCATTTAGAAATTTATAGATGCATTTCCTGTTGACCTCCCCAACCAGTTATCCCCGCTACGTGACAACGAATACGCTATTGATTTGGTTATGGGAGTGAATCTTCCTACCTTGCCACACTATCGGATGATCCAACGGAACATGCTGAGTTGAAAATGCAAGTTGATGAGTTATTGGCAAGTTTTCTTTACGCTATGGGCCTCAGCGTAGCTGAAAGTGGGAACAGGATTTATTTAGCTGACCCCAGAGTTCTACGATTAAGTTTAATTATTGTTGGAAGTACCATGTAAAGAGATGAAGAGAGATGCATATTTAAAATATCAATAGTAGTCTGGTCTTTCTTTAAAAAAATAGTAGTGTGGTGGCATACATATATCCTAATAAGTAAACCATACTAAGATTAACAAAATTAATTCCATAATCAAGCATATGAGCCAAGATACCCAATCACATAGTATAATAATTGAAAGTAGTATGTGGCCTGCATAACTACATACATAAGATGTAAATCTCCTGATCATAAACAGGTCACTTATTTTGAGCTAAATATTGATAAGAGAAGGCAATATTTCAATAAAAGAAATCTATATAAAACAAATATACTTAGAATTGTTTGAGTGAAAAAAGGACTAACACAATAGATTGGCAAAAAATTTACAAGGACAATAGGTAAGTATAATCAATATATAATCACCGGTAAATAGAAAACTGATCGCAAGAAATAATATAAAAGAACAATTGTAACCTAAAAGAAGTATGTAACAATGGGGAAATATGATCAGCTTAGATGGGTTGTAGTTAGATATTATTACTTTTTGCTTCAAAGACATTTAATATTCAGACCTACAACTAAACAAATAAAGAAAATACCACAACTACAAAATTCATAAAAATTAAAATGAGATAGTAAGCAGATGATAGCTCATTATAAGGAGAATACAGTAATTTAGTGGTATAAAGCATACATGTAACAAAAGAAGATTAATTACCAAGTTTCATGGCTAGTAACATTATGTTGATTTCTTCTAGTCAGAGCTTCAAGACACCAACCTGCCATATTCAAGTATCACTTGAGTAAAAAGTTCAAATTTTGCAAATATAAGTTGCATAATCAAAATAATAGTATTTATGTCTCGTAAGATTCTCGACTGATGAGAGTCATGTGACTCGCACCATGACAAATCAGAAAAGAAGCCGTTAACGAGACATGGTACAACTAATTTTCTGTATATACATCCAAGAAACAAGTAGAATGAAAAGATCTATAGATTCCAGTTTGATGAAATCTCAAATAAATGATCATTGGTGCTGCTTATGTTTAAAATGTAAATGAAAATTACCACTTTGGACCCCTAAACATAAATTAAAAAAATATAAAATAAATATAAAATAAAAAATCAACGAGTTAATAATTATTAGTTATCTTGTTGAAGATGAATATAACATGCCAAATGCAATGGTCTGTACCAACATAGTTCCCCAGTCAAGAGATTACGTGATAAACTATGTATATCCTTGTAAACGATAATGTAAGATCATGTTTGGATAAGCATTACCTGAATCTCAATGACAATCCTATTTTCAACATTGTTTAGTTTGTTTTAGGGGAGATCATGATTAGACAAGATAAAAGCAAAGGTCGGCCAACATTTTAGATGGAATTATGATGTACCGAAATCACACATAAAGTTATAGTCTTAAGTGTACAGTATTCATATTGTATTCTTTGAGTTATGTTAGTAACTTTGAGAACTCAGACCTTAAACTTTACAACACATTAATATAGATGATCCAATTCAAAAATAACAGAGAAACTGCAGAGACAAATTCTAACCAAAATGAAATTAGTCTTGAGACTTAAGAGACAACTAACATATAAAAATCAACCACATCCCTGCTTCCTCAACAGCATAAAACTAGCCATAATTGGTTTAACACAAACAACTAAGTAAACCCAGAAGGGATCTTTCGCTTTAAGTAAAAGACTTCAAAGAATTGAAACCAAGCATTGAAATCATTATGCAACATATCATATATAGTCAAGGAAAAAATTTTGCAAAAAGAAAATTAAATATTGGCCTATACACTCAAAGACTCGCCTTATGAAAGGACAAAAACAAGACACTAATCTTATTTTGTTGTTGTTGTTGTTGCATATTGGCATCTTCTTGTAATATTTAACTTTTGAATATTATAGTTTTTGTTTTATTTATGTGACAATTTTATAACCTCCTAGATTTAGACTTTAGCACGTTCGCGAAGTTTGAGGGAAGACATTGGGGAGCTTCCTCGTAAAGGTGGCCCATTGTGACAGGTGACCAGATCCTTTTGCTTCGCTCTTTGAGAAGCGGGTTTTGGATGAACAAAATTTTGTTCTTATGAATTACGTTTTACTGTCCAACTAACTGTAGAGTAGGTAACAGCGTATAGTTTATAGATACTAAAAGAGTAAAAATCGCACACACACGGTCTCATACTCCGTGGACTTTCTTATTATTTTGGAAGTAATCTTATTATTTTGCATTTTGGCATCTTCATGCAGTCGTTAACTTTCTTGCTTTGGAAGCTTAGCTTTCTGTAACGAGATTTAATCCTCTCTAGGATTTGGTTGTTGATACTTTTTCCGCTACTTGAAATTTTGTCGTATTCGAATTAGTTTTGACATTTTTGGTCGAGAAGAGTTCAACATTCAACTGGCAAAAGTTGGTAAAAAGTGGCGCGAAAGCGGTAACTAACATGCTGGCACTTAAATTGGCGAATTCAGGCCATGAAGTAATCGTTGGTAGAAACACTAAAAAGGGTTAGAAAGTTTTAAAACCATTAAAAAGCAGCATCAAAAAGGCTAAAAAAAGAGTAAAAAGTGGTGTGTGTGTGTGTGTTGATTTGTTTTACTTATTATATACTAACTCGTTAGGATTTACTATTTAGTACTTATTGATTTCCTGATTTGATTGATGTTTAATACTTAAATGTGAATCACTGGCTTTAGTTACTATAGTACCCATTTTCTTTTTTATTATGTATAGTTATTTCTTATTACTGAATCAGTTACTTATTTGCATATTACTGATTAAGAGTTAAAGATGTTAACTATTAAGTAACTAAGCATATTACTAGAAATATATATACTAATTATGAACTAATTAGTAACTTATAATACACATTTCTATGCCGCTGTAATGAACAGCCATGTTCAAGAAGTAGATGGAATTGGCATCACAAAGCTAGTGTGATAGACTAAATATATTGATACTAAGTAAATCTGAAGGTTCCAAGTGACGAGGTTCGCTTTGGTACAGGTGAAGATCCTGTCACGCAAAGTGTTAAAGATAAGGACATCTATTCTGTTCAGTTTAGTATTTTATTTCAGTACCATATTTGTTTTTGGCAATTATAGCCATATGTAATCTTTCTTTTATGTATTAGAATATTTCTGAGATTTTAGAATTTTTTGAGATTTTATCAAGATTTGTTTTGAGCCTATATAGACCATGAGGGTAATAAGAAGTCATGCTATTCTTGATTTTAAAAAAAATTTGTGTTGAGTTTTGCTCTACATCTCTCCTTTGTTTAATACAATTGAGATCCAACTTATTAGAGTTTGTGATAAATCCTATTAAAATTTTAGGGTTTGTGATAAACTCTAAAATTACCCCAAAATCCCCAAATCCACTTCAATTCCCAAACTCTAATCTCCAAATCAATTAAATCAAAACCCTAATCCTTCTTCGTCGTCATCTTCCTCCTCAAATCCCCGGCCGAAAGCTACTTCTCCTCCCCCAATTCGACCACCACCGACTTCTCCTTCGCACAACTTCCAAACCCGTCAGCCACCTCCACGACCACGTCAAGGTTGCCTCACGCTGTCGCCCCGACTTCATCCTCATCCTCTTCGCCCTTGCCAACTCCTCGACCACCACAGTTGACTGCCCCACTGTCCTCCATCCCCGCCTTTGAAATCCGACCGCTCGACGACCTCACCCCGAAGCTCCTCGTCGACCTCCACCTTCTACCACCGCTTCCATCTCCCGAAACCACCACATGTCGAAACCCTAGTTGCCCACACCCTTCAATCCCACACTTCACCCTCGCCGTCGTCGACTACCACCGGCACAGCCGCTGTCGCCGACTTTACCGTGAGCCCTGACACCCCATCGCAGCTGCCGTCTTCCCCCCTTGCTGTCTCGCCACTGTTGCCACCCGAGCACCAAGTACAGTTGCTTCGAATCCCGATATACTCTTTCCACTTTTCAAATATTTGTATCATACTGCCTTATCATCTCTATTATATTATTTAATTTATTTGTCGACCACAAATATTGAGAGCGAGCGTTTCTACTTGCTAATTAGAGTTCAAATCAATATTGCATCTTTTACTTGCTAGAGCGCTTAGAGATATAATCATCGATTGTTAGAACTGAATTGTTAATTGGGCTTATTAAACATAATTCAATTCTTGAAACCGATTAACTGATTTAATTTCTAACTTGATCCGTATTACATGTTGGTAAAATTAATCCTTTAAGATTCTTGAAAATTTCTATTTAGGATTACGTTTTACATCAGTTATACAGCAAGAGTAAGCACATCGGACCAATTTTTGTAGATTGCAAATGAGTTGTTTCTATGTTTGACTGTAAATAATTTGCCTCATTGTTGATGTCTGCTGAATTTCATTTTTTTTTTAGTACCCTGCAGACCAAATGATTAATAATTATGATAAATCAACACAATCCACAAAATGTACATATGGATTTCTCAATTCAATGGTCTCGGAAATTCAATGCTTTTGTTAACTACTCCCTAAACCTGACCACGACATGCAACACCTAAGGTCTGTTCGGTGCTGTTTTGAATGTATTGAGTGTTGACTTAGGATTTATCATGAGGCAGCTAGGACACTTCTCCATAAAACTAAAACATCTATTGAAGGTTGCTGGAAAGGAGAAAAACATGAAATTTGAAAGAAAAAAATTGCTTTGAGATTAACACATTTTATTCAATATTTCCAAAATTATATTTTCAACTGTAGGTGCATTTTTATTTTTTGTAGGATATATGTACTTGCTAGATTATGTTTTTTGGCCCATTGTCTAATAGGAATAAGGAATACATATATCTTGCATAAAACCATTATTATCTTTTGAACCTTAGTTATGTTTTGAACCTTAGTTAATTTCGTGTGGGCCATACTCTTTCTCTCTTGAGTACATTTTGAGGCTGCACAAGTCTACTACGAGAACACTACTCATTTTGGGGTTATAATAGTGAAGTTTTAACACACAAATGTTTGATGTGAATAATGTATTTTAAATTCTTACACGGCCTCTTTTAATGTGAATAATGTTTGATGTGAATAATGTATTTATAAGTTATAACTCTTTTAATGCATTGGAAAAGTGAAAATAACTGTCGTTGCATTTGTATGAATCTTATCGCAGTTAACTGATTCAAGTGACTGAGCATTTGTTGAAACTTTCCATAAGTTAATGTATCTCTGCCCACAGGGCCTACCCCACCCCACCCTTATATAGTATAATGAACTAGACATGATATAGATAGTATGGTGAAGTGTGAACTAGAGAAAGTCAACAGTCACGGCACAGATAAATAAATAAATAAATTATAACGATTTAGATAATATAGAGTGCAGAATGAATGGACACACAGATATATTGAATCAGTGATATAAGACAATGGGCTGGTTTGTCTACCCAGAGCAGATGGAGACTTAATATTGTCCAGAGAGATAGTAGAATACAACTGCAAAAGGATTTATGTAGCCCCCTCAAAAGAATTTGGCGCTTTGTTGTTTTTCTTTCAGTAGACAACATGATTTCCTAGTAGAGAGATTGATCATGAATTTATAATACAGTTTAATTATTTACCTATGGATAGTGGAGAATTGTTAAGTTAATATTTTCCAATAGACATACAGATCATTAACCAGTAGCTTAAGACAATTATTACCCTGTAGATAAATATATAGTTACTACTCGATAAGTAGATCGATGGGGAGAGAGTTACCGAATGATATTAGTAGGCTAACGGTAACTACCTGATAACTGATTTCCAAGATCCATTACGTCGGATTCTCTGATCCGCTCTCTTGGCCATTCATTATCTTCTTTGTGATCTTGTCTGACAAAGATAAATTAATTTTAGATTATGAAAACATAAATGCTGTGTTATTAATAATACATGATAAAATAATAAAGAATATATTATAATGTTGTGTATATTTGTATAAATAAACGCAAAATATTTATGTATTGTATTCTCTCTTGCGTGCACTTTCTAAATCGTGCTCTCTCTCTCTCTTTACGTATAGGTGAAGGATCGTAAAGTTTTGAAGATTTAAGGGAGTTCAGGCCCGTTTATCCTAACATGGCATAATACTTATCCAGGCCCATTTGGTTTCATCAAATAATCCAATGGAATCTAACAAATGAAAAGAATTATATAATATTAATTTTAAAAAATGAAAACGATAGGCTTATAAAAAAATGATAGAAAAAAAAAGACAACAAGTTTTTGTAGTGTAGTTGATAACTCGTCTCACACCTGAATGGAAGAAAAAAAAAGTTACAAAAACACTAAGTGTTTCATCAAATAAATTTTTTCTCTTCTCGATGTCTACAAGCTACACCTCAATGGGAAAAAAAAAGTTACGAAAACACTATAGGTGTTTCTTCTCTAACAGTCTTACTTATACTTCACAGTACAATACAACATGTTGACAAGTATCTTGTTGTTCATAAAATCTCCAAAGTTCTAATTTTAGTCAGCATGGAAATATGTAGTTGTATTGAGATGCATCTGTATCAACCCAATATATTTGGCTTAAAGAGACTAAATCATCATCTATAAAAAATTTCCTTACTACAATTTTTTTTATTGTATTGAAATGATTTTTTTTGAATTCTAGTATGTTCATCTTAGACAGTAACTCATCTTTGACAGTATGTTCATCTTAGACAGTAACTCATCTTTGATTATCCATGGTAGACACGCAACATACACTTTGGGCAACTGAAAGAGTTCTCTAGAACCCTAGTATGCTCATCTTAGACAATAAGTGATCTTTGATCATTCATGTTTAACATGTAAGAAAATGCTTTAGGATATTTAGTAATTATAAAAGAAACAACTATTATGAAAAACTTACACAATATGCAATACAAAAAATGAGACACTTTGAAATCTGAAAGATATAAAAAGATCAATATGTAAAATTCCTTCATTTGTTTATGGGACTGTAATTCTATTCGTTTGTCTTGTTGAGCTGATTCCCATCACCCGTGCACCACACGGTGCTTGAATCAATTTCACATCACTCTACCGGCTTATATTATCAATCTCTAAAACCTTGCCACTTCACATCCTCTCAATTCCAGTTACAACAACTAGCAACACAAAGAACGAATTCTATTGGCTTCTCCTGCAACATAAACTACAGCAGATCCTCATATATTCAAAATCGACTTTAAAATGGAAAATCATTGAAATTATAACACTAAGAAAGCTGCCTACTGTAAAATATATAGTTTATTTTATTGTTTGGTGGCTTTCTGTAATTTCGCATTTTTGTGAAATCGAAATTCCAACCATTGCAGATTTCTCACCGCACAAACCATGCTTTCTTGTTCCTCCTCAACTCCTTCAACTCCATTGAAATTCTTGAAATTGCAAGTCAGCCCATCTTTGTCTCCCCTTCTTTGGAAATATAGTTGTTTACTGGGTTCCATGCCAGGATTCCTGGACTAATCTAATCAGGTTTGTTTACTTTCTTGGGTCTCTTTGGAAATCAGTAACAGTATCTTTTACCTTGTGGGTTTGAGGGTTTTTTATTTATTTATGTGTTTGATCTTGGTTTGAGGTGGAGCAAAATGGGTTTTTTGAGGTTTAAAGATCACAAATGATTGCAAGGGGTTGGCCCTTCTCTTTCTTCTTTATTAGATATAGATAAGCCCTAATTGCATGGTAATTTTCATTATTAATTTGTATGTGCTTATCTTTCTTTTCGGGTTTTCTTTTGAGTTACAACTAGATTCTAATCTTTGGTTTGAACCCTGGAAAAGGAAAATATTAAGGCTGGCAATTGACCCGAACCCGACCCGAGCCCGATCAAGTCCGACCCGTTTTTAGCAGGATTCGGGCCTGTTTTTTTTCATTTTTTTCGGACCCGGGCTCAAAAATAAGCCCGTTAAAATTTTCGGGCCGGATTCGGGTGCGTATGGGTCCGGCCCGAACCCGACCCGAATAACTTCTCTTCTAAAACCTAGTATCCATCTCTCACTCCCAAAACCATATATCGGATTCCCTACTCTGAGAATCAGAACACAGAACTTAATCGACGCGTCCCTTTATCTCCCTCGGAGTCGGAGGTCGGCTGAGCGCTTCGTCTTCGAGAATGCCAGCCATTTCCCACTCTCCCAGGCAGCCAGGATCCTTCTCTCTAACCCTGGATCTCCTATTTATATGTAGTTTTTTTCAATTTTTTTTTCATCATCAACCCTAACCCTAGCTCCCAATTCAATCTCGTATCTCTGTAATCTGAATAGGGGATCTCGAATTCATAATCTGCCAAGTTTCAATTTCAGGTAAATTTGTTGATTCATTGATTTCGGATTTTTTTGTTGATTTTGTGAGAAATTATAGGAACTTGTTGATTCATTGAATTCTCAATCTCAATCTCAATCTTAATCTTGGGTTTGATTACTGATTGGGAAGTTTATAGGAATTTCAGATAGTTTTTGTAGATTACTGATTTCAGATTTTTTTTTCATTAGATTACTGATTGGGAATTATATAACTGTTGCCGTTAGACTTGACTGAGGTTTTTTTTTTTAAATTATAAATGGGCAATACTTGAGTGAGGTTTTTATCAGCCACATAAATAATTAGGATATGAAATTCAATACTGTTACTGTTACTATCAGTCAAGTGTAAGAATTTTGTGATTTGCGAACATATTCAGAAAACTCAATGACGATAAGGAGTTGACCTGAAATCTTGGAAAATTAGAACTTCTCATGGTGAAGAGAAAGTAGTATAAGGAGTTGACCATTGAAGCCAGGCCGGTATCGACATATCGTCATGGAATTGACCAAAATAGGGACAACACATTTGATTGAGATTTCACCATATATATATATATATATATATATGAAAGAATGAAAAAAATGTGATCTAAAATTTCTCATATCTGATCTACAAAACTATATGGCTGACCCATGCATCTCTTGAGAGTGGAAGTGACTAACAGTACCAAACTGATCGTAACATTTCTGGTTTAGTCGCTTAGTATTGCGCTAAGCTATATGACTTGACATATCCAACTTCATATTGAATGCCTGTTATAAACTTTTGATATGTTTGAATTTATATTGAATCAACCATAATTCAACTTCGGTATTGGAGGTGCATTCAATTCTGACTTGGTCATTTCTTTTGAAGTCAACTATTTGTATTCTTTGTTATGTATATCTATACATATATTATCTTCAGTTTTTAATGAAATTATGAGTAATTCTAAGTAGTCTTATGACTCTTATCTTCTATGTTAGCTAGCTCGTGATGCCTTTGTACATGTAAATTCAAAAATGTAGCTTAACAACTACTTCACAATTCTTTAGTCAACTGTTTTATGTTTGAATCTGAATTTGTATGATCATAACAAGCTTCATTTAAATGAAATTTCAGTATTACTGTGAATTAGTTTTATTCTTTTTGTTGAATAATTCCCTCAGTGTGTGTGTGCACGCTCCCGTATTGTAAAACAGTGTATATTTTTTTTGATAAGTCGTTCGTTGACTGTATATGATTGAAATATATACGACTAGGTGTTATGCTGCATTTGGTATTACTGTGAACTGAAAAGTTGTTAATAATTAAAGTAGGCCTTACTCTTTGCACTTGGACATTGAACAATGTCAATTAACAGATGAGACGCCCGAAGCAACTCGTGCAGTGTTGTATATGAACTTCATTGATGCTGCAAGTGCTGCTATTTCTTTTTGGAGTTTTTCCCTTTTCTTTTAAATGAAGTGATCATATTCACTCTTGACGTTTTTGGTGTTCCTCTCTTTTTGTAGGAAAAGTTGTCAATCTTCCTGATTACTAGTGAAAACAGAAATCGTCCGAAGTGATTTGTTGCATTTTGCATATCATCTCTATTGCATAAAGAGACACATGAGACTATTGCTTTAAAGAAAGCGTCAAATATGTCTCAAAACTATGATAGCTAGCTCTTTCCAGTTTCAAAAACCTGCAATAATCACCTTCAAACAATTCACCATGTTGTTCATTGGTCTAATTTGTTCTCAATTCTAGCTCATCCTTCTGATGTTGGAAGACAAACCAGGCAAGTTGAGTTGCTCCCATTCATTAGTTTGACGATAGTCCAGTCATGCTTTAAGAATTTTATTCAGATTCAATCAATCTTGCTGATGTTTATTTCTGTTTTCATAACAATATCTTTTAGTCAATATTTTCATAAAGATACAGACATAGAGATCTATTTGTCCGACGTTGTCTTGCTGGATTATTATCCTTCGATATTGTGATAGGAAGCAGAATTATTTAGAACATAGGATTATATTATATTTATAAATTTGCAAAGTTGGTTAATTTAGCATGACCATCATTTATCGGAATTGTTAGTACTACACAATGCAAGATCATAATTTGATAACATATTCACAATTAAGCAAGAAAACCTTAATTCTTTCCACATCAGGAATCTTGCAGTATGTATAAAAGTTTTGAAGCTTTTCTGACTGAATTAAGATCCCACAGAAAATTTTGTTATCCCCTTACCGGATGTTTGCCATTGCATGCAGCAACCTTTAGTCAAAATTACATGTTGCATTCACAATTTGGACCTACAGTTTCTGTTAACATTCAGTATGTGCATGTAACGTTAATTTGTGGAATGCAGAGAACTTAAGACCGTTACCACATGCAACCGGAAGCCCCATTGACATTTCATGCTCTTAAACTTTGACATTTCATTTGTGTTTTGCTTCTTGTAGGCTGCGGGCAGATTCTATTTGAAGTTGTAATGTGAAATATCTTCATGCAGGTGAGGAAAAGGAAGACAATGAAGAGGGATTCATAGCTATTTTTTGTATGAATGATTATTCTGATGAGCAATGCTTTCATGTTATCTTGTATTACTTTCTATAAAACAATTCATGTACTTGCTTTTTTTAAATAAATCGGACTGGAGAAAATATTTTTGTATGAATGATTATTCCGATTAGCTATGTTCTCATGTTGTCTTGTATTACTTTCTATAAAACAAATCGTGTAATTGTATTTTTTTTAAAATCGGGCCGGGCTCGGGTATTTTTTGTTTATTCGGGTTCGGGCTTGGGCCCACATTTTGGAGCCCAATATAAATTCGGGCCGGGCTCGGACCACACAAAAAAAATTCGGGCTCGGGCTCGGGCTTATGTAAGTCCGGCCCTAACCCGGCCCGTTGCCACCCTTAGAAAATATACATTGTCATGGTGGTGTTAATTTTTAAATTTCTTCCTTGTTTTGGCTATCAATTCGGTGCTTGTTGAATGAGTTTAATATTTTATTCTTCCTAGGATACACAAACCATATGTAAGAAATGTTCAAGTATAAATCTACTATACAGCTCATTCGCCGTAGACACCGACATAACACAATGCACTGACACGGAATTGAATGAGTTATAGTCACCTGTCGCAGAGGATGGTCCTTGGGAAGGAAGCTCCCAATGGTCTTCCCAAACACCTCGCAAGTCCAGAAATGTATCAGCCTCTTCCCATTCTCCCAACAATACTTAACCTGCACACCGTCACAATTTACACCAGTCAAACCCTAACAAATCCAAGATTTGCACCGACAAACAAATATGCCGAGATCTTAAAGAAATCCTCACCACCGGCAGCGCATCGATAAAGTTGCTGTAGATAGTGTCAAGCGGGCGCGTGTTGTAATCCGCCGGCGTGCAGATCGCCGCCAAGTTGATCGTCTGAAATCAAAACACGCAGGTCTACATCAAGAACTACCCAAAGTAAATAAAACCAAGAAAATCAAGAAGTGTACGGACCAGATCGGACATTTTGATGAGGGATTCGAGGCGGGAGTCGTGCTTGATGTTGAGGCGGTGGAAGTGGATGCGGCCGGACCAGGTGTGGGCCCCACCTGAGGAGTTGGACTCGTCGTCAAGGAGGTGGCGGATCTTGTCGTTGTAGACATCGAGGGCGAGGACGGTGTGGTCGGTCTCGGACATGAGCTTCTCACAGAGGTGGGACCCGATGAAGCCGCCATCGCCTTTATCGGCTTCCCGTCCAGATCCACTCGCAACATAGTTATATCTATTTCTAGATCTCGACACTCACCGACAACAAAAACGAATCAAGAATTAATGGCGGTGGGTTTGAAAGAAAGGGATTGATTTGAGGAAGATGGGATGAATCTTGAAAGTGGGAAAGAGAAATTTTTAGAGGAGAGTGAGGTGAGGCTTGTGAAGTACGTTGGTTGGGGAGTCGGTTTTATATATATATGGAAAAGATGTGGATCAATCTTTCTTTTTCTTTCTTTTCGGGCAATTTGCATTCAAACAGACAGGTGGGATTTCTTTTTCGGATTTATGGGCCTTGTACTATACTTTGTTTTTGCATAAATTTTTTTCGTACTTAAATTGCTATAGTACCAGTATAATTATATTTTGGGCGTATATATAGAACGCGATTCTTATCAACGTACTAGGTTTGCCCATTGACACGTGCCTACGGTACGTCTTCGAAACGGTGCACCTTATTTGATCGTATAAAATAGTTTTGGAGGTCGAGCAAATTAATTGAAATAGCAAACATATTATATGAGAAACTTTTGGGGTCCAGCAAAAAACATATTATATGATTTTTTTTGATTTTTTTGAACTATTTTTAAGGCTTTTAAATTTTTAAATTTTTTAGTTTTAAAATTTTTTTATTTTTTTAAAATTTTAAAAAAATTATTTTCTTAATTTTTTGAATAGAAGAGGGAGAGAGAGAGGGAGAAATTAAATAAATATAAGAGTTGTTTTGGGTTTGGGATTTGAATTTGAGTTTTGTAGGGAACTTTTGGGGGGAAAATATGTTTTGTGTGGTTAGATCTGGGCCTTTGATTTTTGAGGAAATTGAAGGAGAACCACTGGATAGCTTTCTTTGTGTTTTATTATATAGATTAGATTTGCCTACGGCTACGAGCCATAGCCTATGGCACGTCTTCAAAACAATATATTATATGAAAAGTCTTGTAAACAGTAAATTAACAATTATGTAGCTAAAGTTTAAATAATATGACAATAATTAGTTGTAAATAAAATTTCATGTTTTCATTAGTCTATGGTAAAAAATAATTATAAATTGGGGTATAAAAGCCATGTTTCCCATGGGGTAAATTAACATATTATATGATTTTTTTGAATTATTTTTAAAATTTTTAAATTTTTAATTTTTTAGTTTTTAAATTTTTTAATTTTTTAAAAATTTTTAAAATTTTTATTTTTGAATAGAAGAGGGAGGGAGGGAGAGAGAGATGAAAGAAATAATTAAATAAATATAGGAGTTGTTTTGGGTGGGGAATTTGAATTTGGGTTTTGGGGGGAAAATATGTTTTGTGAGATTAGATCTCGGCCATTGATTTTTTTGGGATTGAAGGAGAGCCACTTGATAGCTTTCTTTGTGTTTTATTATATAGATATATAAATGAGTGGTTTGGGGGGGGGGGAATGAATTTGAGTTTTGGGGAGAAACTTATGGAGGAAAAATGTGTTTTGTAAAGGTTAGATCTTGCCTTTAATTTTGGGACATTGAAGGAGAGCCACTTGATAGCTTTCTTTGTGTTTTATTATATAAATGACTAACTTGGTTTGCCATTGTCTTCAGTTTATTTCTTTTAGTAACATCTATCTTTTGAGTAATAGCATTTATATTTTCAGATTTATTTATTTTTTAATGTTAAATGACTTTTGATATTCTACCTATTTAATTTTCACTTGAGTTAAGATTTTAATGGCTATAAAAGCATCCACTATCGTTTTCTAAAACCCCAAAAAATAGCATTTGTGCAAAAAAAAATTCCTCGCTAACGTTCGCTGTATAGCCAAATTTTAGAATAGGAGTGAACGGTCGTTTGCTAAACTTAAAAATCGCTTCTGAGAAATGCTAATAGTAGAAGACGGATGATCTTCATCCGTTTGAGGAAAAAAATTCGAACAGACGGAAGATGATGCTCCGTCCGTCAAAAAAAATATTATTAAAAAACCAAAAAGATGAAAGACGGAGGAAGGAGTTATGTCTCTTTTTTTTCTTTTTTTTTCTTTTTTTTTAAGTAATCATAATTTTTTTCAAAATATTGCAAAAATGCCTTCCAAATATTACGAAAATGCCATTAGTTATTTATCAAATTGCCATTAAAAATTATTAAAATTAAATTTTAAAAAACCATCGGGGCAGACCTTCATCCGTCCCAATATTTCCCCACAATTTAAATACCAAATTATTGCCAAATTGCCATTGGATAATTACGCAAATGCCATTTATCAAAAAAATATATAATTTTTACAGAGGATGAAGCTTCGTCTAGTTTTTTATTTTTTTTATTTTGACAGATCTAGCAGCAACGATAGCACGCTTCTCCCTCTATTGATATTTTCCAATTGCTAAATATGCAAATTTTGTTGGCAACGATAGCGGATGCTCTAAAGGATTACATATGAGCGTGTTGATGTTGGGTATTTATTAGTGATTAATGAATATTGACATACATTGGGAAAATGGGAGATCACGTTGATTTTTTTTCCTTTTCTTCTTCTAGTGTGAATGTTTATTAAATGTTTTAGTTCAGCATATATGATTGCAGCAAATTATAGCAAATGTTCCGTCTTTCTCAAATTATAGCAAATGACGACTGCAGCAAATTGCGATTTTTGCTATATGTTATTTTGCCATATTCTCATATTTGATAAATACCATTGTGAATGCTCTAATTATACTATTTTTTGGATAAAAATTAACATACCTATAGTTATATCAACTAAAAATAAATAAATGATCTTCCCGTTCAAAAGCCAAATGCTTGTTTTGTAAGCTAACAATAGTTATTATTTAAACTGTGTAGATATAGTCAAAGGGTGTCTATAGGTTGCATATATCTAACCTCAATCACTAAACTAGTATATATTCCAAAAAAGTTTTAAAGCTTTTAAATCTATATAATAAATTACAAAGAAAGCTATTAGGTGGCTCTCATTCAATCTCCCCTAAAACCAATGGCCTATATTGATTCTCATAAAACATATTTTTCCGCCCAAAATTTCATACCCCAAAATTAAATTTTTCCCCCAAAACTAAAAAACTCATTACTCTCATTCAATCTCCCCTAAAATCAATGGCCTATATTGATTCTCACAAAAACATATTATCCCATTCAAAATTTCAAACCCCAAAATTAAAATTTTCTCCCTAAAACTAAAAAACTTATTACTTTATTACTATCTCTCTATTCTCTTTTCACATTTTTCATGTTTCTCTTTTTCTCTCTCTCCCTCTCTCTCCCATTCTTTCTTTATTTACTTAGAAATTTAGATTTTAAGATTTCAGGTTTGTGAAAATTTCAAATTTTTTGTGTTTTTTTATTGCACATGTTATATTGAACATAGCAAATATCTCTTCAACAGTTAAATTTCATCATTTTCCATACTTAAAGTTCTAAGAAGTTGGATTTTACACCCCCATTTATAATTATTTTTCAATATATACTAATAGAAACATGGACTTTTATTTACAACTAATTATTATCATACTATTCAAACTTGAAAGACATAATTGTTGTTTTACTATTTACATGGCTTTTCGTGTGTTGTATCGTTCTGAAGACGTGTCGTAGGCACGTGCCCACGGGCAAATCTAGTCCATATAATAAAACACAAAGAAAACTATGAAGTGGTTCTCCATCAATCCCCCCAAAATCAAAGGTCCAGATCTAATCTCACAAAACACTTCCCCCCCCCCCAAAAAAAACAGCTTCCCCCCAATTCGGACCCCTGAGAGCTTTAAGATTCGTACCTGATTTGAACGGTCCCGATTTGGTTCTATTTTTAGCCATATCATAGGCTTAAATCCATGTTTTGTAACCCATTAAAACTATTATAAATTAAAGCCCAAATTTTTAGGTGTGCACTTAACGTGCATGAACTCTCATTTAAAATTAGATAGATTAGTACACATTACAATGTGTAACATACACACCTAATTTAATTTAAACCTAATAATAAAATTGTATGAAGAAGTATGCACATGGGGTGCACGTGCACGTGTTTCTCACCCACAAGAGTGGTCAGCCAATGAGTGAGTGGAGAGAGTGGGAGAGTTTGTGGGTGAGTGGTGAGCTCTTTTAGGAGGCGGAGAGTTATTATAATTACTCATTATTTTACCCTATAAATATCCCCTCCCTTTAGCCATGAAGAACACAAATCAAATTATATATATAAAATAATAATAATAATAATAATAACACTAGAAAAGAGAAAGAGGATTGGGATTTTGCTTTCGGGAATTGCAAAGAGGCTTGGTATTTTGTGCTTGTGGAGCTCTTTGAGGCATTTTGTTAAGGGTTCAAACTAGGAGCTTTTTTAGGTGAGTGTTCTCATTGTCTTCTAAATTTTAGTAGATTGTGTTTTGATTAGCCATGACATGTGTATAAGTGTCGAAGCTTTCTATAATTTTAATTGTGCACTCTTAATCATACTTAGTATGTGAATGTGCGGAGTTTTTTTTGTGTTTTTCTAAAATGTTAGTAATTGTGCATGTTAGAAATAGGGAGTGGAATGGTGAAATTGGAATGCGGGTGTAAAGTGACCTCTCTAGCAAAATTTATTAATACATGCTAATTACAATCATGTAGTAGATAATTGAACTAATAGGAGTTTTACAAAATGTCTTTCTAGTAGAGAATTTATAAAAATAAATCCATGGAATTAGATTTATCTGTATATCATGTAGTAATGTGAAGATTTCCCAAAAATATATAGTTTTATAGAGAACATTAATTTTTATAGTTCAAGTTGTAGAACTATGAATAATTTATACAAGTTGGATAATAATTCTCTTTATTTTTTAGAATAAATGGTTATAGGATTTATTTCGGATTAATACATTAATGTTGAAGGAACTTGCACTCTGGAAATGATTAGAAATAATAATGTAAAGCAAATGCGAAATCAAAGTTTATTTTAAAGAAAATTAGAAACAGAAAGTTGAAATAAAAGAATTACCATAGTAATAATATCAAATGAAGATGCTAGAGAGCCTGGTTTGCAGGTATGTTTTCGAGTGTTACGAACATCGATCAGAGGTCACGGGTCCGAGCTCCAGTGGGGGTTTTCTTTTTCTTAAATTAAAAAAAAAAGAATTACCAAAAATAGTAGACAAAACCATATAAGGAAATTGAGTTTAGAACTTTGCACTAGCTACAAGTGGACTATTCGGTTGTTGGGTGCACTTGGGTTGTGGTCTGGGTTTGCTGTGCTTCCTGGGTTCAAATCTGGGTGTGCACATTTTGTTTCTTTTTATTTTTGGGGCTTTTTCCATAGTTTTACAAATTGGAAAAAAATTGTAAAAATATTTTAGGATATTATTAGAACATTTGGAAATAATTCTAAACTATTTTCAGATATATTTGGGAGATTTAAAATTTATATTAGACGATGTATTAGATGAATCTCGTTTCTCGTCAAATTTTGAGGATATTTGCTTATGTTAAAATGATTTAAAATTATGGGAATAGAATACAAAATTAGAAACTCATGCAAAGGGTTTTATATGAGAGATTAAAAGATAATAAAAGCAAAGAATTTGAAATGTTAATCATGCAATGTTTTGCAAAGAGTTTATCAATTAAAAGTAGTTGAATATTGTTAGGCGATAAATTAGAAATATCAACTGAGTGTTTGTTTACAAGAAATTGATCAAGTGTTCATTTACATTGAGATAATAAACATAAAGAGAATAGATAAAGAAGAATGATGAATAATGAATGAGATGTTTATGATGAGGTTAGATGTAACTGATATGGCTAAAAATAGGGTTAAATCGGAACCGTCCAAATCAAGCACGAATCTTAAAGCTCGGGGGTAAAATGGTAATTTCACCTACAAACGGGCCTGAAATGGGTACTGGGTATTTTTTTCAAAGGCCCAATAACCCACGAACGGACCCATCTCAAATGGGGTGCGGGTTCCAACCCGCAAGAAACCTGGTCCAGCTGGATAGAATTAGGGTTTATGATTAACCTTAATCAACGGCCTTTATTCGTTTTATCCATTCACTGGGAAGTAGGGATTTGATCTTATCCCGAAACTGGTCCCTAAGGCAGCTATAAATACCCCCCATCCCCCACTGTTAACAGGTAATCAATCTTTTGCCAATCAAAGCCCATTCATAATCTTTCTGATTACTGACTTGAGCGTCGAAGGATGCGTCGCCTGGATCAACCCTGGTGTTTCGCACTTTTTGCAGGTCCACAGTGGGAGATCAAACCCTGGTAGAAATGTTTCACATTTGACTATTATGCGTCCCAAGAATCCACAAATTCTATATGTTTTCCCCCACACCAGATTCAGCGGTAACAGATTGGCACCGTCTGTGGGAACGACGAATAGCAACCCATCCTCTTCCATCAGTTAAGATCACCTCAAGCCATGCCTCCCAGAATGTTGAGATCCAGAGGGTCCAACCGTGGACCCACTCCTCCTCAACCGCAACAGGAGGCCCCTCCAAACCGTCCAGCAGCAGGGGCAACTCCCACCTCAGCCTGATCAGCCCCTGCTGCAAGACCAACCTCCTCCTTACAACCCTCATCCTCAACGGACTCAAGTTGGGCCCCAGAACACCGGCATCGGGACCTCTCGCCCCCCTCCTTAGAAGCAACCTCCTCATCGGGACCACATCTCCGTACATAACTCTTCAACCGACTCAATGGCGTCTCATAACCCTTGGCCTTCCCAAGACCTCCGCAACATCCTCATTAACCGGCAGAAAGAAGAGGACCTTCGCCGCCGTTTGGATGAAAGGCGGGTCCGTGAGGGAGCCACCCGCTCAGGACGTCCAAATGAGTGATCTCCTCGTTGCCAAGATCACAGGAGGTCTCCTCTTCATAGGAGGCGGAGGGAGTCCCCAGTGTACCACCGAAGAAGGCATCATTCTCCCGCTGGTCGGCAACCCCAGAGGGACGAGAACGGACCTTTCACCCGTGCCGAATTCCAACAGTTCCAGGCAACCATCTTGCAGGCCCTCAACCTCCCACCAAACAACAACAATGCTCAGAGGGTTCTCACTCCTCAGCCAGTTCAAAGCCCTCGTCCTCGGTCTCAAAGTCCTCCTCAAGCTCCCAGCAACCGCCATCATATTCCTAGTCCTCACCATTCCCCGAGCTACCGTCGTCGTAGCTCGCACTCCCCTTCGTACGAAGACGAGTCCAGAGGCTCGCTTGGGTACCATCGAAGGGATGATGCTGTCTACCGCCGTCTCCATGAGATGGAGAGGCGCCTCGGCCAACTGACAGGGAAGAGGAGCTATGAGGGAGGACCCTCCATCCAAGTAGACCTCCCTTCTCCCGAACAATCATGGAGGCGCCCATTCCAGCAGGCTTCAAGCCCCCACAGTTCGGGACCTACACTGGGGAGTCAGACCCCGTGGATCACATCGAGAGTTTCAAAACTCTCATGATGATCCAACAGGCTTCCGATGCTCTACTATGCAAGACCTTCCCAGTTACTCTTAAGGGTCCAGCTCGGGAATGGTACTCTCGCCTCGCTCCATCATCCATCTTCTCTTTTGAGCAATTTGAGACCCTCTTTATCACCCACTTCGTAAGTAGTCGCTGCACCGAGAAAACTAGTATTTCACTACTCTATCTCAGTCGGAAGAAGGGCGAGAAGCTGAGAGATTATGTGAAGCGGTTTACCGCGGAAACTAGGTCCATTGCCTCCCTCGACCAATCGGTCGCTGCAGCAGCCTTCTAGTCAAATGTCCTCAACTCAAGCCTTCGGTCCTCCCTAGCCAAGAAGCCCCCGCAAAACCTCTCCGACCTTTTTCTTAGAAGCGAGAAGTATATCCGGGCTGAGGAAGCTGAACATCGCCCCACATTTGAGGGGTCTTCCTCCAGAACCAAGAGAAAGGCAGCCGAAGAAGAGGGAGCTAAGAAGCTCCAGAAGGACAACGGGGACCAGCGCCGCCCGCCTCCCAGATTCGAGAAGTTTACCCCTCTTAGCGCCAACATTTCTACTATTCTCATGGTAGTATAGAAGGAAGGAGTCATGCCTCCTGCCCCAAAGATGAATACCCCTGGCAAGAAGAGGGATAAGGAAAAGTGGTGCCGATATCATTGAGACCACGACCACAACACAAATGACTGTCGAGCCCTAAAGAATGAAATCGAGGCCCTCATCCAGAGAGGACAACTATCCAAGTTTGTGAGAAATGACCGAATCGATCTTCCTCCTCCACCCAGGGGGGCTAATAAGCGGCCCGAGCGGCGCGACGAAACTCCAGACTTCGAAGAAGAGCACATCCTGCACCTCATTCATGGAGGTCCTATGGGAGGAACTTCCAACTCTTTTCAGAAGGCTTTCATACGGGAAGTCAATTCGGTTCATAGCATACCCCCTCCCAGAGGCCTCGGAGTCCCGGTAACTTTCTCAGATGAAGACCTAGAGGGTGTCCGAACCACCCATTGTGATGCACTAGAAATCAACCTCCACATGGCTAACTTCAAAGTGGAGAGGATCTTAGTGGATAATGGCAATTCTGTCAACATCCTCTTCCTGGCGGCCTTCCGATGGCTCAAGCTATCGTGGGACAGGCTTAAGCCCGCCGGCTATACGCTCCATGGGTTCACGGGAGTGCCAGTGACTATCGAAGGGGTGATAACCCTCGACGTAACCGCTGGCAAAACTCCTACTACCCGAACGGAGCCAATGGATTTCATGGTTGTCGACATTCCAGCTGCTTACAATGTAATTCTAGGCTGACCTGGCCTAGCTGCTTTAGACGCCGTCCCGTCGGCTTATCATCTCAAAATGAAGTTCCCCACCAAGGCAGGATTTGGGGAAGTAAGGGGTAGTCAGGAGATGACCCGCAAGTGTTACATGACCTCCACCGGGGGACCTGTCCTTTCCTTCGAGACTCTTGAGATCCCCCAGGGGAACACCCCGCCTATGTCTGAACCGGTAGACGAGCTGGAGGAAGTGCTCTTTTCCGAGCAAGATCCAAACTGCAAGTTCTTCATCAGCAAGACCCTCCTCTCTGCCCTCTGTTCCGACATAGTCCAATGCATCAGGAAGAACCATGACCTCTTTGCCTGGTCGGCTGCCGACATGCCAGGGATTTTCGAGGAGCTCCTCGTCCACCACCTAAGCGTTGCCCCGGGGTCCAAACCGGTCCAACAGAAGAGGCACAAATTTGCCCCTGAGCGCCGGCAAGCTATAAAGGAAGAAGTGGACAAGCTCCTCAAAGCCCGGTTCATACAAGAAGTCAACTATCCAGAATGGCTCTCCAATGTTGTTATGGTCAAGAAGGCCAACGGAAGTTGGAGAATTTGCATCGACTTCACGGACCTGAACAAAGCATGCCCTAAGGATCCTTTTCCTCTTCCCAGTATCGACACTTTGATCGACGCTACTTCGGGCCAAGAACTGTTGAGCTTCATGGATGCCTTCTCCGGATATAACCAAATCAGAATGTTCCCCCCGGATATCCCGAAGACCTCCTTCGTCACCGATCAAAGACTCTATTGCTACAGGGTAATGCTCTTCGGGCTCAAAAATGCCGGTGCCACCTACCAGCGCCTCGTCAATAAGGTCTTCCAGAACCAGATCGGCCGAAACATGGAAGTGTACATTGATGATATGCAATTCAAAAGCATCCATGGGACATACCATGTTGCCGACCTACAAGAAGCCTTCGACGTGTTAAGGAAGCATGATATGAGGCTAAACCCGAACAAGTGTGTCACGTCCCGCTTCCCAGAATACAGGAACACAGGCACGTAACTGAGGCCCAGCAATGATGCAGATACATCATTCATAAGCTGTAATTTTAACTCAACAACAAGATAACAATTTCAACCACGAAAGCATATAAAATCACAACAGGATAACAAAGTACATGACATATTACATGAACATAACAAACAACTGGAAAGAAACATAGTTACGGGTCAAACACGCCCGGATTACAACAAATATTACATGAATAAAACAAGAATTAAAATAACATGAAATTAAACAAGACTAGAATCTCTGTTCAGCAACACCTTCGGGTAGTCCTCCATCTGGGCCTGCAAGTATATTATTAGAAAGGAAAAGACAAAGAGGTACCCGTTAATGCAAGTCACGGACCGCAAGTGGACAAGCTAACGGGACAATAATAGAATGAAACAAAAGCAGGAAAGAACAGAGAATCAAGAATCATATGATAGAGCAAATACGACATGCAACAGAATTAAGAACAAGACCTCATGAAACAAATAGCATGCATGTAAACAATTAAATAATCCATAGTAACATGTAACATGTAGACGAGTAAGCAAGTAAATGTGTCAACATGAACGAGTAACATGTAAACAAGTAAACAAGTCATCATAACCATGTAACATGTAAACGGATCATGCAAGTGTACGCGTCATGTCATGTCTTTTATTAACCTAACTAGGTAGCACTTCATGCGTCCCATACCACATGGTTGCTACTCGCAATCAAGTGAACGTTTAGATCAGTGGTGGATTCTATAGGTCACGTACTCGGAAAAATTATATCTTGTTCGAGATACGTGCATGTGGAACATGTAGTGTAACTTGTAGCGTGAAACATGTCAAGTAAACCTGTAATTTAGCAAACTTGTAACTTGTAACTTACAAATTTGCAGCGAGGAACCACGAGCCCCCATCCGAGTACGCTCTTCTATATTGCCCACTACTAAATCTTTTCCCTTTATACCCCGGCTTGTTATCTTTTTATTACAATTAAACATGAACAATGACTACATGCAACAACAGGGACGGGTAACATGGCAAGGGTAACATAACAAGATCAAGTATCAAAGACTTATACGAGGCAAGAAAACATATTTTAGGACTTATAACATATGATGCAACTAATGGCATGCATAACACTTAATCAAGAATAAAATATATTATAACAACATGCAACCTAATAACAAACAATTCATGCACAACATTATATATAGTTATAAGAGTATATAATTGTGTGAATCGTGTTCGTGTCATGCATATGAGAACAAGGTATTCACGATCGCATGTGAATACAGATCGACGGATTAGGTATGGAAACGGGTATCAATTCGACTTATGAATGCGAATTGGAGTCAAAAATAATATACTTGCGGTATTTTTACAAGAGCTTGTACTAGAACAAATAAAATTGTACAAGAGACACTTGCCTGGTAGTTGACGATGATTAAATTGAAACAGAATAACGGGATCAGTATCCCGGGCAGCAGGCCCGGCCCAAGGGGGAAGCACCTAAAGCAAGGGCTTTAGGCCTCCAATTTTCCCCCTTGTTTTAGGCCTCCAATTTTTCCCAATCTCCCCGCCTATACTGTCTATTCTAGCAATCTGGCTATTCACCTTCCTTAGGTAGTTAGGTTTCCATGTTTCCAACTTTCCATTAATTACTCCTCACTCCTTGATTTACGAACAGCCTTACAACTTTCCATTAACAATCCAACTTTCCATTTTTCCTCAGTCTCTCTCTGATCTCTCTCTCCGAACTCTCTAGTCTCCCTCTCTCCGATTCCGAACTCTCTAGTCTCCCTCTCTCTGATCTCAGTGATTGCCGATCGAACCCAAATCGATTCCGAACTCTCTAGCAACCGCCACCACGAGGCCTCCGCCTCGCTTCCCCCGCAGGCCGCAGCCCCGCTCCGCTCGAGTGCAGCTACCGGCCACAAGGCCACAACCTGCGAGACTGCGACTACAACCGTGCGACGGACGACGGTGCCGTCGGTGTGAGTCGTGCGACCAGGGCCCAGGCAGTCCACAAGTCGCTTCCCCCGGCCCTCAGTTGTTCTTGAGCCTTCCAGTTCTTGTCTTCTTGAGCCTTCTTGATCGACTAGGTTGTATTGTTCTAACTTCTCTATAATTTAATTTGAATTCTATATATTTAATTTTCTATGCTGTTAATTTTTAGTGTTAATTTATTTAGTGTTAATTTTTAGTGTTAATTTAGTGGCGTCTTTATTTAGTGTTAATTTTTATTGTTTTTTTTTTAATATATAAATGTCAACTAGGAAATTTGAATCAGGTTATTCGAAACTTAAAAAAAAAAAAAGAGTTGAAGCTTTAATTGACTCACAAAAAGGTGCTTTAGATAAATTTGTTAAAACAAACAAAAAAGATAATGATTTAGTTAATGAACAAGTTAACAATATAGACTCAAATGAAAATAGAGAAGAAATGATAGTTGATGAACAAGTTACTAATGAAAATGAAAATAGAGAAGAAGTATTAGTTAACGAACAAGATTGTATTGATTCTCAAAATTAAAATTAATAAAATCTTATCTAAGATCAACAATGTCTCAGCAAAGATTAAATGGATTGGCTTTATTATCAATTGAAAAAGAAATGTTAAGTGAAATTGATTACAATAATATAATAAATGATTTTGCATCTCAAAAAGCCCGAAAGATAACATTTTAATAAAATATATTAATTTTAACAAAATATTATTATAAACTTCTAAAAGGCCTCATTTTTGGAGTTCGCTTTAGGCCTCAATAAGTGTTGGGCCGGCCCTGCCGGGTAGTAGAACAAGTGCGAGTTATTATGGCAGCCACGCCAAATCAGCAACTGCAATCAAGTGATCCAACCCCTTCAATAGCTCCAAGTCAGTAAAACTCCAAACAACGACTTCCCAGCAACAAACTAATAACTCCAATCAAATCCCACTACAAACAGCAACTCCAATAATAGCAACTTCCCAACTACACCAAACACAACCACAACTCAATACACAACAGAGTTTCCCTTCACAACTTCAAAATAGCAAACAGCACCAACACCCAAACTTCAACAAACTAACTCCTTCTCTTAAATAGCAACACCTCCAACTCCAATAAAATACACCAACAGTAATAATAATCCCCAAATCTTAATCCTTCTTTTTCCAACACCAACAGAGAGAGAGAGAGAGAGAGAGCAGAAGAATGGGGCTCGCGGAAGGAAGGAGCAGCGACTGCGGGAGAAGGGTTCAGCTGGGGCGAGCAGAAAGGGGCGGCGAGCGGGCGGGTTGAACTCAACGGGGAGCTGGTGGTGGCGACTGCGCGATGCGACTGGGTGAACGACAGTGGAGGAAGGAGACGATTGGAGAGCGAGGGCGGAGCTCTGCTTCGGCAATGGCGAAAGAGGAAGGGGGCGGCGACTTCGGAGAGGTATTGTGGTGACTGAGCAGCGGGGAGCTTCGATGGGGCTTCAGCTTCGGCAATGGAGGAGAGCGAAGGTGGAGCGAAGCGAGCGATTGAGGGCGACAGAATTCGAGGCAAGCGATCGAGGGAGGAAGACGATGGACGAGGACGAGGTTCGAGTGCGGAGGACGGTAGGGTTGCGATGGAGTGGCTGAGTTGTCGAGCGGGAGAATGAGAGGCTGGCGAAGCTTCGGGTGGCGCGTCGACTGAGTGCTTCGAAGGTGATTGGCAATGGTGGGCTTCGCGGAGTTCGAGTAGAGACTGGCGGAGCACGAGGTCAGGCGGAGGAGTGGCTGGGCTGCAGGCGGTGTGGTGATGCAGTGGGAAGCAGATGAAGCTTCGGCGGAGAAGACGAGTGGGATGGCGACGGAGACTGGCGGAACCCGCGGAGCCCGAGGGAGGCTCGAGAACTCCGACGGTAATGGCGGCGAGTCGCGTCGACGATGGGCGAGAGGAGAGGTGCGGGGGTTCTCGGCTATTGGGTTCTCTGGTTTTTGGTTTGGAGACAGAGGAGAATGGAGATGGAGTGGAGAGGGAGGGAGTCGTGGTTTGTTCTGTTTTTGTATAGGAAATCAGAGAAGGTGGGAGAAGAGAAGAACGGGGGATTGTTCAATATAATAATATAGTAAGTAGTGAAGTAGTGGGAGAGAGGGGGTAGTTATGAAGTTATGGGAAGTGTGCATCTGTAAAGTGGGGGAGTTGGGGGTACGGGACAGGAAAGTGGGGGTGTGAGGAAAATATTGTATAGGAATAGGTGCATGATAAATCTGTACAATTATATGGATTCTGGACTTGGGCTTCAATAAATGGGCTCTAAATAAAATAATATAACAATATAGGCTGGTTTGGGCTTCGGAATATTTAATTAAGATAATTAGGGCATTGGGCTAAAATATTTTGGGCTCAAATTAATTTAATAAAATCAAATACAAAGTTGGGCTTAGAATAACAATTGGGTTTCAAAATAATACATCAAAATACAACTTGGGCTCATATTAATAATTAATAAAATCAATAATTAAAACTTGGGCTTAGAATAAGCAATTAAATAATTGGGCTAAAAAAATCAATTAGGAAAAAGTAATTATAAGTTACTGAGAATTTAAATACGGAAAAATATTTTGAAAATACGTATTAATGAAAACAGGGGTTACAAAGTGTGAGTTCGGAGTCTCGTCGGGTAAGTTCCTAAGCTTCGTGGTCAGTCAAAGGGGGATTGAGGCCAATCCCGAGAAAATCAAAGCCATACTAGACATGGCTCCTCCTACAAGTGTGAAAGAGGTTCAGAAGCTCACAGGTCGCCTCGCAACCATAGGGCGCTTCCTGTCTAAGTCAGGGGAGAAGTGTCTTCCTTTCTTCAAAGCCCTCAGGGGGGCTAAGGGCTTCGAGTAGGGCCAACAGCAGCAAGAATCATTCGACCAACTGAAAGCCTATCTGGTCAACCCCCACTCCTTAGCAAGCCTATTCCCGGGGAAACACTCTACCTCTACCTCGCTGCCTCCGAGCAAACCCTCAGTGCTGTCCTAGTGAGGGAAGAAGACAAGGCTCAGAGGCCTATCTATTATGTAAGCAAGGTTCTCAGAGACACCGAGCTCCGCTATCCGAGATTGGAGAAGATAACAAACGCCTTGGTTATGGCAGCCAGGAAGCTCCGCCCTTATTTTCAATCCCACTCAGTGGTCGTCCTTACCGACCAGCCGCTTAAGCAAGTCCTACACAAGCCTGAGACCTCCGAGCGTCTGATGAAGTGGTCGATCGAGCTGAGTCAACATGACATATCTTATCAGCCTCGGACCACAATCAAGGCTCTAGCCTTAGCTGAATTTATTGTAGAGAGCACCATCCCAGAAGTTAGTCAAGCAGCAAATGGGCCTCCCATCTGGACAGTATGTAACACCCCGAATTCCAAAATACACTGAATTCGAGATTCCACAGGATCTTTACACTTCATTTAGTACAATTTTACAAGGAAATAAAAACTTTTCTTACATTAGAGTTACATGAAATCTTTACACTTTACATTTTACAGCGGAAGCATATATTACAATAATTTACATGAAGTGACAGCGGAAGCAAGTTACAACATTTATACAAGAGTACAACAATGAATAATCTCTAAGCATCAATTCTCCTTTAATCTTTATCAAGCCATTTATCCTGCATACAAAACTGTGGGTACGTCAGTTTATTCAACCGACGAAAATTATACACAGCAATCCTCTCTATGTCGGAAATAGTATAACGATTTTCATTTCTTAACAAACCACAAACTTGTTCACAAACAAAACTAAAAGAAACTATCCTGTTGATGTCGTGTTGTGATTGTGCACTTAGTCCTTAATGCAGTTATTATATTATATGACACTAATGCGCACTTGTTCGGATTCTATGCATACCATACTACATAGGTCTGAGGGCAAGCCCTTAATCGTACTTCATCTTATAGGGTTCAATCCCTCGCCATGATTTAAACTACTACGGTAACTACGGTAAGTATCCTAGGTGTTCTATGATCTACGAGCCCATGCCCAGGCAGCCTGGAGGGGAATCCCACGCACTGACACGACGCATCGAGCAGGCAGACTATGGACAATTCAACCTCCGCCATGGAACAATGGCACCACCCGCAGCTACCAAAACACCCCACAAGCGTCGCCACCGGGACGATAATTCTGGAGTAGTGCCCACTCCATATCATGACGCATCAAGCAGGCAGCCTGTGGATCACTCTCACACCGCCAATCCGATGGCCCTCATACTCGTGTTTTTCTCTTACTTTTATCACATCTCCACTATGTATCTAGTCCTTAGTTTATTAGAATCATGAACAAAATCAATTCTCTAGAGTTAGCCTCTCCACTATGCCGGTCTTAATCATTCATTCAACGTGACCCAAACCTTGGTCTTTCATTTCAAATTTCATTTCAATTCTTTTCTTTTCAATGCCGGTGTGAGACTTAGCTATCCTCTAGTTCTCAATTTCAATTCACAATTGCCAAGAATCAAGTCTTTCAAGCTCATAAGTTCATGTTTCATATTTACAGTAAATTTTCCCTGTCATGCTCATACCTTTTCACAATCATAAAACTTTTCATAAATTCAATAGAATGAATTACTTCACTTCATGTGCAATTTCATGCAAAGACAAATAGAATTTATTTTTTTCTAACTTGTCACAACCAATCTTTATTCATCAACAGTAGATACATAATCTTTATCATAAGCAAATCCAGAATTCTGAGATGTCAAAAAAGGATCTGGACAGTCGACTCAAAATATATCCAGTCGGCTGTTCAGCCAAGGAAAATTATTCAGGAAACGTTCGGAATAGTCGACTGCTGCACAAGACTAGTCGACTGTTCTGCGATGTTTTAAACACTAAAATATCAATTACGGGGCAGTCGACTGTTACTCAAACCAGTCGGCTGTTCTACAGGGTTTTGATTCGAAAACTTTTGATATTCAGGACATTCGACTACTACATCTATTCGGTCGACTGATCAGAGTTAAATTTCGAATTAAGGAAATGTTTCTTCCTTCCTTTTCTCGATTAGCACGTAACATTTTTGTCAGACTACAGTATGTTCAATTTCGATACAAACATGCAATTTTATCCGATTACCATCATCATAAACATAGTTTACAATTTAATGTAGAATTCTCATAACTAGTATTTTCTTTCACATAATTACAATTTCTACAACACGTTTTTCCTTTACTCATTGTTCGTCTACAGAGATGAATATTAACTCCGAATTAGCAAGCTAGTTTAAAATCAAGATAATAACACACATTAATCATTTCATGGAGTTTCGAACTGTATATATTTCTTTTCATTAGACCAGTCGACTGTTCGACATGATCGGTCAACTGTACAGAAAAATTCCATTTGCTCACAATGTCTTTAGTTCTTTTTCATTCATTCAAATTTTCACATGATATATAGCATGCAAGATTTCAACATAACAATCATTCTATCAATCCAATTTTTCACACGCATAATGATAATTCAATCTCAATCCTAGGATTTCTATTCTAGAAGTCATGAGAAACACCCACCTTTTAAAGAAATAAAGCGAAATCCCTTAGAGCTTCCTAGTTGCGATGTACGTCTCCTCCTCCTTGCTCCTTGCCAGAATTGAATCCTCCAATTGGTTAATGGTGGTCGGCCTCCAAAGAACAACTCAACTCTCTTATAAAAATTCTCTTCTCCAAAAGATTTCTAGTGTAGAAAACAATTAAATGGGAGGGGTATTTATACACAATTTTTGGGTGGATTGGAGGGCTAGGATTTAGTAGATGGTTATAGAATAGAGGGTTAGGATGAGAGTAGGAGTTATAGTAACTACCCACACACTTAAATAACTACCCACACACAAATCCCCACTTGTATCCAAACCGGCCCCCAATTAGTGTGCTCATGCACGTGTACGTGCAATGCACGTGTACGTGCAATGCACGTGCATTCACTAATTTCCCATAATAAAAGTTGTACATTTTATTTCTTATAAAAATAATCTTATAAAAATATTCTACATTACAAGTTGTAATAAAAAGAAAAGTAGCTCATGGGCTTTATTTAATGGGCCAAATAATAGTTTACAAAATAAATTAGATTTGGGCTAAAAAGAAGGCTTTTGTTTATTTGAAGAAATGGGCCTTTATAAAAACAATTAGAGAACACATATACATACATACATACATATATATATACACACACACACACACACACACACACACACACACACACACACACACACACACACACATTATCCATAATGAAATAATTGGAAGATTTTTATACTACAAAAATTGCACGTGCACAAATTAATAATTTTCATAAATGAAAATAGGGGTATTACAACACTCCTTCCTTAGAATTGTTCCGTCCCCGGAACTACAGTCAAGAGCGAGAAACAAAAACACTCACCACAAGCAAAAGAAAAATACAAATACAAATCAAGCGAAAAGCTCAGGATAATCCTTCAACATCCTCTCCTCAGACTCCCAAGTAGCCTCTTCAACCAAATGGTTTCTCCAGACTACCTTGACCATCGGTATCGTCTTATTCCTCAAGACTTTCTCTTGACGATCAACAATCTCGACAGGAGACTCGATGTAACTGAGATCCAATTGCAAACCTTCCGGCACTTCAGGCAAATGATGACTCGGATCTGGAATATAACCTCTCAGCATAGACACATGAAAGACATTGTGCACCTGAGATAACTCTTCCGGTAACTCAAGTCGCTAAGTTGTTTTCCCGATCCTTTTTAACATCTTGTACGTGCCTATAAACCTCGGGGCTAACTTTCCACTCTTGCTGAAACGGATCACGCCTTTGCTGGGCGATACCTTTAGAAAGACAAAGTCACCAACCCACTACAAAAGAAAAGGTCTTTACCGGCTTTTTTTGCACATTTACCGGTGTTTATAAACGCCGCTGTAGATATCACCGGCGTTTTATAAATCACCGGTGCAAGTGTCGCTGAATCGTGCGTCGCTGTTGCTTAGGGACATTCACCGACGTTTTCTACGGCCGCCGGTAAAGGTTAAAACTACACCGGCGGCCGTAAAAATGCCGGTGAATGTGTGGGTGCCATTTTCGGCCATCGCCTACTCCGGCGTTGTTAAAACGCTGGTATAGACAGCCAAATTCTTGCTGAAAGATACACCGGCGCTTGTATAAAAACGCCGGTGTAGCTAAATTTTTTTTTAAAAAAAAAATTCAAAAAAAAAATTCAACACTCTTATAATCAAAACCCATTTTTCGGAACCATGCCAAAATCCTCCGGATATGTACAACAATTGGGTTTTAGATTTAGTTGGGCTAAACAATTAGTAGAGCAACATATATGCTCAAATAATGGAAATTTTCATTTTCAGATACTGTTAGAGAGTGCTGAATTTTCATTTTCAAAAATGGGTTCCGAAAAATGGGTTTTGATTATAAGAAAATTCAGCACTCTCTAACAGTATCTGAAAATGAAAATTTCCATTATCTGAGCATATATGTTGCTCTACTAATTGTTTAGCCCAACTAAATCTAAAACCCAATTGTTGTACATATCCGGAGGATTTTGGCATACAGCTATAGCATCCCGAGTTCACAGTGAACCCATTTTGGTCAAAAAAACATGCCAAGATGACAATCAGATGCATGAAATAAGCTTCATTAACAGTAAAAGAAGATGAGGATGCTAGCAGCATACTTAGTTTGGAAGTGAACCCATTTTTTGTTAAAAAATCATACCAAAGATGGCAATCAGGTTCTCTAACAGTATCTGAAAATGAAAATATCCATTATCTGAGCATATATGTTGCTCTACTAATTGTTTAGCCCAACTAAATCTAAAACCCAATTGTTGTACATATCCGGAGGATTTTGGCATACAGCTATAGCATCCTGAGTTCACAGCGAACCCATTTTGGTCAAAAAAACATGCCAAGATGACAATCAGATGCATGAAATAAGCTTCATTAACAGTAAAAGAAGATGAGGATGCTAGCAGCATACTTAGTTTGGAAGTGAACCCATTTTTTGTTAAAAAATCATGCCAAAGATGGCAATCAGGTTCTCTAACAGTATCTGAAAATGAAAATATCCATTATCTGAGCATATATGTTGCTCTACTAATTCTTTAGCCCATTTTGGTCAAAAAAATGTGCCAAGAAGACAATCAGATGCATGAAATAAGCTTCTTTAACAGTAAAAGAAAATGAAAATTTCCAGCATATAATCATTTATGTTTCTCTATTAATTCTTCATTGATGTTTGTGGCTCCAAAACAAATTTTGATTGGGCTTTGAATGGAGATTGTAGTCATAGATCAATTCTTCATTGAAGAAAAATATGAATAGGGCTCATATCAAGTGTAGTTTTAAGGAATTGTCATCGTGGAAGGAAACCAAATATAGAAGCCAGAAAGAGGAATGGTAGAGAATGAGGATACACCAGGCTAACATAGCGGCATTTTCCTCATCTCTCTCTCATCCCTTCTTTCCCTTCAGCACACGAACACATAGAGACATCAGCAACAACAGCAAGAGCGACAAGAACAACAATAATAATAAATTATTATGAACAAGATGTCTCTATATGGGTTTCCAGATCTCCACTCCAACTCGTCTCTTTCTAATCACAGCCCAATTAAGAACAATTGTTCACAGTCACTGTTAAAGAAACATATATGCTCAGATAATGGAAATTTTCATTTTCAGATACTGTTAAAGAAGCTGATTTCATGCATCTGATTGCCATCTTTGGCATGATTTTTTAACCAAAATGGGTTCAAAACAAATTTTCATTCCAGTATCTAAGCATTTATGTTTCTCTATTACTTCTTCATCCCAACTACCATTGATGTCTGTGGCTCCAAAACAAATTCAACTACAATCATAAATTAAAAAGCTCAGATAGGATTCAATCATCACTAGTTACTCCTATAATTCATTTATTCAATGAATCATGAAACATAGTGTGCAACTTCAGAAGCATAATCCATCTCATCATCACTCATTCACTCGAAAGTGTTCATAAATTAAAAAGCTCAGATAGGATTCAAACAAATCACTAGTTACTCCTATGAATCATTTATTCAATGAATCATTAAATCAATGACTCGTAGTGTGCAACTTCCCTATACCGGCGTTTTAAGTAAGAGAAAAACACGAGTATGAAGGCCATCGGATTGGCGGTGTGAGAGTAATCCACAGGCTGCCTGCTTGATGCGTCATGACATGGAGTGGGTACTACTCCAGAATTATCGTCCCGGTGGTGACGCTTGTGGGGTGTTTTGGTAGCTGCGGGTGGTGCCATTGTTCCATGGCGGAGGCTGAATTGTCCATAGTCTGCCTGCTCGATGCGTCGTGTCAGTGCGTGGGATTCCCCTCCAGGCTGCCTGGGCATGGGCTCGTAGATCATAGAACACCTAGGATACTTACCGTAGTTACCGTAGTAGTTTAAATCATGGCGAGGGATTGAACCCTGTAAGATGAAGTACGATTAAGGGCTTGCCCTCAGACCTATGTAGTATGGTATGCATAGAATCCGAACAAGTGCGCATTAGTGTCATATAATATAATAACTGCATTAAGGACTAAGTGCACAATCACAACACGGCATCAACAGGATAGTTCCTTTTAGTTTTGTTTGTGAACAAGTTTGTGGTTTGTTAAGAAATGAAAATCGTTATACTGTTTCCGACATAGAGAGGATTGCTGTGTATAATTTTCGTCGGTTGAATAAACTGACGTACCCACAGTTTTGTATGCAGAATAAATGGCATGATAAAGATTAAAGGAGAATTGAGGATAAACTGACGTACTCACAGTTTTGTATACAGGTAAAAAAATCTGCTCCCATTCACCGGCGTTTTAGTTAAGGAAGAGAGAGATTGGGAGAAGGGGGACGGCGGGGGGCCGCGATGGAGGACGGGGGGCGGGCGAAGGGGGGCAGGTGCGGCGATGGGGAAAGTGGCGACGGCGGGGGAGGGGGAAAACGACGACGGCGGGAGAGGGGGGCATCGATGGAGAAAGGAGAGAAATGAAAATTTTGGGGAAAGTATACGTATAGGGTTTGGGGAAATTGGGGAAAGCGGGAGAGCGCGAGACAGCGGGAAAATTTGGGGGGGGGGGGGTTAGGCGATCGAATGAGAAAATGGTAGAGGGTTTGGGGGAAATTTATTCCAAGACCCTATACCAGCATTTTAACTAAAATGCCGGTGAATGGGAGCAGATTTTTTTACCTGTATACTTTCACCGGCGTGTTCTATTAAAACGCCGGTGAATATAGACTTCACCGGCGTTTTAATAAAAAATGCCGGTGAATATCATAATTCCCCCGCGTTTTATAGACGCCGCCGGTGTATAACCATCCTGTTTGACGCCCAATTCCTGGTCTCTTCCTACCCCGGCGTTTCGGGTAAAACGCCGGGGAATATACGCCGGTAAAGACCTTTTCTTTTGTAGTGACCTCAAACTCAAGGTCCCTTCTCCGGTTGTCTGCATAGCTCTTCTGCCTACTCTGAGCATCCACCAACCTTTTCCTGATCAGATCAATCTTTTCAGAGGTTTGCTGCACAATCTCAGGTCCAAACATCTAACGCTCCCCAACTTTGAACCAACAAACAGTCGTCCTGCACTTCCTGCAATACAGAGCTTCGTACGGCGCCATCCCAATACTAGTCTGAAAACTATTGTTGTAGGCAAACTCCACCAAAGGTAAATGCCTTTCCCAACTGCCCCCAAAGTCTAGTACACAACACCGAAGCATATCCTCAAGAATACGGTTGACTCTCTCGGTCTGCCCATCGGTCTGGAGATGAAAAGCAGTGCTGAAATCTGTCTTGGTACCCAAAGCTGTCTGAAGACTCCTCCAGAAATGCGAAGTAAACCGCGCATCTCGATCAGACACAATAGTTAACGGAATGCCATGAAGCCTGACGATCTCGCCAACATACATCTCAGCCAACTTATCCATCAAAGCAGAGAGTTTCATTGCCAAAAAGTGAGCGGACTTGGTTAGTCGATCGACTATGACCCATATCGCATCATTGCCTTTAGAACTCTTGGGCAAACCCGTAATAAAATCCATACTGATGTTGTCCCACTTCCATTCCGGAATAGGTAACGGTTGTAATAGACCTCCAGGTTTCTGATTCTCGGCTTTGACTTGTTGACAAACCTCACACTTCGCCACAAATTCAGCCACATCCCGCTTCAAACCTGACCACCAGAAATGCTGCTTGATATCCTTGTACATCTTAGTACTCTCAGGATGTACAGACAAAAGAGTAGCATGTGCCTCCTGAAGAATACTTTCTTTCAAGTCTGACTGATCCAGAACACACAGCCTCTCTCCAAACCATAACACTCCATTCCTGATTTGAAATCCGGGCAACTTGCCAGCACCAACCTGCTCCAACATCTTCTAAATCTCTGCATCTTCCTTCTGACTCACAATAACCCTCTCGTTCAGCGTCGGTTGAAGCCTCAACTGAGCTAAATATGATCCCAAGCCTTGCAGAACAACTTCAATGCCAGCCCGATCCAACTCCTTTGCCAACTACCTCTGAGTTGTAATCAAACTTGCCAGACTACTCTTGCGGCTAAGTGCATCAGCAACAACATTAGCCTTCCCAGGGTGATACTTAATCTCCGGACGAATGTCCTCAAGTACCTCCAGCCATCTCCTCTGCCTCAGGTTCAGATCCTTCTACTGATAGATGTACTTCAATCTTTTATGGTCTGTGTACATGTTCAGCTTCTCGCCATACACATAATGTCTCCATTGCTTTAAGGCAAAGATAATCGCGGTCAACTCCAGATCATGAGTCGGATAATTCTTCTCATGCGGTCTTAGTTGCCTAGACTCATAAGCAATCACTTTTCCTTCTTGCATTAAGACACAACCAAGCCCACGATGTGAAGCATCGCTGTAAACATCATACTCAACACCTGATCTAGGCAAAGCCAAAATGGGCGCAGTAGTTAGCCTCTCTTTCAACTCCTGAAAGCTTGCCTCACATTGCTCAGTCCACTTGAAGTTCACATTCTTCTTGGTCAGACTGGTGAGCGGCACGGCTATCTGAGCATAGCCCTGGATAAATCTCCTGTAATATCCAGTTAATCCAAGGAAACTCCTAACTTCCTTCACTGTAGTAAGCCTAGCCCAATCTCTCATTGCCTCTATCTTCTGAGGATCAGTTGCCACTCCCTCCTTAGAAAGGATGTAACCTAGGAATGCCACTTCAGATTTCCAGAAATCGCACTTGGATAACTTGGCATACAACTCCTGCTCTTGAAGCTTCCCCAAAACTACTGCCAAATGTTTAGTGTGCTCCTCCTCCGACTTGGAGTACACGAGAATATCGTCGATAAATACCACGACGAAAGAATCAATGAACGGCCTCAGAATTCTGTTCATCATGTCCATGAAGATTGCAGGCGCATTCGTCACTCCAAACGGCATAACTAAGAATTCGTAATGCCCGTGTCGAGTTCTAAATGCAGTCTTGTGCACATCTTCAGCTTTCACTCGAACCTGATGATATCCCGATCGAAGATCTATTTTGGAGAAAACAGCAGCTCCTTATAGACGATCGAACAAATCATCAATTCGGAGAATAGTATACTTATTCTGAACAGTGACCTTATTCAGCTCTTGGTAATCGATGCACATTCTCATCGAACCATCCTTCTTCTTTACCAAAAGCGCTGGTGCTCCCCAAGGTGACGCACTAGGTTGAATAAAGCCTTTCTCCAACAGTTCTTCAATCTGCCGTTTGATCTCATCCTGCTCCACCGGTGCCATCCTATACGGTGCCTTGGAGATAGGTGCACTCCCTGGCTGAACAGTGATGCTGAACTCTACATCACGATGCGGGGGTAACCCAGGCAAATCTTCCAAGAACACAATCGGATAATCCCGAACCACAGGAATCTGCTGCACCTCTGTAGGAATCCCCTTCTTCTGGCTGATAGCAACAACCAACTCTGAACATTTTCTCTTCCCTTAGAAAGTGATTTCAGGTCCACCTGGAGCCTTCACTGTTACCGTCTTGGTCTTGCACTCGATGATTGCACTGTACACCGACATCCAATCAATGCCAATGATAACATCGACTCCCAAAACATTCAGCTCGATCAAATCGATCCCGAAAATTCTATTTCCAATGTCACGCCCCGCTTCCCGGAATACGGAAACACAGGCACGTAACTGAGGCCCAGCGAATGATATAAGTACGCCAACTCATATCATCCATAAGCTGTACCAGTCTTAGCTCGACAATATAAGAAAAATGAATCACAACCACGCAGGAAACATAGTCACATAAACGAGAATGAAATTCAATAACCAATTCTGGAATATAAAGACTTACCAAATAACTCGAGAGACTCCTGCTCCAATTGTAGAAGATCTGCTAATCAATGCCTCCTAGAAATTCTCCTTGTGCACCTGTACTTGATTATCTAAAAAGAAAGAATAATTTGTCCTTAGAGCAAGTACGGACAGCAAGTAGTGAAAACAGAGAGTAAAGGAAACAGGGTACATGAAGAAATATGAATCAAGATCAAATTGCAAGGACGATGATGGTACTAATAACAATGGTCTTTATCAAGTATATATACATGTCAACTAGGTCTATTATCAAGTTGTTTCTCCTATCTAGTGCACGTACTACTGCATCCCATACTACAGGTTCGATGCACGCACAACAGTGTTCGTTTTAGACTTCGTGGTGGGATCTACAGAGCGTGTACTCGGTGTCAATAACAATCATTTACCATTTTCAATCAATCAATTTCCAATTATTCAATCAATCATCCACAATCATTACTTCTCCTTCCATGTCAATACGATATCACAATAGGCCTTACCGAGTACATTTTCTGAGACTGTCCACTACTAGGTCAACCCTTATTAACACCAGCTTGTTTAGTATTTTATTAAATCATTCATGTCCATGTAAGTGTGTATAAGGATGTCAAGGGAACGATATGAATGCAGCAACATGATGCATTACACAATAATAAACATGAAGTAGTAAATCTAAAACAACAATTCTCTTTATATTATTTTAACTAATTCCAATTATAACTGGGTCGAAACCTCAGTACAAGACAAACAAGGCAGCAGGAATTATAAAAGCCAGCACATATATGTTCATTCAAGTCGATAATCAATATGCTATGGTATCATGAAATGCATTACACTGTTATACAGCAATTAGGATGTTCATTACCATGTACAAGTCTATTTATCATGTCATTGTTCAAGTCACAATATCTCAATCGATCAATGTATTCAATCACCATTCATTTCCTTTGTATACAATTCTAGTCCTTTTATTTATGTCAATTGTGTATGCAGGCTTAGGTTTGAATCAATGGATAATTATAAGAGGTCAAAAGTACGTCGGGTTAGCTCGTGTAAACCCTCGATACTCTTAACGAGAAGGGACACGAGGCAAATTAAGATAATTAAAATGGAACTACTTGCAGGAGATCAATAAGCTTGAACTAGAAAATTAAAAGAGTTCAAGTAGACTTGCCTGTTAGTTGACGACGATAAAATTGAAGACAGAATAACGGGATCAGTATCCCGGGGAGCAATCCCAAGAATACGTGCGAAGATAACCAACAGCAAAGCACAGCAGCAACTCGGGTAAAACTCCACACCCGATCAGAATGAACAGCAAACAACAAAAGGAGATCGCTGTGCACACAACACCAAACACCGAACTCACCCAATCCCTTCTCTACAATGCCAAACAGCAACGGATCCCCTCCTCCAAAACAGCAAACAGCATACCGAAACCCCTCTCTTCCATAAACAACACACATAACAATTACACGTGCAATGCACGTGTAATCAATCACCCAACACAACAGTGCCTTCCCCTTCTTCTTTACTTCGGCTGAGAGGGAGAAGGCACGGGAGAGAAGCGGCGGCCGGCTTGGGTGACTGGAGGAGGACAGCAGGCGACGAGCGGCGGTGCTGGTCGGGAAGCGACGCAACGGCGAGGAGTCGAGGAGAGAATGCCCTGTTTTTGCTCGAAAACAGGGGAGACAATGCGGCGGCGTGCTCGACCTTGGATGGCGACGGCGATGAAATGGCAGGATCTCTGGTGGTTGAGGGGTAATCGGAGAGGTGAAGACGGGAGAAGACGAACGGCAATGGCGGTGGGCGAGGCGGTGCGACTAAGGAGCAATCGAGGGGGTCGACGAGTTCTCGGAGTTGATGAGGAGTTCAGCGGCGGTGCGAGGACTGTGGAGGTTCAGGCGAGCTTGATGGTGCCTCGGGGGTTGAGGGTAGCAATGGAGGGAGCTCAGTGATGTGTTGGCAACGGCGGGAGAGCGAGCTCGATGGGGGTTCGAGAATGAGATGAGGCGAGCGACTGGCGGTTGTCGACTATGGCGATGCTTCGGGAAGACGACGACTAGACGGGAGAGCGATGGTGCAGGCAGCACTGTGGCACGACGCAGGGGAAGGGGAGAGCAGGAGAAGGCGACGATCTGAAGGTGGCGCGCGACTGGGAAGCGGTGGAGTCGAGCAGTAGGAGGGCGGAGCTTTGATGGCGAGTGGATGTCGACGAGGAGACGGAGGTGCGCTATAAGGGGCGACCTCGAGTGACTGTCGACGGTGGCTCGAAGATGACTAGTCATCAATGGCGAACAATGACGACGGGGAAGGCAGCGGGGCCCGATGTCGAGGTGAGGTGGCGACGCGGAGAGATCGACGGCGGCTGCGCTCGAGCGAGGCAGCGACGGGGTGCTCTGCTTCGGGGGGTTGCAGGGGAAGAGGACGATGGTGGGAAGAGGTGAAGATGGGGAAGATGGATGAAGACGATCTGTTTTGTTGGGTTTGTTTAGAGTTTTGTTTAGGGGAAAACAGAAGAGGGGGTAACGGGATTGAGAGAGTAGGGGAGAGAGAATAACGGGGAGAGAGAGAAAATGGGGGTAGTTACTAGGTAATGGGAAGTGTGCATGTAAAGTGGGAAGAAGTTAGAGTACGGGTCTAGAGAAGTGGGGGGTGTAGAGAATTGTATACGGGTAGGTGTAGAATAATTAGTCTGTACAAATATGGGTGTTGGATTATTGGATTTGGGCTTGGGCTTAAAAAGGGGTTCAAAATATTTAAATAAACAATTAGGATTTGGGCCAATCTTTTGGGCTCAGATTAAATATGATAAAATCAAATCAAATACGAATTTGGGCTTTTAATAGACAATTGGGTTTCATAAAAATAGTGACAATTGGGTTTCATAAAAATAGTTTACTTAATAAAATCAATTAGGGGAAAATAGTTATAAAATACTGAGAATATAAATACAAAAAAATAATTTTTTTAAAATACATATCAATGAAAACAGGGGTTACATCCAATCACGATCTCGCAGTTAGCATAGTACCGATCAGTGGTTAGAGTCTCTCCTGATGGAGTAGCTACTGCTAAAATCTTTCTTGGAAAAATCTTCGGTTCAACTCCTAACACTTTAGTAAATTTAGGAGACACAAAAGTATGAGAGGATCCAGTATCGAACAAAACAATAGCTTTCATTCCATTCAAATAAAGTTCTCCTGTTACATAATACATACTCATTACGTAACAGTTCACTAAATAAACGAGAAAAGAAAACAACATGAACCTCTAAACATCTGTCCTCGTACCAGTGATGACGCGATCTACTTCATCGGCATCAGCTTCGGTCAAGGCAAATACTCCCCCTTGTTGGTACGGTCTCTTCCCAGCCTGCTGAGTTGGTCCCCTTTGGACAACTTCTTGCAATTTGGGGCACTGGGATCGGTAGTGACCCTTCTCCCCACAATTGTAGCAAGTTACCACAGGAGGTCTCACCCAATTGTTTCCGGATCTCCCATATATGTTGACAGCATTTTTTCCCATTGGTTTGAACATCTGGACTGACGGTTGTCCCCTGGCACTCCCAGCAATTGCGGGCCTCTTCCCAACGTTCCAGTTGTTCCTCCTATTCTGAACAGCGTGGAACTACTCCATGTCTGCCTCCGTGGCTACTGCTCGTTTGACTAGCTTGTAAAACCTCCTGATACCGAGAGGTATCATCCTGGACCTCAAGCTCGGCCTCAACCCATGCTCGAACTTACGAGCCTTCTTCGCCTCATCCATCACTAATTCAGGAGCATACCTTGAGAGTTGAGTAAATTTAGTCTCATACTCCCTGACTGACATGCCACCTTGCTGTAGTGATAGAAACTCTATAGCCTTCTTCTTCTAGACATCTGAAGGAAAATAATGACTGTGGAATTCTTCCAAGAATTCCTCCCAGCCAAGAACTAAACCTCTCATTGTCCGCTTCATCGACTGCCACCAAACAGCCGCATCCTTGTCGAGCTGTAGAGTCGCCAACTTCACCTTGCTACCTTCTGGGGTCTCCAGGACTTCGAAGATAGTCTCTACCTGACGAATCCAATTGTCAGGAACGTCAGGGTCCGAATTCCCTTCAAATACAGGTGGTTTCATCCGCTTGAATGATTCCACGAGTTTAATTGCCTCGGGCACTGGATTCACAGGCCCCCTTCCTTGGTTCTGATTCATGGCCACAGCGTTGAGTGTCTCATACACCCTCGCGAGTTCCGTTTCCAAGTCCAGACCTTCACCGTTTCTAGCTCCTCTTCTAGCCATATTCTGATGCAAAAGTAAATTCGAAGTATAAGTCATGAATTTTAAATCAACTTTGCATTTCATTGAACTTCAAACTTTATACATTCGAATTGAAAATATTTCTTGAAATCAGAATGAAAACAGTAGAAGCTACAACAGTCTAACTCCTACGGTTCCTCTTCGCTTCTCGAAGTTCTCCCCGTAATTCATCAACTTCTTCCTTCAGTACATCGGTCACATTCTTCCTCTTCTCGAGTTCCCATACACGATGACTGAGAACTGCAAAATCGTCCTTGTGCTTTGCCAACTGAGCCTCTAGTAGTCCAACTCTTTCTCGCAGTGTCTCAACCTGCCTCTGAAGAGACAAAACAAGACTATTCGAAACTGGTTCTTCTTCGTTAGAAGAATCATCAGATGAGTCCGGAAGTGGGGAAATCTCTGGGACTCAGGCCATTCTTCTCCGTCAGAGTCAGCTTGCCCTGGGTAGTACTCTTCCTCAATGATATGCCAATTGTCGTCTCCAGCGGGGTCGAAGTGATCAGCCATCTTAGAAATAAAGAGGGAGAAACATAAGTCATAGAGCAACACAAATGTAGGTGAATTACATTTAAATCTCTAGACTCAACACACACTCTAATGCCCACTTCTAGGGTGTCGTTCCTTATAAATTTGTACAAGTGTGAAGCGTAGCTCTGATACCACTCTATAACACCCCGAATTCCAAAATACACTGAATTCGAGATTCCAGAGGATCTCTACACTTCATTTAGTACAATTTTACAAGGAAATAAAAACTTTTCTTACATCAGAGTTACATGAAATCTTTACACTTTACATTGTACAGCAGAAGCATATATTACAATAATTTACATGAAATGACAGCGGAAGCAAGTTACAATATTTATACAAGAGTACAACAATGAATAATCTCTAAGCATCAATTCTCCTTTAATCTTTATCAAGCCATTTATCCTGCATACAAAACTGTGGGTACGTCAGTTTATTCAACCGACGAAAATTATACACGGCCATCCTCTCTATGCCGGAAACAGTATAACGATTCTCATTTCTTAACAAACCACAAACTTGTTCACAAACAAAACTAAAAGGGACTATCCTGTTGATGTCGTGTTGTGATTGTGCACTTAGTCCTTAATGCAGTTATTATATTATATGACACTAATGCGCACTTGTTCGGATTCTATGCATACCATACTACATAGGTCTGAGGGCAAGCCCTTAATCGTACTTCATCTTATAGGGTTCAATCCTTCGCCATGATTTAAACTACTACGGTAACTACGGTAAGTATCCTAGGTGTTCTATGATCTACGAGCCCATGCCCAGGCAGCCTGGAGGGGAATCCCACGCACTGACACGACGCATCGAGCAGGCAGACTATGAACAATTCAGCCTCCGCCATGGAACAATGGCACCACCCGCAGCTACCAAAACACCCCACAAGCGTCGCCACCGGGACGATAATTCTGGAGTAGTACCCACTCCATGTCATGACGCATCAAGCAGGCAGCCTGTGGATCACTCTCACACCGCCAATCCGATGGCCCTCATACTCGTGTTTTTCTCTTACTTTCATCACATCTCCACTATGTATCTAGTCCTTAGTTTATTAGAATCATGAACAAAATCAATTCTCTAGAGTTAGCCTCTCCACTATGCCGGTCTTAATCATTCATTCAACGTGACCCAAACCTTGGTCTTTCATTTCAAATTTCATTTCAATTCTTTTCTTTTCAATGCTGGTGTGAGACTTAGCTATCCTCTAGTTCTCAATTTCAATTCACAATTGCCAAGAATCAAGTCTTTCAAGCTCATAAGTTCATGTTTCATATTTACAGTAAATTTTCCCTTTCATGCTCATAGCTTTCACAATCATAAAACTTTTCATAAATTCAATAGAATGAATTACTTCACTTCATGTGCAATTTCATGCAAAGACAAATAGAATTTATTTTTTTCTAACTTGTCACAACCAATCTTTATTCATCAACAGTAGATACATAATCTTTATCATAAGCAAATCTAGAATTCTGAGATGTCGACAAAGGATCCGGACAGTCGACTCAAAATATATCCAGTCGGTTGTTCAGCCAAGAAAAATTATTCAGGAAACGTTCGGAATAGTCGACTGCTGCACAAGATGAGTCGACTGTTCCGCGATGTTTTAAACACTAAAATATCAATTACGGGGCAGTCGACTGTTACTCAAACCAGTTGGCTGTTCTGCAGGTTTTGATTTGAAAACTTTTGATATTCAGGACAGTCAACTACTACATCTATTCGGTCGACTGATCAGAGTTAAATTTCGAATTAATGAAATGTTTCTTCCTTCCTTTTCTCGATTAGCACATAACATTTTTGTCAGACTACAGCATGTTCAATTTCGATACAAACATGCAATTTTATCCGGTTACCATCATCATAAACATAGTTTACAATTTAATGTAGAATTCTCATAACTAGTATTTTCTTTCACATAATTACAATTTCTACAACACGTTTTTCCTTTACTCATTGTTGGTCTATAGAGATGAATATCAACTCCGAATTAGCATGCTAGTTTAAAATCAAGATAATAACACACATTAATCATTTCATGGAGTTTCGAACTGTATATATTTTATTTCATTAGACCAATCGACTGTTCGACATGATCGGTCGAGTGTACAGAAAAATTTCATTTGCTCACAATGTCTTTAGTTCTTTTTCATTCATTCAAATTTTCACATGATATATAGCATACAAGATTTCAACATAACAATCATTCTATCAATCCAACTTTTCACACGCATAATGATAATTCAATCTCAATCCTAGGATTTCTATTCTAGAAGTCATGAGAAACACCCACCTTTTGAAGAAATAAAGCGAAATCCCTTAGAGCTTCCTAGTTGCGATGTACGTCTCCTCCTCCTTGCTCCTTGCCAGAATCGAATCCTCCAATTGGTTAATGGTGGTCGGCCTCCAAAGAACAACTCAATTCTCTTATAAAAATTCTCTTCTCCAAAAGATTTCTAGTGTAGAAAACAATTAAATGGGAGGGGTATTTATACACAATTTTTGGGTGGATTGGAGGGCTAGGATTTAGTATATGGTTATAGAATAGAGGGTTAGGATGAGAGTAGGAGTTATAGTAACTACCCACACACTCAAATAACTACCCACACACAAATCCCCACTTGTATCCAAACCGGCCCCCAGTTAGTGTGCTCAAGCACGTGTACGTGCAATGCACGTGCATTCACTAATTCCCCATAATAAAAGTTGTACATTTTATTTCTTATAAAAATAATCTTATAAAAATATTCTACATTACAAGTTGTAATAAAAAGAAAAGTAGCTCATGGGCTTTATTTAATGGGCCAAATAATAGTTTACAAAATTAATTAGATTTGGGCTAAAAAGAAGGCTTTTGTTTATTTGAAGAAAATGGGCCTTTATAAAAATAATTAGAGAACACATATACATATATACATATATATATACACATTATCCATAATGAAATAATTGCAAGATTTTTATACAACAAAAATTGCATGTGCACAAATTAATAATTTTCATAAATGAAAATCGAGGTATTACACAGTATATGTAGACGGGTCTTCTTGCGCCGAAGGGAGCGGAGCCGGAGTCATTCTGGCAGGACCAGATGACTTCGTTCTCCAATACTCCCTCCGCATCAACTTTAAAGCCTGCAACAATGAAGCTGACTATGAGGCTCTAATAGCAGGCCTGGGTATGGCTCGCAAGGCAGGGGCACAACGTATCCGAATATTCAGCGACTCGCAGCTGGTCGTGAAGCAGGTCTTAGGAGAGTACGAGGCGCGAGACGACCGAATGGCTAAGTACTTAGCTAAGGTCCAATGTCTCATGGATTTATTTTAAGAGGCACAAATCCAGCGGATCCCTAGAGAAGAAAACTCCCAAGCAGATGCCCTCTCAAAATTGGCCTCCTCCTCCCTTCAAGGTCTCGAGCAGACCATCCTAATCGAAGTACTCCTAAGACCAAGCATAGAAGAAGAAGCCCCCGACTCGATCGTGTCGCTACCCGTCCAACTCTGGGACAACTAGATGAAGCCTTTGATAGAATTCCTCAGGGATGAGACCTTTCCCCAAGATCCAAAAGAAGCCCGTTGAGTCCGAACGAGAGCGGAGCGGTACACCCTTGTTGAAGGAGTCTTTGTACAAATGCTCCTATACCCAAGTAGACAACAGACCCTACTTGAGATGCCTCTCCCCGGAAGAAGCCTCGTACGCCTTGCAAGAACTCCATGAAGGCATAGGCAGAGCACATTCAGGATCAAGGTCCCTCGCCAGGAAAGTTTTGAACTACGGGTACTTCTGGCCTTCCCTCCTACGAGATGCCGAGCAGCATGTCTGGCAATGCAGCTCCTGTCAGCAGTTCTCCAAACATCTGCCTTCTACCCCAAGCACAACTCACATCTCTCTTAAGTCTGATTCCCTTCACAATGTGGGGGATGGACTTGCTAGGTCCGTTCCCACCAGCTCTAGGCCAGCTCAAGTTCCTAGTCGTGGCAATCGACTATTTCTCTAAGTGGATCGAGGCCGAACCGTTGGCTACTATTACTGAGAACAAAGTGTTGCAGTTCTTCTGAAAAAATGTCATCTATAGGTTCGGCGTACCTCGGGTCCTAATAACAGATAATGGAACACAGTTTACAGGAGTAGCGTTCCGATCTTTATGTGAAGACCTCGGCATTCAGTAACGCTTCTCCTCCGTCTCCCATCCTCAGTCCAATGGTCAAGTAGAGAACGCTAAAAGGCAAATTCTCTCCGGCATCAAGAAGAGACTAGATAAGTCGGCCAAAGGCTTATGGGCGGAACAACTTCCTAACGTATTGTGGAACTACCGCACTACAAAACGGACCCACAGGAGAGTCTCCCTTCAATCTCACCTATGGGTCCGAGGCTATAATCCCCGTAGAAGTTGGTCTGCCATCCCCTCGCCTTATTACCTATGATGAAGAGCAGAACGCCAGAGAGCTCCGGGCTAATTTGGACCTGATTGATGAGCTCCGTGAAAGAGCTTCAATTCGCCAGCAAAATTACCGAAAAAGAATTGAGCAGGCCTACAACAAAAGAGTCTGTCCCACTGATCTCATGGAAGGGGACCTAGTCCTCAGGAAGCTAGCTATCTCGTTCCCCAGCCAAAAGAGTAAGCTAGCTCCGAATTGGGAAGGACCCTACAAGATCACCAAGGTAGTTTGGCCCGGAGCGTATCGTCTTGAAGACCTTGAAGGCAGAAAGATACCAAGGACTTGGAATGCCAACCATTTACTGAAGTACCAAGAGAGCACCTGAATGCCTCTCCAAGTACCTTCAAATGTCGAGTCATTCCTATCTTTTTATTTGTACTTGCTTCTTTATTTTCTCATTGTAATAACGGCTTGCAACTTAGAAGCAGCCGATTAGCAGTTATCAATAAAGAACTTCTTTCCCCTGATAATTCTCTTGTGATTATTTTTATCTCTCTGTTTATGGCCTTTAGTTGCTCTTACCAAAACGGTGTGTTTGGAGTCCAAAACTTGGCTCGATTCCGCTTCGCAAGCTCGCTCTTAAGCGAGCTAGAAGTGGTTCGCCATTCAGAATTGCTCCCACAACCGTTGAAACTTACTCAAACGACGCGTTCAGAGTCCAAAACTTGGCTCGATTCTGCTTCGCAAGCTCGCTCTTAAGCGAGCTAGAAGTGGTTCGCTATTCGGAATTGCTCCCACAACCGTTGAAACTTACTCAAACGACGCGTTCGGAGTCCAAAACTTGGCTCGATTCCGCTTCGCAAGCTCGCTCTTAAGCGAGCTAGAAGTGGTTCGCCATTCGGAATTGCTCCCACAACCGTTGAAACTTACTCAAACAACGCGTTCGGAGTCCAAAACTTGGCTCGATTCCGCTTCGCAAGCTCGCTCTTAAGCGAGCTAGAAGTGGTTCGCCATTCGGAATTGCTCCCACAACCGTTGAAACTTACTCAAACGACGCATTCGGAGTCCAAAACTTGGCTCGATTCCGCTTCACAAGCTCGCTCTTAAGCTAGCTAGAAGTGGTTCGCCATTTGGAATTGCTCCCACAATCGTTGAAACTTACTCAAACGACGCGTTCGGAGTCCAAAACTTGGCTTGATTCCGCTCCGCAAGCTCGCTCTTAAGCGAGCTAGAAGTGATTCGCCATTCGGAATTGCTCCCACAACCGTTGAAACTTACCCAAACGACGCGTTCAGAGTCCAAAACTTGGCTCGATTCTGCTTCGCAAACTCGCTCTTAAGCGAGCTAGAAATGATTTGCCATTCGGAATTGTTCCCACAACCGTTGAAACTTACTCAAACGAAGCGTTCGGAGTCCAAAACTTGGCTCGATTCCGCTTTGCAAGCTCGCTCTTAAGCGAGCTAGAAATGGTTCGCCATTCGGAATTGCTCCCACAACCATTGGAACCCGCTCTGGCAAAGAATGCGAAGCTCAAAGCTTTGGTACGGCTCCGCTTCTACTCCTTGCTCTTAAGCAAGTTACAAGTAGGTACCAAACAAATAACAAGTGCCAACAAAACACACAAACCCACAAGTGCAAGGGAGTAAAACAAGCTTTCACTTCTATAAAGTTTAAAGTACAAAAGAAGCTCGAGTTACAGGGCTAGCTACTCAGTCCTCTACAACGATTAACAAAACTTGAGAAGCCATAATTACAACAACTCGTTCAATGCTTCTTCGGGACAGGGATGTTTCAGTTTGAAGACACCCGGGGACGGCGACGCCTAACCTCGGAGCTCGTCTCCAGACCAACAAACTGAGATGCCTCTTCAGCACTACCTCTAACGGTGGCCCCAACCGATGCTCTGCTCGACGAAGCAGCAACACCACTTTGAGCGTCAACCGGGCTCTATCTAACAGCAGGCGAGTGAGTCGCAAGCTCGTAAAACGAGATTCCTCTCTCGCTTTCTTCACGAGTACACGACGTACTTCTGACGTTAATCCGTTCAGGTTGAGGTTTGAGTCGAGCGACTTCCTCCTCGAGCTCAACGATTCGATCCTTCAGAGAGTCGTCCTTCACGGCTATTTTAAAGCGAGGAAGCCGTCTGAGCCTGCGGCGCCAGAGCTGTCGGCTATAATTCAACGGAGATGAGTAACTTCGATACTCTTGTCGACTGTAACCCTCCTCAACTCGTCAACCATCGTCGTCAACTCGTCGCGCTCGGCCATCAACTTACCCACCACCGCTGCTAATTCTCCTTCCTCCGCCAAAAGCTCGTCTTCGGCTATTCACAATTCGTGAACCTCAGCTAGCAGTTCACCTCTCCCCACTAAGACATCAGATAGGACCTTCCGAAGCAACTCCACCTCCCCTTCGGGAGGAGCTTCTTGAGCTTGTTCCTTTAGTTGCTTCAGCTCGGAGAGATGCCTCGACAACTTTTGCTTGAGGTGCTCTCGATCCAGCTCGCTCTTGAGAAAACACTCCCAACTGCAAGAGAGGGCCAACTTCGTCGCTTTCAAGTCAGCTCGGATACAAGAGGCCTCAGCAGCTGCCTCGTTGTGCGGCACCTCCTGAAAAAATACATCGACACTAAGCTCGTGCAACACAGCTAAACTTCAAAGCGAAAGTTGCTAACACTTGGCAAGTCGTCAAAAGATGCTCTACAAAAGAGTGGTGCTCAACACTTAGTCGAATTCCAAGAAGAAATTGTTTTTAGAAAAATCCCAAATCAAAACAGACCCCAACACATGGTCGAAGAAAGCGAAATTTTATTTATACCAAAAAAGCGGTGGCCAGTCCGCTACAACGCAATACACGAAGAACAAAAAATATACAAAAGCAAAAAGGTCAAGGGGCCACCTTGAGCGGTAGCTCGGTGATGGGCACCTCGGTAGACGGCTCCTCGTCCTCTGCCGCTCCGGCTCGGGGGTCGACAGGAGCGTCGTCACCTTGTTGCTCGTCCCCTTCCTCTCCTTCGGCTTTTTTCCTCGTCTTCAGGGTCCTCCTCGACGACCGGACCCTACATTCGGTACCCCGACCTATCGAAGTCAGGGATCCGAGCCTCGATGCGCTCAAGCGCAGTGGCGTAAGATTTCTCCATGTTGGCGGCCATATGCTTCTTGGCCTCGGCCTCAATCTCCGCCCTCGCCGCCTCCACGGCCTCGTTCTTCTGCCGCTTCACTGCCTCCAAGGCCCTCGTCGCTTCGGCCATCTCCTCGGCTGCTTTGGCAACCTCCGAAGCGAGCTTTTCCCTCGCTTGCGCTAGATCCGCCTCGAGATCTGCGACCTGGGCTGCCAAAGCGTTCGAACGGCCCTGCTCCGCCTCGAACTGCTTCACGGCCCTCGCCCTCTCTGCTCTGTCTTTATCGCAAGCGGCCTTCAGCTCCCTCTATTGCTCGGAAGATTGCTCGAGAAGGTGACTAAAATGGCATGTGGCCTGCAAGAAGAAGCAGTTAGAACACAACAAAATTCAATTTAAAGACAAAAAATTTTCAAGAGAATATCGAAAACAACTGAGAAAACTTACCGACATAAGCGACCGAGCTACTTTTAGGGCATCGTCGCCCGTCGTCCCCACCGTCAGAGCGGCTCGGTCCTTCGAGGTCGGGAGATGGTGAAGAGCCTGCATACTCATTGCCGAGTCCCCCAAGAAACCGTCATGGTTCATCACCCGCCAATCAGGGACGAACAGCTTCTTGTGGGCCTCGGTCAGTATGACCTCGGCCTGCTCGGTCAGGGGCGGGGCCTCGAGTGCCAGTGCCACCGAGATGGAGAAGCCCTCGCCTGAAAGAGCAGAGGGGGTCGGCTGAACAACACCAACAGCCGAGGATAATTACCGTGGAGAAGTGGGGGCGACGGTCCCGACCACGGCCAAAAGAGCCTTGGTAGGTCGGCCAAACGAGGGACCCGCGCTCGTCTTCTTCCTCTTCTTGGCATCAATGGCCTTGTTTCGTTCGGCCATCATCCCCTTGAAGTCCATGTTTAGAGCCTCTGTCGAGTAAAAGAAAATCAAGTTAGAAAAAACACAAGGAATTAAAAAAAAAGTAAACAAGGGAAAAGATATGTCCGGAGCATACTCGGGTCGATCGGACTAAGGCCCGACTCGTGAAGCACCTCCTCCGTCATATCCCTCCAACTCAACATCAGAAGTCCGATCAGCTTTGCTGCCACCTCTACCTCGACCAAGGTCAACACCGGCTCGGCCTTTGCATACTTCGGCACGTCCTCCTTCCACCGGGTCGGGAAGTCCCACACCGAGGGGCCCTTGATCAGAAAGAACTTACCCTTCCACGACTTTATCGAGTCAGGGTTCTCTATCTGCTTGATGCCTTTCCGAGCCGACAGATAGTAACGGGGCTCAGTCTTACTCATCCTGTTGATTCGATACAAACTCTGGAGGACGACGAGCTACGGCTCCACCTTTGCTGTTCGGCATTGGAGTAGAAAGCTGAGTACATGTCGCCACGTGTTCGGCATTGTTACCGCTGTTTTCGGTGTGGGGATAAACAGACAGAATTTGTGAGTCCGAGAAAAACCTGAACAGTTGACTCAACCTTCTTGCTCCTGCCGCGACCTGCAAGGAAGTGCGAAACACCGGGGTTGATTCCGGCGACGCACCCTCCGACGCTCTTGTCAGTAATCAGAAGAGATTAGGAAAGAGCTTAAAAGTGGTGAAGAAGTAATTAACCTGGTCATGGAGGCAGAGGGGTTGTATTTATAGTCGCCAGGGGAGTTGTTTAAGGGTCTGATTTCCTGTGTAACAGCTGGGAGCAAAATCCTCAGTCTGTTTAGGAAATCTTTCCTTGATTCCCGGTGAGAGCAAATCAAGGCCATTGATTTGGCCAAATCATGGATCCTGATTTGTCTCTTGTTGGTTTGGGTTCGTCTCGGGTCGGAACCCGTACCCAATAGGTGTGGATCCATTCGCGGGTTATTGGGTCTGCGAGGAGGAGATTCAGTACCCGCTTTGGATCTGCTTGTATGTGAAATTACCTTTTCACCCCGAGCATCAAGATTCGTGCCCAATCTGGACGGTTCCGATTTAACCCCATTTTTAGCCATATCACGAGCCCCCCACTCCTAAAGACTGAGTGTGATCAGCCTTTGAGGAGTAGTTTGACTGTTTTGGTGGCTAGCGGAGTTGTATCGGAGTCCATATGGAGGATTTAGAATCTCGAAGGGGGTAGTGATGTAACTTTTTGATGCCATGTGTTGTTTCCTAGCCATATCGAGCATTTGGCGTCTTTCATCTATTTTTTTCAGATTATTTATTTAATTTTGCGATGTGTTTACTAATCCTTCGGGGGCCTTAACTGTACATTCTAGGCAATAATTGTTCGTTCAGGGGCTCAAAAATATGCCCCCGAATTTTTAATTATTTTCTAGAATTTTTAGTTAATTTTTCCGAATTTTTGGCAATTTTTTCGCAACTTTTAAATAAATAAAACGAATTAAATAAATAAAAAACGATTTTTAATACTGATTTATGGCGTGGCGCAATCTGGACCTCTGATCGTCGTCGAGCATGATTTTCTGGGAGATCTGACGGTCTCCATCGCTCGGCGTCTTTTTTCTCCATTTTCGAGCTCGGAATGGCACTTGCTCGGTTGCCGACCGGAGACTAGGGGGTTCGGCGAGCCGAGCGACGTGGCGCAATCTGAGCCATCGGATGGCAGCACGTTTTCCAAGAAAACGTTATCTTGTCGTTTAGTGACCTCGGCGCTCAATCTGGACCGTTCATCATCATGAGCACGAACTTTTGGAAGATCCAACGGTTGTGAGAGCTCGGTGTCTTTTTTTCTCCGTTCGCGAGCTCGGAATGGCACTTACTCGGTCGCCGACCGAAGACAGGGGGTCTCAGGATGCCGAGTGACGTGGCGAGCTCTGAATCGTCGGATGGCGACGCGCATCTCGAGACGGGCACATTTCTCAAGAAAACACTATCTTGTCGTTTAGTGTCCTCGGCGAGATCTGGGCCGTCTGATCGAGATCAGGCGCGATTCTTGAGGAGAAAGTGAGTTTTCCCCATTTGCGAGCTCGAAAAGGCACTTGTGCGGCATCCGACCGAAGACAGGGGGTTTCGGTAGGACGAGCGACGCGACGCGATCCGTCTCGAGACGATCTTGTTCCCAAGGGCATTAATGGTGCTCCGGGGTTTGTGCGGCGTTCCACCTTCTTCAGGTCATTAAGGATAACTCCTTCAATTAATATGTGTCGTTTCAACTTCTGAGGATCATAATGGCTAGGTCTTGGAGGTTAGGCTATAAGTACTCCACTTTCCTTTGTCATTTCAATCGTAGTCAACATAGAGTTTCAGACCTCGGAGGTATCTGCCTTGGGTAGCTTATCTTTTGAGGTCCGGAGGGGTGGTTGCTCTTCTGCCTGGTTTTCCCTCTGTTCCTGACGGCCCCAAAGTGGATGTCAGGAGCGGGGGGGGGGGGGAACGAGGCAGTAGTGGTGATGACCGTAGACCGGATCCGAGGGATGAGTTGCTTCAGAAGGACGGGTGGTCGCCCTATTGTCTTGTTCTTTTCCCGTTCCTCACTGCTCCGACGGGGATGTCAGGAGTGGGAGGGAATAAGGCAGTAGTGGCGACGACCATAGTCCGGACCCGGGGTGTGGGCTACTTCGGAAGGACGGGTGGCTGTTCTTCCACCAAGATCTTGATGAACACATTATTATTCACTTTTTAGAGCAATAATCTTAATATAATTAGACATTTAAAAGCTCTATATATGGTATTTAACTCTTATTCTCTCTTTTCCATAGGAAACAGCGTAAAACAGCAAAACGAAGCAGATTCAGGACTTCAAAGATGATACACAGAAAAATGTAGAGGAACAGTCGACTTATTCCCAAGACCAGTCGACTGGCCTGATCACAGATAAAATCTACAGAAGTCTCGACTCAGTCGACTGGTCCAGAGATAAGTCGACTGGTCTGCGGCGGAGTAAACAGATAAGATCTTCAAAGATACACTTGCATCTAATTTCAAATCTACTTGGATCAAGATTTTATACAAAGAATCAAATCTAAAGACAGGGTATTTCCAAGTGGACGTGGTGAACAGATAAGGAAGGAAAGGAGAAAAGAGAAAGATATTAATCATCAAATCAAATAAGAAGGATCTTCCTGAAAAAGGGGAAACCCTAATTCTCAGCCGTGTTCTATAAATATCAGAATACCATCTCTTGAACGAGGCTCTCTCCATGACTTCATCCGCCACGATCATATATCTCTGGGAAGCGACTCAATCACCAAGTTCCTAAACAACATCGAAGAAGGAAAGAGAAGATCCAGCAACCAGAAGGCAGTCGACTGTGTGACAGCCAGTCGACCATATTGCCGGAATCCATTAGTTTATTTCTTCTTCTCTCTTTATTCTTTTATGTTGATCATGTATTCAAACTTGTTAAGCAATAAAGTTATTATTATGTGGAACTAATTTCATAGTTGGGTAGATCGAAACCGTAGTTATGTAATGCTATCTTCTTCTGAACTCTTCTATGTTACTTATTGATTGAATCTAATTGAATTGGTATAGGTTTATGATAGTCAAACTAGTTCTCAAGACTGAGAGCAGTCGACTGAGGTGAGAGCCAGTCGACTGACGTACAGAACTTGGGAAGCTCAAGTTTGGATATCATTTATCTGAATCTGTTATATGAGCATATTGAGACGACCGAATCTCGTGCTCATAATTTGTAACAAAGGAATCTTTAGGGGTTCTTGGTTCAGTCAACTTAGAGGATCTAGATCTGATACCAATTTCTAGAACTTTAAGTGTTTGTTCGTTTCCACTGTTCTTATGTTTTCTCTAAGTATAACTTAGTAGATACCATGCTAGATACTTACGGAAAGAAACGAATTAGAGTAGATACCATGCCTAATTCTTGGCTTAGGGAAACATTACTTTAAGGAGTAGATACCATGCCCTTGAAGTGAACAAACATGAGTAATTAGAAGTAAATTCAGAAGGCAACTTAGCATTACTAACTATTGGTAGAGATCAACAACCCAACTATTCAAGAGATATTTGTGATTCAACACCTCTCATCTTAGTTTTAATCTTTTAGTTCTTTTAGAATGTTATAAAAACTCTTATTCATTTTTATTATTAGTTTTATTGATTAGTAAGTTGAAGTCTACAATCTCTGTGGGATCGACCCTTGCTATTACTACGATTCTATAAACGATTCGTGCACTTGCGAGGTTTTTATAATTTGTGTCTAGTTTTATCTATATATTTAGGTAGCTAGATTTACCAACAACAGATCTTCTGCCCTCCCTGTTTGCTCCGCAGCGGGTGTCAGGGTCGGCAGAGGTCATGGTGGGAGAGGTGATCATCCATGTCCGAATTCGAGGGGTGAGCTTGTTCAGAAGGACGAGCGGCCGATCCTTCACCATGATTTTTTTCGGACCATCTGAGCTCGTTGTTTGCAACTGTGAAGGCGCGGTTGCCAGAGTCCTCTGCCAGGCCGAGCCTTCCAGTTGCAACCAACTAGCTCGGAATGGTGCGCTTCTTCTGATCTCTGAGTGTCGATGGGCCCCCTCCCATCTCTGTCTTCCTTCCGGGCTGATGGCTTCTGATGGATGTCAACCCGGAGGAGTTAGAGATGGGGGGAGTGCCGATCTGTTTTTGACCGGGGCCCATGGGACGACGGTATACTGACCGATACACGGGACCTGGGGGGTGCGCGCCGAGGGCGGTGCCTTAAGACTTTGAATCAAAATTTTTCCTGGTTCTTCTAGACATAGGTGGGGCGTCTGAGGGTTCAATCGTCCGAGCGACGTGGTGCAACCCGAGCCGTTGGATGATGGCGCGCATCTCAAGACGGGCACATTTCTCCAGAAAACACTATCTTGTCGTCTAGTGTTCTCGGCGAGATCTGGGCCGTCTGATCGAGATCATGCGCGAAAGTTGAGGAGAAAGTGTGTTTTCTCCGTTTGCATGCTCGGGAAGGCACTTGCTCGGATTCCGACCGGACCCTGTTGCAGACAAGTTCGGATTGCTTGTAGCTCGGATTCAGATCCCCTGGAGCCGAGCTAGTTGACTTGGTGATGGAGACAGTGGTGATGGGCCTTCGCGACGTTTCGATAGCAGCCCAAAAGTCGCAAACTTTCGTTTGGAAGTCCAAGGGACGTTCCATTTTTACTATAAATCTTCACCCCTCCCCCTTAGACCAAGTCTCACTTTTCACTTTTACTCTCTCTTCAGTTTTTACTTTGCTTTGAAGTTTTTAGCTCTCTGGTGGCGTTGCTAGCTGTCGCGGTAGCGTTCCTTGTTTCTGGCGAACTTTCCGACCGCACCTGTCACTTCAAGGTCAGTCTCTTTCCCTTCTCTTTTAGGAAAAATGGTTAAGATTACGGATGAGACCCCCGCCTCGGAGCAGGCCGTTGGCCGAGGGGATAAAGGGAAGGGAGTAGTGGAGCCGAGCGAGCAGGACGTCGTTCGTCCGGACAAAGAGGGCGAAGTGGCCGAGCTACCCGAGGAAGTCGTGGCGGAGTCCCGAAAGGGTAAAGTCGTGGTCACGATAGTGGAAACACCGAAGAGAGCGGGGGCGTTCGGTCGGCAGCCTATCGCCCTGTCGAGCGTGGGAGGCATCCGGGACTACGCCGAGGATACCTTGGAGAGAGTCACCCAAGGTACGGCTAAGCTGGTGGAGGAGAACGAGCCTAGGGAGCTGTCCGAGGTGGACCATAGGATCTCGACTCTTACCGAGACCGATCTTCGTCTGATCCGAGAGGGTTTCCGGATCCCGCTTGAGTATGTACTGCTCCTTCCTGGGCCGGGATTCCGAGCCAACACAAAGTCCTCATCGGACGTATGCGTATTTCCGGTCGACTCCCTTATTGCCGGACTCCGCTTTCCCCTCCACCCGTTCGTGGTTGAAGTCCTGGTCTGGTACGGTTTGAGTCCCGCCCAGCTGATGCCGAACACATGGAGGCACGTCGTGGCGTTCGTCCTCCGATGCCAAGAGGTCGGCACCAAGCTGAGTATGTTCCTCTTTCGGAGTCTCTTCCGACCTTGCCAGCCAAGGCGGGACGAGCAGAGGTTTTTCCTTTCTCCTCGGACGGGCGTGAAGTTGATCGAGAATCCGGACTCGATCAAACATTGGAAGGAGAAGTACTTCCTCGTCCGAGCCCTGACGCCGTGGGTGATACCGACGGTTTGGGCGAAGGAAGGTCTGCCCAAGCGGACCAAGAGAGAGGCGGCGCTGAGTGAGGAGGAGGCGAAGGTCCAGAAGAAGCTCCTCGCCCTGCCAGCGCTAAGCTGGAAAGATATCACTGAGGAGCACCTGTTCCGAGGGGGTCTCAGTCCGATCGACCCTAGTATGCTTCTGGTATTTATGCCCTTCGCTTTAAGTTCATGAAATTTTTTCTAAGTTTTTACGTTCGGCTTGTGCAGAGACGATGAAGCTGGACTACAAAGCTCTGGTGGCGAAGGGCAGGTCAGAGCAGGAGAAGAAGAAGAGGCCGTCGGCAGCGCCTCAGGACAGTCGAGCCCCGAAGAAGCCTTCGGTCGAGAAGACTGCCGACCGACCGAAGGTCACGGTCCTCAAGCAGGGAGAGACCAGCGTTCTCGATCCCCCTACTTCGGAGGTGCCGACTCCGACCCCGAAGGTGGATGCTCCCGGTTCGTCGAGCGGTACGTTCGGCGTGACGGAGGTGCTGTCCCTCCAGGTTCCGCCCCTCACTGCCGAGGCGGAGAAGATCTTGACTGAGCGTCATAAGCAGATCTTCGTCCCCGACTGGCAGGTGATGAACGTCGACGGCTTCTTGGGCGACGGCAACATCTGCATGGAGGTGGTGAAGCACTTGCCGACCCCCAAGGACCGAGCGACCCTGAAGGCCGGGCAAGCAGGGGACGCCGTGATGCAGATTGCTCGGAATACTATGTCGGTAAGTAGGCTGGGCTCTCCCTTATTGAAATTTCTTTACTGGAATTTTTTCTAAGTCTTTGGGTTCGGATTTTAATCCGCTGTTTTCTTTCAGACCCTCTACCACTTTAATTTCCTGGTGAAGGAGTTCGCGAACAAGGAGCAGGAGAGGGAGCGGGAGAGGGCGGAGCGCGTCAAGGCTACGCAGCGGCTTGATGCCGAGCAGCTTCTCTCGACGAAGAGGGCTGCTGAAGTGAAGGGGTTGGAGCAGCAGCTGGCCAACGCCACTCAGTTGTCGAAGGATGTGGCGGCCAAACTTGAGGCGAAGGAGAAGGAGGCGGCCGAGCTGAAGGAGGAGTTGGCCAATGCCCGGTCGGAAGCAGAGAAGGCTCGGAAGAGGGCGGAGAGGATCAAGGCCAAGCACCTGGAGAAGGTGAAGAAGGTAAGGAAGGCCGTGCAGGAGGAGGCCGCGCAGCATATGATCCAGAACATGGAGGATGCCTACGTTCGAGCCATGCTCCACGTAGCCGCCAAGAACCCGGGCTTCGACACGTTCTCCTACCATTTCTACGACCCTGTGGAAGGGGAGGAGGGGATCACCGAGGGTTTGCTCGGCCCCGAGGGGGAGACGGAACCTGTCGAAGGCCCAGGGGAGACCGAAGCCGAGGGCGAGGAGGAGGACGACTCCGAGGAGGAGAGTTGGAGCGAAGGCGGAGGCGAGGGCGATGGCAAGGACAAGGCCGGGGGGTCGACGGACCCGAGCGACAAAAAGGTCGACCCCTGACTCGGTTGTCTTTTTTAGTCTTTTGTCGTCTTGTTTATTTTTGTAAGCCTCATTGCGGACTGGCCACCGCTTGTGTAAAACTTTCACTTCGATTTTGAATGAAAACATTTTGTTTGGCCAAAATTTGTCCAAGTGTTGAGCCTCGGATTCGTGCGTAACTAGCTGTAGATGTTTCCGTGTGTTGTCCCATCGGATTTATCTCCGCTTTTCAGGTGAAGTTCGGTCCGATCACGGAGGTTGTCTACCTTCGGAAGGAACTGGGCAAAACGAAGCGTGAGCTTTTGGACAGCCGACAGAGGCGGTTTTTCCTGCTCGGCCAACTGGAGGAGACGAGGGCAGCTCTGCGGAGGTACTGTCGCGAGCTGTTTCAACTGCGGAAGTACCCCCAAGCTCTCCGTCCAGAAGGGGAAGTCGAGCGGCTCCGCGGAGAGCTTACTGCCGCCGAACAGAAGAATGACGACCTTTTGACCGAGGTCCAACACTTGGAATTAGCGGAGAAGGAATGCTCGGCGGCGGAAGAGAAACTGACCTCCGAGCTGGAGAAGGCATCGACCGAGCGCAAGAGGCTATTGGCCGAAGTCGATAGACTCAGAAGGATCACGATAGACAGGGGGATCGAGGTCACCCACTTCCGACGGCTCGCGACTGATGGTGCCACCGGCTCGTCAAGATCCTCTCGTCCGAAGAAGACGGCGAAGGACGACGCTTTGAGAGACAGAATCATTGAACTGGAGAAAGAGGTCGCGTCGCTCAAGCCTGCACCGGAGAGGGCTAACGTCCGCAGCACGTCGTGCACTCGTGAGGAGAGCGAGAGGGGGATTACGTTTTACGAACTCGCGACACGCTCACCTGTGACCAGACGGAGTCCAGCCGATGCTCAGAGCAGTGCAGCCGTCTCGTCGAGCGGGGCCTCGGTCGGCGCCGCAGTTAGAGCCAGCAGCGAAGGGGGATCGCGCTTCGTTGGTTTAGGATCGAGCTCGGAGGGCAGGCCTCGTCGTCCTCGTGTTTCCTTAAACCGAAGCGTTCCCCTTCCGAAGAGGACCTGACTGTGTCGCTTCGTGTCCTTTTTGATTTGTTGTAAAATGTCATCGTAGACTTGGACTTGTTGTATTGTGGAGCCATTATGTCCGAATATGATTGGAATATGTCTGAATATGATTGTGGTGCCTCGGAAGTATATTGAAATCTTGTTGTTCATTTTCCCTTTTTTCAGCTCGAGGCATCCGATTCATATGCTGATCTGTACGGCTCGGATGATGACTCCGAATCCGGAGCCTCTTCTGGGACGGCGGCTCTGAGTCCTAGGAGCGTCGAGCTGAAGTTACGCCGGGCTGAGGGTGAGCGGGCTCACCTTTTGTCCGTCCTCGACCTAAGGGAAGCCGAGATCCAGCGTCTGGAGGATAGGATCGCCGAGCTGAACCCTGCAGAAGGGGACGTGGACTCGCAAACCGCATTCAGCAACGCTCTTCGGGTCAAGTGTATTCGGCACAACCAGTCGAAGATTATAGCCGAGCAGGATGATTTGCTCTCGGAGATTCGACATTTGCAGACTGTGGTAGCGAAGCTCCGGAACGATCCAGGGGAGCTACCATCCGAGGGGGACGAACAGTCGGCCGAACAGTCTAGTGAAGATTTTTCCATATGAAGGCTAAGTGTAGTGGGTCGGCGTCGTGTATTTTGTTTCCCAATGCTTTGTAACCATGAGAAGACGTGCTTTGTATTTTAGCCTGGCTGTTTAATAAAATATCTTTTATTGCTCTGCACTTCTGTCTCGTCTATAATTGTGTTGTCCGCGCCGAGGTCTGTGTTCCGTCGGCGGGAGCGTTGAGCCGAACGGGCTACCATATGTACGGTATTTTGTCGTTTAGCAATTCTGACAAGGGACGGCGCGAAATCCTAGGCGGCTCTATCCCCAAGAAGGCGTCATTTCGTCGTTTAGTGGAGGTGCGAATCTTGAGGCGGCTCAGTTTCCAAGAAAACGTTATCTTGTCGTTTAGCGCAGGTGGCATGATCTGAGCCGTCTGATCGAGATCATGCACGAAAGTAGAAAGTGAGTTTTCTCCGTTTGCGAGCTCGGGAAGGCACTTGCTCGGTGGCCGACCGGAGACGTAGGGCTTCAGTCTTCGGCAAGTGGCCAAGATCGCTCGGATTGAATGGCCGAACGAGGCTCCGGCATCGATCTTATGGGGAAAACACATCGATCTGCTGGGCCCCGGGACCATTTTCGTAGCTCGACGGTTGTGGGAGCAATTCCGAACGGCGATCCACCCCTGGTTCGTCTGGAGACGAGCCGAGTGTTGGACTCCGAACCATCGGTATAGTTCAACGGCTGTGGGAGCAATTCCGAACGGCGATCTACCCCTGGTTCGTCCGGAGACGAGCCGAGGAGGTAAAGTCGAGCCGAGTGTTGGACTCCGAACCATCGATATAGTTCAACGGCTGTGGGAGCAGTTCCGAACGGCGATCTGCCCCTGGTTCGTCCGGAGACGAGCCGAGGAGGTAAAGTCGAGCCGAGTGTTGGACTCCGAACCATCGGTATAGTTCAACGGTTGTGGGAGCAGTTCGGAACGGTGGTCTACCTCTGGTCCGTCCGGAGACGATCCGAGGGGATGAGGCCGAGCCGAACGTGGACTCCGAACCATTGGTTGAAATCACAATTTAAAAAGCAGGTGATAAGAGGGGAGAGAAACATGCGAATTCACAAACATAATAGAGCTTTCTTTATTGATATTTGACGGCAAACCGTTTTACATAGTACAATTTATGAAAAATGGGTTACAAGTCGGAGGACTGGAATGGCTCGATACTCCATGTTACTTAGAGTGGCGCCGGAGCGCTTTCTTGGTATTTCAGGAGGTGGTCGGCATTCCAGGTCCTCGGAAGCTCTCTGCCCTCTAGGTCTTCGAGGCGATATGTTCCGGGCCGAACTACCTTTGTGATCCTGTACGGCCCTTCCCAGTTCGGAGCCAGCTTGCTCTTCTGACTGGGGAAGGATATGGCTAGCTTCCTCAAGACCAAATCTCCTCGCTTAAGGTTGGCGGGTCGGACCCTTTTGTTGTACGCTAGTTCAACTCTTCTTCGGTAACTCTGCTGCCGAATCGACGCCCTTTCCCTCAGCTCGTCTATCAAGTCCAAGTCTGCTCTGAGGTCCCTGGCATTCTGTGCTTCGTCATAGGCGGTGAGCCGAGGGGAAGGTATTCCGACCTCAAGAGGTATCACGGCCTCGGACCCATAGGTGAGGTTGAAAGGGGACTCGCCTGTGGGGGTCCGCTTGCTCGTGCGGTAGTTCCATAGGACGTTGGGGAGTTGGTCGACCCATAAACCCTTGGAACTTTTGTCGAGCCTTTTCTTGATGCCTGCGAGGATCTGTCGGTTAGCATTTTCTGCCTGTCCGTTCGACTGAGGATGGGAGATGGACGAGAAGCGCTGCTGAATGGCCAGGTCGTCGCATAGAGCTCGGAACGCTGTGCCTGTGAACTGAGTCCCGTTGTCCGTTACGAGGACACGGGGGACGCCGAACCTGCATATGATGCTCTTCCAGAAGAACTGTACCACTTTGTTCTCGGTTATAGTGGCGAGGGGCTCGGCCTCGACCCACTTCGAGAAGTAGTCAATGGCTACGACCAAGAACCTGAACTGACCCGGAGCCGGAGGGAAGGGCCCTAGTAAGTCCATGCCCCACATTGCGAAGGGGATGGGACTTGATAGGGAGGCGAGGTTGGCTTGAGGGAGGCGTCGGATGCTAGAGTGTCTCTGACAGGAGCTGCATTGCCGAACGTGTCGCTCGGCGTCTTGAAGGAGGGTCGGCCAGAAGTACCCATAATTCAAAGCTTTTCGGGCCAAGGACCTAAATCCTGAGTGTGCCCCTCCGATGCCTTCGTGGAGCTCTTGCAGGGCATATTCGGCCTGATCCGGAGAGAGGCACCTTAGGTACGGTCGGCCGTCTATTTGAGAGAAAGAGCGTTTGTATAGGATACCCTCGATCAGGACAAACCGCTCGGCCCGGGTCCTGACTCGGCGAGCCTCTTTGGGATCCGAGGGCAGAACTCCATCCCTTAAGAATTATATCAATGGCTTCATCCAATCGTCTTGTAACATGACTGGCAACGACTCCGCCGAGGCAGGCGTCTCATCTTCGATGCTCGGCTTAGAGAGGACTTCGATCAGCACGGTCTGTTCGAGACCTTGAAGTGAGGACGAGGCCAATTTGGAGAGGGCATCGGCCTGTGAGTTTTCTTCCCGAGGGACTCGGTCGATGATGGCCTCTTCGAACCGGCTCAGGAGGTCCCGGACCTTGGCGAGGTACTTCGCCATTCGCTCGTCTCGGGCCTCATATTCGCCCGAGACCTGGTTCACGACTAGTTGGGAATCACTGTGAATCCGGAGGCGCTGGGCTCCAGCACTTCGGGCGAGTCCGAGCCCGGCGATGAGTGCTTCGTACTCCGCCTCGTTGTTCGAGGCCTTGAAGTTCATGCAGATTGCGTACTGGAGGACGAAGTTGTCAGGGCCGTTCAGTATGATGCCGGCGCCGCTTCCTTCGTTACAGGATGATCCGTCCACAAAGACTGTCCAAATGGGGGGTCCTTTCGGGACGTGGCCGACCTCAGGGATAGTGGACTCCACGATGAAGTCGGCGAGGGCCTGCGCCTTAATTGTCGTCCGAGGCTGATAAGAGATGTCATGCTGACTCAGCTCTATGGACCACTTCATCAACTGACCCGAGGTCTCAAGCTTGTGGAGTATCAGCTTTAGGGGTTGGTCGGTGAGGACGACGACCGAGTGGGATTGAAAGTACGGTCGAAGCTTCCTCGCGGCCATGACCAGGGCGTAGGCCATCTTCTCTATTCTCGGATAGCGGAGCTCGGCGTCCCGAAGCACCTTGCTAACGTAGTAGATGGGTCTTTGAGCCCGGTCCTCCTCTCTCACCAAGACAGCACTCAGGGTCTGCTCGGAAGCAGCCAAGTAGATGAAGAGAGTCTCACCAGGGACCGGTTTGCTGAGCAGAGGGGGGTTCACCAAGTAGGCCTTCAGCTGGTCGAACGATTCCTGCTGTGGCTGACCCCATTCAAAACCCTTAGCCCCCCTGAGTGCTTTGAAGAAGGGGAGGCACTTTTCCCCCGACTTCGAGAGGAACCGACCGATAGCAGCGAGCCGACCGGTGAGCTTCTGCACCTCCTTGATGTTCCGAGGCAGGGCCATGTCTAAGATGGCCTTAATCTTCTTGGGGTTAGCTTCGATTCCTCGTTGGCTTACCATGAAGCCGAGGAATTTTCCCGAGGAGACCCCGAACGCACACTTGTTCGGGTTCAGCCGCATGCTGTGCTTTCTCAACACGCCAAAAGCCTCCTGGAGGTCAGCTACATGATCGGTGCCGCGGATGCTCTTGACGAGCATGTCGTCAACGTACACCTCCATGTTTCGGCCGATCTAGCTCTGGAAGACCTTGTTGACGAGGCGCTGGTAGGTGGCGCCTGCGTTCTTCAGGCCGAACGGCATTACCCGGTAGCAGTAGAGGCCTTGGTCGGTGACGAAGGAGGTCTTCGGAATGTCCGGAGGGAACATTCGGATTTGATTGTACTCTGAGAAGGCATCCATGAAGCTGAGGAGCTCATGGCCCGAGGTGGCGTCGATAAGGGTGTCGATGTTCGGGAGCGGGAAGGGATCCTTCGGACACGCCTTGTTCAGGTCGGTGAAGTCAATGCATATCCTCCACGAGCCATTGGACTTCTTGACCATCACAACGTTCGACAGCCACTCGGGGTAATTTACCTCCTGTATGAACTTGGCCTTTAGAAGTTTATCAACCTCCTCCTTGATGGCCTGCTGTCGCTCGGGAGCGAACTTTCGCCTCTTCTGCTGGACCGGTTTGCACCCCGGTTCGACACTTAGGCGATGGACGAGCAGCTCCTCGGAAATGCCGGGCATGTCCGCGGCCGACCATGCAAACAGGTCATGGTTGTCCCGGATGCATTTAATCAGGTCCGAACACAGTGCGGTCGGCAAGGATTTGCTGATGTGGAATTTTCGGCTCGGATCCTCGTCCGAGAAGAGCACTTCTTCTAATTCGTCCGCCGGCTCGGACGTCTGGCGGGCCTTCGACTCGGGGATTTCTAGTGTCTCGAGCGAGAGCACTGGTCCCCCGGTGGAAGTCATGTAGCACTTCCGGGCTATTTTCCTGGCTTCCCCTGACTTCCCCTACTCCCGACCGAGTGGGGAACTTCATTTTCAAATGGTATGCCGAGGGGACAGCTTCCAGGGCGGCTAGGTCGGGTCGGCCTAGAATAACATTATATGCTGCCGGGACGTCGACGACCATGAAGTCCATCGGCTCGGTCCGGGTAGTAGGGGTGCTTCCCGCAGTAACGTCTAGGGTTATCACCCCTTCGACGGTTACCGGGACCCCCGTGAACCTGTGGAGTGTGTAACCGGCCGGCTTGAGACGGTCTCGGGACAGCTGCAGGCCTCGGAAGGCCGAGAGGAAGAGGATATTGACCGAACTTCCATTGTCTACTAAAATCCTCTGCACCTTGAAGTTGGCCATGCGGAGGTCGATGACGAGGGCATCGCAGTGCGGGGTTCGGACCCCTTCGAGGTCGGCATCGGAGAACGACACAGGGACGCCGAGACCTTTTGGGGGAGGGGCACTGTGGACCGAGTTGACCTCTCGGACGAAGGCTTTCCGGGAGGAATTAGAGGAGCCCCCATGGGGCCTCCGTGAATCAGGTGCAGAACCCGTTCCTCCTCGAACTCGGGTGTCTCCTCGCGCCGCTCGGAGCGCTTGTTAGCCCCCCGAGGCGGAGGAGAGTTGCGATCCGTCCGATTGTTAGCCTTCACGAATTTGGCCAACTGCCCCCTCCGAATGAGGGCTTCAATCTCATCTCTCAGAGCCCGGCAATCATTCGTGTCGTGGCCGTGGTCTCGGTGGTAACGACACCACTTATCTTTGTTCCTCCTCTTCGCTGGGGTGTGCATCCTCGGAGCCGGAGGGATGACTCCCTCCTTCTCCACCTCCATTAGGATAGTAGAGACATTAGTGGTGAGGGGAGTGAACTTCTCGAACCTGGGGGGAGGGCGGCGCTGACCGCCAATGTCCTTCTGAGCTTTCTTGGACCCCTCTTCCCCCGTCGCCTTCCTCTTCGACCCTGCGGAGGGCCCTCCGAAGCTCGGAAGGGCTTCTGCCTCCTCTGCTCGGATGTACTTCTAGCACCTCAGGAGGAGGTCGGCGAAGTCATGCGGGGGCTTCTTGGCCAGGGATGATCAGAGGTTGGCGTTAAGGACGTTCGACTGGAACGCCACGGTGGCCACGGACTGGTCTAAGGAGGCGATAGACCTGACCTCTGCGGTGAATCTCTTCACATAGTCCCGTAGCTTCTCTTCCCTTTCCTGTCGCAGGTTCAGTAGGGAAAGACTTGTCTTCTCGGCTCGCCGGCTACTCACGAAGTGAGTTATGAACAGCGTCTCGAACTGCTCAAATCAGAAGATGGATGAGGGGGCGAGCCTGGAATACCATTCCCGAGCCGACCCCCTGAGGGTGGCAGGGAAGGTCCTGCAGAGCACCGCGTCGGAAGCTTGATGGATCAGCATCAGGGTCTTGAAGCTTTCGACGTGATCGACCGGGTCGGATTCCCCTGAGTATGTTTCAAACTGTGGCGGTTTGAAACTCCTCGGTATGTGGGCCTCCATGATCGACCGTGAGAAGGGGGGTCGGCTGGGACGGAAGGTTCCTGCTCGGGACTCCTCCTCCCTGTCCATGCAGCCGATCCTCCTTTCCACTTCGTGGATACGGCGGATGAGGGCGTCGTCCCTTCGCTGGTAATTGTATGATCCCCCAGACTCCTCTTCATAGGAGGGGGAGCGCGGGCTTTGGCGCCGGTAGTCCTGGGATCGGTGAGGACTATATTGCTGCCGCTGGCGGCTAGGAGCCGGGGAAGGACTTCGGGTTCGGCGGCGAGGACTGGGGTCCCTCGGGGGCGTCGGAGCCCTCTGAGCATTCTGGACGTTCTGCCGAAGGTTGAGAGCCTGTAGAACGGTCTCCTGAAATTGGAGGAATTCAGCCCGACTGATAGGCACTTCTCGGTCCCTCGGATGACGCTGATCCCCGGGGGAACGCGACCTCCTCCTTCGGCGCTCGGGGGACGCCGCTCGGCCTCTGCGGTCCGGGGACCTTCTGCTGCCTCGGCGACGTGGGGACCGCTCACCCTGACGCTGGCGGGAGGCTCCCTTTCGGGCCCGCTTCTCGTCAAGATGGGTGCGGAGGTCGTCCTCCTTCTGGCGGTTCAGGAGTGTGATGCGGAGGTCGGGATGATGAGAAGCCATCGAGTCCGAGGACCCATTATGGACCGAGACATGGCCCGGATTGAGGGGCTGCTTCTCCTTCCGACCGTTATGACCAGACGGACCATTGTTGGGCTGCTGCTTGGGAGGAGGAGGTGGGCCCTGCTGGGTCGGCGGAGGGAGGTCGGACTGAGGAATAGGATTGACTGGGACTTCATTCGTCGGGTCAGCGAGGTTGGCCACACGGTTTGACCCTCTGGATCTGACCTTCTTCGGGGGCATGACTGCGGAGGACGACGAGGAAGTAGCTGAGGCTGTTCGTGTGGTTGTTCCCACAGACGGCGCCAATCTGTTACCGCTGTTTTCGGTGTGGGGGTAAACAGACAGAATTTGTGAGTCCGAGAAAAACCTGAACAGTTGACTCAACCTTCTTGCTCCTGCCGCGACCTGCAAGAAAGTGCGAAACACCGGGGTTGATTCCGGCGACGCACCCTCCGACGCTCTTGTCAGTAATCAGAAGAGATTAGGAAAGAGCTTAAAAGTGGTGAAGAAGTGATTAACCTGGTCATGGAGGCAGAGGGGTTGTATTTATAGTCGCCAAGGGAGTTGTTTAAGGGTCTGATTTCCTGTGTAACAGCTGGGAGCAAAATCCTCAGTTTGTTTAGGAAATCTTTCCTTGATTCTCGGTGAGAGCAAATCAAGGCCATTGATTTGGCCAAATCATGGATCCTGATTTGTCTCTTGTTGGTTTGGGTTCGTCTCGGGTCGGAACCCGTACCCAATAGGTATGGATCCATTCGCGGGTTATTGGGTCTGCGAGGAGGAGATTCAGTACCCGCTTTGGATCCGCTTGTATGTGAAATTACCTTTTTACCCCCGAGCATCAGGATTCGTGCCCAATCTGGACGGTTCCGATTTAACCCCATTTTTAGCCATATCACGCATGAACTGAATATGGCTCAGTCCATACCACCAGAGAACTTCGGTCACAAAGGGATGCAGAGGAAAATGCAGTCCGGCGTTCAATGCGTCGTAGGCGAAGACGCAAGTATTTGGCGTGAAGGTTGTGCACGCTCGCACCCCGGGACCGAGGAGAATTAGGGTGTACTCTGGGGGAATGGCGAAACCCTTCTGAGTCCGAAGTAGATCTCGCTCGGTTAGAACCGAAGGGATATCGTCCACCTCGGTAACTTCCCTCAGATCATTCTCTTCGTAGTTTTCCGAGCGACCGTAGACAGCCTTGGTCAGTAGCTCGCCACTGTACTGTCTTATCCCCCCATGACCGGATAACACAGTCGGCATCCGACCCATCTCACCCGCCTGCCTCACGGTCTCCACCACCGTCTCAACGTTCGACAACCAAGCCACTACCTTCCCCTTCTCCTCGGCCGCAGACGACCCTACTATCTCCTTCCCCTTTCAACTACTCACAACATCTTCCCTTCTCTCTCAAACTGACTGCTCGCCGCTCCGAGCCCTCGAGGAAGATGCCTCACTACCCGAGGATACTCGTGACATCTCGTAGAATATATATATAAGGTTAAATAAATTGACCTTGATGTGACATTTACGGTCAGAAAAACTTCGCCAGAAATCGCCTGGCCATCGCGACAGCTAGCACAACCGCCCTTGAGCTCAAATCTCCGCTAGCAGAGCAACTCGAGAGCGAAAGTAAGTTTTAAGAGTGAAAAGTGAAAAGATGAGATAAGAAGTGAGGGGGTAAGAACTTATAGCCAAAGAGGCAACTGTTGGGACTTTGTAACGCTTGGGGGCCCGTTAAGGGAAGCAAAACAACAGAATAGAGAAAGCTGCAACGGTTCAGAGAAAGGCTGCGACGGTTCACTTAGCATTGCAGCCCGACAACTCATAATGAGCCGAGCCACTGAGGCACTCTGCCGAGCTACCGAGGCACTGACCTCCACTTTTGGAGAAAAATGCCGCCGTGCAACTCCGGTCGTCAGATTATCTCAAAGTTCGCGTTGAAAGATGATGAGCGGCTCAGATCACACCACGCCCACAAAACGACAAGATAATATTTTCTCGTGATCTGACCCTCTAACCTTGTGATCCGTGTCGTGATGGATGCTCCGAATCCAGCCACGTGGCCCAATGGCTCGTAATGAGCCGAGCCACCGAGGCACTCTGCCGAGCTACCGGGGCACCGACCTCCATATTTGGAGAAAAATGCCGCCGAGCAACTCCGATCGTCAGATTGTCTCAAAGTTCGCATCGAAAGATGATCAGCAGCTCAGATCACGCCACGCCCACAAAATGACAAGATAACGTTTTCTCGTTATCTGAACCTCTAACCTCGTGATCCGTGCCATGATGGACGCTTCGGATCCAGCCACGTGGCTCAACAGCTTGTAATGAGCCGAGCCACCGAGGCACTCTGCCGAGCTACCGGGGCACCGACCTCCACATTTGGAGAAAAATGCTGCCGAGCAACTCCGATCGTCAGATTGTCTCAAAATTTGCGTTGAAAGATGATGAGCGGTTCAGATCACGCCACACCCACAAAATGAAAAGATAATTTTTCTCGTGATCTGAACCTCTAACCTCGTGATCCATGCTGTGATGAACGCTCCACGTGGCCCAACGGCTCGTAATGAGTCGAGCCACCGAGGCACTCTGCCGAGCTACCGAGCAGCTATGGCCAAGCTACCGAGCTACCAAGGAGATAATGCCGAGCTATCGAGCAGCTATGGCCGAGCTTCCGAGCTGCCGAGCTACCGAGCAGCAATGGCCGAGCTACCAAGGAGCTAAGACCGAGCTACCGAGCTACCGAGGCACCGACCTCCACATTTGAAGAAAAATGACTGCCGAGCAACCCCAATCGTTAGATCATTTCAAAATTCGCACCAAAAGACGATGAGCGGCTCAGATCACGCCACGCCCACAAAACGACAAGATAGCATTTTCTCGTGATCTGAACCCCTATCCTCGTGATTCGCGCCATGATGGACGCTCCAGATTCAGCCACATAGCTCGGCAGCTCGAGACGTGCCGAGCTACCGAGCTACCGATGATATTTGGCTGAGCTACCGGGGCACCGACCTTTGTAAGCGGAGAAAAGTACCGCCGAGCCACTCCGACCATCCGATCCCTCAGAAATTCGTATCGCTAGCTGATGGAAGGTCCAGACCGTGCCACGTCATAAATCGGATTAAAAATTAATTTTTATTTATTAAAATCAAATTATTTATTTTAAAAATTGCGAAAAAATGATTAAAAATTCGGAAAAACTAATTAAAAATTCTAAAAAATAATTATAAATTCGGGGAAATATTTTCGAGCCCCCGGGTAAATAATTATTGCTTAGAATAATTAATTAAGGACCCTGAACACCAAATCACCACTTCGCAAAATTAAAAAATGATCCGAAAAATAAATAAAAATTATGAAAAAATCACCGAAAGCCCATGAGAGCTAAAAAAAAACAACCTAGAGCGCACAACTAACTCGGAAAATCAGCACAATACCTTATACAAAGATTCGACACCTCCCATTTGGACTCCGATACAACTCCACAAGCCATTAAAACAGTAAAACTACTCCTTAAAGGCTGATTAAACTTAGTCTTCGGGAGTGGGCGGCTCGTGATATGGCTAAAAATAGGGTTAAATCGGAACCATCCAAATTGAGCACGAATCTTAAAGTTCGGGGGTAAAATGATAATTTCACCTACAAACGGGCCTGAAATGGGTACTGGGTCTTTTTTCCAAAGGTCCAATAACCCACGAACGGACCCATCTCAACAGGGTGCAGGTTCCAACCCGCAAGAAACCCGGTCCAGCTAGATAGAATTAGGATTTATGATTAACCTTAATCAACGGCCCTGATTCGTTCTATCCATTCACTGGGAAGTAGGGATTTGATCTTATCCCGAAACTGGTCCCTAAGGTGGCTATAAATACCCCCCATCCCCCACTATTAACAGGTAATCAATCTTTTGCCAATCAAAGCTCATTCATAATCTTTCTGATTACTGACTTGAGCGTCGGAGGGTGCGTCGCCGGGATCAACCCCGGTATTTTGCACTTTTTGCAGGTCCACGGCGGGAGATCAAACCCTAGCAGAAAGGTTTCAGGTTTGACTATTCAGCATCCCAAGAATCCACAAATTCTATTTGTTTGCCTCACACCAGATTCATCGATAACAGTAACCTATGTGATCTCTTTAATTGAGATGGTTGTTTGTTCTTGAGCGAGCGGTACCCAAAGTACCATCAGATTTTGATATATGAAATTTGAGAAGTAACTTTCTATTGAGAAGTAGCCAGTGTGGGTTAACTTTCTATTGAGAAGTAGCCAGTGTGGGCTAACATTCTCAGAGTTTTGGTTTAAGCCCAATGAGTAAGCTAGCTCTATGTCTTAATAAGTACAATTTAAACTTAAGGACAAATACTAGTTGGAGATATGATGAAACAAGAGCAAACATGAGTTATGGACTCCAGAAAAAATCCGCAAAGTGAGACTATCCCAGTATTCTGGGACGATTAATGAAATATGCCACAGAATTATCAACGGAGTGGGATTGATCTCCAGTATATCGGGACGAGAGCAACGCTCATGGGACATTTGTGCAATGAGGGTCCCAGGATGACTCGCGGAGTGAGACAATTCCCAGTGTTCCAGGACGATGGATGAAATAGGTCACACAATGATCCGCGGAGTGGGATTGATCTCCAGTGTTCCAGAGCGAGAACCAATACTTACAGAGTGTCTAAATCTTGTAGTAGTCATAGTAGTAGGTTGCATGGCGAGAGAATGAACTCTATAATGAGGAGTACGATAAGGGTTTGCCCTCGGACCTATGTTGTATGGGATGCATAGAATCCGAACAAGTATGCATTAGTGCCATCGTAGTGTAATGTATGCATTAGTGTAGCGCCCCAGATTTCCAATCAATAAAATTAGAAATATGTGGCACAAATTCCAGAATCAACCTCAATTGTAATCATAAACATAACATCCGAATACAAGGAAAATTAAAACTTTTTGTTACACCAACTCTTTTACAAAGCACAACGGAATTTAAACACTTTGAATTACAATTCTTTACAACATGATAAATTACAATTTTCATTTAACTCCAAGATCTTTCTTAAATCAACTTTATCCATAACTGGAAACCTGCAAAAATCTAAATGAAAAGTGGGCACGTCAGTTAAATGTAACTGACGTCAACCATAGTAATAGTGATACTTCTCATCCTCACAACCATAAGCAATAATAATTAATATATGACAATAATAATAGAACATGAGCAACATGGTAATAATAGATGGAACATAAAACAACAATAAATGAAGCATAAAACATCAAGTGAAGATAGGCTAAGTGTCAAGTGTAAGAAAACAGAAAGTAAGCATGCATAAAAAAAAGTCAAGAAAAACACAAATGCCTATGATGATTTTTAATGCATACTTGTCGGATTCTATGCATCTCATTCTACATAGGTCCAGTGCAAGCCCTTATCGTTCTCCACTTTATTGGGTTCAATCCCACGTTATGCAACTAACCTACTTCAGTGATTACTTTAAGAATTAGATTATTCTGTGAGTATCTAGCCCATGCCCCGATAATTCCGGAGGTCAATCTCTATCCACGGATAATTTCGAAGACTATTTCACTCACACCTGGGAATTTTCGAGAATACTCCACACCGCAAGCAATAGCGCCTCAACACACGAATATCCCATGAGAGTCGTCTCGATCCCGATAATTCCGGAGATCAATCTTACACCGCAAGTAATTCCGGAGACAATTTCACTCACACATCGATAATTTCGGGGATTATCTCACACCGCAGATCATATGAGGGCCCCATACCCATATTTGCTCTCATTTCATCACAACTCCAACTATTGTCTGCCCTTAGGTTTATTTTTATTAATTAAGTCACAATTCCCCTATAGAGTTGGTGTACCCTACCGGATATCCCCATTGGCCAATATCCAAAAAAGTCTCAACCGCCAGCATGCTAGGGTCCCACTCAACCTTTAGAGTCTTAAAACCCAAAACGTTCGTTCAAACACTTCTTTGAAATATGTAAAACCAAAAATCATATAACCCATCACTGGAATTTCCTTCAATATAATAGTCAAAATTAAGTACCTCCAAGTACAACCATATCCACATAATTGTCCAATAAAACCAAAATGCCTCAATCAAAACTGAAACAAACAGTGGAAAAATAAACCTGTAATAGAATACTCTTTAAGTTCGAAAACATATACTTCTAAAACCATGTAAATAGGATTTAAATACTTATTAAAGATTGAGAATACATACCTTCTGAAAGTGGTGAAATCCGAATTCAATTACTGCCAAAAGTCAGAGTTCAAAGAAACAATCGTTCGAAGATTAGAGACTCAGACAAAATAGTGTGCAAAAACTTAGGTGCGCCGGTCGACTGGTAGACGTAGTATAAAATGTTGTAGTCGACCGACATTATCCAAAAATAAACAATAGTGAAAGCCTTGGCAGTCGACTGGCAGACACAGCTGTAATCGTTGCAGTCGACCGCCAGTAGGGGAAATTGGCCTCAGACAATCGTGATAGTCGACCGCGACTGCAAGTTCAAAAGAACTGCGGTCAACCGACGTGTAGTCTACAACAGCCAGATTTCGAAACTTCTCAAAAAAAAACTGATACATGGTTATATACAATTTTAAGATTTCCAAAGATGAAACATATGCAATAAAATAAGTGCATCTTGGCCAAATTACCTCAATTCATACATCAATCAAACCTTTTGTAAACTTCACAAAAAAAGCAAATTTCCGAAACCAAGTTGTTGCAAAAATCAAGATTTTGAAGAACTTCTCATATGAATATTTGAACACTTACAAATACAGTCAAGACTCCTTCATATACAGTGATATAGGCATAATATGTGTCAAAACTGAAAGCCAACACTTTATAGTCATACATCAATTCATATATTTTATCTTACAACTTCAACAATATCCAAGAGGTCTTTCCTCACTTCATTGAACACAAATCCAACTTACTTTAAGAATCAACATACATAACTCAGTTATTGTCAACTCAAATAAACTCTAATTCCTCCATTATTCATAAGGTTCAAGTTTACATATGATATATTTGCAACAACCAAACATCTTTCATAAGTCATGTTTAGATCTTTTCAACTTAGATAGCAATGCATACAATCTCATACAACTTCTATTTCCTTATCATGGCATATAGGATTATTCAAGAAAAACATGAGAAAAGCAATAATCTGGTGCACTATTAATTCTCCAACAATCTTTTAATCATCCATGCATAAAAATCAATCATCAAATTTAATCTGTTCATTAGATTGCACTTATAGTGGTTCTATGTCAATTTCACAATCATACGAGTTCTGACATGCATTCTACTTGATTAATCTTCATGTAAATCATTTAACAAACCAAAGAGAAAAGGAAGCATCACCCACCTCAAAGAAGATTTAATTGAAGAACAATAATAGTAGTAAAAAAAAGCCACTTCCTCCTCCTTGCAAAAGTCCAAGAAAATAATGAGAAAATAAATTTTGGGTTCCACAACAGAGAATTGCGGTTGCTGCCCCTTATATAGGTCGGGATTTGGTCCTCTAGGGTTTCACAAAGTTTACGAAAATACTCCTTAAGAAAATTATATATTTACATATATGGATTCTTCCAATTATTAGTTAATCAAATCAATTTAAAATAAAATAAAATTAAATCTCTTCACTCTCCTGATTTGGCCGACCAATATGCACAGCCTAGAAAAACCGAAATCTTGAGTTTTTACTCCAAGTGGGATTTTTTGCATAAAAGTCCTTCATTTTGAGTATTTGCAAATATGTCATAAATTGATCATAAAAATCCAGAAAACTTATAATTAATACCCACTAATAAATATTAGATTTTTCAAATAGATTTTCTGACTTTGTGTTTCCCAAGAAAATATTTGTGCGTGTTTTGCACGTGCAAAAAGATAAAATTAAAAAAAAATACTTATTAAATCACAAAAAATCATTTTAATTCATTTATAGATTCCAAAATATTATTTAAAATTCTAGGGTATTACAATTAGGCATTAAGACATATCATACACTGACATGTTTAGGATAGTCACTTTTCATATTTTGTTTCTGCATTCAAGTTTGTGATTGTTAAGATGATGAAATCACTGTATTATAGCATTGCATCAGTTGTAAGCAACTGACGTGCCTACAGTTTCCTAGTTGCAGGAATGGGTTGGCATGGATTTGATGACACTGTGAGATAAGTCATAAGATTGAAGAACTTCTATTATCATGTGTTGTGTTGTACTTATTTATTTCCGCTGTGTTATTGTAAAGAACAATATTGTAAATGAATAAGTTTAAATTCCTTGTAAAATTTGTACGAAGTTGAAGTAAAAGATCTTGTTTTTGCTACAAATTACCTGTGTTTGAAATTCGGGGCATTACATGTAAACTTCTTTGGAAATATTTTGTTTACAATATTGTATAGGTGAAAATAATATTTACTTTTTGAAGCACAATAAAAAGATTATAGCTTTTCAAATTTAAAATAATCTATAATGTCACTTCATTGTGGTTCAACGCTTTACATCAATGCACCATATCAGTAGATCAACACTGGCGAACAACTACTTCATTTAAAATTATAAATTAGTTAAAATAGGTCATGACATGAAAAATAGTAAGCTTGTATAAATCTCACAAACGATTTTATTTTCTATTTGTTATAGTGTACGAAAATATTTATTTATTAACAACTTTTTTGAAGAAATTGGCTACACAACCTTTTATGCATCAAATTAATACAAACAATAATTGTTTAATTTTCACCAATGTCTCATTTGACTTTCCATTAAAAGCTTGAAGAGAACCATAAAGTGAATAAGTAGAAGTGGAAAAAATGACAACTCTTTTAAGAAAATGTTATGTACGGGGCAGTTCGTTTTGACAGAATATGGCGGAAATCTCATTTTTGTACCTAATTTTGTTTCCTTTTCCGTTAGAAAATATTTTTTAATCTTTGTTTGGAAAGAAAAGTTGACATGAAAATAATGTCACATCAAATTTAAAGAAAAATTGCTTTCCTTTTAAAAAGTAAGGAAAAAACTCGAAAATTGATAAACACAATCTATTAAAAGATTGTGTAGTTATACTTTTTCTGATAGAAAGCTAAAATAATTGTACTTACCTTCCATAACGTACTTTTACAATATTTTTCATTTAGCTTTCTCCACCAATCAAGGAAAAAACAATTATGGAAAACTAAGAAAACTAATTTCTAGTTTTTAAAAATGACATCCAAACAAAAGAATTGATTTTTTACGTTTTCCTATTTATTGTCATGTCAAACAAACAACACAAATTAAAATATAAACTTGTTAGAAAACTATTTTATGGGTTTCCATAACTTATACTTTTGAAACGAACAACCCCTAAGTAAATGATGTATTAAAAAATGATTGTTATATCTTGTAAGTTAAAAATTAATATCACATTTTCTGTGTTGCAATTGTTTCAATAGTGAAAAAAGGCATGACTTATATTTTGGAACACAAAAGAAATTCATGTAATGATGTTCGAATATAGAGCTATTTTGGCCCATACTTGCATATGCTTTCTCACCCATTACCCATTTAGCCTGATCACATCTCATCTCTTGATGCTTAGAGCATCTTTAGTTCGTTGGCTATTTTGTCCAATTTTGCAAAATTTGGAGAGAGAAAATGTCTTGCAGTCATTGCCAAAATATCCAAAATTTGTGTTTGAGATGAACAGTATTCGGCTATATTTGGGAGGAGAAATAGCAATTTGCAAAATATAGCTAACGAAAGATCATCTTTCGTCTGTTCAACTTTTTATCATAAAAAAAGTACCGAACGCAAGATGATATTTCGTTTTTACTTTTTTTAAATTTAAAAATCTATCGAACGGGAAATCATTTTCCATCTGTGATCTTTCTTTACAAAATTCTATGGAATTAGGCCTATAGAATTATTATGCATACATATTAGGATTTAATTAAGATTTAATTAAGATTTTTTAATCCAAAAAGCTCTTGGGCGGGAAATGATTTCCCGTTCGATTTTTTTTTAAATTAAAAAATAATAATTGGACGGGAAATGATTTCTCGTTCGATACTTTTTTAATTTAATAAAATTAAAACCCAAATTTTGGGTTAAAATAACTACAACACTAACCTAAAATTTCTATTTCTAAATGTCAAATACCCAAAATTTTAAATTCAAGATGGTCTTGCAGACTATTTTTTGGTTATGATTGGTTTTTTTTTTTATTGTAAATCATATGTTATCTATTTCTACATATCCCGTACTGATTTACATATTCACCAGTTCACCTCGTAAACTTATGTTCAAGTTTGTTATTGGTGCCTATTTCCAACAAATGGTGTTAGTTTTAATTTTCACTCATGAAGAGATTCTAATTAGATTTGGTTTATATGCATTTTAATTTGGATATGGTTCTCTATAATGAATATTACCTTAAAATAAGTTACTGTTTATCATCAAGATATTTACACCTTATCAACTTATGCTGATTTCATACAACTTGAACAAACATTTTCCAATAGGAAAAAGAATGGTGAAATTCAGTTTTGTTAGTTATAATACGTAATCCGGTATGTTGACACATATGCTTTGATTATGGAATTAATTTTTGTTTCTTGTATGTTTTTTTTTTCATTTTAAGATATATAGTATATGCCATTATATGACACTATGAATTTAATGAACAATATGAATCGTCCATCTAAAATCTCATTATACAAGTACAACTAGTAAATTTTTCTCCTATAAATATGAGGTGTTCATTTCTTAAAGAAAAAGGCAATGCTTTGAAAATTTGGAAGTTCTAAAACAACTAATATGTAAAGTTGCTTTATTTTTGTGTATGCAAGCGAAATTGTATTTGCTTGTCTTGTAAAGAAAAAGCTAAGTAGCTGATTCTCTTCACTCGTGCACCACACGGTGCTTGCATCAAATCCACATAACTCCACCTGTACATTGTCAGGCATCAAATGTTTTGCCACCTCACCACATCCCAGTTCCAGTGAACAACTGGCAATATATGACACCATTTGTATACCTTTCTCGTGCAATACAACCTGCAGTGGATCATATCATTAAAAATTCCCTGCCAGCGACTTCTAACCCGTAGTAAGACCATCTCCAACTCACAACACCATTTTGGTGCAAGTTTTACACCAAAATAAGCCAACAACACGATTTTTAACACCAAAACAAAATATTCTCTTAATGTTCTTCTCTACCTACTTTTTATATAACTTTTTACTAAAATCCTTATTTCTTATCTATTTCATCAATTCACCACATACAAATTTTTATTAAGTATTGATCATATGATAAGTTTCATAATTATTCAAAAATTTAAACAAAATATAATATGAGTAAATTATATTTTATTACATAAAATGAAAAATTAATATATTATTAGAAAACAAATGATCTGAAGTGACAAATTTAAAATTATTAAACCAACGTAGAATATAGAACACTTTCAAACTAACTTACAAATTGTTAAAATAGTAAAATTTGCAAAAACATAAACCTATAACTAAGACAATTGTGACCAAAACATACTATTATCTAAAACTATGAGACATTTTTTTACAAAATGTACAATTTAAAAAAATTTCAAAAAAAAAAACGGTGTTGTTGAACAATGTCGCACCAGAATTGGCGCAACACTGTTCACCAGCACCAAAAACGCCATTTTTGGCGCTGGAAATGGTGCTCGATTGAAGCTCCATCCAGCGCCAAAAATGGCGTTTTGCGCCAAAATGGCGCTAGGTTGGAGTTGGTCTAACAGATAAATTTGAAATTATAATACACAGGTTCTTACTGCAAAAGAGCACTGTTATTGTTCTGTTTAATGTTTGGTGGCTTTCTGTAATTTTCCATTTTCTTTTTTTTTTCTTTTAAATTGAAAATCCGACCGTTACAGAACTCTGGCCGCAAACCTTGGTTTCTTGTTGCTTTCTTGTTCTTCCTCAAAACCTTAATCCTCTTAATTTATTTAAAGTATTTTGGGAAGCAGTCGAAAATCGAAAATTTGCCCTAATTTTCATTCAAACCCTTTAACCCCTTCGAATGATCGAAATTGCATTTCAACTCATTCCGTATTGGACGTCCAGAAACCTTTTGGTTTGAAGGATTAGATTAATCCAAATTCTCACCATCTTTCTCCTCTTCAATTCCCAATTGTCTCCCCCCTTCTTTGCCCGTTTGCCCTTTTTTTCATTTTATTCGCAAAAAGTTCTTAATCTTTTGAGATATAGTTCTTTAGTAGATTCAATGCCTCGATTTAATTCCTGGTCTGATCTGGGTTTTTTTATGCTTTAATCACTAATCAGGTTAGTTTTACATTTTCTTATATGGGTTTCTTTTACTTTGTGGGTTTGAGTATGTTTTTTTAGATATGTGTTTGATCTTGGTATCAGGTGGAGCAAAATGGCTTCTTTGGGTTTTGAGGATTAGAGAAGCTTGAAAGGGGGTAAGCCCGTCTCTTTTCTTTTCTTTTTTTTGCATGATTTTTTTTTTTTTTGGTTAATTTATATGTGTAATGTGCTTGTCTTGTCGTTCTTTTTGAATTTTCTTTGAAGTTTCAACTGGTTCCTCCTATCTCTAGTATGTTAATTTCCATAGTTTCTTCTTTGTATTTTGAATCCAAGAAAAGGAAACTGTAGATTAGGGTGGTGTTAATTTCTTCCCTGTTTTTATTATTGATACAGTGCTTATTGAATGAATGAGTTAAAAAAAAAAACATTAATTAATTTTCCCCTTTTAGCCTTTTTCCTTGACTATTATATGTTTCATATTGATTTTAATGCTTGGTTTCGATACTTTGAAATCTTTTACTTACAGGGAAAGATCTCTTCTGGGTTTACCTAGTTGTTTGTGTTAAACCATCTATGGCTAGTTTTATGATGTAGAGGAAATAGGGGATGCGGATTCTGGGATGTGTTTGATTTTATATTTCAGCTGTCTCTTTTAATAATAGATTATTAATTGAATTTTGAGAGTAATGTCATTTTTGTTTGAATATCAACCACTTTCTGTTTGGAAATTAGTGAATGCATGATAGCTGGTATTTCTTCACTTATGGGAATGTATTCATTTCAGGTGTCATTGTTTCTGTTTTTTATTTGTTTTGAAAGAAGTTGTTGAATTGATCAGTTCATTTGTCCCATGTGTTTATTATTGTACATGTATATTTTGAGCAGAGATAATAACCTTATGTTTACTGTGTTGCAAAGTTTAAAGTCAGAAAATTACTGGGCAACTCACAGTATATTAGCTATAAGATACTGCACATTCTAAACTAAGCTGCGTGAATTTGATATATTATCATAATTCCCTTCTAAAATAATGGCCTGGCATCCTTTGTTTTTGCCATTTATAGACATGATGCTCCATAAGTTTGTCATTGAGATCCAAACTTGATCTTACATGTAACCTTTACGAGGAATATAGATCGTTTTATTGCATAGTCTCTTGATTGGATTTTACATTGGTACAGACTGTTGGATTTACATGTTCTGTTCATCTTTAACATGACAGCTAATATTTGACTACTTGAATGTGGTCTTTTGATGTTTCGGGGGAGAAGAAATAATTTACATATACCTTTTTAACAGAAAAAGGCCCAACTACCATATATTTTAAATTTCATCAATTTAAAAATTATAGTTTTTTTTTTCCATTTTATGTTTCTTGAATGTAAATGCTGACAATTTACTGTAGTTAGTCTAGCTCCAGTTTCCGTATGTGATTTGTCATGATGCAAGTTTCGTCACTCAAAAATCTTATGAAACATAAATACTACTGTTTGATTATGCCACTTATATTTGCAAAAGTTTAATATTAGTCAATTGATACTTAAATATGGCAGGTAGGTGTACTGAAAGCTACGACTTGCAGATATCAGTTTAGTGTTTACAAGCCATGAAATTTGGTAAATTAGTTTGCTTTTGTTGCGTCTATGTTTTATAATTTATACTACCAAATTACTCCAAATTACTTTATTCTTCTGTAGAAACTTTGGTGAGTTAATCACTTTCTTATCATAGAAACTTCCATCTTATTTGAAATTAATTTCCATGAATATTCTAAATGTGATATTTTCTTTATTTGTTAAGTTGCATGTTCGAATACTAAATCTCTAATATAATAATAATAATAATATCTAATATTATAATGGGAGAGGTCCCTATAATCTCTAATATTATAATGGGAGAAGGCCTTAGTGTCATTTGTAAATCTATCAATTCACGTGACACACACACATAACTAATATGAAGAAGATTTCATGTTCGAGTTCTCACTACGTCCCGAGTTTTTATTTTTTTAAAATAATAATTTATTAAGACGTGCATGTCCGTGCATAACTAATATAAAAGATGTCTCAGGTTCGAGGCCAGACTATATCGAAATTTTTACTTTAAAAACATATATTTTTTAAGACGTGCCTTATACTTCTTTCAAGTTAAGGTTAAACTAGTAATTCATATGTGAGTATTTACAAATATTTATACGTCTTAATAAATATATTTTTTTTAAAGTAAAATTTCGACGTAGTCTGACATCGAACTTGAGACCTCTTTTATATTAGCTATACACTGACAATGCACGTCTTTATAAAAAAAATTAAAAATAAAAACTCTGACGTAGTGAGGACCCAAATCTGAAACCTCCTTCATATTAGTTATGTACGTGCGTCACATGTGTTGATAGATTTACAAATAACACTAAGGCCTTCTCTCATTATAATATTAGAGATTAAACTTTAAAAACTTGCATAGTTACTTTTTTGGAGTATAACCTATATTGTTGGTGGGGTGTTTATGAAAATAGAGATTTGTGAGTGACTTATTTGAAATTGCCAAAAATTGTGGGTGACCTCTACGAAAATAACACAATAACTTACTAGTATATCATCAGGAAACCTACACCTTATCAATGTAGTTATGCTGCTGCGCAGGACTGGAATGAGTATTTCTCAATCAACAAAAGAATAATATTATTGGTGAATATAGTTTTGTTAAATATTACAATATGTAATATGGTATCCTGGCACATATGCTTGATTATAGAATTAATTTTGTCTCTCTTCATATGTTGTGCTTATTAGGATCTTTATAAGCCAACAAACTACTATTAATATTTTTAAATCTGTCTATCTTATATTTTATGTCTGAAATCTGTGGGGTCAGCTACATAATTCTCCATGAAGATTGAATGCTATTGTTTATTCTAAGGGAAGAAGGCTTAAGGTTATTAGTGGATAGTCATGATTTTGTAACTGTCATCCAGGTGAATGTATAATTTATATAGGATTATGAAGTTAAAAGGCACGTGCGTGCTACAGACACTAATAAATCAGAACTACAACGGCTGAACTATTCAGCGGCGTTTTTTTAGTGCTTCCTTGGCGTTTAAAAATGTCGGGGATTACCCTACCGGCGCCTCAACGAACACCGCAGCAAACGCCGTTGCTGCACATGCTGGGGATTTTAGGCCGTCTAGGCCGGTGTTTTGGATAACCGCCGGTGTACATTTCGTTTTGCCCGACGTTTGGCAAGCGTCGTTGCAGAACCATTTTAATATTTTAAAATTATTAAAATTAGAAAACCCCGGCGTTTGTACAACACCAGGGTATACTGCAATCAATTTTGAAATTTTTGTATCCGCCATTTTTTATTTTTTTTTAAACATATATCGGTGTTTTGGAAACGCAGGTGTATGGCTCTTTAAACCAACGTCAGTTTCGTTATATTCGGTTTTCCATTCGGTTGAAAACCTGTATAATTTTTCCCTTTTTGCAACAGAATATATTTGTAGTAATTTCCAATAATCTATATAATAAATTACAAAGAAAGCTATCAAGTGACTCTCATTCAATCTCCCCTAAAATCAATGGCCTAGATTGATTCTCACAAAACATATTTTCCCCCAAAATTTCAAACCCCAAAATTAAATTTCCCCCCCCCCCCCCCCCAAAACTAAAAAACTCATTACTTTATTACTCCTCTCTCTTCACCTTTTCATATTTCTCTCTTTCTCTCTCTCCCTCTCTCTCCCATTCTTTCTTTATTTACTTAGAAAGAATGTTATGGGGAAAAAGATTTCAGGTTTGTAAATTTTTTCGAATTTTTATGCTTTTTTTATTGCACCTGTTATATTGAAAATAGCAAATATCTCTTCAACAGTTAAATTTCATCATTTTCCACACTTAAAGTTCTAAGAAGTTGGATTTTACACCCTCATTTATAATTATTTTTCGACATGGACTTTTATTTACAACTAATTATTATCATACTATTCAAACTTGAACAACATAATTGTTGTTTTACTGTTTACAGAGTTTTTCGTGTGTTGTATCGTTTCGAAGATGTGCCGTAGGCACGTGCCCACAGGCAAATCTAGTCCACAATAACACAATAAAAAATATAAAAAACAAAATTCATTATATATATATTTTTCCAAACAACAACAAACACAGCTTAAGTAAGAAGTCTAAAGTTCTGCAGTCTAAAATCCAGAATCCAACGTTTCTGTATCAAGTTACATATAACTCAGTTACAAAAAAGTTCAAACAAGTTTCACCATACAAAATAATTTGAACATCAAAAAAGACTATTGCAATTAGTAGATTCTCTTAATGGGTACGCCTCCCTATGTCCTCGTTGCTTCCATCATGCTCACTTCGATTCTCTGGATTTGCCCGACTTTAGTTAGTTGGAACTCTATTTTGAAACTGTGTAAGTCACGCACATTAAAATATTAGCAAGGTAATTATACATTAAACTAATGAATTTAGAACATAAAACTTAAAAGAGTATGTACAGGATCACCATTACACTACTGCAACAGAGAATGGCAAATAATTAACTAGATGATCATATGTTATGGACGAGAGTGACACATAACCAAACACTACATTCTGAACCTCAAAGTTGTAGTAGAAAAAATACAAATGATTCAATCTGTAAGCCTTTCTCTAGTGAACATCTAGTTCCTAAGCATTCACATAATTACAACTAAAGTGAGACTTGATAGTAGAATTTTCTTTAATAAATTCTCCACAGTAAATAAATTGAAAGAAACTTAATTATTTGTGAGTTCTAAGCTAATGTGAATATTAACAAATGAATCCTGCTATTAAGAACAAAATATCTTTGCAAATGTCAAACAAATGGATGCATACCTGATGAGGTTTATTAAATATACAAGACAAAGGAAAAGGGAAGAACACACATCAGTGAGATTTTCAAAAACTCTATAGCGTAAAGAAGATACTAGAGCAAACAAAACTAATGAACAGGTTCAACACTAAGAGGTTCAGAATGTTGTACATGTCAACCATCACATTTACTATTTTGAAATCGGAAGTGTCCTCAAAGTTGCAAGCATAAGCAAAGGAGATATTGATTAAGGTTTTGTTGAACATGAAATATCAGAATAACATGCAACATCAGCTCATAAAAATACAGTAAAAAGATAGAAGTTCATTTTTCTACATATTAAGAAGCTCATGCAGTGTAGTAGTCCTCCAAGATTTCTACATATTAAGAAGGTGATGGCATAGTTTAATTCCCTTTAGCAAAACTCAAATTCTATTCCCTAAATATACATGATACATCATCTTGTTGCAGTATAGTAAGGTTGGCAAGTTTTATAATTGGATATCATTCAATGTACTTAATTCTTTATTTTGGAAAAATACATAGTTATATTCAATATAGAATGCAATGTGTAGAAAATAAGGAAAGCTAGTGATTCCAAACCCTTGAGCATATGAGGTTCAAAATTTTCTTAAACTTCCTGTGTATTTGCGTTCTTTTACTCTTAGATGTCCATGCTTTAATCATTGCATACAGCTAATATTTTTCAATAAGAAATTTGTCTTTACTGTTCTTTTGAAAGCTAATTGTATTATCATGACTTTTTAATCTTTTTTAAAATTTTTAAAATTGTATTTCAAACCTTTCATCTGATACTCTAATACTCTTACAGAGTATCGGTCTATGCAAAATAGAGTATTAGTCTATGCCATCAAAAATTGTGTTTCTAACTCTGCAAATTAAAACTACTTAAGATTAAGGAAATCATGCTTAGAAAATCACTACTTAAGACTATCAATTGTTAACACAGATGAAAATGTACAGGAATACTAACCCTATAAACATAGGATATCGGTTCTAAGTTACAATACTAACCTGTGTCGGAGTCGGTCTCTACTTCGAGATTTTGGTGCCTTAACAACTCTGACATCTCTGCAAATGCCTTTTTAAGCTCTGACAACTCTGACCTAATAGAGCGCATCTCCTCATCTCTCGGATCCTCAGCACTAGATGCACGAGCCTCGAAGACTTGAGTGGGCGTTCGTCCTAAACCCATTCCACGCACATGGCCAGGGCACTCTGGGCCTCTCGTTTCGATCAAAGCATGGCGCTGAAGTGTTAATGTGGAAAAGGAAGATGTGGTAGAGTCAGATGCCATTCTGGAAGACAGTTCGGCATATTTGACTCTGGCAGTGCTCTGTTAAAATACAAATTGAAAAAAAAACTATACATTTTATTTACTTCAAAGCGACTTAACAATCTAAAAACACGTACATCGTGAAGAAAAATTACCGATATCATCGCAGCTGCAGTGGAAACAAATTGCCCATCTGATTTCTTGTGGGTAGCGTCAAAAAAATCTAGATCGCCAAACTTGTCTGCACCGTGTTCCTCAACCTTTATATTAATAAATCAGAACTTTAAGAAACATTATAATCATTGTATAATCATTGGGGAAAAAACACTTAACAGTAACAAATTTCTCACGAACTACAGCGAAGCTGCTAATTCTAGCAGTATGCAATACCTCTTGTTGCCCCCGACTTGCCGAACCGATTTCAGACCTTTTCTGTACATTTCAGATTATTACAACTCAATCATAATTAATAAACAAAATCAAATGCAATAATTGTAATATTAAGATGTGTATACCTTTCCCTCTGGAGAACTCCAAAAATGAACAAGGTAGTGCCAATCGGAAGGATTAACATTAGGGGGGACAACACTTGCATTGTCGGTTGCGGGCTTATTTTCATCAAAAAATGCCGCCTTAAGTTCACATTTCCAATCTCTGAAATTCTTCCACATTGACTTATTCAACCATTTCTTATCAAGACTGTTGGGGTATTCAAATTTTTGCTGTATAATATGTTTGATTAACAAATATGTGGGATTAGGAACATGTAATGTAGTAACACAAAAGAAACACCTAATAATCTAGTACATTAATCAAAATGGAAGAAAATGGCTTCATATGCATATTTAAGAGAGATGAGAAATTATGAATCATTCATAAAATAAATGAATTGTTGTTTAGGAACCCCAAATTTTCAATCAGAATATGAATGAATGGTGGAAATTTAGGAACCCCAAAATTTCAATTTTGTAACTGTCATCCAGGTGAATGTATAATTTATATAGGATTATGAAGTTAAAAGGCACGTGCATGCTACAGACACTAATAAATCAGAACAGTTACACTAACTAAATAATTGAAAAGCTCTTCTACAGTTGTTATAAAATAATTGAAATATATAATCTGATGTAACACAATAAGCAGAAGAAGCTACAGACACAAATGTGACAAACTTTAAGTAAACCCACACCACCTTTCGTTTGAATTTGCAGCAGATTCAATACAAGAAAGCACTACTCGCCAAAAAAAAAAAGAAACACTACAGGAAGAAAGAGTTCTAAAGGAATATATTTGAGTCTACTACAAGGTTAGATGCATTAGATCTAGAAAACGCTAAGCCTTCTTCTAGTGCTTGGCTGCTTGCTATAATGTATTGTAGGAAACTACCATATGTCTATCCTATATGCTGAAACTTTATCTAATCATTAACAACTTGGTTAAAATAAATATAGGCAAGTAACATTTTAAAAAGATCTTAAATCATCTGTCAATCATTTGTAGAAGTCATCATGTGAATTGATACCAAAAGAGTAGCAAGATACTACAACCTCATAGTTTTTTTTTTCTTTTTTCCTTTTCCCTCTCTCTATGTGTTGTCGTGCCTTTACCATAATCGTTATCTCAGTCTCTTCATGAATTCTTGATCATTGTTTGCGCAACCACCGCTAATAGTATGTCTGCATTTTTTGAAGTTCTTGATCATGTTCTCGAGTGTTTGCAACTTGCATGCTAGATTTTTATGAAATTGCTTTTCGTCAACCTTTTGGTGGAGAGATGTCTAAGGAGCTTTTCATGATTATCAACATTGTGCAATAGTTTTTCGTGTAGGTTCTAATCATGTTCGAACCCCGTATTAAGATTTGACTTCAACCTCCTTCCAATAGATTTTTTTCTCTCTATGTGTTGTGTTGCCTTCGACATAATCATCATCTCAGTATCTTCATGGATTCATGATTATTGTTTTTGCAACCACTACTTAAGGCATGTCTATATCTCCTTGGATTTCTTGATGATGTTATTGAGTGTTCACAACTTGTTTGCTAGATTTTAATTTTGAAATCGCTTTTCGTCAACCTTTTGGTGGAGAGATGTCTAATGTGCTTCATGATTATCGACATTGTGTAGTAGTCTTACATTTATGTTTTAACATGTTTGACCCACCTTATTAAGATTTTACTTGGGTCCTTGAAGCACTTGCAAGTTTGTCGTGAAGTCCAACCATATAAAATTCACTTGCTCTTGAATCATTTTCTAATTTATTTGACAAATTTTGCTAGATAAACCATATCAATAAGTTATCCATCTTCTCGTTGAAAATCACCTTTTTTGTCAGAAGTTAGGGATCAGTTTGTTATGAAATTTTGCATTGTCGCGTAGCGAAACAGAACGAAAATTATTCAAGTTTGAACGATCAAGAAAAAAGAAACAATTATAAAAAACAAATGATTTTTTCTGCTTCGGACCTAATTTGGCAGGAAATAACGAAAATTTATTTAACAAGAGACAATACAAGAGATTACTATAACTCTCACACCAAGAACCTAGCTATGTCTATCAAAAGCTCGCACTAGAAGAATAAAGTATGTTTACAATGGAAAGATCTTATATAAAGTGCACAACTTCTCAATAGAGGTTGCAATCTATGTATAGAAGCCCAGGACTCATAGGTTATACTCCCAATATTTATTTCCAAATTAGAAAATAATTTAAAAGGTAAATTTGGATCACAAGAAAGGTTTTTAATCTCATTTGAAATTCCGAAACCTAGATATTATAGGTTATACTCTCAATATTTATTTCCAATTAGACAACAATTTAAAAGGTAAATTTGGACCCAATTTGGAATTTTGAAACCTTCTCCGATTAGACAGAAATATAAAAATTCACAGATTTTAGGCCCACTATTCTCTGGATGAATTCATAACCTCCACTTCTTTTTTGTAAAATTTTCATGAGCCTTTTCCTTTGGATTACAATTAGCACTTAGTCCCTTAAGAATATGTCGACTTTGAAAACACGAACGCCAGCGACCACTTTGCCCACACCGGCAAAAAATGGTGTTGTACCACTTTAATCTCTCTTGTATACACTTTAGGCAGCGTTTCATATACAATGTAGTACGACAAAAAACAACGTTTGTGTTTTGCTTAAAGTTATTTGGAGCAATTAAGTAGAGTTGGGGCTTGATATTGGAATTGAGTGTTGGGGTTTGCATAGAATACTTTGCGCCTGGGACAGCGAGCCTAAGACTGACACTGATTACATAACTTTCAAAGGGGTACAATATTTCATTTGTATTGTTTCAGGGTCACTTTTGGGGAAAACTTGTAGCTTTGGTAGTTGTGGTTGCTTTGACACCACGAGATTTGTATGATGTTGAACTATTTCTGTATTTGCTTAGAAGGTGTTCTGTATGCTAGACTACTTGTTTCATTAACCTTTCATTAATGAAGTCTCATCACCTTTTATTCGGAAAAAAAAAAATAATTTGTAAAACTTTTTTATACAAAAATGTAAAAAATTTTATACACAAATGTGTATATTAATAGCTAATACACAGTGTTCTAAAAAGAAGCCTAGGCAGCCGCCTAGGTGCTAGGCGGCCCCCCAACGCCTCGACTAGGGCCTAGGCATTTAAGAAAATCGGCAACTGGTGCTAGGCGGCTAAAATCGTGTCTAGGCGGCGATTAGTCGGTCTAAGCGGGTCTAGGCGGACTAGACCCGCTTAGACCACTTCAGGTGTTTAAGTCTTAAAAAAAGGGGGACCCGACCTGGTCTTCAATCTTTCTCCTCTAATCTCTAAATCGTTCATCACAAAATTCCCGTAAAAAAAAAATCCTAAATCAATTCTTCTCTCTCAAACCCCCAAATCAACATTGCATCCCTACTCCTCCGCCTCCATCCTCCTTCGCCTCTCTCCTCCTTTGTAGCTCGCAGCTCCTTCAGATTCTCCCTCCTTCGCCTCCCTCCTCCTTCGCAGCTCGCAGCTGGCAGTGCCTTCTATTTCAACACCTTCTCCGCCTCCCTCCTTCTTCGCCTCTCTCCTCCTTCGTAGCTCGTAGCGCCTTCAGTTTCTCCCTCCTTCTTCGCCTCCCTCCTCCTTCGCAGCTCGCAGTGCCTTCTATTTCGACACCTCCTCCGCCTCCCTCCGACGTCAACACTACAGTAAGCGCAATCACTCTGACCTTTGCAATGTTTTATTACTTTATATGATTCTATCCTACACTTGAAAACATTTCTACTAAGTATTTTATTGTTTCCATTTTAGTTTTATTTTTTGGAAAGCTTTTTCATTTTAGTTCATTCAGAAAATTTTAGAGAAGAAGTATTTGTCAGCTCTTATTCCAACATCTATAATCTGTTAGTGTGTATATTTTCATTTTGTTTGTATTTATTTTGAAATTAAATAAAACCCTGGACTGATAGCCTCCAAATTTTGCGATGAGTTATCCGTTATGTAGAAACTAGAAAGGCAGTAAAGATATTTGGAGAAGACATGAAGTCTATAGCTCTCTCACTCTAATTTTGCGATGTTTTGTAATATCTTTGTAGTAATGTAATGCCAATGAACTAGATGGTTGTATCATTGGTCCATTATGTATAACAGTATAAGCAAATCGAGAAATGCATTGCTGTCCATACTACTAGTACCACATTTTCTTAATCTATTCTAGTATTCTATATAAATCAAACTAACAGGAAGAAGAGAAATCAAGAGATGAGCAATCATAGAATCTAGCACAAGGATAAACACCCTCGTCATAAGAAACTTAGAAACCGTTGTTTTCTACTACAATGTCAGTGAAGAATACTTAACTATACATTCTTGACTTGTTCCATTTCGAATATACAAAAACTCGCAAACAGAAGTGATTCTGTTTATGTAAATCAGTTAATCACTAAATTTAAGAATGTTTGAATGAAAAAGTGCGATTGATAATTTAATTTGGTAATTTGATGTTCTTGTTTGTAGCACTGATTTTTCCTTCATACAGTAAATGGCTGAAAATTTATCTTCTGCGGCATCTAATGCAATGACCGATGCGGAAGGTGTTGTGTTAAAATGTGATTCCGAAGATGTTGGATGGGAGTACGGTGTGTTAGTGAATCCCAATAACTTGGATAAAATTCAATGTAAGTTATGCAAGAAGGAGATGAGTGGAGGAGTCTATCGATTGAAGCATCATATTGCGAATATTAGAGGGCAGGTGGCCCCATGCAGAAAATCGGGTGAGGAAGATAAAGCCAAATGTAAAGCCGCGATCGAAGAAGGAAGAGCTAAAAAGAAAAATAAGCAAAAGCACTTGGAGGAAGTTAGAGGAGAAGTTGTAATAACTGATGAAGGGCTTCAAGAAACCGAAGAGGAAGGATTGAGGAAGAGGCCACGAATTCTTGGGGCTATGGATAGGTTTACATCGGGTATCAATCCCGATTCTTCTGCTTCATTGGATGCAAGAAAGAAGACACGACAGCAAAGTATCCATGATGCAATTTCTAAGGAAAGATCAGAAGAAGTGCATCGATACTTGGCTCGGTGGTTGTATGAAGGGGTCGTTCCTTTAAATGCCATTGATAATGATAGCTTCAAAAGATTTTGTGAAGCGGTCGATCAATTTGGACCGGGTTATCAACCTCCTAGCCAACATCTTTTGGGAGAGCCTTTGCTAAAGGAGGAGTATGCACGAACAAAAAGCTTACTTAAGAAGCAAGAAGATGAATGGGCAAAGAATGGTTGCTCAATCATGCCCGATGCTTGGACCGATCGGAAAAGAAGAAGTATCATGAACTTGTGTGTGAATTGTAAGGAGGGCACAACTTTTCTTTCTTCCAAAAAAGCTTCCGAAGACGCCCATACCGGTGATTACATATATCAATATGTTAACAAGTCTATACTAAATGATGTTGGGGCGCCAGAAAATGTGGTTCAAATTGTGACGGACAATGCATCAAATAATATGGCGGCAAAGAATTTGTTATTGGTGGAAAGACCAAACATATTTTGGAGTTCATGTGCCACACACACCTTGAACTTAATGCTTGAAGCAATTGGCAAGGAACCCAAGTTCAAAGGAGTAATTGATAAGGCCAAAGCTTTCACTATCTATATATATTCACATCATGCTACCTTGTCAATGACGAGGAATTGCACAAATAGAAGAGATATTGTGAGGCCGGGGGTGACTAGATTTGCATCTTCTTTCTTAACCTTGCAAAGTTTGATGAATAAAAAAGAAAAGTTGAGTAATATGGCTACAAGTAATCGGTGGGAAGCTTGCAAATACTCAAAGACTATTAAGGGAAAAGCGGCATATGCTACGGTGTTGAGTATGTCCTTTTGGAATGGTGTAACATTATGTTTGAGGGTGTTTGCTCCTTTAGTGAAGGTTCTTCGACTTGTTGATGGGGATAAGAAGCCATCAATGGGCTTTTTATATGGGGAACTAAAGCAAGCAAAAGAAGATATCAAAGTTGCATTCAAACATGTTGAGGCAAACTATCGGCCTATTCTAGATATTATTGACAAAAAAGCTCAACATAGACTTAATAGTCCTTTACATTTGGCCGGCTTTCTATTGAATCCCTACTACTTTTACAAAGATGCAACCATAGGAGAAGATCTTATTGTCATGGATGGTATATTTACTTGTGTTGAGAAATTCTTCCCCGATGATTTTGACAAGCAAAGCATTGTTGTAAACGTGGAGTTGTTGAAGTATAAGAACAAAGAGGGTGGGTTTGGAAGAGCCTTGGCCGCGGCCGGGTGCTCCAAAAATGATGACAATTATGATCCAGGTATGAATTGTTAGTTACTTTTCTTATTAAGCGAATAAGCGTTGAGTTTTTTTAATATTTTAAGTTTCCTTTACTCATATGTGCTTCATTGATTCTTTAATTATTAGTCGGATGGTGGTCCAATTATGGCAATCATACACCTAATTTGCAAAGGATGGCGACAAGGATTCTCTCATTAACTACGAGTTCATCCGGATGTGAGAGGAATTAGAGTACTTTTGAGGGAGTAAGTTCCTATGTAAATGATAACTTAGTAATTAAGAGTCAAGACTTTAACAATTTCTTAATTTTTTTAATCTTTTGTTTTTAAATGTAGATACACACAAAGAAGATGAATAGACTAGATACGAAAAGGATGGAGCAACTCGTCTATATCAAATTTAATTCTAGAATCATCAACAAGAAGAGAAGGGAGAAAGAGAGACAAATAGAAATACTACTTCATAGTGATGCGAGTCGCGCACAAGGATGGATTGTTGATGGCGGCGATGATTCAGAAGTTGGGGAAGCGTCCGGAGTGGATAACACACTAGAACCTCGGAGAAGTGCAAGAAATGTTGAAGTAAGAGAGCTCCATGAAGAAGATTTTGAATCGGACGATGACACGGAAGACGAGGGATTTGATGAGGAATACGACTTAGAATCGGATGGAGAGCAAATCATGGATGGATATGTAGAAGAGGAGTTAGAGACTTAGTTTACTGTTGTCATTAAACTTGTTATTTGTTAAACTACTTACTGCTTACTGCTGCTTTTTACTCTTCCTTAGTTCTGTTTTTTTCTTCCTTAGTTCTGTTTTTTTCCTTTCTTTTTTTGATTGACCCAGAAGTCTAGTTTGCAAGTATTAGTTAAGTTTATTATGAAGCACCTTCAATGATAAAGATGAAGTGAATTTGTTCTCCCTTCTGAGCATACATTTTTTTTTTGATTATACTGGGTTCCATCCCCTCTTTGGGCTGAGCATACATTTTATTCAAGTGATATTCCTATTTGTTTTGTGCTTGCTTGTATTTTGCTATTTTTGGTTGACCGAAAGTCTAGTTTGGAAGTATCATATAACTTGAAGCTTCCTTCAATATTAGTAACCTCACAGGAGATGTTGCTATTCAAGTGATCTTTTTTTTTCTCTTGACATAGTAACCTCACAGGAGATGTTTCAAAATTATTTCTATTATGCAATAATGTGTTTCCTTCTGCATTGTTTTTTTCTTTTCCATATACAAAAATTTTTGGTACCATAAAGAGTTCAGACTGCAAATAGTGTTCCATCGATTTTTTATTTTTTATATTTTTCTCCTGGTTATAAAATGCAGAGAACTACAACGAAGAGCAAGCGGTCACTCAGGTGGGAATCATAAGGTCTCACCGAAGGAAGTCTCATTGGAGGTGGACGTGGAGATGAGCGGGGCGTGCCCCATTCCAATGAGTTCTTCTCTCTCGCTCATCTTACTTCCCCATTCCAATGTACGATCTTATTACATTTCCCCCCCCCCCCCCCCCCTTACTTGATATGATTGTTCAGAAACAGTAAGAATATATGTTCTGTATTGTTGCAGTTATAAGGAGAGCTGCAAAGATTCGACAAGAGGAGCAACGATCCAAAGACCACCTCTTCTTCCTCGAAGTAATATATACTTTATTAATATTTCAGGGGGAATTATTATAGTGATAATTTTAATGAAAAATATTGTGTGATGTTACTAAATTTAGGTGAAGGTTTGCAATGGTAAGCTTATAATAGTGGAAGCTTGTGCAAAGTGATTTTACAGCATTGGAAAGCAGCAACTCCTTTGTCATGACCTTGTTGATCTATAAAGACAGCTTAGCAGAGCTTTTGACAACGTCAGTTACTAATTTAAATTTCCTTCACTATAAATTTCACTTGATTTAGTCTACTTTATTTATTTGATTATGTGTTTTTGCAGGCTTATGAGGAGCTCATGAAAGCTTTCTTGGAAAGGAACAAGGTTACTTTGCTCAATGCTGTTTGGCTTGGTTCTCATCTTGTCTGAAGGTTTATGTGGATGGATGAGATGTAGAGCATTGTGCAAAATCCCAAAGAGCAAAGAATTTCTATTGACTACCATTTTGGAAATAAGGGGATGCATTGATATGTTCCCTCATATGATCCGTTCTTTTGCTTGTTATATCTTTGCAAGGTAGGGAGTCAAAACTTCACACTAGCAACATACCAGTCAAGGTAGAGATTTTTTATAACAAAAACTTCCTGCCAAATAAGATAGAGATCTGTTGAAACAATATATGTCACATCCAATCAAGTACGGATTATCTACGGATTATCTGTTGAAACAATATAGGGCAACACTATTTGCAGTCTGAACTCTTTATCGTACTTATGCAATAATGTGTTTCTATTAACTCATGTTACACAAACTAGTGCTGCCCTTGTTTGCTTATGCCTAGATCATATACACAACATCAGTGGAACAAGCAGTTTAAAATTTATTTTTCCCCTTCTGTTTTTGTAGGTTACTCTAGGCACGAAGTTCTGGGACGAAATTGCAGATTTTTAAATGGCCCTGACACTGATATTGAGGCTTTATGGGAGGTTGGTAGTTAACCTTGGCTTCCAGATAGTCGGCTTTGCAGCGTGCAGTTGCTTTCATTTGTAGGTTATTTATCTTTCAAATTTTCTTTTTGAGCATTTGCAGATAAAGAGTAGAATTCAAGCAGAACAAGCTTGCTCAGTGCGTTTATTGAATTACAGGTTTACACTTCACTACACTAAATACCAAACTGAACTTTTTTGACCTCTGACCAGGGTTTCAGAGGAGCTTTCAACTCTTGGTTTAAAATATAAATTTTAATTTCCACTTTGGTTGAAATTTCAGGAAAGATGAAAGTTCATTCTGGAATCTGCTACATATAACTCCTATGCGGAATGCAACTGGGAAGGTTATTGTTTATAATATCTTTACAATTCTGTTAAAGTTTATACCTCCTACTATCTTAGTTGGTATTGCCCTTGTCAAGTGTTTCTTGTAAATATCATATCTTTATCATTACCCTTACATCATTCTTCATGCCATACCATTAATCTTTAGGCTATTAACTTTTGAACATAGGGATGGTTGGATGAGTAACTAGAAGAAAAGAAGATAGAAGAAAAGAAGAGAGTATAGAGAGTATGAAACCATGATTGAACCATCTTGGCTGTTTGCACGATGAAGAAACATCAAATATAAGAATGTATTGTTTCATGAGATCATCTATCAACTTTACATTTATTCTTTCTTTAGAACTTGTATTCTTTTATGAGTAGCCACAATGTGGTTTACATTGGATATGGAGAAGATAGAGTCCTCATGTTCACCGATACAATAATACACCGATTCGACTATGTGAAGCCCATCCTACAATTGCAAGGAAAAAAAATTCAATTGTAAGAATGAGTAGCAAACTAGCAATAAAGAGTAAAAAGGGATAACAAGTAACAACAAATGAACAAAACAAACCTAAAAGATCGATAAATTAATTAATTAATTAATTAATTAAAAAAATCGCCTAGCGCCTAGCCGCTTAATCCCCGCTTACAAGGTCTAGGTGCTAGGCCCCCATCGGCCGCCCGATTACCGCCTAGCGCTTTTTAGAACATTGCTAATACACAGAGATAAACTTACTTTATACAAATTCCCATACATTCGTAGGAATTACAAAATAGTAATTAGCCAATCTCACAAAAGCAACAAATGATAGTTTGCAAATCTTTACAAAAAAGAAGCCAATTAGATAAGGAAGTGCAAGAAATGTAACCTATGATGCTTTTTCTTGTGATCTTTTTGTTTTGGATGATGATGATCTATTTGTAAAAAATAGAAATGATTTTCTGCTCTGAGTTGTCCGTTGATGATGTTCGCTTCTTATGATTTTATGTGGTCAACATGTGCTCCTCTGAATTAGCTAAAACATATGAAGAATCATTTGATTTTAGAGATGTAAACCTATGAAGGAATGAGAGCCCATTAAACTGAGATCTAACACTTTATTTCTTTAACAATTGACCTCGACTCAGACACGAAAGATAATTCTCTACTATCCCATTCGTTATATCCCAGGTGGTGTCATTTTCATATTTGTCGTTCCATTGATTTGACAATTTGGTAATGGACTAATTCCCAGGTATTTGACTATCTTTCCTACCAGTATGGAGGATTGGATGTCTGTGCTGCCGGTGGTCGCCACAATATCTTTTGAGTTCAGAGACACGAAACATGGAGTGAGTGTACTTTTGCATTCGCCGAAATAGCTAATCTTCCGAAGAGTGAAGAACATGTTGAAGAAAATTAACTTTTTCAATATGTTGGCGAAGAACATGTAGTTTGAAGAATGAAGAGTATTTAATTTTCTCCAACATCTTATTTGACTTTAAATTAAAAGGTACTAGTATTTTGCACGAGCGATGCACGTTTTGATATGCGTTGGTGGATTTTCATGTACAATATATGTGTTGAGAAATAGTTTTAGTGCGTTACACGTAATTGGGAAAAATATTTTGAAGAAAAATATACGATTTGTACGTGCAATATACGTGTTTATAAGTAGAATTTGAGATGTACGTGTAACATATGTGTATGTTTGGTGTTAAAAAATATTGAAAATTTATTTTGCACTTGCATTGCACGTTTTAAATAGGTGAAATTTTGTTTGTTTGTTAGTTTTTGTTGTAATTAATGGGAGTTTAAGTTGCACGTATGTTGACAAATTACAACTCCAACTCTCCCATTATAATATTAGAGATAATTGCGCTGATATGGCTAAAAATAGGATTAAAACGGGATCGTTCAAATCGGGCACGAATCTTAAAGCTCTCAGGGGTAAAACGGTAATTTCACCTACAAATGGATCTGAAATGTAAACTGAGTCTTTCTTCAAAGCCCAATAACCCATGAACGGATTTGTCCTACTGGGTACGGGTCCCAACCCGTTACAAACCAGTTCAGAAGGATAAAGAAGAATTCAGATTCATAATTATTCCTAAGAGGTGGTTTTAACCACCTCTATCCATCCACATCGGGAGGTAAAGATTTGTTCTTATCTCGAAACAGATCCCTAAGGCGACTATAAAAACCCCTCTCCCCCCACCGTGACAAGGTAATCAATCATTTTCCACACAGCTCTTTCATAATCTTCCTGATTAGTGACAAGTGCGTCGGAGGGTGCGTAAAGAGCACAATACCCGACACCAGCAAAGCGATAGAGGAACCCCCGTTCTGGACAGTGTATGGTGATGGGTCCTCGTGCGCCGATGGGAGTGGAGCAGGAGTCATACTGGCTGGCCCAGATGATTTCATCATCCAATACTCACTCCGTATCAACTTTCAGGCGTCCAACAACGAGGCTGGATACGAGGCCCTTATAGCCGGCCTGTGCATGGCTCGCAAGGCCGGGACCAAACGTGTCAAGATATTTAGCGACTCGTAGCTGGTGGTGAACCAGGTATTAGGGAAATACGAAGCACGAGCCGGTCGCATGGCCAAGTACTTGGCCAAAGTCGAGGAACGGATGGTCTCTTTCGAGGATGCACAACTCCAGCGAATTCCCCGAGAAGAGAATGCACGGGCGGACGCCCTCTCGAAGCTAGCTTCCTCTTCCCTCCAAGGGCTCGAACAAACAGTCTTAATAGAAGTTCTGCTGAAGCCCAGCATAGAGGAAGAAGATCCCGAGCCAATGGAGAAGCTTCCCTTACAACTCGGGGAGAACTGGATGAGGTCCCTGCTCGAGTTCCTCAGAGATGGGATCCTTCCCTTAGACCCTAATGAGGCTCGAAAAATCCAAACCAGAGCCGAGCGATACACGCTTATCGAGGGAGTCATGATGTACAAATGCTCCTACACTCAAGTAGACGGTAGACCCTACTTGAGATGTCTCTCCCCCGAGGAAGCCCAGTATGCCTTGGAGGAAGTCCACAGGAGAATCTCCTTTCAACCTCACTTTCAGCCTACCCACAGTCCAACAGTCAGACAGAGAACAATAACCGGCAAATTCTCTCCGGCCTGAAAAAGAGACTAGCAAGTCTGCTAAGGGTTTATGGGTAGAACAGCTCCCCAATGTGCTCTGGAGCATTCGCAGAGGACCCCCACGGGAGAATCTCCTTTCAACCTCACTTTTGGTTCTGAGGCCGTTATCCCACTTGAGGTTGGTCTGCCTTCACCTATCGACGTAGGATAGAGAAATCCTACAACAAGAGAGTCCGCCCTACTAATCTCAAAGAAGGAGATTTAGTGCTCATGAAGCTATCAATTTCTTTTCCAAGCAAGAAAGGCAAACTAGTACCTAATTAGGAAGGGTTAGACAGAATCTTCAAAGTTGTCCGACCTGGCACCTATCAACTTGAAGACCCGGGGGAAAGAGAGCGCAAAGGACATAGAATGTGAAGCACCTATTGAAGTACCTAGAGGGTGTTAAAACACCGCTCCAAGCAACTTCAAGCTAGCTCTATAACATTTCCTTTCTTATTTAGTCTGTTTTTGCAAATGTAATAATGGCTCGCAACTCAGAAGCAGCCCCTTAGTTGTTGTTTTTAATAAAAAGCGGTCATCTCTCTCAGAAAAACTATTGTCTTAATGTTCTTTCACCGAGCACAAACTTTATCAAATGACAAGTTCGGAGTCCAACACTTGGTTCGATGCCGCTTTAGCTACTTGCGAACGAGCGAGTACAAAGTAGCTCACCATTCGGAACTGCTCCTACAACTGTTGATACTCTGTAAATGACAAATTCGGAGTCCAACACTTGGTTCGATGCCGCTTTTGCTACTTGCGAACGAGCGAATACAAAGTAGCTCACCATTCGGAATTGCTCCTACAACTGTTCATACTCTCTAAACGACATGTTCGGAGTCCAACACTTGGTTCGATGCCGCTTTAGCTACTTGCTAACGAGCAAGTACAAAGTAGCTCACCATTCAGAATTGCTCCAACAACTGTTGATACTCTCTAAACGACAAGTTCGGAGTCCAACACTTGGTTCGATGCCGCTTTTGCTACTTGCGAATGAGCGAGTACAAAGTAGCTCACCATTCGGAATTGCTCCTACAACTGTTGATACTCTCTAAACGACAAGTTCGGAGTCCAACACTTAGTTCGATGCCGCTTTTGCTACTTGCGAACGAGCAAGTACAAAGTAGCTAACCATTCAGAATTGCTCCTAACTGTTGATACTCTTGCGAATACTCGCAAAACACAAATTCTCATAAGAAGCTCGAGAAATGGGTACATTATTTCATCAAGATTTGAGATACAAGTCTAATTCTAGACCCAAAAACACATACATTATTTCATCAATATTTGAGATGCCAGACTCATGAAACAAAGACTACAAGATTACAAAATTCCGCCCTAGCCCCTCCTAGGGAGCAGGATGCTTCTATCAAGCGAACGTGGGGACGACGAGCGCTATGTTGTTGTCACCTCGTTTCCGCAGAGGTCTCTAAGTCAGCAAGCCGAGTAGCGTCGCCGGCGCCCAAGAGCCTAACAGTTGCCCCGACAGATGCCCCGCTCGAAGAGCCGACCACTCCGCTTTGCGCGTTCCTAGGGAGTCGCGAGACGGGAGGTTAACGAAGCGCCAATTCGTGGAACGACCTTCCTTAAGCATACTCACCCTGAGGGCAGGAAGTGCTTCTGACAATACTCCCCTCAGAAAGTCACCGCAGACAAAGGTTCTCCGCCTCTAGCTCGATGACCCGCTCCTTTAACGAGTCGTCCGTTACTTTAATCTTCAAGCGAGGCATTCGGCCCGAACCGCCCCCATAGGAAACATCGGAGATAGTCCTACGAAGGTGCGCCGCCGCCTCCAGACTCTTCTCTAGCACCACGTTCTTCAACTCATCCCACTCGGATCTCACCTCGAATAGGGAGTGACGGAGGAACTTAAGTTTCAAGCCTTGACTGACGGCCATCGAGGGGCAGGAATCCTCGCCTTCGGGTGGCACCTCACGAGTCCTCTCATTAAGGCGCCTCATCTCAATGTCCCGACGAGCCAGGATCACCCTTAGATCACCTACCTCTCGCTCGGTCTTATAAAGCATCTCTCGGGACCGAGCTAGCCCCAACTTGACGCCGAGTTCAGAATATTTCTTCGCTTTCGACCGCTTGACCTTCTCCCGATCTTGCACGGCCTTCAACTCCTTCTCCTGCTCCGCCACTTGCCTCAGCAGGTGGCTAAAGTGGCAGATTGCCTGCGAGAAAGCAAGAACCATGGGTTGAGAACAAGATGAACGAAAATCTCGCGCAAAGGACTAAGGAAAGTTTACAACGTAAGGCATATGGCTAAGCAAAACACCAACAACTTACTGTCATTTGCGCCTTCGCAATCTCCAAGGCCGAGTCACCCACAGTTCTGTGCTCCATCGAGGCCTTGTGTAACACCCCGTAGTTTTCAAAGTTATAAAAAAATATATATAATATATTTTAAAAAAAGTAGTATAATGTTGGCCGTTGGTAATGTGAATGTGCTATGGCATTATATTAATATAAATGTGAATGGTACATGAATGAAATGTGATTTGGGGGGCCCCACTTTGAATGAAACAGCATATGTAAAATGTTGTTGTTGCTTTGTGTGTGTGGCGTCAGTTGTAGCTAACGTGGCATTGTATGGGGCCCACCCACGGGAGTTTGTAAAACGGGAGATAGGTAAGGGTTTGTCCCACATCGGTAATTTCAATACAAATAAATAATAATAAATAGTATCTAATTTGTCTTACAAATTGTATAAATTGTCTGAGCTAGGGACACGGGCGTTACAAATGGTATCATAGTCGACTTTCGACACCGAGTGTGGGTAAGAGTGGGCGAGATGTAAGCCTAAGATGGAGCTAGCAGATGTACGTCGGGTATGCCAGAGAGGGAGCGAGGTGGCAGCTTGAAATAGTGGACCACCCGCAGAATCAGGGTACTCCACTCCACATCAGCTAGAAAGGAGATCCTGCACTAGATTGTGCATGCCCGTGCTCAGCGAGGATGCTGATTTCTGAAGTAGGGGGGTGTGTGTAACACCTCGTAGTTTTCAAGGTTATAAAAAATATATATAATATATTAACAAAAAAGTAGTATAATGTTGGCTGTTGGTAATGTGAATGGGCTATGGCATTATATTAATATAAATGTGAATGGTACATGAATGAAATGTGATTTGGGGCCCCCACTTTGAATGAAACAGCATATGTAAAATGTTGTTGTTGCTTTGTGGGTGTGTGGCATCAGTTGTAGCTGACGTGGGGGTTTGTAAAACGGGAGATAGGTAAGGGTTTGTCCCACATCGGTAATTTCAATACAAATAAATAATAATAAATAAAATAGCCAATGATCAAGAGTCACCTAATCGGTTAACCAACTTTCGAAAGGCAGTCTGTAGTGGGCAGTTGTACTACATAGTATCTAATTTGTCTTATAAATTGTATAAATTGTCTGAGCTAGGGGCAGGGGCGTTACACCTTGTCCTTAGGCGTGGCCAGGTGACGGGCGGCGTCCATGCAGCTCGTCGAGTCCCCAAGGAAGCCATCGTGCCTCCGAACCTGCCAGTCAGGGACGAAGATCCTCTTCAATTCATCGTTCAGGATTGTTTCGGCCGCCGCTGTGAGTGGAGGAGCCTCCAGAGCAAGCGTCGCTGAGAGCGAGGCATCCCCCGCCGAGGGGGCGGATGAAATCACAGGCGTGGCCTCCAAGTCCACGACGGGAGTAGCATCGCTCTCGACCCTAGAGGCCTTCGACGGGGATGGCCGAACAACTATCCTCTTCCTCTTCCTCTCTTCGGTCCGCCTGCCGCTTAGAGCCGAACGCCTATTCGTGATATCTTCGAAGTCCATGCCTGCGCTTCCTGCGAGCACAAAGCGCAGGAAAGTGATAAGAAAATTTGGGAGATTCAACAAAGCATGGAACGGCGATTAACAAAGAAATCGTACTAGGGCTCATCAGACTAAGGCCTCCCCTAAAGAGACTTCCTCCGAGATATCTCTCCAATGCAGCGTGGGTCGGTCCAAAAGAATCCTGACCATCTCATCTTCTTCGGGGCTTAGGGTCGGCTCCATCTTCGCCCTCTTCGACACATCTTCTCTCCACATCGTTGGGATGTCTCACGGCTTCTTACCCCGAATCAAAAAATACTTATCTCTCCACGCCTTCACTGAGTCAGGGTTGTCGACCAACTTAACACCCTTTCGGGCTGTCAGATAGAATCGGTACTCCGTACGCGTCTTCTGATGGATCTTGTACAGCCTACGAAGGACGTTGAGTTGATGCTCGATCCCAGCAGCCTGACAGTGAAGCACGAACCCTGTGATGTGCCTCCAAATGTTCGGCATAAGCTGGATGGACCGAAGCACGAACCCTGTGACATTGCATTACTATTTTTATGAACGGATGAAGAGAAAGGCGAAGTCCCGCGTAAAGGCTTCGAAGGGAAACACACAGATAACCCGGGGCCAGGGAGGATGAGGTCGAACTCCGACGGGATCAAATAACACTTCATAATGGTGCGCAGGTCCGCCTCTGTAAGCACGGTGACAATGTCGTTCGCCTCTTTATGTTCTCGTGGCTCGTTCTCCTCATAGAACTGCCTCATGCCATGCTCCATACGCCTCAGCTCTTCAGCGATGTACTGGCGAACCCCTCCCAAGGTAGACACGGCAATCGAATGCCTTCCGAACTCGCCCATCCTCCGATCTCTCTCCACAATGGTCTCCACCACCGGCGAGGGCAGAACCACTGCACCCTTCCCCTCGTCGATCCCAGAATCTTTCTTCGCGATTTTCTCCACCGACCATGACAGCGGCTCGCACCATTCGTTCGCCACAACATGTCGAACAGACGATGTTCCGAACGAAAAATGGACAAAATGGCGTTGACCAGTCAATGGTCTAGAGCCACGTGTCGCCCACCTGTAGTTCGACATCTGCTCGCCATTCGTTCGCCACAACATGTCGAACAGACGATGGTCCGAACGAAAAATGGGCATAATAGCATTGACCAGTCAACGGTCTAGAGCCACGTGTCGCCCACCTGTAGTTCGACATCCGCTTGCCATTCGTTCGCCACAACATGTCGAACATACGATGTTCCGAACGAAAAAAGGGCAAAATGGCGTTGACAGTCAACGGTCTATAGCCAGTGTTGCCCGCCCATTGTTGGACATTTGCTCGCCACAACATGCCGAACAGACGATGTTCCGAATAAAAAAAAGTCAAAATGGCGTTCACCAGTCAACGGTTTAAAGCCACATGTCGCCCACCCATCGTTCGACATTTGCTTGCACATGTCGAACAGACGATGTTCCGAACGAAAAACGGGCAAAATGGCGTTGACCAGTCAACAGTCTAGAGTCATGTGTTGCCCGCCTGTAGTTCGACATTCGCTCGCCCATCGTTCGACATATTGCTCGTCATGCTTACCACAACATGTCGAACAGACGGTGTTCCGAACGAAAAACGGGCAAAATGGCATTGACCAGTCAACGGTCTAGAGCCATGTGTCGCCCGCCTGTAGTTCGACATTCGCTCGCCCATTGTTCGACATATTGCTCGCCACGCTCGCCACAACATTTCGAACAGACGATATTCCGAACGAAAAACGGCCAAAATGATGTTGACCAGTCAACGACTTAAAAGCCACGTGTCGCTCGCCTGACATTCGACGCATCGTTCGCCGCTACATGCCGAACAGACGATGTTCCGAACGAAAAACGGGGAAAGCGCGAGTCTCTGATGGGCCGTCCGATCACTTCGAAAATCAAGCCAGAGCTCGATCAACACTCTAGATTGCGCCACGTCGATATTCGTATGATTAATTCTTTTATTTAAATCATAATTTGAATTAATTATTAAAAAATTGTGACAAATGATTACAAATTCAGAAAAACTAATTAAAAATTCTAAAAAATAATTATAAATTCGAGAAAATATTTTTCAGCTCCTGGATAAATAATTATTAATTAGAATGATTAATTAATACTTTTTAAAAATAGATCATCAATTTGCAAAATTGAATAAAAAATTCGAAAAATAATTAAAAAATTAGAAAAAAAATTAGGAAATTCCGAGAATAATCTTGAGCACTTTGCAAGCTCAATTTACCCTCGAGCAAGATCAAACTCCCTTAAGAACTCCGATAAAATTCCGTACGCCATTAGAACAACAATCTCGTACGCCATTAAAACAACAAAACTACTCCTCAAAGACTGTTAAACTCAGTCTCCAGGAGTGGGGGGGCTCGTGATATGGCTAAAAATATGATTAAATCAGGATTGTTCAAATCACGCACGGATCTTAAAGCACTCAAGGGCAAAACAGTAATTTCACCTACAAACAGGTTTGAATGGAGAACTAGGTTTTTCTTCAAAACCTAATAGCCCAAAAACAGATCTGTCCTACTGGGTATGGGTAGCAACCCGCTACAAACCAACACAGATGGATAAGGAGTGAATTCATCCCGGGGTATCGAACTTTGTGCAGGTTCACGGCAGCAGCGAGAAACCACTCAACACACAGGCGAAAGTCAACAGGTTTGCTTATTTGTTTCCTCGAAGAATCCACAAATTCATTTGTTTGCTCCCACACCAAGAATCAGCAGCAACAACCACTTTAATCTCTCGTCTTTACGCAATGTTTCGTATACAATGTAGTACAACAAAAAACAACGTTTGTGTTTGGCTTAAAATTATTTGGAGCCGGTTAAGTGGAGCGGGGGTTGGATATTGGAATTGACGGTTGGGGTTTTTATAGAAAACTTTGGGATGGTGTTGGTAAAGGTGAAGTGGGATGTGGGTGGCGCCTGGAATAGTGAGCCTAAGACTTATAGATGGTGACACTGATTACATAACTTTCAAAGGGGTATATAATATTTCATTTGTATTGTTTCAGGGTCACTTTTGGAAAAAACTTATAGCTTTGGTAGTTGTGGTTGCTTTGACACCACGAAATTTATATAGTGTTGAACTATTTCTGTATTTGCTTAGAAGGTGTTCTGTATGTTGTACTACTTGTTTCATTAACCTTTCATTAATAAAGTATCGCCACTTTTTATTCAAAAATAATAATATTTCATTTGTAAAAGATTTTATACAAAAATGTGTATATTAATAGCTAATACACAGAGGTAAACTAACTTTATACAAATTCCCAGCCAACCCGACAAAAGCAACAAATCAGAGATAGCTGTCTATCTAATCTTATTTAATGATTAAGAGTTTGGAAATCTTTACAAAAAGAAGCCAATTAGATAAAGAAGTGCAAGAAATGTAACCTCTGCTGCTTTTTCTTATGGATCCGTTTGTTTTGGATGATGATCTATTGTAAAAAGTAGGAATGAAAGTGATTGGCTTAAATCAAGAATATAGATAATAGAAAAGAAATGAACATTTAGAAGAATGAAAAAGAAACTAAAAGAATGAAAGAGACCGACTATAAATAAAAAATAGGTTAGTTTGGTGGAATTTGTTACCATTGATTAGGGTAGATTAGATTTCAAAATAAACTGTTGATTATATTCTTCTAAAAATTTATAAACCATTGATTAAATCTAGTTTAGAAATAATATCTTATTTTATCTTTGTTTAGAATATTTTCTGCTCTAAGTTGTCCATATATGATGTTCGTTTCTCATGATTTATGTGGTCAACATGTGCTCCTCTGAATTAGCTAAAACATAGGAAGAATCAATTAATTTTAGAGGTGTAAGCTCAAAAATAATGAGCCCATTAAACTGGGATCTAACACCTCATTTCTTTAACAATTGACTTCAACTCAGACACGAAAGATAATTCTCTACTATTCCGTTCGTTACATCCTAGATGGTGTCATTTTCATATTTTTCGTTCCATTGATTTGGCAATTTGATAATGGCCTTATTCCCAGATATTTGACCATCTTTCCTACCAGAATGAAGAGGCATGTTAGAAAATTTTAGGATAATAAAATTTATTTGAGTCTGATCAACTTCATGATTTTTCACAATAATACAATACAGATAATTGAACTAACCTTGAGCAGCCATATCCTTCGTCTTGATCCAAATCTGACTGCGTGATGTTAATATATCAATGGATTATCTGGTTTCTCTCTCTTAGCCAACCTTTATCTGACAGAATGTATTTCTTTTATCTGATAGAATGATTTTTCTGTTCGGACCTTTTATCGGCAGAGAGAGGACCAGTTCCTTGAGCAGTTATCTGCCAATAACTGTCATTGGCATAATTACACGTTCTATCAACGTTGTATTGAGTTGGTATTAAAACCAACTCCTTAACTGACCACACCAACTCCTTAACTGATCACATAAACTTATCTATTATATTAATTAATTATTTAAACCATTAATTATATATTTAAAATCAATAATTAAATATATATACATAATATATGGCACGAAGGTCATATATATCTTACATTCTCCCACTTGGCCGAGTGATAGAATATTCGTTCATGGTTTTAATAATAATCATAATGTGCACATCATAATGATAAATTTTAACTTCATTGGTCAGATCATTATTTCATTATTAAGTATATACTAATATGAGTCATGGCGGTTCCATATCATTTACTCGACATAGTTCCTTCCATGTACTACAATATTAATTTTCTACTTAAAATGTTATAAACATAAAGGTCTATAATGGTCTGCATTAATGTCTAATAATAGACTAGATCCTGTTAATATTATGTCAACATTCATGTATACATTAATGACAAACAGAATATCGATTAATTTCAGAAACAATATATAAGAGAGCTCAAAGTGTCAAATACGTAAAACATCGAGTCATTAGGTTACATTAACAATGCCCATTCTTTCGACATGTTCAATAAATGCCTTTGGGGACAATCCTTTAGTTAACGGATCCGCAATCATGAGATTGGTACTAATATGCTCAATTGACAACTTTTGTTTCTGAACTTCTTCTTTGACGACAAGGTATTTTAATTCCATGTGTCTAGCACCTTTCGAATACTAGTCGTTTTTAGAGAAGAAAACTGCTGCGACATTATCACAATAAACTCTCAGTGGCTTGGCAATACTGTCGACTATTCCAAGTCCTGAGATAAAGTTTCGTAACCAATTTACTTGAATTGAGGCTTCAAAGCATGCCACAAATTCAGCTTCCATAGTGGATGCAGCAATGACTGTCTGCTTCGCACTTTTCCAAGATATTGCTCCTCCAGCTAATAGGAACAAATAACCGGATGTGAATTTTCGAGTATCAACACATCCAGCCAGATCTGAATCTGAATAACCAATCACCTCTAGATGATTAGACCTTCGATAAGTAAGCATGTGTGGTCTTTTGTCCCTTGCAAGTACCTCAATACTTTCTTTGCAGCTATCCAGTGATCCTTTCCTGGATTACTTTGATATCGACCAAGCATTCCAACAGCAAAACTGATGTCTGGCCTCGTACAAGTCTGTGCATACATTAAGCTCCCAACAATTGATGCATAAGGAATATCTTTCATTTGATTACGTTCCAATTCATTCTTTGGACATTGCATAAGACTGAACTTATCTCCCTTCTGAATTGGAACGATACTTGATGAGCATTTTTCCATTCTAAATCTCTCTAAAACTTTATTAATATATGCTTTCTGAGACAAACCCAACAATTCTTGTGATCTATTTCGGAATATTTCTATTCCGATCACATAATTTGCCTCACCCATATCTTTCATTTCAAAGTTTTTAGAGAGAAACTTCTTGGTTTCATACAGCAAACCAAGATCATTCGTTGCAAGCAAAATGTCATCGACATATAGAATCAAAATAATAAACTAGCTCCCACTGACTTTCAGATATATACATCGATCAACAATGTTTTCTTTAAATCCAAAAGAAGTGATGGTATCATTGAACTTGAGATACCATTGACGGGAAGCTTGCTTAAGTCCATATATCGATTTCTTAAGTTTACACACCATGCGTTCTTTTCCTTCTATGGAGAAACCTTCAGGTTGATCCATATAAACTTCTTCTTCCAAACTACCATTCAGAAAAGCTGTTTTCACATCCATTTGGTGCAATTCTAAATCATAATGAACCACCAAAGCCATAATAATTCTAAAAGAATCTTTCTTAGAAACTGGTGAAAAGGTTTCCGTGTAATCAATACCATTTTTCTGAGTAAAACCTTTGGCAACAAGTCTGGCCTTGTGTCGTTCAATATTGCCATTTGAGTCACGTTTGGTCTTAAAGACCCATTTACATCCAACTCTTTTAGATCCTTCTGGCAATTCAACAAGGTCCCATACTTCATTATGTTCCATAGATTTCAACTCCTCTTTCATGGCATCTAACCATTTCATAGAGTTATCACTTTCCATGGCATGTGAAAATGAAACTGGATCATCATCAACTCCTAAGCCAAATTCAGACTCTTGAAGATAAACCACATATTCATCAGAAATAGCAGATCTCCTTTGTCTTTGAGATCTACGTAATTCTGTTTCATGTGGTTCGTTTATTGCAGGTGCATCAATATTATTGTGAGTTACTTGTTCATTAATTTGTTGTTCTTGCCCAATATTCGGATGTTCAACAATGGGAGGAACAACAACTTTAGAAAGAGTTATGGGCAAAGGAATTTGCACCCTAACTTCTTGAATATCCACCTTTCGTGGTTCATAACTCACGCTAACTTCACAATTCTCAATGAACCTAGCATTTCCAGTTTCAATAATTCTTGTACTATGATTAGGACAATAAAATTTATACCCTTTGGACTTTTCAGGATAACCAATGAAATAACCACTAATTGTCTTTAGATCCAATTTCTTTTCTTGTGGATTATAAGCTCTTACTTCTGCCGGGCAACCCCAAACATGCAGGTGCCTTAAACTAGGTTTCCTACCCGTCCACAGTTCAAAAGGAGTCTTAGGAATTGCCTTAGTAGGAACCCTGTTTAACAAAGACATGACAGTTTTAAGAGCGTGCATCCACAATGATGTGGGTAATGAAGAATTACTTCACATACTCCTAACCATATCCAAGAGAGTACGATTACGTCTTTCTGCTACACCATTTTGTTGTGGTGTACCTGGCATAGTGTATTGAGCATATATGCCATGCTTTTCTAGTAATTTGGCAAACGGGCCTGGGCATTGCCCTGATTCATTATATTTCCCATAAAATTCACCACCTCTATCAGATCTTATAATTTTCACTTTTCTATCTAGTTGTCTTTCAACCTCAGTAATAAATACCTCAAGGGCATCTACCGATTGAGATTTTTCATTTAGTAGATAGATGTAACCATAACGCGAAAAATCATCGATAAAAGTGATAAAATATCTTTCTTTTCCAAAAGAGGAAATATCAAAAGGCCCGCAAATATCGGTGTGTATAATTTCAAGAAGCTGTGTGCTTCTAGTGGCTCCTTTCTTTGTGTGTTTTGTTTGTTTTCCCTATATACAATCTACACAAATATCAAAGATCAGTAAAATCCAAATTTGGGAGGATTTCATTCTTTACCAATCTTTTCATTCTTTCTTGGAAACATGTCCCAAACGTTTATGCCACAAGAAAGCAGAATTTTCATTCACTAAACCACGTTTAGTTCCAATATTATGATGCAGGGTCAAAAGAGTCTCAGCAAAATTATTATCGAGCTTAAATTTATAAAGACCATCATTAAGGACACCAGAACCAATGAAAAGATTTTGTTTAAACAAACTAAAACATCCATTCTCAAACTTAAAGGAATATCCAACAGAATCAAGTCTTGAAAGAGAAACCAAATTACGAGAAACAGAAGGTACATAAAGTGTTTGAAACAAATCTAAATGATGTCCAGAATTTAAAATAAGACGATAAGTTCCAATAGCTTCAACTGGAGCTTTGACTCGATTTCCCATGTACACATACTTTTCATTTGGATTTGTGATTCGGGTCGTAAGGAATCCATGCATTGTATTTGAAACATGAGTAGTGCAGCCGGAATCAAGCCACCAGGTATTGTGAGGAACTTCAACCAAATTCGATTCGAAACATACAAAAGTTTTAAACATACCTTTCTTTTCGAACCATGCCTTACGTTTCAGGCAATCCCTTTGGAAATGTCCAGGTTTCCCACAGAAACGACATTTGAGATCATTATGTTCCTTTTTCTGGATCTGGACGGATGACGCATTCACTTTCAATGGTCCATACTTGCCCTTTCCTTTCTTTCTTCCGACTTTCTTACCAGCTCCATGATTGGTAACGAGATGAACGGAATGAGTTCCCTGATTCTTAATCCGTGTTTCCTCTTGAACTAACATACTGTGAAGTTCATTCACATTCCATTTGTCTTCCATGGTGTTATAGTTCATTTGGAACGGACCATACTCAGAAGGCAGTGAATTCAGAATAACTGCACGAGGAAATTATCATCCACGGTCATCCCTAAGGACTTAAGTCTTGCTGCAATGTTTGTCATTTCAATGACATGCTCATGCATGCTACGAGAACCATCAAACTTCATGGTGGTTAAAGTAGCCATTAATGTCCTAGCAAGAGACTTATCAGCAGTTTGAGAGCTTTCTCCTACTGATTTCATGAATTCCTTAGCATTTTCAGTTTGAGGGAGAGTAGACTTGAGATTGTTTGCTATACTCATTCGCATAAGCATAAGACTTAGTTTGTTCGATCTTTCCCAAACATTATGGACAAATATTTCAATGTCGCTGCTAGTATCAGTAATAGCAGCAGGCTTTTCAACTTCAAGTGCCAAGTCAAGATCCAAAACACCAAGGTGAAATTGGATTTGATCGCCCCATTCAGGAAAGTTGAGACCGTTAAACATAGGAACAGACGAAGCATGCGAAAGAAGAGAAGCGGAAATATGTACTGCAATAAGAAGAGATGATTGGTTTATTAACGCTTTGTGATTCATAATTCAGATTCAAGATTAGAGACAATAAATATACATTGAAGATCTCCTTTGGGTGACACAACAATGTACTTCATTAAACATAATTCGATGCTAAAAGTTAAATTCAATTAATTGGTAATTAAATATATTTTAACTAGACGAACTAGCTATCTTTGGATATACTAACACGTCTAAAATACTCCAATTAGCCACAATCATGTTCTTGATTATAAAATAAATTATCTACCTTTGGGTGGATACTTAAATATTTTAAAATCAACAAACTTCAATACACCCAATATTATATCATAATGTCATTTCGATTATAGCATCACATAATCATGGATAATTGAATTTCCATTTAATTTGACATTTTATAATAAACTTTATAATTTGGCCACTTTGGTGACTAACAAATTATTCATAATATACAAGTCAAATTAAATAATAAATATATGCAATTAGATACACTTTATAGTTTAAGCCACTTTAATGACTAACTAAATAATCTAATTAATAATTATTAATATATACACAGTATTATATGCAATTAATAATTATAATAATAGTTCAGAATTAATGTGCATATTTAATTGTTGTGAATTAAGATACACTAATTAATGCTGAAAATCAGTCCACTAAACAATACATCAATAAGTTAATCATAAATAGGTTAACTCACATTGATGATAACTCCACGTAATCATGAGTGTTGACAATTAATACAAACAGAGATTAACGCTCTTCTCTCACCAATGATTATCTTGAACTCATTTATTAGATAAGTATCATAAACTAACAAGATATACTATTATGAATAACTAATCATTATCCATACAGAATCAACCAAAACATGAATAATTACAAAGGAGTCGTAAAATTTATAAATTGGAGGATTATACTTAAATTTAATATTTGAACATGATTCACAAAATAACAATTGTAAATTAATCAGAAACTTTAAGCACATGATTGCCGTTAAAACATTTTTTTTTTTTTTTTTATTTTTTTTTTTAAAACTGAGTTTAATTAATGCGGAAAATATAATCCCCAATTTGTAAACATTAACTTAATTGGAAAATCATGAGTTCATAACCTGGCTCTGATACCACATGTTAGAAAATTTAGGATAATAAAATTTATTTGAGTCTGATCTTGAACTTCATGATTTTTCACAATAATACAATACAGATAATTGAACTAACCTTGAGCAGCCATATCCTTCGTCTTGATCCAAATCTGACTGCGTGATGTTAATATATAAATGGATTATCTGGTTTCTCTCTCTTAGCCAACCTTTATCTGACAGAATGTATTTCTTTTATCTGATAGAATGATTTTTCTGTTCGGACCTTTTATCGGCAGAGAGAGGACCAGTTCCTTGAGCAGTTATCTGCCAATAACTGTCATTGGCATAATTACACGTTTTATCAACGTTGTATTGAGTTGGTATTAAAACCAACTCCTTAACTGACCACACCAACTCCTTAACTGATCACATAAACTTATCTATTATATTAATTAATTATTTAAACCATTAATTATATATTTAAAATCAATAATTAAATATATATACATAATATATGGCACGAAGGTCATATATATCTTACATTCTCCCACTTGGCCGAGTGATAGAATATTCGTTCATGGTTTTAATAATAATCATAATGTGCACATCATAATGATAAATTTTAACTTCATTGGTCAGATCATTATTTCATTATTAAGTATATACTAATATGAGTCATGGCGGTTCCATATCATTTACTCGACATAGTTCCTTCCATGTACTACAATATTAATTTTCTACTTAAAATGTCATAAACATAAAGGTCTATAATGGTCTGCATTAATGTCTAATAATAGACTAGATCCTGTTAATATTATGTCAACATTCATGTATACATTAATGACAAACAGGATATCGATTAATTTCAGAAACAATATATAAGAGAGCTCAAAGTGTCAAATACGTAAAACATAGAGTCATGAGGTTACATTAACAATGCCCATTCTTTCGACATGTTCAATAAATGCCTTTGGGGACAATCCTTTAGTTAACGGATCCGCAATCTTGAGATTGGTACTAATATGATCAATTGACAACTTTTGTTTCTGAACTTCTTCTTTGACGACAAGGTATTTTAATTCCATGTGTCTAGCACCTTTCGAATACTTGCCGTTTTTAGAGAAGAAAACTGCTGCGACATTATCACAATAAACTCTCAGCGGCTTGGCAATACTGTCGACTATTCCAAGTCCTGAGATAAAGTTTCGTAACCAATTTACTTGAATTGAGGCTTCAAAGCATGCCACAAATTCAGCTTCCATAGTGGATGCAGCAATGACTGTCTGCTTCGCACTTTTCCAAGATATTGCTCCTCCAGCTAATAGGAACAAATAACCGGATGTGAATTTTCGAGTATCAACACATCCAGCAAGATCTGAATCTGAATAACCAATCACCTCTAGATGATTAGACCTTCGATAAGTAAGCATGTGGTCTTTTGTCCCTTGCAAGTACCTCAATACTTTCTTTGCAGCTATCCAGTGATCCTTTCCTGGATTACTTTGATATCGACCAAGCATTCCAACAGCAAAACTGATGTCTGGCCTCGTACAAGTCTGTGCATACATTAAGCTCCCAACAGTTGATGCATAAGGAATATCTTTCATTTGATTACGTTCCAATTCATTCTTTGGACATTGCATAAGACTGAACTTATGAACTCATGATTTTCCAATTAAGTTAATGTTTACAAATTGGGGATTATATTTTCCGCATTAATTAAACTCAGTTTTAAAAAAAAATAAAAAATAAAAAAAATAAAAAAATAAATTGTTTTAACGGCAATCATGCGCTTAAAGTTTCTGATTAATTTACAATTGTTATTTTGTGAATCATGTTCAAATATTAAATTTAAGTATAATCCTCCAATTTATAAATTTTACGACTCCTTTGTAATTATTCATGTTTTGGTTGATTCTGTATGGATAAAGATTAATTATTCATAATAGTATATCTTGTTAGTTTATGATACTTATCTAATAAATGAGTTCAAGATATTCATTGGTGAGAGAAGAGCGTTAATCTCTGTTTGTATTAATTGTCAACACTCATGATATCATATATTTCCATGCATACATATATACATGATTACGTGGAGTTATCATCAATGTGAGTTAACCTATTTATGATTAACTTATTAATGTATTGTTTAGTGGACTGATTTTCAGCATTAATTAGTGTATCTTAATTCACAACAATTAAATATGCACATTAATTCTGAACTATTATTATAATTATTAATTGCATATAATACTGTGTATATATTAATAATTATTAATTAGATTATTTAGTTAGTCATTAAAGTGGCTTAAACTATAAAGTGTATCTAATTGCATATATTTATTATTTAATTTGACTTGTATATTATGAATAATTTGTTAGTCACCAAAGTGGCCAAATTATAAAGTTTATTATAAAATGTCAAATTAAATGGAAATTCAATTACCCATGATTATGTGATGCTATAATCGAAATGACATTATGATATAATATTGGGTGTATTGAAGTTTGTTGATTTTAAAATATTTAAGTATCCACCCAAAGGTAGATAATTTATTTTATAATCAAGAACATGATTGTGGCTAATTGGAGTATTTTAGACGTGTTGGTATATCCAAAGATAGCTAGTTCGTCTAGTTAAAATATATTTAATTACCAATTAATTGAATTTAACTTTTAGCATCGAATTATGTTTAATGAAGTACATTGTTGTGTCACCCAAAGGAGATCTTCAATGTATATTTATTGTCTCTAATCTTGAATCTGACACAAAGCGTTAATAAACCAATCATCTCTTCTTATTGCAGTACATATTTTCGCTTCTCTTCTTTCGCATGCTTCGTCTGTTCCTATGTTTAACGGTCTCAACTTTCCTGAATGGGGCGATCAAATCCAATTTCACCTTGGTGTTTTGGATCTTGACTTGGCACTTGAAGTTGAAAAGCCTGCTGCTATTACTGATACTAGCAGCGACATTGAAATATCTGTCCATAATGTTTGGGAAAGATCGAACAAACTAAGTCTTATGCTTATGCGAATGAGTATAGCAAACAACCTCAAGTCTACTCTCCCTCAAACTGAAAATGCTAAGGAATTCATGAAATCAGTAGGAGAAAGCTCTCAAACTGCTGATAAGTCTCTTGCTAGGACATTAATGGCTACTTTAACCACCATGAAGTTTGATGGTTCTCGTAGCATGCATGAGCATGTCATTGAAATGACAAACATTGCAGCAAGACTTAAGTCCTTAGGGATGACCGTGGATGATAATTTCCTCGTGCAGTTATTCTGAATTCACTGCCTTCTGAGTATGGTCCGTTCCAAATGAACTATAACACCATGGAAGACAAATGGAATGTGAATGAACTTCACAGTATGTTAGTTCAAGAGGAAACACGGATTAAGAATCAGGGAACTCATTCCGTTCATCTCGTTACCAATCATGGAGCTGGTAAGAAAGTCGGAAGAAAGAAAGGAAAGGGCAAGTATGGACCATTGAAAGTGAATGCGTCATCTGTCCAGATCCAGAAAAAGGAACATAATGATCTCAAATGTCGTTTCTGTGGGAAACCTGGACATTTCCAAAGGGATTGCCTGAAACGTAAGGCATGGTTCGAAAAGAAAGGTATGTTTAAAACTTTTGTATGTTTCGAATCGAATTTGGTTGAAGTTCCTCACAATACCTGGTGGCTTGATTCCGGCTGCACTACTCATGTTTCAAATACAATGCAGGGATTCCTTACGACCCGAATCACAAATCCAAATGAAAAGTATGTGTACATGGGAAATCGAGTCAAAGCTCCAGTTGAAGCTATTGGAACTTATCGTCTTATTTTAAATTCTGGACATCATTTAGATTTGTTTCAAACACTTTATGTACCTTCTGTTTCTCGTAATTTGGTTTCTCTTTCAAGACTTGATTCTGTTGGATATTCCTTTAAGTTTGAGAATGGATGTTTTAGTTTGTTTAAACAAAATCTTTTCATTGGTTCTGGTGTCCTTAATGATGGTCTTTATAAATTTAAGCTCGATAATAATTTTGCTGAGACTCTTTTGACCCTGCATCATAATATTGGAACTAAACGTGGTTTAGTGAATGAAAATTCTGCTTTCTTGTGGCATAAACGTTTGGGACATGTTTCCAAGAAAGAATGAAAAGATTGGTAAAGAATGAAATCCTCCCAAATTTGGATTTTACTGATCTTTGATATTTGTGTAGATTGTATAAAGGGAAAACAAACAAAACACACAAAGAAAGGAGCCACTAGAAGCACACAGCTTCTTGAAATTATACACACCGATATTTGCGGGCCTTTTGATATTTCCTCTTTTGGAAAAGAAAGATATTTTATCACTTTTATCGATGATTTTTCGCGTTATGGTTATATCTATCTACTAAATGAAAAATCTCAATCGGTAGATGTCCTTGAGGTATTTATTACTGAGGTTGAAAGACAACTAGATAGAAAAGTGAAAATTATAAGATCTGATAGAGGTGGTGAATTTTATGGGAAATATAATGAATCAGGGCAATGCCCAGGCCCGTTTGCCAAATTACTAGAAAAGCATGGCATATGTGCTCAATACACTATGCCAGGTACACCACAACAAAATGGTGTAGCAGAAAGACGTAATCGTACTCTCTTGGATATGGTTAGGAGTATGTGAAGTAATTCTTCATTACCCACATCATTGTGGATGCACGCTCTTAAAACTGCCATGTCTTTGTTAAACAGGGTTCCTACTAAGGCAGTTCCTAAGACTCCTTTTGAACTGTGGACGGGTAGGAAACCTAGTTTAAGGCACCTGCATGTTTGGGGTTGCCCGGCAGAAGTAAGAGCTTATAATCCACAAGAAAAGAAATTGGATCTAAAGACAATTAGTGGTTATTTCATTGGTTATCCTGAAAAGTCCAAAGGGTATAAATTTTATTGTCCTAATCATAGTACAAGAATTATTGAAACTGGAAATGCTAGGTTCATTGAGAATTGTGAAGTTAGCGTGAGTTATGAACCACGAAAGGTGGATATTCAAGAAGTTAGGGTGCAAATTCCTTTGCCCATAACTCTTTCTAAAGTTGTTGTTCCTCCCATTGTTGAACATCCGAATATTGGGCAAGAACAACAAATTAATGAACAAGTAACTCACAATAATATTGATGCACCTGCAATAAACGAACCACATGAAACAGAATTACGTAGATCTCAAAGACAAAGGAGATCTGCTATTTCTGATGAATATGTGGTTTATCTTCAAGAGTCTGAATTTGGCTTAGGAGTTGATGATGATCCAGTTTCATTTTCACATGCCATGGAAAGTGATAACTCTATGAAATGGTTAGATGCCATGAAAGAGGAGTTGAAATCTATGGAACATAATGAAGTATGGGACCTTGTTGAATTGCCAGAAGGATCTAAAAGAGTTGGATGTAAATGGGTCTTTAAGACCAAACGTGACTCAAATGGCAATATTGAACGACACAAGGCCAGACTTGTTGCCAAAAGTTTTACTCAGAAAAATGGTATTGATTACACGGAAACCTTTTCACCAGTTTCTAAGAAAGATTCTTTTAGAATTATTATGGCTTTGGTGGTTCATTATGATTTAGAATTGCACCAAATGGATGTGAAAACAGCTTTTCTGAATGGTAGTTTGGATGAAGAAATTTATATGGATCAACGTGAAGGTTTCTCCATAGAAGGAAAAGAACGCATGGTGTGTAAACTTAAGAAATCGATATATGGACTTAAGCAAGCTTCCCGTCAATGGTATCTCAAGTTCAATGATACCATCACTTCTTTTGGATTTAAAGAAAACATTGTTGATCGATGTATATATCTGAAAGTCAGTGGGAGCTAGTTTATTATTTTGATTCTATATGTCGATGACATTTTGCTTGCAACGAATGATCTTGGTTTGCTGTATGAAACCAAGAAGTTTCTCTCTAAAAACTTTGAAATGAAAGATATGGGTGAGGCAAATTATGTGATCGGAATAGAAATATTCCGAAATAGATCACAAGGATTGTTGGGTTTGTCTCAGAAAGCATATATTAATAAAGTTTTAGAGAGATTTAGAATGGAAAAATGCTCATCAAGTATCGTTCCAATTCAGAAGGGAGATAAGTTCAGTCTTATGCAATGTCCAAAGAATGAATTGGAACGTAATCAAATGAAAGATATTCCTTATGCATCAATTGTTGGGAGCTTAATGTATGCACAGACTTGTACGAGGCCAGACATCAGTTTTGCTGTTGGAATGCTTGGTCGATATCAAAGTAATCCAGGAAAGGATCACTGGATAGCTGCAAAGAAAGTATTGAGGTACTTGCAAGGGACAAAAGACCACATGCTTACTTATCGAAGGTCTAATCATCTAGAGGTGATTGGTTATTCAGATTCAGATCTTGCTGGATGTGTTGATACTCGAAAATTCACATCCGGTTATTTGTTCCTATTAGCTGGAGGAGCAATATCTTGGAAAAGTGCGAAGCAGACAGTCATTGCTGCATCCACTATGGAAGCTGAATTTGTGGCATGCTTTGAAGCCTCAATTCAAGTAAATTGGTTACGAAACTTTATCTCAGGACTTGGAATAGTCGACAGTATTGCCAAGCCGCTGAGAGTTTATTGTGATAATGTCGCAGCAGTTTTCTTCTCTAAAAACGGCAAGTATTCGAAAGGTGCTAGACACATGGAATTAAAATACCTTGTCGTCAAAGAAGAAGTTCAGAAACAAAAGTTGTCAATTGATCATATTAGTACCAATCTCATGATTGCGAATCCGTTAACTAAAGGATTGTCCCCAAAGGCATTTATTGAACATGTCGAAAGAATGGGCATTGTTAATGTAACCTAATGACTCTATGTTTTACGTATTTGACACTTTGAGCTCTCTTATATATTGTTTCTGAAATTAATCGATATCCTGTTTGTCATTAATGTATACATGAATGTTGACATAATATTAACAGGATCTAGTCTATTATTAGACATTAATGCAGACCATTATAGACCTTTATGTTTATGACATTTTAAGTAGAAAATTAATATTGTAGTACATGGAAGGAACTATGTCGAGTAAATGATATGGAACCGCCATGACCCATATTAGTATATACTTAATAATGAAATAATGATCTGACCAATGAAGTTAAAATTTATCATTATGATGTGCACATTATGATTATTATTAAAACCATGAACGAATATTCTATCACTCGGCCAAGTGGGAGAATGTAAGATATATATGACCTTCGTGCCATATATTATGTATATATATTTAATTATTGATTTTAAATATATAATTAATGGTTTAAATAATTAATTAATATAATAGATAAGTTTATGTGATCAGTTAAGGAGTTGGTGTGGTCAGTTAAGGAGTTGGTTTTAATACCAACTCAATACAACGTTGATAGAACGTGTAATTATGCCAATGACAGTTATTGGCAGATAACTGCTCAAGGAACTGGTCCTCTCTCTGCCGATAAAAGGTCCGAACAGAAAAATCATTCTATCAGATAAAAGAAATACATTCTGTCAGATAAAGGTTGGCTAAGAGAGAGAAACCAGATAATCCATTGATATATACGAAACCAGATATATCATACACATATATATATATATCAGATATATACACAATCTGATATATTAACATCACGCAGTCAGATTTGGATCAAGACGAAGGATATGGCTGCTCAAGGTTAGTTCAATTATCTGTATTGTATTATTGTGAAAAATCATGAAGTTCAAGATCAAACTCAAATAAATTTTATTATCCTAAAATTTTCTAACATTCACCGCAATACCTTTTGAGCTTGAAGACACAAAAATAGAGTGAGTATACTTTTGGATTTACCGAAATAGTTCGTCTTTCGAAGAAAATCAACTTTTTCAATATGTTGGTGATAGATCCCAGGTGGTGTCATTTTCATATTTTTTATTCCATTGATTTGGCAATTTGGTAATGGCCTTATTCTCAGGTATTTGACCATCTTTCCTACCAGCATGAAGAGGATTGGATGCCTGTACAAGCGGTGGTTACCACAATACCTTTTGAGTTTGCAGACATAAAACATGGAGTGAGTATATTTTTGCATTTACCGAAATAGTTAGTCTTTCGAAGAAAATCAACTTTTTCAATATGTTGGTGAAGAACATGCAGTTTGAAGAATGGAGTGGAGTGAGTATATTTTTGCGTTTACCAAAATAGTTAAGTCTTTCGAAGAAAATCAACTTTTTCAATATGTTGGTGTAGAACATGCAGTTTGAAGAATGAAGAATATTTAATTTTCCCCAACATCTCATTCGACCTTAAATTAAAACGTACAAGTATAACCTTGTGCAATATATTGAACATAATTTAAAAATAAAATGAGAAAATAACAAAACTATTTTTTAAAAAAAACCTCTAATGATATATATACAATATTGCACGCTTTTTGAGGTTTGATTAAGGGATATGATTGCACTTCAAAATTTGGATGGGAGTGGGTGCTTGCTTCCTACATTTGCTTTTATTTTTATGTTTTAAAAAGAAAAAAAAAAGAAAAATCATTGAACCAAAAATGGTTTAGCATAATATTTTGTATAGATAAGAGCGCCAAAAATAGAATAAGCGTAATACAGAAGAAAAATAACAAAAACTCTTTTAGAAAAATTCTAGTTTGAGGAAATGATGCTTACAAAGATTGTTATAAGTTATAAACTGATAACACTATTTGTGTTTCTATTGTTCCAATCATTTGGAAACTATATGTAGAGGCATGATCTACATATAGTTTGTGTGAGAAAAAGGCATTATCTACATATAGTTTTCAAATGTAATGATGTTTAGTTATAGAGCACAAACTTTTTGGTTGATGCAATGCGTATGCTCTCTCATTTCAACCCATTCAACTTAATGGTCCTCATGGACTGATATAGGGGGTGATGTGCGGAGGCGACCACCACCTCTTTAAATTTTAAAATCATTGTTAAATGCGTATATAATGTTTGTTTATTCAATCCAATTTAATCCTAACAATTATGGCTATATTCCTACCATTCACATTCTGTTTATTTCAAAAAAATAAATGGTCACTCATTAATCTCGTTACTTTATACTGGGTTGTTAGGTAGTATAATGTAATTTTAAGTTAAGCCTATTTCTCCAAAGATTCTTTAACTTCTCCAAATACATATCCAGTTTAGCAGGGATGAAACTAGAATATTTTTGTCGGAGGGGTTATGGGTTTTTAATATATATCTATATGGCGGGCTTTTAATAAATAACAAAAACTCTTTTAGAAAAGGGGAAAATGGGTATGAGCAACTTGCTCATTTAGTAAATAAGCAATTGATGATTTGGCATATATGTGATTGAAAAATCCTTAAAACGATTAGTTGTCCAATGTATCACATGCATGGCACATAATCAATTGCTCATTTAGTAAATGAGCAAGTTGCTCATATACCTTTTATCCTTTAGAAATTATATATCTATATGACGAGCTTTTAATAAATTTTGGCTGTGGCTAAAAGGGTAAATGTTAAAAAATATAGGGGGGTTATGAAAAATGGGGGGAGCATGGCACATGGCTAGCTTCAGCCCGGCAGTTTAGGCTTATACTCCTCATAGTGGAATTGGTTATTAAATATCTCAAATGAAAATATTCCAACCAAAAACAACATGCTTCATAAAAGGGTCTATTTGCATATAATACAATATACCAGTGATGTTGAAGGCACGCCTCAGGCGAAATCCCACGGTGTGCCTCAAGCCTCAGGCACAGGGTCTATTTGCATATAATACAATATACCAGTGATGTTGAAGGCACGCCTCAGGCGCAGGCGAAATCCCACGGTGCGCCTCAAGCCTCAGTTGAAGCGCACCCCTTATTCGAAGCGCTAGTGAGGCATGCGCCTCAGCGCGCCTTGCGCCTCAGCACACCTCGACGAAAGGCGCCTCAACATTGTTTTTTTCCTTATTTACCCCTTCTTTATTATTTAAGTATTCTTTCTTTTTTAGTTGAGTCTTTTGATAGGTTTTATATTCATGTTCTTTTTTATTATTTAAATTATTCTATCCTTTTTATTTTACTTTTTTAAATAGTATTCTTGCTTTTTAGTTATGCAATGCTTTTGCTTTACTGCTTTATTAGGCTATTTGAATGAAACTTATTGTAATAATTAATTGTTGAATACTTGAATATACTTAATATTTAATTGTAATATTGTAATACTCTGTAATAGTGTAATACTAATACTGCACTGTGATATTTTATAAAAAAAATTAAATGTTGAATGTACAAAAATTATAACTTACACAGTTACAAATTACAAATTACACTTACACCGTTACACGATTACACTTACAAGTTAAATTTACAAAGTACGTCTTCCATACCTTACTTTTTAAGTATATGGTCATTGTATGAGATATTTTGTTGCTATGATGTTATCTTGTTTATATAATCTAATTTATAAATTTTAAAAATTTCAAAAAGTAATAGTGCGCCTCGGTTAACTGAGACTTGCGCCTCAGACTTTTTACGAGGAATTGAAATTACTTGCGCCTTACGCCTTCGACTACACTGCAATATACTGTAAAGAAAAACAATATGCTAACACAAAATGTATTTTTAAAAAAAGGTGTACTCTGTTAAAAATAGTACCTTTCAAATGGAGTGTTTTTGCCAAAACTGTATATGAATTTAAACAATTAATTTAAATGGAAATACCCCCCAATAGCACATTTCAATCATTATTTTTTACAAAGTTATTAGATAAATAATAATATCTTTCACTTCTATGCTCGTTCCTCCATTTCAATTTTGGTTCCATCCATGATGGTCTACCTTTCAAATGGAGTGTTTTTGCCAAAACTGTATATGAATTTAAACAATTATTTTAAATGGAAATACCCCTCAATAGCACATTTCAATCATTATTTTTTACAAAGTTATAAGTTAGATAAATAATAATATCTTTCACTTCTATATGCTCGTTCCTCCATTTCAATTTTGGTTCCATCCATGATGGTCCTAATTAGGGGTGCCAATCAGGTCGGGTCAACCCACGACCTGCCCGGGTCCGACCGCCACCAACCCGAACCAGTTTGACCCGCTACATTATCGAGTCGGACCGGGTCGAAATCTTGGGGTAGAAAACCCGCTCGACCCGGCCGGGTTAACCCGTAACCCGCTCAAACCTGACCCAAACCCGACCTGCAACCCGCCAGGTTGCCAATGGTCGATTCGGCAGGCTAACCCGCCGGGTCCAACAGTTGGCACCGACGGGTCAAACAGTCGCCCATTGCTACTGCCATTTTTTTTTGTTTTTTCGGTTTTCTGGATTTTGTTGGAATTTTTTCCTATAAAAACCCACTAAATTCACTCATTTTCTTCACAAATTCACTCGATTCTCAATCTGCCAACTCTCAACTCTCAATTTAGTTGTGATACTGCATATTTTGTGATTCTGTAAACTCTTTCATCTCCTCCATTATTTGTGATACTGCATATCATCTGTAACCCCTATTTCTATTAATACATATTTTTCAAGTATTTTTCCATTTAAATCCTCGATATCTTATAACTATTTTTCCTTAATTGATTTTATTATTTAAAACTATTTTTGGAGCCCAATTGTTTATTATAAGCCCAAGTTTGCATTTTGATTTTATTAATTATTAATGTGAGCCCAGTTATTATCATAAGCCCAATTCCATATTTTGATTCGATTTTATTTATATATTTAATCTAAGCCCAACACCCTAATTATTTTGTTTAAATATTTTGAGCCCATGAACCAAGCCCAAATTCACTAAACTCAGAACCCATATAATGGTGCAGGTTATCCTATACACAATTTATTCACACTCCCACTTTTCTGTCCCGTACTCCCACTTTTCAATTCTTGTACCTGCATATTCCCCCATTCTTGTACACAATTCTTGTACACCTACCCGTACACAATTTATTCACACTCCCACTTTTCTGTCCCGTACTCCCACTTTTCAATTCTTGTACCTGCATATTCCCCAATACTACTTCATTACTTATTATATTATTATATTAATCCCCCCGTTTCCTCACTTCTCCCTCCTCCTCTGATTTCCAAAACCAAAAACAGAACTCATTCTCCCTCTCCTCCTTCCTCCATCTTCCCTCTTGACGCCTTCCGCCATTACCGCAGTCTTCCCCCTCGAAGCATCACAGTCGAACTCGCCCTCGTCGACTCGTCGCCGCCTCGCCACCAGCACCGCAACATCCAGTCACGCCCCCATCGTCTCGAAGCTCCGCCACTCTACTTCGTCCAATTCCTCGCCGCTCGAGCTCCGTCGCCACTGCATCGCATCCGCTCTCGTTCCAACACTGCTACTCCTCGTCCTCGCCTCGCGAAACCACCACATCGAGCCTCCGCCATCATCTTCTTCCTCATCCCTCCCTCATCGCGTCTCCACCGTCGCCCTCCATTCCTCTCCGCTGTCAAGCCACCGGAACTCCTTGACGCTACGCCCTCGTTTTCTGCTTCGCCCCCAGTCGCACCGCACGCTGTCTCCACCAATCCCCATCGCACCCCTTGTCGAAGCCAATGCCGAAGTCAGAGCTCCACCTCCGCTCTCCTCCATTCTCCTTCCGCTCTCACTCAGCCGCCGCACTCCATACCTCCGCTCTCCGCCATTCGCCGCCTCCCCTGGAAGCCTCCCCACGTCTTCAAGCTCGTCGCTCCACCTTCTCGCTCTCATCCCGTCGCCCTCGACACTCCTCATCAACCTCCAAAGAACCCATACCTCTTCGTCTTCAACCTCAGCATCGCCTGCGCTCCTCCCACCGTTCGCAGCTTCCCTGCACCACCTCCTCCTTGTCGGAGTCGCGAGCCCCCTGTGCGACGCCTCTCCCTGAGCGCGCCGCCGCCTGAGGCTTCACCCCGGTCGTTGTTCCCTTTTCCCGCTCTCTCTCTCTCTCTCTCTCTCTCTCTCTCTCTCTCTCTCTCTCTCTCTCTGTGTCGAAGAAGGTGAAGAAAAGAACAGGATTTGGAGAATTTTGATTGGCTGTTGTGGGATTGGATATTTTATTGGTGGATTGGCGTTGTGTTGGAGTTTGGGGATTAGATCCTGTTTGTAGTGAAGTGGATTATTGTTGTTGTTTGGTGTGTGGGGATTGGATTATTGTATTGGTGTTGGTGTATTGGTGTTGTTGTTTGTGGAGCAGTGGATTGGGCTGTGAGATTACTGTTTTGGAGAAAGGAGTTGTTTTGGAGTTTGTTATTTTGGCGTGGCTGCCACATATCTTGCACATGTTCTGCTGCCCGGGATTCTGATCCCGTTATTCTTGTCTTCAATATCATCGTCGTCAACTAACAGGCAAGTGTCTCTTGTACAATTCATTTGTTCTAGTACAAGCTCCTTTGCAAAATACCGCAAGTATATTTTTGACTCTTCGTATTATACATAATCCATTGATCCCGTATTCGTACATGGTCGTGAATACTTTGTCGCCATATACATCGCATGAACACAATACACACATATATACCCTTAGAACTATATAGGATGTTGTGCATGAATTGCTTGTTACTAGTTTGCATGTTGTTATAATATCTTTTATTCTTGATTAAGTTTTATACATGCCATTGATCACATCCACATATTTTATAAATCCTGAAATATATTCTTCTGCATTGCATAAGCCTTGATACTCGACCCTGTGTAGTTATTGTTCATGTTTGAATAAAATAAAAGATAACAAGCCGGAGTATAAAGGGAAAAGATTTAGTAGTGGGTAATATAGAAGAGCATACTCGGACGGGAGCTCGTGGTTTTCCGATGCAAATTGCAAGTTACAAGTTGCAAGTTTGCAAATTGTATGTTCTATGTTTCACGCTACATGTTACACTATGTTCCACATTGCATGTATCTCGATACAAGATACTATTGACATGATTTTCCGAGTACGTGACCTATAGAATCCACCACTAGTCTAAACGTTCACTTGATTGCGAGTAGCAACCATGTGGTATGGGATGCATGAAGTGCATCCTAGTTAGATTAATAAAAGACATGAGATTAACACGTACACTTGCATGATCCAATTACATGTTACATGTTCATAATGACTTGCTTACTTGTTTACATGTTACGCGTTCATGTTGACTCATTACTAGCTTACTCGTTTACATGTACATGTTCCTATGGATTTATTTACTTCTTTATATGCATGTCACTTGTTCCATGATGTCTTATTCATGATTCTGTTGCATGTTGGATTTGTCCTATTACATGATTCTTGGTTCCTTGCTTTTTTTCCTGCTTCTTGTTTTGTTTTTATATTTGTCCCGTTAGCTTGTACCACTTGCGACCCGTGGCTTGCATTAACGGGTATCTCCTTATTTCTTCTTCTTTTGTAATAATATGCTTGCAGGTCTAGATGGAGAATTACCCGAAGGTGTTGCTGAGCAAATATTTTAGTCCTGTTTATTTTCATGTTATTTTAGTTCTAGTTTTGTTCATGTACTCTTTGTTGTAATCCGGGCGTGTTTGACCCGTAACTATGTTTCTTTTTCAGTTGTTGGTTATGTCATGTATTATGTCATGTACTCTTATCCTCTTGTGATTTTAAATGCTTGCGTGGTTGATATTGTTATCTTGTTGTTGAGTTAACTATATAGCTTATGAATGATGTATCCGCATCATTCGCTGGGCCTCAGTTACGTGTCTGTGTTCCCGTATTCTAGGAAGCGGGGCGTGACATCATCTCTAAAGTATTATCTGAATTTATTATCGTCCACAAATATTGTGTGTGCGCGCTTCTACTTGCCAATTAGCGTACGAATCATTATTAAATATTTTACTTGCTAAGAACGCTTAGGTATAATTATACGCGTAGGTATAATTATTTATTGTTAAGATTGAATCTTTAATTAGGCTTGCTGAACTTATTTTAATTTTTTGAAAATCCTTCAAACCAATTATTAGTTTTAATTTCTGACTTAATCGACACTACTTATTGGGTAACAGATTCAAAAGATTGAATCTTTTGATATTCTTGGAAAATTCTTTAGTTGGGGGTTTACATAATTTTGGTATGAGAGCCAGATTTTAAAACCCTAGTTCTTGCATCATTTAGTCAAAATTTCAGCAAGCACACATCCCCACGATCCCTAATTTTCTGCCTTTGGTGAATGCATCTTCACAGCACCATTACAAATCCTGAAAAGCTTTTCTTGCCCCTCCCAAACTACCCAATCAAGAATCCTAGATATCAGCTAGCCCCTCCTCGAACTGAAATAGACAACTCTGACATTTTCACTACCCTAGCTGTCATTCAAGCAACTCTTGCTAATATCAATCAGAGGCTTGAGCAAGTGGAATTGAATAAAAATATTGTCCCTGAGCTTTATCGTCAGATCCACAAGGGAATGATCGTGACGACCGAGGTCAAAATCGTGACCCTAACGAACAATAAAAGAAGAACGTTAAGGCTGATGTTCCACACTTTGAAGGCCATATGGAGCCTCAACCTTATCTCGATTGGATTCATGTCATGGACCACTACTTCGTGTGGTTTGACATGAGCGGGCCCTGAAGGTCAAATTTGCCACGATGAAATTGACTAGTAAAGATCAACAACACTAGGCCAATCTTGAACATGTCCCTCCTTGAAGCAATCTTGAAGCACACGTCCCCATGATCCCTAGTTTTCTATCGTTGGTGAATGCATCTTCACAGCACCATTACAAATCCTGAAAAGTTTTTCTTGTCCCTCCCAAACTACCCAATCAGGAATCCTAGATATCAGCTAGCCCTTACTCGAACTGAAATAGACAACTCTGACATTTCCACTACCATCGCTGCCATTCAAGCAACTCTTGCCAATATCAATCTGAGGCTTGAGCAAGTGGAATTGAATCAAAATATTGTTCCTGAGCTTTCTCGTCAGATCCACAAGGGAATGATCGTGACGACCGAGGTCAAAATCGTGACCCTGACGAACAATAAAAGAACAACGTTAAGGCTGACGTTCCACACTTTGAAGGCCATATGGAGCCCCAAGCTTATCTCGATTGGATTTGTGTCATGGACCACTACTTCGTGTGGTTTGACATGAGCGAAACCCTGAAAGTCAAATTTGCCACGATAAAATTAACTAGTAAAGATCAACAACATTGGACCAATCTTGAACATGCCCGTAGAGACCGAGGCCTAGCACCCATGACCACTTGGGAGGCCATGAAAGAGAAGCTCACTAAGAGAAATGTGCCTTTGTCGTTCCACACCCGATTACTAGATTCGTGGAACCAACTCTATCAAGTAAACGAATCCACCCAAGAGTATGTGGATAAGTTTGATGACTTCCTCATTCGGTGCAATGCCTTGGATAAAGAGAATGAAGAACAAATTCTCTCTAGGTTGAGAGTTAGACTACGAGTCGATCTTAAAAATGAGCTTATTCATAGAAATGTGAACTTCTTGGATGCAGCTTATGCCCTTGTCCTCGATATAGATTCCCTTAAAGCATGTTCCCCCTACAAGTCCAACGATTCGAGAGATCATTCCTCTAGAATGACCTCCAAATATCCCTCTAGACCTAAGCCCTCCGAGTACCCCCAACAAGTCTTACCAAACAAGCCCACTTCAAATTCCTACACATCTAGGAATGACAACAAGGGTAAGAATACTGAAAGAGACTACTCTAAGATTGATCCTTTCACTAAGTGTTATAAATGCAAGCGATACGGCCATATTGCTGATAACTGTCCCAGCCCCAGTAAAATCAATATAGTGGAAGGTACCGTTGTCACTGCTGATGATTCTGACAATGAGTTTTTCTATGAGCCTAATGAAAGTGATAACTTCGACGAAGAAGAGGATGACCAGTATCTCAACTGTATTCGGTCGATCCAATCACCTCCTTTGAATGTAGTTAGATGTGTTTTGTCCTAACAAAAAGTAGAAGATGATTGGAAGCGCATGCTATATTTCACACATTCACGACGATAGGTGGCAAAAACTACAAGGTTATTGTTACAGTGGGAGCTGCGTCAACATTGTCTCTTCAGCGGTCCTAGCCAAGACCGAACTTAAACCTGAACCCCATCCACACTCATACAAGGTATCTTGGATTGATGCGACAACCCTCCAAGTAACACAGTGTTGTTTGGTCCCTGTAGATTTCAGAGCGTACAATGAACAAATTTGGTGTGATGTGCTAAAAATAAATGTTGGTCGAGTAATTTTAGGGAGACCTTGGTTATATGACCACGATGTGACAATATATGATCGATTCAATCAATGTGTGTTCCAACACGATGGATTAAAGATAAAGCTCATACCCGTGACACCACAAACTAATCCGTCTGTGAAAACACCAACTCCCTCGAGAAAGGGCAAGAAAGCAGTGTATATAGGTGAAAGGGAACTCACATAAGAAATTGATAAAGGGATGACAATTCTCCTACTCATAGAAGTAATTGATAAAGAGACGACTGTTCTCCTACTCACATCGAGAGAAATCCCTAAAGAGCCTAAGTCACCCATCCATCCTCAAGTTACTCCTGTCATTTAGAAATTTATAGATGCATTTCCTGTTGACCTCCCCAACCAGTTATCCCCGCTGCGTGACAACGAATACGCTATTGATTTGGTTATGGGAGTGAATCTTCCTACCTTGCCACACTATCGGATGATCCAACGGAACATGCTGAGTTGAAAATGCAAGTTGATGAGTTATTGGCAAGTTTTCTTTACGCTATGGGCCTCAGCGTAGCTAAAAGTGGGAACAGGATTTATTTAGCTGACCCCAGAGTTCTACGATTAAGTTTAATTATTGTTGGAAGTACCATGTAAAGAGATGAAGAGAGATGCATATTTAAAATATCAATAGTAGTCTGGTCTTTCTTTAAAAAAATAGTAGTCTGGTGGCATACATATATCCTAATAAGTAAACCATACTAAGATTAACAAAATTAATTCCATAATCAAGCATATGAGCCAAGATACCCAATCACATAGTATAATAATTGAAAGTAGTATGTGGCCTGCATAACTACATACATACGATGTAAATCTCCTGATGATAAACAGGTCACTTATTTTGAGCTAAATATTGATAAGAGAAGGCAATATTTCAATAAAAGAAATCTATATAAAACAAATATACTTAGAATTGTTTGAGTGAAAAAAGGACTAACACAATAGATTGGCAAAAAATTTACAAGGACAATAGGTAAGTATAATCAATATATAATCACCGGTAAATAGAAAACTGATCGCAAGAAATAATATAAAAGAACAATTGTAACCTAAAAGAAGTATGTAACAATGGGGAAATATGATCAGCTTAGATGGGTTGTAGTTAGATATTATTACTTTTTGCTTCAAAGACATTTAATATTCAGACCTACAACTAAACAAATAAAGAAAATACCACAACTACAAAATTCATAAAAATTAAAATGGGATAGTAAGCAGATGATAGCTCATTATAAGGAGAATACAGTAATTTAGTAGTATAAAGCATACATGTAACAAAAGAAGATTAATTACCAAGTTTCATGGCTAGTAACATTATGTTGATTTCTTCTAGTCAGAGCTTCAAGACACCTACCTGCCATATTCAAGTATCACTTGAGTAAAAAGTTCAAATTTTGCAAATATAAGTTGCATAATCAAAATAATAGTATTTATGTCTCGTAAGATTCTCGACTGATGAGAGTCATGTGACTCGCACCATGACAAATCAGAAAAGAAGCCGTTAACGAGACATGGTACAACTAATTTTCTGTATATACATCCAAGAAACAAGTAGAATGAAAAGATCTATAGATTCTAGTTTGATGAAATCTCAAATAAATGATCATTGGTGCTGCTTATGTTTAAAATGTAAATGAAAATTACCACTTTGGACCCCTAAACATAAATTAAAAAAATATAAAATAAATATAAAATAAAAAATCAACGAGTTAATAATTATTAGTTATCTTGTTGAAGATGAATATAACATGCCAAATGCAATGGTCTGTACCAACATAGTTCCCCAGTCAAGAGATTACGTGATAAACTATGTATATCCTTGTAAACGATAATGTAAGATCATGTTTGGATAAGCATTACCTGAATCTCAATGACAATCCTATTTTCAACATTGTTTAGTTTGTTTTAGGGGAGATCATGATTAGACAAGATAAAAGCAAAGGTCGGCCAACATTTTAGATGGAATTATGATGTACCGAAATCACACATAAAGTTATAGTCTTAAGTGTACAGTATTCATATTGTATTCTTTGAGTTATGTTAGTAACTTTGAGAACTCAGACCTTAAACTTTACAACACATTAATATAGATGATCCAATTCAAAAATAACAGAGAAACTGCAGAGACAAATTCTAACCAAAATGAAATTAGTCTTGAGACTTACGAGACAACTAACATATAAAAATCAACCACATCCCTGCTTCCTCAATAGCATAAAACTAGCCATAATTGGTTTAACACAAACAACTAAGTAAACCTAGAAGGGATCTTTCACTTTAAGTAAAAGACTTCAAAGAATTGAAACCAAGCATTGAAATCATTATGCAACATATCATATATAGTAAAGGAAAAAATTTTGCAAAAAGAAAATTAAATATTGGCCTATACACTCAAAGACTCGCCTTATGAAAGGACAAAAACAAGACACTAATCTTATTTTGTTGTTGTTGTTGTTGCATATTGGCATCTTCTTGTAATATTTAACTTTTGAATATTCTAGTTTTTGTTTTATTTATGTGACAATTTTATAACCTCCTAGATTTAGACTTTAGCACGTTCGCGAAGTTTGAGGGAAGACATTGGGGAGCTTCCTCGTAAAGGTGGCCCATTGTGACAGGTGACCAGATCCTTTTGCTTCGCTCTTTGAGAAGCGGGTTTTGGATGAACAAAATTTTGTTCTTATGAATTACGTTTTACTGTCCAACTAACTGTCCAACTAACTGTAGAGTAGGTAACAGCGTATAGTTTATAGATACTAAAAGAGTAAAAATCGCACACACACGGTCTCATACTCCGTGGACTTTCTTATTATTTTGGAAGTAATCTTATTATTTTGCATTTTGGCATCTTCATGCAGTCGTTAACTTTCTTGCTTTGGAAGCTTAGCTTTCTGTAACGAGATTTAATCCTCTCTAGGATTTGGTTGTTGATACTTTTTCCGCTACTTGAAATTTTGCCGTATTCGAATTAGTTTTGACATTTTTGGTCGAGAAGAGTTCAACATTCAACTGGCAAAAGTTGGTAAAAAGTGGCGCAAAAGCGGTAACTAACATGCTGGCACTTAAATTGGCGAATTCAGGCCATGAAGTAATCGTTGGTAGAAACACTAAAAAGGGTTAGAAAGTTTTAAAACCATTAAAAAGCAGCATCAAAAAGGCTAAAAAAAGAGTAAAAAGTGGTGTGTGTGTGTGTGTTGATTTGTTTTACTTATTATATACTAACTCGTTAGGATTTACTATTTAGTACTTATTGATTTCATGATTTGATTGATGTTTAATACTTAAATGTGAATCACTGGCTTTAGTTACTATAGTACCCATTTTCTTTTTTATTATGTATAGTTATTTCTTATTACTGAATCAGTTACTTATTTGCATATTACTGATTAAGCGTTAGGTATGTTAACTATTAAGTAACTAAGCATATTACTAGAAATATATATACTAATTATGAACTAATTAGTAACTTATAATACACATTTCTATGCCGCTGTAATGAACAGCCATGTTCAAGAAGTAGATGGAATTGGCATCACAAAGCTAGTGTGATAGACTAAATATATTGATACTAAGTAAATCTGAAGGTTCCAAGTGACGAGGTTCGCTTTGGTACAGGTGAAGATCCTGTCACGCAAAGTGTTAAAGATAAGGACATCTATTCTGTTCAGTTTAGTATTTTATTTCAGTACCATATTTGTTTTTGGCAATTATAGCCATATGTAATCTTTCTTTTATGCATTAGAATATTTCTGAGATTTTAGAATTTTTTGAGATTTGTATCAAGATTTGTTTTGAGCCTATATAGGCCATGAGGGTAATAAGAAGTCATGCTATTCTTGATTTTAAAAAAATTTTGTGTTGAGTTTTGCTCTACATCTCTCCTTTGTTTAATACAATTGAGATCCAACTTATTAGAGTTTGTGATAAATCCTATTAAAATTTTAGGGTTTGTGATAAACTCTAAAACTACCCCAAAATCCCCAAATCCACTTCAATTCCCAAACTCTAATCTCCAAATCAATTAAATCAAAACCCTAATCCTTCTTCGTCGTCATCTTCCTCCTCAAATCCCCGGCCGAAAGCTACTTCTCCTCCCCCAATTCGACCACCACCGACTTCTCCTTCGCACAACTTCCAAACCCGTCAGCCACCTCCACGACCACGTCAAGGTTGCCTCCCGCTGTCGCCCCGACTGCATCCTCATCCTCTTCGCCCTTGCCAACTCCTCGACCACCACAGTTGACTGCCCCACTGTCCTCCATCCCCGCCTTTGAAATCTGACCGCTCGACGACCTCACCCCGAAGCTCCTCGTCGACCTCCACCTTCTACCACCGCTTCCATCTCCCGAAACCACCACATGTCGAAACCCTAGTTGCCCACACCCTTCAATCCCACACTTCACCCTCGCCGTCGTCGACTACCACCGGCACAGCCGCTGTCGCCGACTTTACCGTGAGCCCTGACACCCCATCGCAGCTGCCGTCTTCCCCCCTTGCTGTCTCGGCACTGTTGCCACCCGAGCACCAAGTACAGTTGCTTCGAATCCCGATATACTCTTTCCACTTTTCAAATATTTGTGTCATACTGCCTTATCATCTCTATTATATTATTTAATTTATTTGTCGACCACAAATATTGAGAGCGAGCGTTTCTACTTGCTAATTAGAGTTCAAATCAATATTGCATCTTTTACTTGCTAGAGCGCTTAGAGATATAATCATCGATTGTTAGAACTGAATTGTTAATTGGGCTTATTAAACATAATTCAATTCTTGAAACCGATTAACTGTTTTAATTTCTAACTTGATCCGTATTACATGTTGGTAAAATTAATCCTTTAAGATTCTTGAAAATTTCTATTTAGGATTACGTTTTACATCAGTTATACAGCAAGAGTAAGCACATCGGACCAATTTTTGTAGATTGCAAATGAGTTGTTTCTATGTTTGACTGTAAATAATTTGCCTCATTGTTGATGTCTGCTGAATTTCATTTTTTTTTAGTACCCTGCAGACCAAATGATTAATAATTATGATAAATCAACACAATCCACAAAATGTACATATGGATTTCTCAAATCAATGGTCTGTTAACTACTCCCTAAACCTGACCACGACATGCAACACCTAAGGTCTGTTCGGTGCTGTTTTGAATGTATTGAGTGTTGACTTAGGATTTATCATGAGGCAGCTAGGACACTTCTCCATAAAACTAAAACATCTATTGAAGGTTGCTGGAAAGGAGAAAAACATGAAATTTGAAAGAAAAAAATTGCTTTGAGATTAACACATTTTATTCAATATTTCCAAAATTATATTTTCAACTGTAGGTGCATTTTTATTTTTTGTAGGATATATGTACTTGCTAGATTATGTTTTTTGGCCCATTGTCTAATAGGAATAAGGAATACATATATCTTGCATAAAACCATTATTATCTTTTGAACCTTAGTTATGTTTTGAACCTTAGTTAATTTCGTGTGGGCCATACTCGTTCTCTCTTGAGTACATTTTGAGGCTGCACAAGTCTACTACGAGAACACTACTCATTTTGGGGTTATAATAGTGAAGTTTTAACACACAAATGTTTGATGTGAATAATGTATTTTAAATTCTTACACGACCTCTTTTAATGTGAATAATGTTTGATGTGAAAAATGTATTTATAAGTTATAACTCTTTTAATGCATTGGAAAAGTGAAAATAACTGTCGTTGCATTTGTATGAATCTTATCGCAGTTAACTGATTCAAGTGACTGAGCATTTGTTGAAACTTTCCATAAGTTAATGTATCTCTGCCCACAGGGCCTACCCCACCCCACCCTTATATAGTATAATGAACTAGACATGATATAGATAGTATGGTGAAGTGTGAACTAGAGAAAGTCAACAGTCACGGCACAGATAAATAAATAATAAATTATAAAGATTTAGATAATATAGAGTGCAGAATGAATGGACACACAGATATATTGAATCAGTGATATAAGACAATGGGCTGGTTTGTCTACCCAGAGCAGATGGAGACTTAATATTGTCCAGAGAGATAGTAGAATACAATTGCAAAAGGATTTATGTAGCCCCCTCAAAAGAATTTGGCGCTTTGTTGTTTTTCTTTCAGTAGACAACATGATTTCCTAGTAGAGAGATTGATCATGAATTTATAATACAGTTTAATTATTTACCTATGGATAGTGGAGAATTGTTAAGTTAATATTTTCCAATAGACATACAGGTCATTAACCAGTAGCTTAAGACAATTATTACCCTGTAGATAAATATATAGTTACTACTCGATAAGTAGATCGATGGGGAGAGAGTTACCGAATGATATTAGTAGGCTAACGGTAACTACCTGATAACTGATTTCCAAGATCCATTACGTCGGATTCTCTGATCCGCTCTCCTGGCCATTCATTATCTTCTTTGTGATCTTGTCTGACAAAGATAAATTAATTTTAGATTATGAAAATATAAATGCTGTGTTATTAATAATACATGATAAAATAATAAAGAATATATTATAATGTTGTGTATATTTGTATAAATAAACGCAAAATATTTATGTATTGTATTCTCTCTTGCGTGCACTTTCTAAATCGTGCTCTCTCTCTCTCTTTACGTATAGGTGAAGGATCGTAAAGTTTTGAAGATTTAAGGGAGTTCAGGCCCGTTTATCCTAACATGGCATAATACTTATCCAGGCCTATTTGGTTTCATCAAATAATCCAATGGAATCTAACAAATGAAAAGAATTATATAATATTAATTTTAAAAAATGAAAACGATAGGCTTATAAAAAAATGATAGAAAAAAAAAGACAACAAGCTTTTGTAATGTAGTTGATAACTCGTCTCACACCTGAATGGAAGAAAAAAAAAGTTACAAAAACACTACGTGTTTCATCAAATAAATTTTTTCTCTTCTCGATGTCTACAAGCTACACCTCAATGGGAAAAAAAAAAGTTACGAAAACACTATAGGTGTTTCTTCTCTAACAGTCTTACTTATACTTTACAGTACAATACAACATGTTGACAAGTATCTTGTTGTTCATAAAATCTCCAAAGTTCTAATTTTAGTCAGCATGGAAATATGTAGTTGTATTGAGATGCATCTGTATCAACCCAATATATTTGGCTTAAAGAGACTAAATCATCATCTATAAAAAATTTCCTTACTACAATTTTTTTTATTGTATTGAAATGATTTTTTTTGAATTCTAGTATGTTCATCTTAGACAGTAACTCATCTTTGACAGTATGTTCATCTTAGACAGTAACTCATCTTTGATTATCCATGGTAGACACGCAACATACACTTTGGGCAACTGAAAGAGTTCTCTAGAACCCTAGTATGCTCATCTTAGACAATAAGTGATCTTTGATCATTCATGTTTAACATGTAAGAAAATGCTTTGGGATATTTAGTAATTATAAAAGAAACAACTATTATGAAAAACTTACACAATATGCAATACAAAAAATGAGACACTTTGAAATTTGAAAGATATAAAAAGATCAATATGTAAAATTCCTTCATTTGTTTATGGGACTGTAATTCTATTCGTTTGTCTTGTTGAGCTGATTCCCATCACCCGTGCACCACACGGTGCTTGAATCAATTTCACATCACTCTACCGGCTTATATTATCAATCTCTAAAACCTTGCCACTTCACATCCTCTCAATTCCAGTTACAACAACTAGCAACACAAAGAACGAATTCTATTGGCTTCTCCTGCAACATAAACTACAGCAGATCCTCATATATTCAAAATCGACTTTAAAATGGAAAATCATTGAAATTATAACACTAAGAAAGCTGCCTACTGTAAAATATATAGTTTATTTTATTGTTTGGTGGCTTTCTGTAATTTCGCATTTTTGTGAAATCGAAATTCCAACCGTTGCAGATTTCTCACCGCACAAACCATGCTTTCTTGTTCCTCCTCAACTCCTTCAACTCCATTGAAATTCTTGAAATTGCAAGTCAGCCCATCTTTGTCTCCCCTTCTTTGGAAATATAGTTGTTTACTAGGTTCCATGCCACGATTCTTGGACTAATCTAATCAGGTTTGTTTACTTTCTTGGGTCTCTTTGGAAATCAGTAACAGTATCTTTTACCTTGTGGGTTTGAGGGTTTTTTATTTATTTATGTGTTTGATCTTGGTTTGAGGTGGAGCAAAATGGGTTTTTTGAGGTTTAAAGATCACAAATGATTGCAAGGGGTAGGCCCTTCTCTTTCTTCTTTATTAGATATAGATAAGCCCTAATTGCATGGTAATTTTCATTATTAATTTGTATGTGCTTATCTTTCTTTTCGGGTTTTCTTTTGAGTTACAACTAGATTCTAATCTTTGGTTTGAACCCTGGAAAAGGAAAATATACATTGTCATGGTGGTGTTAATTTTTAAATTTCTTCCTTGTTTTGGCTATCAATTCAGTGCTTGTTGAATGAGTTTAATATTTTATTCTTCCTAGGATCCACAAACCATATGTAAGAAATGTTCAAGTATAAATCTACTATACAGCTCATTCGCCGTAGACACCGACATAACACAATGCACTGACACGGAATTGAATGAGTAATAGTCACCTGTCGCAGATGATGGTCCTTGGGAAGGAAGCTCCCAATGGTCTTCCCAAACACCTCGCAAGTCCAGAAATGTATCAGCCTCTTCCCATTCTCCCAACAATACTTAACCTGCACACCGTCACAATTTACACCAATCAAACCCTAACAAATCCAAGATCTGCACCGACAAACAAATATGCCGAGATCTTAAAGAAATCCTCACCACCGGCAGCGCATCGATAAAGTTGCTGTAGATAGTGTCAAGCGGGCGCGTGTTGTAATCTGCCGGCTTGCAGATCGCCGCCAAGTTGATCGTCTGAAATCAAAACACGCAGGTCTTGACATTCAAGAACTACCCAAAGTAAATAAAACCAAGAAAATCAAGAAGTGTACGGACCAGATCGGACATTTTGATGAGGGATTCGAGGCGGGAGTCGTGCTTGATGTTGAGGCGGTGGGAGTGGATGCGGCCGGACCAGGTGTGGGCCCCACCTGAGGAGTTGGACTCGTCGTCAAGGAGGTGGCGGATCTTGTCGTTGTAGACATCGAGGGCGAGGACGGTGTGGTCGGTCTCGGACATGAGCTTCTCACAGAGGTGGGACCCGATGAAGCCGCCATCGCCTTTATCGGCTTCCCGTCCAGAGCCACTCGCAACATAGTTATATCTATTTCTAGATCTCGACACTCACCGACAACAAAAACGAATCAAGAATTAATGGCGGTGGGTTTGAAAGAAAGGGATTGATTTGAGGAAGATGGGATGAATCTTGAAAGTGGGAAAGAGAAATTTTTAGAGGAGAGTGAGGTGAGGCTTGTGAAGTACGCTGGTTGGGGAGTCGGTTTTATATATATATGGAAAAGATGTGGATCAATCTTTCTTTTTCTTTCTTTTCGGGCAATTTGCATTCAAACACACAGGTGGGATTTCTTTTTCGGATTTATGGGCCTTGTACTATACTTTGTTTTTGCATAAATTTTTTTCGTACTTAAGTTGCTATAGTACCAGTATAATTATATTTTGGGCGTATATATAGAGCGCGATTCATATCAACGTATTAGATTTGCCTACGGCTACGTGTCATAGCCTATGGCACGTCTTCAAAACAAAATATTATATGAAAAGTCTTGTAAACAGTAAATTAACAATTATGTAGCTAAAGTTTAAATAATATGACAATAATTAGTTGTAAATAAAATTTCATGTTTTCATTAGTCTATGGTAAAAAATAATTATAAATTGGGGTATAAAAGCCATGTTTCCCATGGGGTAAAGTAACATATTATATGATTTTTTTGAATTATTTTTAAAATTTTTAATTTTTTAATTTTTTAGTTTTTAAATTTTTTAATTTTTTTAAAATTTTTTTAAAATTTTTATTTTTGAATAGAAGAGGGAGGGAGAGAGAGAGAGATGAAAGAAATAATTAAATAAATATAGGAGTTGTTTTGGGTGGGGAATTTGAATTTGGGTTTTGGGGGGGAAATATGTTTTGTGAGATTAGATCTCGGGCATGATTTTTTTGGGATTGAAGGAGAGCCACTTGATAGCTTTCTTTGTGTTTTATAATATAGATATATAAATGAGTGGTTTGGGGGGGGGGGGGGATTGAATTTGAGTTTTGGGGAGAAACTTATGGAGGAAAAATGTGTTTTGTGAGGGTTAGATCTTGCCTTTAATTTTGGGAGATTGAAGGAGAGCCACTTGATAGCTTTCTTTGTGTTTTATTATATAAATGACTAACTTGGTTTGCCATTGTCTTCAGTTTATTTCTTTTAGAAACATCTATCTTTTGAGTTATAGCATTTATATTTTCAGATCTATTTATTTTTTAATGTTAAATGACTTTTGATATTCTACCTATTTAATTTTCACTTGAGTTAAGATTTTAATGGCTATAAAAGCATCCACTATCGTTTTCTAAAACCCCAAAAAATAGCATTTGTGCAAAAAAAAATTCCTCGCTAACGTTCGCTGTATAGCCAAATTTTAGAATAGGAGTGAACGGTCGTTTGCTAAACTTAAAAATCGCTTCTGAGAAATGCTAACAGTAGAAGACGGATGATCTTCATCCGTTTGAGGAAAAAAATTCGAACAGACGGAAGATGATGGTCCGTCGAAAAAAATATTATTAAAAAACTGAAAAGATGAAAGACGGAGGAAGGAGTTATGTCTCTTTTTTTCCGTTTTTTTTCTTTTTTTTTAAGTAATCATAATTTTTTTCAAAATATTGCAAAAATGCCTTCCAAATATTACGAAAATGCCATTAGTTATTTACCAAATTGCCATTAAAAATTATTAAAATTAAATTTTAAAAAACCATCGGGGCAGACCTTCATCCGTCCCAATATTTCCCCACAATTTAAATACCAAATTATTGCCAAATTGCCATTGGATAATTACGCAAATGCCATTTATCAAAAAAATATATGATTTTTACGGAGGATGAAGCTTCGTCTAGTTTTTTATTTTTTTTATTTTGACAGATCTAGCAGCAACGATAGCACGCTTCTCCCTCTATTGATATTTCCCAATTGCTAAATATGCAAATTTTGTTGGCAACGATAGCGGATGCTCTAAAGGATTACATATGAGCGTGTTGATGTTGGGTATTTATTAGTGATTAATGAATATTGACATACATTGGGAAAATGGGAGATCACGTTGATTTTTTTCCTCTTCTTCTTCTAGTGTGAATGTTTATTAAATGTTTTAGTTCAACATATACGATTGCAGCAAATTATAGCAAATGTTCCGTCTTTCTCAAATTATAGCAAATGACGACTGCAGCAAATTGCGATTTTTGCTATATGTTATTTTGCCATATTCTCATATTTGATAAATACCATTGTGGATGCTCTAATTATACTATTTTTTGGATAAAAATTAACATACCTATAGTTATATCAACTAAAAATAAATAAATGATCTTCCCGTTCAAAAGCCAAATGCTTGTTTTGTAAGCTAACAATAGTTATTATTTAAACTGTGTAGATATAGTCAAAGGGTGTCTATAGGTTGCGTATATCTAACCTCAATCACTAAACTAGTATATATTCCAAAAAAGTTTTAAAGCTTTTAAATCTATATAATAAATTACAAAGAAAGCTATCAGGTGGCTCTCATTCAATCTCCCCTAAAACCAATGGCCTATATTGATTCTCATAAAACATATTTTTCCGCCCAAAATTTCATACCCCAAAATTAAATTTTCCCCCCAAAACTAAAAAACTCATTACCCTCATTCAATCTCCCCTAAAATCAATGGCCTAGATTGATTCTCACAAAAACATATTATCCCATTCAAAATTTCAAACCCCAAAATTAAAATTTTCTCCCTAAAACTAAAAAACTTATTACTTTATTACTATCTCTCTCTTCTCTTTTCACATTTTTCATGTTTCTCTTTTTCTCTCTCTCCCTCTCTCTCCCATTCTTTCTTTATTTACTTAGAAATTTAGATTTTAAGATTTCAGGTTTGTGAAAATTTCAGAATTTTTGTGCTTTTTTATTGCACATGTTATATTGAACATAGCAAATATCTCTTCAACAGTTAAATTTCATCATTTTCCATACTTAAAGTTCTAAGAAGTTGGATTTTACACCCCCATTTATAATTATTTTTCAACATATACTAATAGAAACATGGACTTTTATTTACAACTAATTATTATCATACTATTCAAACTTGAAAGACATAATTGTTGTTTTACTATTTACATGGCTTTTCGTGTGTTGTATCGTTCTGAAGACGTGTCGTAGGCACGTGCCCACGGGCAAATCTAGTCCATATAATAAAACACAAAGAAAACTATGAAGTGGTTCTCCATCAATCCCCCCAAAATCAAAGGTCCAGATCTAATCTCACAAAACACTTCCCCCCCCCCCCCAAAAAAAACAGTTTCCCCCCAATTCGGACCCCTGAGAGCTTTAAGATTCGTACCTGATTTGAACGGTCCCGATTTGGTTCTATTTTTTGCCATATCATAGGCTTAAATCCATGTTTTGTAACCCATTAAAACTATTATAAATTAAAGCCCAAATTTTTAGGTGTGCACTTAACGTGCATGAACTCTCATTTAAAATTAGATAGATTAGTACACATTACAATGTGTAACATACACACCTAATTTAATTTAAACCTAATAATAAAATTGTATGAAGAAGTATGCACATGGGGTGCACGTGCACGTGTTTCTCACCCACAAGAGTGGTCAGCCAATGAGTGAGTGGAGAGAGTGGGAGAGTGGGAGAGTTTGTGGGTGAGTGGTGAGCTCTTTTAGGAGGCGGGGAGTTATTATAATTACTCATTATTTTACCCTATAAATATCCCCTCCCTTTAGCCATGAAGAACACAAATCAAATTATATATATAAAATAATAATAATAATAATAATAACACTAGAAAAAAGAAAGAGGATTGGGATTTTGCTTTCGGGAATTGCAAAGAGGCTTGGTATTTTGTGCTTGTGGAGCTCTTTGAGGCATTTTGTTAAGGGTTCAAACTAGGAGCTTTTTTAGGTGAGTGTTCTCATTGTCTTCTAAATTTTAGTAGATTGTGTTTTGATTAGCCATGACATGTGTATAAGTGTCGAAGCTTTCTATAATTTTAATTGTGCACTCTTAATCATACTTAGTATGTGAATGTGCGGAGTTTTTTTTGTGTTTTTCTAAAATGTTAGTAATTGTGCATGTTAGAAATAGGGAGTGGAATGGTGAAATTGGAATGCGGGTGTAAAGTGACATCTCTAGCAAAATTTATTAATACATGCTAATTACAATCATGTAGTAGATAATTGAACTAATAGGAGTTTTACAAAATGTCTTTCTAGTAGAGAATTTATAAAAATAAATCCATGGAATTAGATTTATCTGTATATCATGTAGTAATGTGAAGATTTCCCAAAAATATATAGTTTTATAGAGAACATTAATTTTTATAGTTCAAGTTGTAGAACTATGAATAATTTATACAAGTTGGATAATAATTCTCTTTATTTTTTAGAATAAATGGTTATAGGATTTATTTCGGATTAATACATTAATGTTGAAGGAACTTGCTCTCTGGAAATGATTAGAAATAATAATGTAAAGCAAATGCGAAATCAAAGTTTATTTTAAAGAAAATTAGAAACAGAAAGTTGAAATAAAAGAATTACCATAGTAATAATATCAGATGAAGATGCTAGAGAGCCTGGTTTGCAGGTATGTTTTCGAGTGTTACGAACATCGATCAGAGGTCACGGGTCCGAGCTCCAGTGGGGGTTTTCTTTTTCTTAAATTAAAAAAAAAAGAATTACCAAAAATAGTAGACAAAACCATATAAGGAAATTGAGTTTAGAACTTTGCACTAGCTACAAGTGGACTATTCGGTTGTTGGGTGCACTTGGGTTGTGGTCTGGGTTTGCTGTGCTTCCTGGGTTCAAATCTGGGTGTGCACATTTTGTTTTTTTTTATTTTTGGGGCTTTTTCCATAGTTTTACAAATTGGAAAAAAATTGTAGAAATATTTTAGGATATTATTAGAACATTTGGAAATAATTCTAAACTATTTTCAGATATATTTGGGAGATTTAAAATTTATATTAGACGATGTATTAGATGAATCTCGTTTCTCGTCAAATTTTGAGGATATTTGCTTATGTTAAAATGATTTAAAATTATGGGAATAGAATACAAAATTAGAAACTCATGCAAAGGGTTTTATATGAGAGATTAAAAGATAATAAAAGCAAAGAATTTGAAATGTTAATCATGCAATGTTTTGCAAAGAGTTTATCAATTAAAAGTAGTTGAATATTGTTAGGCGATAAATTAGAAATATCAACTGAGTGCTTATTTACAAGAAATTGATCAAGTGTTCATTTACATTGAGATAATAAACATAAAGAGAATAGATAAAGAAGAATGATGAATAATGAATGAGATGTTTATGATGAGGTTAGATGTAACTGATATGGCTAAAAATAGAGTTAAATCGGAACCGTCCAAATCAAGCACGAATCTTAAAGCTCGGGGGTAAAATGGTAATTTCACCTACAAACGGGCCTGAAATGGGTACTGGGTATTTTTTTCAAAGGCCCAATAACCCACGAACGGACCCATCTCAGCTGGGTGCGGGTTCCAACCCGCAAGAAACCTGGTCCAGCTGGATAGAATTAGGGTTTATGATTAACCTTAATCAACGGCCCTTATTCGTTCTATCCATTCACTGGGGAGTAGGGATTTGATCTTATCCCGAAACTGGTCCCTAAGGCAGCTATAAATACCCCCCATCCCCCACTGTTAACAGGTAATCAATCTTTTGCCAATCAAAGCCCATTCATAATCTTTCTGATTACTGACTTGAGCGTCGAAGGATGCGTCGCCTGGATCAACCCCGGTGTTTCGCACTTTTTGCAGGTCCACAATGGGAGATCAAACCCTAGTAGAAATGTTTCACATTTGACTATTATGCGTCCCAAGAATCCACAAATTCTATCTGTTTTCCCTCACACCAGATTCAGCGGTAACAGATTGGCACCGTCTGTGGGAACGACGAATAGCAACCCATCCTCTTCCATCAGTTAAGATCACCTCAAGCCATGCCTCCCAGAATGTTGAGATCCAGAGGGTCCAACCGTGGACCCACTCCTCCTCAACCGCAACAGGAGGCCCCCTCCAAACCGTCCAGCAGCAGGGGCAACTCCCACCTCAGCCTGATCAGCCCCTGCTGCAAGACCAACCTCCTCCTTACAACCCTCATCCTCAACGGACTCAAGTTGGGCCCCAGAACACCGGCATCGGGACCTCTTGCCCCCTCCTTAGAAGCAACCTCCTCATCGGGACCACATCTCCGTACATAACTCTTCAACCGACTCAATGGCATCTCATAACCCTTGGCCTTCCCAAGACCTCCGCAACATCCTCATTAACCGGCAGAAAGAAGAGGACCTTTGCCGCCATTTGGATGAAAGGCGGGTCCGTGAGGGAGCCACCCGCTCAGGACGTCCAAATGAGCGATCTCCTCGTCGCCAAGATCACAGGAGGTCTCCTCTTCATAGGAGGCGGAGGGAGTCCCCAGTGTACCACTGAAGAAGGCATCATTCTCCCGCTGGTCGGCAACCCCAGAGGGACGAGAACGGACCTTTCACCCGTGCCGAATTCCAACAGTTCCAGGCAACCATCTTGCAGGCCCTCAACCTCCCACCAAACAACAACAATGCTCAGAGGGTTCCCACTCCTCAGCCAGTTCAAAGCCCTCGTCCTCGGTCTCAAAGTCTTCCTCAAGCTCCCCGCAACCGCCATCATATTCCTAGTCCTCACCATTCCCCGAGCTACCGTCGTCGTAGCTCGTGCTCCCCTTCGTATGAAGACGAGTCCAGAGGCTCGCTTGGGTACCATCGAAGGGATGATGCTGTCTACCGCCGTCTCCATGAGATGGAGAGGAGCCTCGGCCAACTGACAGGGAAGAGGAGCTAAGAGGGAGGACCCTCCATCCAAGTAGACCTCCCTTCTCCCGAACAATCATGGAGGCGCCCATTCCAGCAGGCTTCAAGCCCCCACAGTTCGAGACCTACACTGGGGAGTCAGACCCCGTGGATCACATCGAGAGTTTCAAAACTCTCATGATGATCCAACAGGCTTCCGATGCTCTACTATGCAAGACCTTCCCAGTTACTCTTAAGGGTCCAGCTCGGGAATGGTACTCTCGCCTCGCCCCATCATCCATCTTCTCTTTTGAGCAATTTAAGACCCTCTTTATCACCCACTTCGTAAGTAGCCGCCGCACCGAGAAGACTAGTATTTCACTACTCTATCTCGGTCGGAAGAAGGGCGAGAAACTGAGAGATTATGTGAAGCGGTTTACCGCGGAAACTAGGTCCATTGCCTCCCTCGACCAATCGGTCACTGCAGCAGCCTTCTAGTCAAATGTCCTCAACTCAAGCCTTCGGTCCTCCCTAGCCAAGAAGCCCCCGCAAAACTTCTCCGACCTTTTTCTTAGAAGCGAGAAGTATATCCGGGCTGAGGAAGCTGAACATCGCCCCACATTTGAGGGGTCTTCCTCCGGAACCAAGAGAAAGGCAGCCGAAGAAGAGGGAGCTAAGAAGCTCCAGAAGGACAACGGGGACCAGCGCCGCCCGCCTCCCAGATTCGAGAAGTTTACCCCTCTTAGCGCCAACATTTCTACTATTCTCATGGAAGTAGAGAAGGAAGGAGTCATGCCTCCTGCCCCAAAGATGAATACCCCTGGCAAGAAGAGGGATAAGGAAAAGTGGTGCCGATATCATCGAGACCACGACCACAACAGAAATGACTATCGAGCCCTAAAGAATGAAATCGAGGCCCTCATCCAGAGAGGACAGCTATCCAAGTTTGTGAGAAATGACCGAATCGATCTTCCTCCTCCACCCAGGGGGGCTAATAAGCGGCCCGAGCGGCGCGACGAAACTCCAGACTTCGAAGAAGAGCACATCCTGCACCTCATTCATGGAGGTCCTATGGGAGGAACCTCCAACTCTTCTCGGAAGGCTTTCATACGGGAAGTCAATTCGGTTCATAGCATACCCCCTCCCAGAGGCCTCGGAGTCCCGGTAACTTTCTCAGATGAAGACCTAGAGGGTGTCCGAACCACCCATTGTGATGCACTAGAAATCAACCTCTACATGGCTAACTTCAAAGTGGAGAGGATCTTAGTGGATAATGGCAGTTCTGTCAACATCCTCTTCCTGGCGGCCTTCCGATGGCTCAAGCTATCGTGGGACAGGCTTAAGCCCACCGGCTATACGCTCCATGGGTTCACGGGAGTGCCAGTGACTATCGAAGGGGTGATAACCCTCGACGTAACCGCTAGCAAAACTCCTACTACCCGAACGGAGCCAATAGATTTCATGGTCGTCGACATTCCAGCTGCTTACAATGTAATTCTAGGCTGACCTGGCCTAGCTGCTTTAGACGCCGTCCCGTCGGCTTATCATCTCAAAATGAAGTTCCCCACCAAGGCAGGATTTGGGGAAGTAAGGGGTAGTCGGGAGATGACCCGCAAGTGTTACATGACCTCCACCGGGGGACCTGTCCTTTCCTTCGAGACTCTTGAGATCCCCCAGGGGAACACCCCGCCTATGTCTGAACCGGTAGACGAGCTGGAGGAAGTGCTCTTTTCCGAGCAAGATCCAAACTGCAAGTTCTTCATCAGCAAGACCCTCCTCTCTGTCCTCTGTTCCGACATAGTCCAATGCATCAGGAAGAACCATGACCTCTTTGCCTGGTCGGCTGCCGACATGCCAGGGATTTTTGAGGAGCTCCTCGTCCACCACCTAAGCGTTGCCCCGGGGTCCAAACCGGTCCAACAGAAGAGGCAAAAATTTGCCCCTGAGCGCCAGCAAGCTATAAAGGAAGAAGTGGACAAGCTCCTCAAAGCCCGGTTCATACAAGAAGTCAACTATCCAGAATGGCTCTCCAATGTTGTTATGGTCAAGAAGGCCAACGGAAGTTGGAGAATTTGCATCGACTTCACGGACCTGAACAAAGCATGCCCTAAGGATCCTTTTCCTCTCCCCAGTATCGACACTTTGATCGACGCTACTTCGGGCCAAGAACTGTTGAGCTTCATTGATGCCTTCTCCGGATATAACCAAATCAGAATGTTCCCCCCGGATATCCCGAAGACCTCCTTCGTCACCGATCAAAGACTCTATTGCTACAGGGTAATACTCTTTGGGCTCAAAAATGCCGGTGCCACCTACCAGCGCCTCGTCAATAAGGTCTTCCAGAACCAGATCGGCCAGAACATGGAAGTGTACATTGATGATATGCAATTCAAAAGCATCCATGGGACATACCATGTTGCCGACCTACAAGAAGCCTTCGACGTGTTAAGGAAGCATGATATGAGGCTAAACCCGAACAAGTGTGTCACGTCCCGTTTCCCAGAATACAGGAACACAGGCACGTAACTGAGGCCCAGCGAATGATGCAGATACATCATTCATAAGCTGTAATTTTAACTCAACAACAAGATAACAATTTCAACCACGAAAGCATATAAAATCACAACAGGATAACAAAGTACATGACATATTACATGAACATAACCAACAACTGGAAAGAAACATAGTTACGGGTCAAACACGCCCGGATTACAACAAATATTACATGAATAAAACAAGAATTAAAATAACATGAAATTAAACAAGACTAGAATCTCTGTTCAGCAACACCTTCGGGTAGTCCTCCATTTGGGCCTGCAAGTATATTATTGCAAAGAAAAAGACAAAGAGGTACCCGTTAATGCAAGTCACGGGCCGCAAGTGGACAAGCTAACGGGACAATAATAGAATGAAACAAAAGCAGGAAAGAACAGAGAATCAAGAATCATATGATAGAGCAAATACGACATGCAACAGAATTAAGAACAAGACCTCATGAAACAAATAGCATGCATGTAAACAATTAAATAATCCATAGTAACATGTAACATGTAAACGAGTAAGCAAGTAAACGTGTCAACATGAACAAGTAACATGTAAACAAGTAAACAAGTCATCATAACCATGTAACATGTAAACGGATCATGCAAGTGTACGCGTCATGTCATGTCTTTTATTAACCTAACTAGGTAGCACTTCATGCGTCCCATACCACATGGTTGCTACTCGCAATCAAGTGAACGTTTAGATCAGTGGTGGATTCTATAGGTCACGTACTCGGGAAAATTATATCTTGTTCGAGATACGTGCATGTGGAACATGTAGTGTAACTTGTAGCGTGAAACATGTCAAGTAAACCTGTAATTTAGCAAACTTGTAACTTGTAACTTACAAATTTGCAGCGAGGAACCACGAGCCCCCGTCCGAGTATGCTCTTCCATATTGCCCACTACTAAATCTTTTCCCTTTATACCCCGGTTTGTTATCTTTTTATTACAATTAAACATGAACAATGACTACATGCAACAACAGGGACGGGTAACATGGCAAGGGTAACATGACAAGATCAAGTATCAAAGACTTATACGAGGCAAGAAAACATATTTTAGGACTTATAACATATGATGCAACTAATGGCATGCATAACACTTAATCAAGAATAAAATATATTATAACAACATGCAACCTAATAACAAACAATTCATGCACAACATCATATATAGTTATAAGAGTATATAATTGTGTGAATCGTGTTTGTGTCATGCATATGAGAACAAGGTATTCATGATCACATGTGAATACAGATCGACGGATTAGGTATGGAAACGGGTATCAATTCGACTTATGAATGCGAATTGGAGTCAAAAATAATATACTTATGGTATTTTTACAAGAGCTTGTACTAGAACAAATAAAATTGTACAAGAGACACTTGCCTGGTAGTTGACGATAATTAAATTGAAACAGAATAACGAGATCAGTATCCCGGGCAGTAGAACAAGTGCAAGATATTTATGGCAGCCATGCCAAATCAGCAACTGCAATCAAGTGATCCAACCCCTTCAATAGCTCCAAGTCAGCAAAACTCCAAACAGCGACTTCCCAGCAACAAACTAATAACTCCAATCAAATCCCACTACAAACAGCAACTCCAATAATAGCAACTTCCCAACTACACCAAACACAACCACAACTCAATACACAACAGAGTTTCCCTTCACAACTTCAAAATAGCAAACAGCACCAACACCCAAACTTCAACAAACTAACTCCTTCTCTTAAACAGCAACACCTCCAACTCCAATAAAATACACCAACAGTAATAATAATCCCCAAATCTTAATCCTTCTTTTTCCAACACCAACAGAGAGAGAGAGAGAGCAGAAGAATGGGGCTGGGGCTGCGACTGGACGCGGAAGGAAGGAGCAGCGACTGCGGGAGAAGGGTTCGGCTGGGGCGAGCAGAAAGGGGCGGCGAGCGGGCGGGTTGAACTCAACGGGGAGGTGGTGGTGGCGACTGTGCAATGTGACTGGGTGAACGACAGTGGAGGAAGGAGACGATTGGAGAGCGAGGGCGGAGCTCTGCTTCGGCAATGGCGAAAGAGGAAGGAGGCGGCGACTTCGGAGAGGTGTTGTGGTGACTGAGCAGCGGGGAGCTTCGATGGGGCTTCAGCTTCGGCAATGGAGGAGAGCGAAGGTGGAGCGAAGCGAGCGATTGAGGGCGACAGAATTCGAGGCGAGCGATCGAGGGAGGAAGACGATGGACGAGGACGAGGTTCGAGTGCGGAGGACGGTGGGGTTGCGATGGAGCAGCTGAGTTGTCGAGCGGGAGAATGAGAGGCTGGCGAAGCTTCGGGTGGCGCGTCGACTGAGTGCTTCGAAGGTGATTGGCAATGGTGGGCTTCGCGGAGTTCGAGTAGAGACTGGCGGAGCACGAGGTCAGGCGGAGGAGTGGCTGGGCTGCAGGCGGTGTGGTGATGCAGTGGGAAGCAGATGAAGCTTCGGCGGAGAAGACGAGTGGGATGGCGACGGAGACTGGCGGAACTCGCGGAGCCCGAGGGAGGCTCGAGAACTCCGACGGCAATGGCGGCGAGTCGCGTCGACGATGGGCGCGAGGAGAGGTGCGGGGGTTCTCGGCTATTGGGTTCTCTGGTTTTTGGTTTGGAGACAGAGGAGAATGGAGATGGAGTGGAGAGGGAGGGAGTCGTGGTTTGTTCTGTTTTTGTATAGGAAATCAGAGAAGGTGGGAGAAGAGAAGAACGGGGGATTGTTCAATATAATAATATAGTAAGTAGTGAAGTAGTGGGAGAGAGGGGATAGTTATGAAGTTATGGGAAGTGTGCATCTGTAAAGTGGGGGAGTTAGGGGTACGGGACAGGAAAGTGGGGGTGTGAGGAAAATATTGTATAGGAATAGGTGCATGATAAATCTGTACAATTATATGGATTCTGGACTTGGGCTTCAATAAATGGGCTCTAAATAAAATAATATAACAATATAGGCTGGTTTGGGCTTCAGAATATTTAATTAAGATAATTAGAGCATTGGGTTAAAATATTTTGGGCTCAAATTAATTTAATAAAATCAAATACAAATTTGGGCTTAGAATAACAATTGGGTTTCAAAATAATACATCAAAATACAACTTGGGCTCATATTAATAATTAATAAAATCAATAATTAAAACTTGGGCTTAGAATAAACAATAAATAATTGGGCTAAAAAAAATCAATTAGAAAAAAATAATTATAAGTTACTGAGGATTTAAATACGGAAAAATATTTTGAAAATACGTATTAATGAAAACAGGGGTTACAAAGTGTGAGTTGGAAGTCTCGTCGGGTAAGTTCCTAAGCTTCGTGGTCAGTCAAAGGGGGATTGAGGCCAATCCCGAGAAAATCAAAGCCATACTGGACATGGCTCCTCCTACAAGTGTGAAAGAGGTTCAGAAGCTCACAGGTCGCCTCGCAGCCATAGGGCACTTCCTGTCTAAGTCAGGGGAGAAGTGTCTTCCTTTCTTCAAAGCCCTCAGGGGGGCTAAGGGCTTCGAGTGGGGCCAACAGCAGCAAGAATCATTCGACCAACTGAAAGCCTATCTGGTCAACCCCCACTCCTTAGCAAGCCTATTCCCGGGGAAACACTCTACCTCTACCTCGCTGCCTCCGAGCAAACCCTCAGTGCTGTCCTAGTGAGGGAAGAAGACAAGGCTCAGAGGCCTATCTATTATGTGAGCAAGGTTCTCAGAGACACCGAGCTCCGCTATCCGATATTGGAGAAGATAACAAATGCCTTGGTTATGGCAGCCAGGAAGCTCCGCCCTTATTTTCAATCCCACTCGGTGGTCGTCCTTACCGACCAGCCGCTTAAGCAAGTCCTACACAAGCCTGAGACCTCCAAGCGTCTGATGAAGTGGTCGATCGAGCTGAGTCAACATGACATATCTTATCAGCCTCGGACCGCAATCAAGGCTCTAGCCTTAGCTGAATTTATTGTAGAGAGCACCATCCCAGAAGTTAGTCAAGCAGCAAATGGGCCTCCCATCTGGACAGTATGTAACACCCCGAATTCCAAAATACACTGAATTCGAGATTCCACAGGATCTTTACACTTCATTTAGTACAATTTTACAAGGAAATAAAAACTTTTCTTACATCAGAGTTACATGAAATCTTTACACTTTACATTTTACAGCGGAAGCATATATTACAATAATTTACATGAAGTGACAGCGGAAGCAAGTTACAACATTTATACAAGAGTACAACAATGAATAATCTCTAAGCATCAATTCTCCTTTAATCTTTATCAAGCCATTTATCCTGCATACAAAACTGTGGGTACGTTAGTTTATTCAACCGACGAAAATTATACACAGCAATCCTCTCTATGTCGGAAACAGTATAACGATTTTCATTTCTTAACAAACCACAAACTTGTTCACAAACAAAACTAAAAGGAACTATCCTGTTGATGTCGTGTTGTGATTGTGCACTTAGTCCTTAATGCAGTTATTATATTATATGACACTAATGCGCACTTGTTCGGATTCTATGCATACCATACTACATAGGTCTGAGGGCAAGCCCTTAATCGTACTTCATCTTATAGGGTTCAATCCCTCGCCATGATTTAAACTACTACGGTAACTACGGTAAGTATCCTAGGTGTTCTATGATCTACGAGCCCATGCCCAGGCAGCCTGGAGGGGAATCCCACGCACTGACACGACGCATCGAGCAGGCAGACTATGGACAATTCAGCCTCCGCCATGGAACAATGGCACCATCCGCAGCTACCAAAACACCCCACAAGCGTCGCCACCGGGACGATAATTCTGGAGTAGTGCCCACTCCATATCATGACGCATCAAGCAGGCAGCCTGTGGATCACTCTCACACCGCCAATCCGATGGCCCTCATACTCGTATTTTTCTCTTACTTTTATCACATCTCCACTATGTATCTAGTCCTTAGTTTATTAGAATCATGAACAAAATCAATTCTCTAGAGTTAGCCTCTCCACTATGCCGGTCTTAATCATTCATTCAACGTGACCCAAACCTTGGTCTTTCATTTCAAATTTCATTTCAATTCTTTTCTTTTCAATGCCGGTGTGAGACTTAGCTATCCTCTAGTTCTCAATTTCAATTCACAATTGCCAAGAATCAAGTCTTTCAAGCTCATAAGTTCATGTTTCATATTTACAGTAAAGTTTTCCTGTCATGCTCATAGCTTTCACAATCATAAAACTTTTCATAAATTCAATAGAATGAATTACTTCACTTCATGTGCAATTTCATGCAAAGACAAATAGAATTTATTTTTTTCTAACTTGTCACAACCAATTTTTATTCATCAACAGTAGATACATAATCTTCATCATAAGCAAATCCAGAATTCTGAGATGTCGAAAAAGGATCTGGACAGTCGACTCAAAATATATCAAGTCGGCTGTTCAGCCAAGGAAAATTATTCAGGAAACGTTCGGAATAGTCGACTGCTGCACAAGACTAGTCGACTGTTCTGCGATGTTTTAAACACTAAAATATCAATTACGGGACAGTCGACTGTTACTCAAACCAGTCGGCTGTTCTGCAGGGTTTTGATTCGAAAACTTTTGATATTCAGGACAGTCGACTACTACATTTATTCGGTCGACTGATCAGAGTTAAATTTCGAATTAAGGAAATGTTTCTTCCTTCCTTTTCTCGATTAACACATAACATTTTTGTCAGACTACAGTATGTTCAATTTCGATACAAACATGCAATTTTATCCGGTTACCATCATCATAAACATAGTTTACAATTTAATGTAGAATTCTCATAACTAGTATTTTCTTTCATATAATTACAATTTCTACAACACGTTTTTCCTTTACTCATTGTTAGTCTACAGAGATGAATATTAACTCCGAATTAGCAAGCTAGTTTAAAATCAAGATAATAACACACATTAATCATTTCATGGAGTTTCGAACTGTATATATTTCTTTTCATTAGACCAGTCGACTGTTCGACATGATCGGTCGACTGTACAGAAAAATTCCATTTGCTCACAATGTCTTTAGTTCTTTTTCATTCATTCAAATTTTCACATGATATATAGCATGCAAGATTTCAACATAACAATCATTCTATCAATCCAATTTTTCACACGCATAATGATAATTCAATCTCAATCCTAGGATTTCTATTCTAGAAGTCATGAGAAACACCCACCTTTTGAAGAAATAAAGCGAAATCCCTTAGAGCTTCCTAGTTGCGATGTACGTCTCCTCCTCCTTGCTCCTTGCCAGAATCGAATCCTCCAATTGGTTAATGGTGGTCGGCCTCCAAAGAACAACTCAACTCTCTTATAAAAATTCTCTTCTCCAAAAGATTTCTAGTGTAGAAAAGAATTAAATGGGAGGGGTATTTATACACAATTTTTGGGTGGATTGGAGGGCTAGGATTTAGTAGATGGTTATAGAATAGAGGGTTAGGATGAGAGTAGGAGTTATAGTAACTACCCACACACTTAAATAACTACCCACACACAAATCCCCACTTGTATCCAAACCGGCCCCCAATTAGTGTGCTCATGCACGTGTACGTGCAATGCACGTGCATTCACTAATTCCCCATAATAAAAGTTGTACATTTTATTTCTTATAAAAATAATCTTATAAAAATATTGTACATTACAAGTTGTAATAAAAAGAAAAGTAGCTCATGGGCTTTATTTAATGGGCCAAATAATAGTTTACAAAATAAATTAGATTTGGGCTAAAAAGAAGGCTTTTGTTTATTTGAAGAAATGGGCCTTTATAAAAATAATTAGAGAACACACACACACACACACACACACACACACACACACACACACACACACACACACATATATATATATATATACACACACATTATCCATAATGAAATAATTGGAAGATTTTTATACTACAAAAATTGCACGTGCACAAATTAATAATTTTCATAAATGAAAATAGGGGTATTATAACACTCCCTCCTTAGAATTGTTCCGTCCCCGGAACTACAGTCAAGAGCGAGAAACAAAAACACTCACAACAAGCAAAAGAAAAATACAAATACAAATCAAGCAAAAAGCTCAGGATAATCCTTCAACATCCTCTCCTCAGACTCCCAAGTAGCCTCTTCAACCAAATGGTTTCTCCAGACTACCTTGACCATCGGTATCGTCTTATTCCTCAAGACTTTCTCTTGACGATCAACAATCTCGACAGGAGACTCGATGTAACTGAGATCCAATTGCAAACCTTCCGGCACTTCAGGCAAATGATGACTCGGATCTGGAATATAACCTCTCAGCATAGACACATGAAAGACATTGTGCACCTGAGATAACTCTTCCAGTAACTCAAGTCGGTAAGTTGTTTTCCCGATCCTTTTTAACATCTTGTACATGCCTATAAACCTCGGGGCTAACTTTCCACTCTTGCTGAAACGGATCACGCCTTTGCTGGGCGATACCTTTAGAAAGACAAAGTCACCAACCCACTACAAAAGAAAAGGTCTTTACCGGCTTTTTTTGCACATTTACCGGCGTTTATAAACGCCGTTGTAGATATCACCGGCGTTTTATAAATCGCCGGTGCAAGTGTCGCTGAATCGTGCGTCGTTGTTGCTTAGGGACATTCACCGGCGTTTTCTACGGCCGCCGGTAAAGATTAAAACTACACCGGCGGCCGTAAAAATGCCGGTGAATGTGTGGGTGCCATTTTCGGCCATCGCCTACTCCGGCGTTGTTAAAACGCCGGTATAGACAGCCAAATTCTTACTGAAAGATACACCGACGCTTGTATAAAAACGCCGGTGTAGCTAAATTTTTTTTTAAAAAAAAATTTCAAAAAAAAAAAAATTCAACACTCTTATAATCAAAACCCATTTTTCGGAACCATGCCAAAATCCTCCGGATATGTACAACAATTGGGTTTTAGATTTAGTTGGGCTAAACAATTAGTAGAGCAACATATATGCTCAAATAATGGAAATTTTCATTTTCAGATACTGTTAGAGAGTGCTGAATTTTCATTTTCAAAAATGGGTTCCGAAAAATGGGTTTTGATTATAAGAAAATTCAGCACTCTCTAACAGTATCTGAAAATGAAAATTTCCATTATCTGAGCATATATGTTGCTCTACTAATTGTTTAGCCCAACTAAATCTAAAACCCAATTGTTGTACATATCCGGAGGATTTTGGCATACAGCTATAGCATCCCGAGTTCACAGTGAACCCATTTTGGTCAAAAACATGCGAAGATGACAATCAGATGCATGAAATAAGCTTCATTAACAGTAAAAGAAGATGAGGATGCTAGCAGCATACTTAGTTTGGAAGTGAACCCATTTTTTGTTAAAAAATCATGCCAAAGATGGCAATCAGGTTCTCTAACAGTATCTGAAAATGAAAATATCCATTATCTGAGCATATATGTTGCTCTACTAATTGTTTAGCCCAACTAAATCTAAAACCCAATTGTTGTACATATTCGGAGGATTTTGGCATACAACTATAGCATTCTGAGTTCACAGCAAACCCATTTTGGTCAAAAAAACATGCCAAGATGACAATCAGATGCATGAAATAAGCTTCATTAACAGTAAAAGAAGATGAGGATGCTAGCAGCATACTTAGTTTGGAAGTGAACCAATTTTTTGTTAAAAAATCATGCCAAAGATGGCAATCAGGTTCTCTAACAGTATCTGAAAATGAAAATATCCATTATCTGAGCATATATGTTGCTCTACTAATTCTTTAGCCCATTTTGGTCAAAAAAATGTGCCAAGAAGACAATCAGATGCATGAAATAAGCTTCTTTAACAGTAAAAGAAAATGAAAATTTCCAGCATATAATCATTTATGTTTCTCTATTAATTCTTCATTGATGTTTGTGGCTCCAAAACAAATTTTGATTGGGCTTTGAATGGAGATTGTAGTCATAGATCAATTCTTCATTGAAGAAAAATACGAATAGGGCTCATATCAAGTGTAGTTTTAAGGAATTATCATCGTGGAAGGAAACCAAATATAGAAGACAGAAAGAGGAATGGTAGAGAATGAGGATACACCAGGCTAACATAGCGGCATTTTCCTCATCTCTCTCTCATCCCTTCTTTCCCTTCAGCACACGAACACATAGAGACATCAGCAACAACAGCAAGAGCGACAAGAACAACAATAATAATAAATTATTGATATGACTAAAAATGGGGTTAAATCGGAACCGTCCAGATTGGGCACGAATCTCGAAGCTCGGGGGTAAAAAGGTAATTTCACATACAAGCGGGTCCAAAGCGGGTTCTGAACCTCCTTCTCACAGATCCAATAACCCACCAATGGGTCCGCTCCAATTGGGCACGGGTCCCGACCCGAAGCGAGCCCAGACTAGCAAGAGACAAATCAGGGCCACTGATTTGACCCAATCAATGGGCCTGATTTGCTCTCACCGGGAATCAAGGGATCAGTTTCCTAAACAGACTGAGAATTTTACTCCCGGCTGTTACACAGGAAATCAGGCCCTTAAACAACTCCCCTGGCGACTATAAATACCTCCCCTCTGCCACTGTGACCAGGTTAATCACTTTTTCACCACTTTTTAGCTCTTTCTTAATCTCTTCTGATTACTGACAAGAGCGTCGGAGGGTGCGTCGCCGGAATCAACCCCGGTGTTTCGCACTTCCTTGCAGGTTGCGCCAGGAGCAAGAAGGCTTGAGTCAACTGTTCAGGTTGTTCCCGGACTCACAAATTCTATCTGTTTACCCCCACACCGAAATCAGCGGTAACAGATTGGCGCCGTCTGTGGGAACACAACCACACGAACAGCCTCAGCCCCTTCTCTGTCGTCCTCTCCAACCATGCCTCCAAAGAAGGTCAGATCCCGTGGGTCAAACCGTGGGGCTAATCCCGCCGACCCTACAGAGGAAGCCCCCTTCAAACCTATTCCTCAGTCCGACCTTCCTCCTCCAGCCCAGCAGGGCCAACCTCCTCTTCCCAAGCAGCAACCCAACAATGGTCCTTCCGACCATAACGGTCGGAAGCAGAAGCAACCCCTCAACCCGGACCATGTCTCGGTCCATAATGGGTCCTCGAACTCGATGGCTTCTCATCATCCCGACCTCCGCAATACACTCCTCAACCGCTAGAAGGACGACGACCTCCGCACCCACCTTGATGAGAGGCGGGCCCGAGAGGGAGCCTCCCGCCAGCGTCAGGGTGAGCGGTCTCCTCGTCGCCGAGACGGTAGGAGGTCCCTGGACCGCAGGGGCCGGGCAATGTCTCCCGAACGCAGGAGGAGGAGGCCACATTCCCCCGCGGATCGGCATCCTCGGAGGAACAATGATGCACCGATCACTCGTGCCTAGTTCCTGCAATTTCAGGACACTGTGCTATAGGCCCTCAACCTTCGGCAGAACGTCCAAAATGCTCAGAGGGCTCCGACGCCCCCGAGGGACCCCAGTCCTCGCCGCCGAACCCGAAGTCCTTCCCCGGCTCCCAGCCGCCAGCGGTAGCAATACAGTCCTCGCCGATCCCAGGACTACCAGCGCCGCAGTCCGTGCTCCCCCTCCTATGAAGAGGAGTCCGGGGGGTCATACGATTACCAGCGGAGGGACGACGCCCTCATCCGCCGTCTCCATGAGGTGGAAAGGCGTATCGGCCGCATGGACAGGGAGGAGGAGTCCCGAGCTGGAACCGTCCGTCCCAGCCGACCCCCTTTCTCGCGATCGATCATGGAGGCCCACATACCGAGGGGTTTCAAACCTCTGCAGTTTGAAACGTACTCAGGGGAATCCGACCCGGTCGATCACGTCAAAAGCTTCAAGACCCTGATGCTGATCCATCAAGCTTCCGACGTCGTGCTCTGCAGGACCTTCCCTGCCACCCTCAGGGGGTCGGCTCGGGACTGGTATTCCAGACTCGCCGGCCCCCTCCTCCATCTTCTCATTCGAGCAGTTTGAAACACTGTTCATAACTCACTTCGTGAGTAGCAGGCGAGCCGAGAAGACAAGTCTCTCCCTGCTGAATCTGCGGCAGGAAAGGGAAGAGAAGCTGCGGGACTATGTGAAGAGATTCACCGCAGAGGTCAGGTCTATCACCTCCTTAGACCAGTCGGTGGTGATTGTGGCGTTCCAGTCGAACGTTCTCAATGCCAACCTCCGATCGTCTCTAGCCAAGAAGCCCCCACATGACTTCGCCGACCTCCTCCTGAGGTGCGAGAAGTATATCCGAGCCGAGGAGGCCGAAGCCCTTCCAAGCTTCGGGGGGCCCTCTTTAGGGTCGAAGAGGAAGGCGACGGGGGAAGAGGGGTCCAAGAAAGCTCAGAAGGACAATGGCGGTCAGCGTCGCCCTCCCCCCAGGTTCGAGAAGTTCACTCCCCTCACCACTAACGTCTCTACCATCCTAATGGAAGTGGAGAAGGAGGGGGTCATCCCTCCAGCTCCGAGGATGCACACCCCGGCAAAGAGGAGGAACAAAGATAAATGGTGCCGTTACCATCGGGACCACGGCCACGACACGAACGACTGCCGGGCTTTGAGAGATGAGATCGAAGCCCTCATCCGGAGGGGGCAGTTGGCCAAATTCGTGAAGGCTAACGATCGGGCGGACCGCAATTCTCCTCCGCCTCGGGGGGCTAACAAGCATTCCGAGCGACGCGAAGAGACACCCGAGTTCGAGGAGGAACGGATTCTGCACCTGATCCACGGAGGTCCCATGGGGGGCTCCTCTAATTCCTCCCGGAAGGCCATCGTTCGAGAGGTCAACTCGGTTCACAGTGCCCCTCCCCCCAAAGGTCTCGGCGTCCCTGTGTCTTTCTCCGATGCCGACCTCGAAGGGGTCCGAACCCCACACTGTGACGCCCTCGTCATCGACCTCCGCATGGCCAACTTCAAGGTGCAGAGGATTTTAGTAGACAATGGGAGTTCGGTTAATATTCTCTTCCTCTCGGCCTTCCGAGGCCTGCAGCTGTCCCGGGACCGTCTCAAACCGGCCGGTTACACACTCCACGGGTTCACGGGGGTCCCGGTAACTGTCGAGGGGGTGATAACCCTAGACGTAACCGCGGGAAGCGCCCCTACTACCCGGACCGAGCCGATGGACTTCATGGTCGTCGACGTCCCGGCGGCGTATAATGTCATCCTAGGCCGACCCGGCCTAGCCGCCTTGGAAGCTGTCCCCTCGGCGTACCATTTGAAAATGAAGTTCCCCACTCGGTCAGGAGTAGGAGAAGTCAGGGGAAGCCAAGAAACAGCCCGGAAGTGCTACATGACTTCCACCGGGGGACCAGTGCTCTCGCTCGAGACACTAGAAATCCTCGAGCCGAAAGCTCAGCCAACGTCCGAGCCGGCGGACGAGTTAGAAGAAGTGCTCTTCTCGGACGAGGACCCGAGCCGGAAGTTTCTCATCAGCAAGTCCTTGCCGACCGCACTGTGCTCGGACCTGATTCAATGCATCCGGAATAACCGTGACTTGTTTGCTTGGTCGGCCGCGGATATACCCGGCATTTCCGAGGAGTTGCTCGTCCATTGCCTGAGTGTCGAACCGGGGTGCAAACCAGTTCAGCAGAAGAGGCGAAAGTTCGCTCCCGAGCGATAGCAGGCCATCAAGGAGGAGGTGGACAAACTGCTGAAGGCCAAGTTCATACAGGAGGTAAATTACCCCGAGTGGCTGTCGAATGTTGTAATGGTCAAGAAGTCCAATGGCTCGTGGAGGATATGCATTGACTTCACCGACCTGAACAAGGCGTGTCCGAAGGATCCATTCCCTTTCCCGAACATCGACACCCTTATTGACGCCACCTCGGGCCATGAGCTCCTCAGCTTCATGGACGCCTTCTCGGGGTACAATCAAATCCGAATGTTCCCTCCGGACATTCCGAAGACCTCCTTCGTCACCGACCAGGGCCTCTACTGCTACCGGGTCATGCCGTTCGGTTTGAAGAACGCGGGCGCCACCTACCAGCGCCTCGTCAACAAGGTCTTCCAGAGCCAGATCGGCCGAAACATGGAGGTGTACGTTGACGACATGCTCGTCAAGAGCATCCGGGGCACAGACCATATAACCGACCTCCAGGAGGCCTTCGGCGTGTTGAGAAGGCACAACATGCGGCTGTACCCGAACAAGTGTGCGTTCGGGGTCTCCTCGGGAAAATTCCTCGGCTTCATGGTAAGCCAACGAGGAATCGAAGCAAACCCCGAGAAGATTAAGGCCATATTAGACATGGCCCCGCCTCGGAACATCAAGGAGGTACAGAAGCTCACCGGTAGGCTCGCTGCTATCGGTCGGTTCCTCTTGAAGTCGGGGGAAAAGTGCCTCCCCTTCTTCAAAGCACTCAGGGGGGCTAAGGGTTTTGAATGGGGCCAACCACAACAGGAATCGTTCGACCAGTTGAAGGCATACTTGGTGAACCCCCCTCTGCTCAGCAAACCGGTCCCGGGCGAGACCCTCTTCGTCTACTTGGCTGCTTCCGAGCAGACCTTGAGCGCTATCTTGGTGAGAGAGGAGGATCGAACCCAAAGGCCTATCTACTACGTGAGCAAGGTGCTTCGGGATGCTGAGCTCCGTTATCCGAAGATAGAGAAGATGGCCTACGCCCTAGTCACGGCGGCGAGGAAGCTTCGGCCATACTTTCAGTCCCACTCGATCGTCGTCCTCACCGACCAACCCCTAAAACAGATCCTCTACAAGCCCGAGACCTCGGGCCGGCTGATGAAGTGGTCCATAGAGTTGAGCCAGCATGACATCTCTTACCAACCTCGGACAGCAATTAAGGCGCAGGCACTCGCCGACTTCATCGTAGAGTCCACTATCCCTGAGGTCGGCCACGTCCCGAATGGACCCCCCATTTGGACAGTCTTCGTGGACGGATCCTCTTGTACTGAAGGAAGCGGTGCTGGCATCATTCTGAACGGCCCTGACAACTTCGTCCTCCAGTACGCGATCCGTATGAACTTCAAGGCCTCGAACAACGAGGCGGAGTACGAAGCACTCATCGCTGGTCTCGGACTTACACGAAGTGCTGGGGCGCAGCGCCTCCGAATCCACAGCGATTCCCAGCTCGTCGTGAACCAAGTCTTGGGCGAGTACGAGGCTCGAGATGAGCGGATGGCGAAGTACCTTGCTAGGGTTCAGGACCTCATGGGCCGGTTCGAGGAGGCGCTCATCCAGCGGGTCCCTCGTGAAGAGAACTCACAGGCCGATGCCCTCTCCAAATTGGCCTCGTCCTCCCTGCAAGGTCTCGAGCAGACCGTACTGATCGAAGTCCTCTCTAAGCCGAGCATCGAAGACGAGACACCTGGCTCGGCGGAATCGTTGCCGGTCACGTTACAAGATAATTGGATGAAGCCTCTTGTGGAGTTCTTGAGGGACGGGCTCCTACCCGAAGACCCCAAGGAGACTCGCCGAGTCAGAACCCGGGCCGAGCGGTATGTCTTGATCGAGGGCATCCTATACAAATGCTCTTTCTCTCAAATAGACGGCCGACCGTACCTAAGGTGCCTCTCTCCGGATCAGGCCGAATATGCCCTACAAGAGCTCCACGAAGGCATCAGAGGGGCACACTCAGGATCCAGGTCCTTGGCCCGAAAAGCTTTAAATTATGGATACTTCTGGCCGACCCTCCTTCAAGACGCCGAGCGACACGTTCGGCAATGCAGCTCTTGTCAGAGACACTCCAGCATCCGACGCCTCCCTCAGGCCAACGACGCCTCCCTATCAAGTCCCATCCCCTTTGCAATGTGGGGGATGGATTTACTAGGGCCTTTCCCTCCGGCTCCGGGTCAGTTCAGGTTCTTAGTCGTAGCCATTGACTACTTCTCGAAGTGGGTCGAGGCCGAGCCCCTCGCCACCATAACCGAGAACAAGGTGGTACAGTTCTTCTGGAAGAGCATCATTTGTAGGTTCGGCGTCCCCCGCGTCCTCGTGACGGACAACGGGACTCAGTTCACTGGCACAGCATTCCGAGCTCTATGCGACGACCTGGCCATCCAGCAGCGCTTCTCGTCCGTCTCCCACCCTCAGTCGAACGGACAGGCAGAAAATGCTAACCGGCAGATCCTCGCAGGCATCAAGAAAAGGCTAGACAAAAGTTCCAAGGGCTTATGGGTCGACCAACTCCCCAACGTCCTATGGAACTACCGCACGAGCAAGCGGACCCCCACAGGCGAGTCCCCTTTCAACCTCACCTATGGGTCCGAGGCCGTGATACCTCTCGAGGTCGGAATACCTTCCCCTTGGCTCACAGCCTATGAAGAAGCACAGAATGCCAGGGATCTCAGAGCAGACTTGGACCTGATAGACGAGCTGAGGGAAAGGGCGTCGATTTGGCAGCAGATTTACCGAAGAAGGGTTGAACTAGCGTACAACAAAAAGGTCCGACCCGCCAACCTTAAGCAAGGATATTTGGTCTTGAGAAAGCTAGCCATATCCTTCCCCAGTCAGAAGAGCAAGCTGGCTCCGAACTGGGAAGGGCCGTACAGGATCACGAGGGTAGTTCGGCCCGGAACATATCGTCTTGAAGACCTAGAGGGCAGAGAGCTTCCGAGGACCTGGAATGCCGACCACCTCCTAAAATACCAAGAAAGCGCTCCGGCGCCACTCTAAGTATCATAGGATATCGAGCCATTCCAGTCCTCTGACTTGTAACCTATTTTCATAAATTGTACTATGTAAAACGGTTCGCCGTCGATTATTAATAAAGAAAGCTTTTTCGTGTTTTTGAATTCGCATGCTTCTCTCCCCTCTTATCAACTGCTTGTTTAAACTGAGATTTCAACCAACGGTTCGGAGTCCACGTTCGGCTCGACCTCACCTCCTCGGCTCGTCCCCGGACGAACCAGGGGTAGACCGTCGTTCGGAACTGCTCTCACAACCGTTGAACTACACCGATGGTTCGGAGTCCAACACTCGGCTCGACTTTACCTCCTTGGCTCGCCTCCGAGCGAGCCAGGGGTAGATCGCCGTTCGGAATTGCTCCCACAACCGTTGAACTACACCGATGGTTCGGAGTCCAACACTTGGCTCGACTTTACCTCCTCGGCTCGCCTCCGAGCGAGCCAGGGGTAGATCGCCGTTCGGAATTGCTCCCACAACCGTTGAACTACACCGATGGTTCGGAGTCCAACACTCGGCTCGACTTTACCTCCTCGGCTCGCCTCCGAGCGAGCCAGGGGTAGATCGCCGTTCGGAATTGCTCCCACAACCGTTGAACTACACCGATGGTTCGGAGTCCAACACTCGGCTCGACTTTACTCGGCTCGCCTCCGAGCGAGCCAGGGGTAGATCGCCGTTCGGAATTGCTCCCACAACCATTGGACTGCAACAATGGATCTGGAGTCCAACACTTAGCTCCCAGTCCCCCCAAGCTTGCTTCGTGGCAAACCGGGAATGGTCCACCCCTCTGCTCCGTCAGTGGAAGGACACCGAAGCCACATTCGGCCGCATAATCCGAGCTCTCCTACCTAATAGCCAAAGCCCGAAGCCCTACTCCTTCGGTCGGCTACCGAGCAAGTGCCTTCCCGAGCTCGCAAACGGAGAAAAGTCACTTTCTCCTCAACTTTCGCGCCTGATCTCGATCAGACGGCTCAGATCTTGCCACCTGCGCTAAACGACAAGATAACGTTTTCTTGGGAACTGAGCCGCCTCGAGATTCGTGCCTACGTTCAACAGCTCAGATCTTACCGCCTGCGCTAAACGACAAGATAGCGCTTTCTCGGGGACAGAGCCGCCTAAGAACTCGCGCCGTACCTTGTCAGAGTCATTAAACGACAAACTACCGTACATATAGGAACCCGTTCGGTTCAACGCTCTCGCCGACGAAACTAACACGCTCGGTTCAAAGACCTCGGCGCGACCAACGCAGTTATAAGCAAGACAAAAGTGCAGAGCAATGAAAGATATTTTATTAAACAGCTAGGCTGTAATACGAAACACATCTTTTCCATGGTTACAAAGTGTTTGCAAACAAAATACATGCCACCGACCTACTACACTTGGCTCTCATATGGAAATATCCTCACTAGACTGTTCGGCCGACTGTTCGTCCTCCTCGGCTGGTAGCTCCCCTGCATCGTTCCGGAGCTTCGCTACCACAGTCTGCAAGTGTCGAATCTCTGAGAGCAAATCATCCCGCTCGGCTATGATCTTCGACTGGTTGTGCCGAATACACTTGACCCGAAGTGCGTTGCTGAACGCAGTTTGCGAATCCTTGTCCCCTTCTGTAGGGCTCAACTCGGCGATCCTATTCTCCAGACGTTGGATCTCCGCTTCCCGTAGGTCGAGGACGGACAAAAGGTGAGCCCGCTCACCCTCAGCTCGGCGTAACTCCAGCTCGACGCTCCTAGGACTTAGAGCCGCCGTCCCAGAAGTGGCTTCGGATTCAGAGTCATCATCCGAGCCGTGGAGATCAGCATATGAATCAGCCGCCTCGAGCTGAAAAAAGGGGAAAGCAAATAACAAAATTTCAATGCATTGCCGAAGTCCAACACTTGGAAATTCTCTGAAGAAACTTTCAGATTTGCATTTCATATATATATAGTGGCTTCACATACATCAAGACCGACTCAACTACAACGTTTTACAACAAGTCAAAGGGGATGAAAAACGACATGATCAGGGCCTCTTCGGAAGGGGAATGCTTCGGTTTAGGGATACGCGAGGACGACGAGGCCTGCCCTCCGAGCTCGATCCTAAACCAACGAAGCGCGACCCCCCTTCGCTGCTGGCTCTAACTGCGGTGCCGGCTGAGGCCCCGCTCGACGAGACGACCGCACTGCTCTGAGCATCGGCTGGACTCCGCCTGGTCATAGGCGAGCGTGTCGCAAGTTCGTAAAACGTAATCCCCCTCTCGCTCTCTTCGCGAGTGCACGACGTACTGCGAACGTTAGCCCTCTCCGGCATAGGCTTGAGCGACGCGATCTCTTCCTCCAGCTCAATGATTCTGTCTCTCAGAGCATCGTCCTTCGCCGACTTCTTCGGACGAGAAGGCCTTGACGAGCCAGAGGCGTTGGCACCATCGGCCGCGAGCCGGCGGAAGTGGGTGACCTCGATTCCCCTATCTATCGTGATCCTTCTGAGCCTGTCGACTTCGGCCAATAACCTCTTGCGCTCGGCCGACGCCTTCTCCAGCTCGGATGTCAGCTTCTCTTCCTCCGCCGAGCGTTCTTTCTCCGCTAATTCCAAGTGTTGAACCTCAGCCAAAAGGTCGTCATTCTTCTGCTCGGCGACAGTAAGCTCTCTATGGAGCCGCTCGACTTCCCCTTCGGGACAAGGAGCTTGGGGGTACTTCTGCAGTTGCCACAGCTCGCGACAGTACCTCCGCACAGCTGCCTTCGTCTCCTCCAGCTTGCCGAGCAGGAGAAACCTATTCTGACGGCTCTGCCAGAGCTCGCCCTTCGTTTTCGCCAGCTCCTTCCGAAGGTATACAACATCCGTGATCGGACCGAACTTCACCTGAAAAGCGGAGATAAATCCGATGGGACAATACACGGAAACATCTACAACTAGTCATACGCAAATCTGAGGCTCAACACTTGGATAAATTTTTGCCAAACAAAATATTTTCATTCAAAATCGAGGTGAAAGTTTTACACAAGCGATGGCCAGTCCGCAGTTAGGCTTACAAAAGAAAAAAGAATAAAAAAGACAACCGAGTCAGGGGTCGACCTTTTTGTCGTTAGGGTCCGTCGACCCCCCAGCCTTGTCCTCGCCACCGCCCTCGCCTCCGTCCTCGCTCCCGCTCTCCTCCTCGGAGTCGTCCTCCTCCTCGTTCTCGGCTTCGGTCTCCCCTGGGCCTTCGACGCATTCCGTCTCACCCTCGGGGCCGAGCAACCCCTCGGGAACACCCTCCTCCCCTTCCACGAGGTCGTAAAAGTGGTAGGAGGACGTGTCGAAGCCCGGGTTCTTGGCGGCAACGTGGAGCAGGGCTCGACCGTAGGCTTCCTCCATGTTCTGGAGCATGTGCTGCGCGGCCTCCTCCTGCACGGCCTTCCTCACCTTCTTCACCTTCTTCTGGTGCTTGGCCATGATCCTCTCGGCCCTCTTTCGAGCCTTCTTCGCTTCCGACCGAGCGTTGGCCAGCTCCTCCTTCAGCTCGGCTGCCTCCTTCTCCGACGCCTCAAACTTGGCCGCTGTGTCCTTCGACAGCTGAATGGCGTCGGCCAGCTGCTTCTCCAACCCCGCCACTTCGGCAGCCCTCTTCGTCGAGAGGAGCTGCTTGGCATCAAGCCGCTGCGTGGCCTTGACGCGCTCCGCCCTCTCCCGCTCCTGCTCCTGCTCCTTGTTCGCAAACTCCTCGAGCAGGAAATTGAAGTGGCAGAGGGTCTGGAAAAGAACAGCAGATTAAAATCCGAACCCAAAGACTTAGAAAAAATTCTAAGAAAGAACTTTCGATGAGGGAGAGCTCGGCCTACTTACCGACATAGTATTCCGAGCAATCTGCATCGCGGCGTCCCCTGCTAGCCCGGCCTTCAGGGTCGCTCGGTCCTTCGGGGTCGGCAGGTGCCTCACCGCCTCCATGCAAATGTTGCCGTCGACATTCATCACCTGCCAGTCAGGGACGAATATCTGCTTGTGGCGCTCGGTTAAGATCTTCTCTGCATCGGCAGTAAGGGGTGGAACTTGGAGGGACAACACCTCCTTCACGCCGAACGTACCGCTCGACGAACCGGGAGCATCCACCTTCGGGGTCAGTGTCGGCACCTCCGAAGCAGGGGGGTCGAGAACCCTGATCTCCCCCTGCTCGAGGACCGCAACCTTCGGTTGGTCGGCAGTCTTCTCGACCGAAGGCTTCTTCGGGGCTCGGCTGTCCTGAGGCCCTGCCGAAGGCCTCTTCTTCTTCGCCTCCTGCTCCGACCGGCCCTTCGCCACCAGAGCTTTGTAATCCAGCTTCATCGTCTCTGCAAAAGCCGAATGAAAAAACTTAGAAAAATTTTCATGAACTTTAAACAAAGAGTATAAATACCAGAAGCATACTAGGGTCGATTGGACTGAGAGCCCCACGGAACAGATCCTCCTCAGTAATATCTTTCCAGCTTAGCGCTGGCAGGGCGAGGAGCTTCCTCTGGACCTCCGCCTCCTCATCACTCAGCGCCGCCTCCTTCTTGGTCTGCTTGGGCAGACCCTCCTTTGCCCAAACCGTCGGTATCACCCACGGCGCCGGAGCTCGGATGAGGAAGTACTTCTCCTTCCAGTGTTTGATCGAGTCCGGATTCTCGATCAGCTTCATGCCCGTCCGGGGCGAAAGATAGAACCTCTGTTCGTCTCTCCTTGGCTGACAGGGTCGATAGAGACTCCGAAAGAGGAACATACTCGGCTTACCGCCGACCTCTTGGCATCGGAGGACGAAAGCCATGACGTGCCTCCACGTGTTCGGCATCAGCTGGGCGGGGCTCAAACCGTACCATGTCAGAACGTCAACCACGAATGGGTGGAGGGGAAAGCGGAGTCCGGCAATAAGGGAGTCGACCGGAAAGACGCACACGTCCGATGAGGACTTTGTGTTGGCTCGGAAACCCGGCCCGGGGAGGAGCAGTCCATAGTCGGCAGGGATCCGGAAGCCCTCTCGGATCAGGTGAAGGTTACCCTCGGTGAGAGACGAGATGGTATGATCCACCTCGGACAGCTCCCTCGGCTCGTTCTCCTCCACCAACTTAGCCGTGCCTTGGGTTACTCTCTCCAAGGTGTCCTCCGCGTAGTCCCGTACGCCTCCCACGCTCGACAGAGAAATGGGCTGCCGACCGAACGCTCCCGCCGTCTTCGGCGTTTCCACGATCGTGACCACGGCCTTCCCCTCCCGGGACACCGCCGCAACCTCTTTAGGTAGCTCGGCCACTTCGCCCTCTCTGTCCGGACGAACGACATTCTGATCGCTCGGCTCCACTATCTCCTTCCCTTTATCCCCTCGGCCAAAGGCTTGCTCCGAGGCGGGGGTCTCATCCGTGATCTTAACCATTTTTTCTAAAAGAGAAGGAAAAGAGACTGACCTTGAAGTGATAGGTACGGTCGGAAAGTTCGCCGGAGACAAGGAACGCTACCGCGACAGCTAGCAACGCCACCAGAGAGCTGAAAACTTCGAAGGCAAAGTAAAAACTGAAGAGAGAGAGTAAAAGTGAAAAATGATACTTGGTCTAAGGGGGGGGGTGAAGATTTATAGTAAAATGGAACGTCCTTTGGACTTCCAAACGAAGGAGCGCGACTTTTGGGCAGGCTCTCGAAACGTCGCGAAGGCCCAACACAACTGCCTTCCTCACCAAGTCAACTAGCTCGGTGCAATGGGATTTGAATCCGAGCTACACGCAATCCGAGCCAGATTGCAGAGCCTCCGGTCGGCTCCGAGCAAGTGCCTTTCCGAGCCTGCAAACGGGGAAAACCCACTTTCTCCTTAATTTTCGTGCACGATCTCGATCAGACGGCCCAGATCTCGCCGAGGACGCTAAACGACAAGATAGTGTTTTCTCGAGAAATGCGCCCGTCTCGAGATGCGAGCCGTCTTCCAACGGTTCAAATTGCGCCAACTCGCTCGGATTGCCTATACCTGCTCCACACCCCACCTATGACTAGAGAAACCAGAGAAAGTTTCGATTCAAAGTTTTAAGGCACCGCCCTCGACGAGCGCCCCCCGGGCCCCGAGTCTCGGTCGGTATTCTGCCGACCCACGGGCCCCGGTCGAAAGCAAATCAACACTCAGAGATTGGGAGGAACGCACCATTCCGAGCTAGTTGGTTGTAACTGTGAAGGTTCGGCCTGATAGAGGACCCTGGCAACAGAGCCTTCACAGTTGCAAACAAACAAGCTCGGAACGCCGAAGATCATGGCGAAAGAACGACCGCTCGTCCTTCCGAAGCAACTTGGCCCCCGGTTCCGAATTTGGATCGTCACCTCTTCCACCATGATCTCCTCCGACCCCGCCACCCACCTCGGGACAGCCGGAGTCGGCAGAAGACCTTGGTGGAAGAACGACCACCCATCATCCCGGAGCGACTCTTACCTTGGGTTCGGATCACAGTCGTCACTACTCCTACCTCGTTCTCCCCCGACCCTGACACCCACAATGAGGGCCGTCAGGAACGGGAGAAGAAAAAGACAGTAGAGTGACCACCCCTCCGAACCTATCAAGGTCAAGACCCCACAAGACTGGCGTCCGCCAGAGGCAGACACCACCGAGGTTTAAAACTCAACATTACTGCGACTGAAATGACAAGGGGAATGGAGTACTTATAGCTTAACCTCTAAGAACCAGCCATTATGACCCTCGGAAGTTGAAACGCCACGCATTAATTGAAGGAGTTAACCTTAATGACCTGGAGAAGGTGGAACGCCGCACAAACCCCAGAGCACCATTAATGTCCTTGGGAACAGGATCGTCTCGAGACGAATTGCGCCGCGTCGCTCGTCCAGCCGAAACCCCCTGTCTTCGGTCGGATTCCGAGCAAGTGCCCTTCCGAGCTCGCAAACGGAGAAAACACACTTTCTCCTCAACTTTCGCGCATGATCTCAATCAGACGGCCCAGATCTCGCCGAGGACACTAAATGACAAGATAGTGTTTTCTTGAGAAATGTGCCCGTCTTGAGATGCGCGTCGTCATCCAATGGCTCAGACTGCGCCACGTCGCTCGTCCTCCCGAAACCCCCTGTCTCCGGTCGGACTCCGAGCAAGTGCCTTTCCGAGCTCGCAAACGGGGAAAACACACTTTCTCCTTAACTTTCGCGCATGATCTCAATCAGACGGCCCAGATCTCGCCGAGGACACTAAACGACAAGATAGTATTTTCTTGAGAAATGTGCCCGTCTTGAGATGCGCGTCGTCATCCAATGGCTCAGACTGCGCCACGTCGCTCATCCTGCCGAAACCCCCTGTCTTCGGTCGGATTCCGAGCAAGTGCCTTTCCGAGCTCGCAAACGGAGAAAAAAGACACCGAGCTACTACGACCGTTGGATCTCTCAGAAATTCGTACTTCTAATGATGAACGGTCCAGATTGCGCCACGTGCGCTAAAAGACAAGATAGCGTTTTCTTGGGAAACGCGCCGCCATCCGATGGCTCAGATTGCGCCACGTCGCTCGGAATGCCGAACCCCCTAGTCTCCGGTCGGCAGCCGAGCAAGTGCCATTCCGAGCTCGTAAACGGAGAAAAAAGATGCCGAGCGATGGAGACCGTCAGATCTCTCAGAAAATCACGCTCGACGATGATCAGAGGTCTGGATTATGCCACGCCATAAATCAGTATTAAAATCATTTTTTATTTATTTAAATCGCTTTATTTATTTAAAAATTGTGAAAAATTGCTAAAAATTCGGGAAATTTAACTAAAAATTCTGGAAAATAATTGAAAATTCGGGGTATATTTTTGGGCCCCTGAACGAACAGTTATTGCCCAGAATGCACTGTTAAGGCCCCCCAAACGATTAGTAAACACATCGCAAAATTAAATAAATAATCCGAAAAAAATAGATGAAAGACGCCAAATACTCGATATGGCTAGGAAACAGCACATGACATCAAAAAGTTACCTCACTACCCCCTTCAAGATCCTAAGTCCTCCACATGGACTCCGATACAACTCCGCTAGCCACCAAAACAGTCAAACTACTCCTCAAAGGCTGATCACGCTCAGTCTTTAGGAGTGGGGGGGGCTCGTGATATGGCTAAAAATGGGGTTAAATCGGAACCGTCCAGATTGGGCACGAATCTCGAAGCTCGGGGGTAAAAAGGTAATTTCACATACAAGCGGGTCCAAAGCGGGTTCTGAACCTCCTTCTCACAGATCCAATAACCCACCAATGGGTCCGCTCCAATTGGGCACGGGTCCCGACCCGAAGCGAGCCCAGACTAGCAAGAGACAAATCAGGGCCACTGATTTGACCCAATCAACGGGCCTGATTTGCTCTCACCGGGAATCAAGGGATCAGTTTCCTAAACAGACTGAGGATTTTACTCCCGGCTGTTACACAGGAAATCAGGCCCTTAAACAACTCCCCTGACGACTATAAATACCTCCCCTCTGCCATTGTGACCAGGTTAATCACTTTTTCACCACTTTTTAGCTCTTTCTTAATCTCTTCTGATTACTGACAAGAGCGTCGGAGGGTGCGTCGCCGGAATCAACCCCGGTGTTTCGCACTTCCTTGCAGGTTGCGCCAGGAGCAAGAAGGCTTGAGTCAACTGTTCAGGTTGTTCCCGGACTCACAAATTCTATCTGTTTACCCCCACACCGAAATCAGCGGTAACAATTATTATGAACAAGATGTCTCTATATGGGTTTCCAGATCTCCACTCCAACTCGTCTCTTTCTAATCACAGCCCAATTAAGAACAATTGTTCACAGTCACTGTTAAAGAAACATATATGCTCAGATAATGGAAATTTTCATTTTCAGATACTGTTAAAGAAGCTGATTTCATGCATGTGATTGCCATCTTTGGCATGATTTTTTAACCAAAATGGGTTCAAAACAAATTTTCATTCCAGTGTCTAAGCATTTATGTTTCTCTATTACTTCTTCATCCCAACTATCATTGATGTCTGTGGCTCCAAAACAAATTCAACTACAATCATAAATTAAAAAGCTCAGATAGGATTCAATCATCACTAGTTACTCCTATAATTCATTTATTCAATGAATCATGAAACATAGTGTGCAACTTCAGAAGCATAATCCATCTCATCATCACTCATTCACTCGAAAGTGTTCATAAATTAAAAAGCTAAGATAGGATTCAAACAAATCACTAGTTACTCCTATGAATCATTTATTCAATGAATCATTAAATCAATGACTCGTAGTGTGCAACTTCCCCATACCGGCATTTTAAGTAAGAGAAAAACACGAGTATGAGGGCCATCGGATTGGTGGTGTGAGAGTGATCCACAGGCTGCCTGCTTGATGCGTCATGATATGGAGTGGGCACTACTCCAGAATTATCGTCCCGGTGGCGACGCTTGTGGGGTGTTTTGGTAGCTGCGGGTGGTGCCATTGTTCCATGGCGGAGGCTGAATTGTCCATAGTCTGCCTGCTCGATGCGTCATGTCAGTGCGTGGGATTCCCCTCCAGGCTGCCTGGGCATGGGCTCGTAGATCATAGAACACCTAGGATACTTACCGTAGTTACCGTAGTAATTTAAATCATGGCGAGGGATCGAACCCTATAAGATGAAGTATGATTAAGGGCTTGCCCTCAGACCTATGTAGTATGGTATGCATAGAATCCGAACAAGTGCGCATTAGTGTCATATAATATAATAACTGCATTAAGGACTAAGTGCACAATCACAACACGACATCAACAGGATAGTTCCTTTTAGTTTTGTTTGTGAACAAGTTTGTGGTTTGTTAAGAAATAAAAATCGTTATACTGTTTCCAACATAGAGAGGATTGCTGTGTATAATTTTCGTCGGTTGAATAAACTGACGTACCCACAGTTTTGTATGCAAGATAAATGGCTTGATAAAGATTAAAGGAGAATTGAGGATAAACTGACGTACCCACAGTTTTGTATACAGGTAAAAAAATCTGCTCCCATTCACCGGCGTTTTAGTTAAGGAAGAGAGAGATTGGGAGAAGGGGGACGGCGGGGGGCCGCGATGGAGGACGGGGGGCAGGTGCGGCGATGGGGGAAGTGGCAACGGCGGGGGAGGGGGAAAACGACGACGGCGGGAGAGGGGGGCGTCGATGGGGAAAGGAGAGAAATGAAAATTTTGGGGAAAGTATACGTATAGGGTTTGGGGAAATTGGGGAAAGCAGGAGAGCGCGAGACAGCGGGAAAATTTGGGGGGTTTTTTTTGGCGATCGAATGAGAAAATGGTAGAGGGTTTGGGGGAAATTTATTCCAAGACCCTATACCAGCGTTTTAACTAAAATGCCGGTGAATGGGAGCAAATTTTTTTACCTGTATACTTTCACCGGCGTGTTCTATTAAAATGCCGGTGAATATAGACTTCACCGGCGTTTTAATAAAAAACACTGTTGAATATCATAATTCCCCGGCATTTTATAGAGGCCGCCGGTGTATAACCATCCTGTTTGACGCCCAATTCCTGGTCTCTTCCTACCCCGGCGTTTCGGGTAAAACGCCGGGGAATATACGCCGGTAAAGACCTTTTCTTTTGTAGTGACCTCAAACTCAAGGTCCCTTCTCCGGTTGTCTGCATAGCTCTTCTGCCTACTCTGAGCATCCACCAACCTTTTCCTGATCAGATCAATCTTTTCAGAGGTTTGCTGCACAATCTCAGGTCCAAACATCTGACGCTCCCCAACTTTGAACCAACAAACAGGCGTCCTGCACTTCCTGCAATACAGAGCTTCGTACGGCGCCATCCCAATACTAGTCTGAAAACTGTTGTTGTAGGCAAACTCCACCAAAGGTAAATGCCTTTCCCAACTGCCCCCAAAGTCTAGTACACAACACCGAAGCATATCCTCAAGAATACGGTTGACTCTCTCGGTCTGCCCATCGGTCTGGAGATGAAAAGCAGTGCTGAAATCTGTCTTGGTACCCAAAGCTGTCTGAAGACTCCTCCAGAAATGCGAAGTAAACCGTGCATCTCGATCAGACACAATAGTTAACAGAATGCCATGAAGCCTGACGATCTCGCCAACATACATCTCAGCCAACTTGTCCATCAAAGCAGAGAGTTTCATTGCCAAAAAGTGAGCGGACTTGGTTAGTCGATCGACTATGACCCATATCGCATCATTGCCTTTAGAACTCTTGGGCAAACCCGTAATGAAATCCATACTGATGTTGTCCCACTTCCATTCCGGAATAGGTAACGGTTGTAATAGACCTCCAGGTTTCTGATTCTCGGCTTTGACTTGTTGACAAACCTCACACTTTGCCACAAATTCAGCCACATCCCGCTTCAAACCTGACCACCAGAAATGCTGCTTGATATCCTTGTACATCTTAGTACTCCCAGGATGTACAGACAAAAGAGTAGCATGTGCCTCCTGAAGAATACTTTCTTTCAAGTCTGACTGATCCAGAACACACAGCCTCTCTCCAAACCACAACACTCCATCCCTGATTTGAAATCCGGGCAACTTGCCAGCACCAACCTGCTCCAACATCTTCTAAATCTCTGCATCTTCCTTCTGACTTACAATAACCCTCTCGTTCAGCGTCGGTTGAAGCCTCAACTGAGCTAAAGATGATCCCAAGCCTTGCAGAACAACTTCAATGCCAGCCCGATCCAACTCCTTTGCCAACTACCTCTGAGTTGTAATCAAACTTGCCAGACTGCTCTTGCGGCTAAGTGCATCAGCAACAACATTAGCCTTCCCAGGGTGATACTTAATCTCCGGACGAATGTCCTCAAGTACCTCCAGCCATCTCCTCTGCCTCAGGTTCAGATCCTTCTGTTGATAGATGTATTTCAATCTTTTATGGTCTGTGTACATGTTCAGCTTCTCGCCATACACATAATGTCTCCATTGCTTTAAGGCAAAGATAATCGCGGCCAACTCCAGATCATGAGTCGGATAATTCTTCTCATACGGTCTTAGTTGCCTAGACTCATAAGCGATCACTTTTCCTTCTTGCATTAAGACACAACCAAGCCCACGATGTGAAGCATCGCTATAAACATCATACTCAACACCTGATCTAGGCAAAGCCAAAATGGGCGCAGTAGTCAACCTCTCTTTCAACTCCTGAAAGCTTGCCTCACATTGCTCAGTCCACTTGAAGTTCACATTCTTCTTGGTCAGACTGGTGAGCGGCACGGCTATCTGAGCATAGCCCTGGATAAATCTCCTGTAATATCCAGTTAATCCAAGGAAACTCCTAACTTCCTTCACTGTAGTAAGCCTAGCCCAATCTCTCATTGCCTCTATCTTCTGAGGATCAGTTGCCACTCCCTCCTTAGAAAGGATGTAACCTAGGAATGCCACTTCAGATTTCCAGAAATCGCACTTGGATAACTTGGCATACAACTCCTGCTCTTGAAGCTTCCCCAAAACTACTGCCAAATGTTTAGTGTGCTCCTCCTCCGACTTGGAGTACACGAGAATATCGTCGATAAATACCACGACGAAAGAATCAATGAACGGCCTCAGAATTCTGTTCATCATGTCCATGAAGATTGCAGGCGCATTCGTCACTCCAAACGGCATAACTAAGAATTCGTAATGCCCGTGTCGAGTTCTAAATGCAGTCTTGTGCACATCTTCAGCTTTCACTCGAACCTGATGATATCCCGATCGAAGATCTATTTTGGAGAAAACAGCAGCTCCTTATAGACGATCGAACAAATCATCAATTCGGAGAATAGTATACTTATTCTGAACAGTGACCTTATTCAGCTCTCGGTAATCGATGCACATCCTCATCGAACCATCCTTCTTCTTTACCAAAAGCGCTGGTGCTCCCCAAGGTGACGCACTAGGTTGAATAAAGCCTTTCTCCAACAGTTCTTCAATCTGCCGTTTGATCTCATCCTGCTCCACCGGTGCCATCCTACACGGTGCCTTGGAGATAGGTGCACTCCCTGGCTGAACAGTGATGCTGAACTCTACATCACGATGCGGGGGTAACTGATGAACACATTATTATTCACTTTTTAGAGCAATAACCTTAATATAATTAGACATTTAAAAGCTCTCTATATGGTATTTAACTCTTATTCTCTCTTTTCCATAGGAAACAGCTTGTAACAGCAAAACGAAGCAGATTCAGGACTTCAAGGACAATACACAGAGAACTGCAGAGGATAAGTCGACTGGTTCCTCAACCAGGCGACTGGACAGGAGAAGCTGATTTTCCACAACTATCGTCACAGTCGACTTATTCCCAAAGACAGTCGACTGGTATGATCAAAGATGAAATCTTCAGAAGTCTCGACTCAGTCGACTGGTTCGAAGATAAGTCGACTGGTCTGCGGCGGAGTAAACAGATAAGATCTTCAAAGATACACCTGCATCTAAATTCAAATCTACTTGGATCAAGATTTTATACAGCGAATCAAATCTAAAGACAGGGTATTTTCCAAGTGGACGTGGTGAACAGATAAGGAAAGAAAGGAGAAAAGAGAAAGATATTAATCATCAAATAAAATAAAGAAGAATTTTCCTGAAAAAAGTGGAAACCCTAATTCTCAGCCGTGTTCTATAAATATCAGAATACCATCTCTTGAACAGGCACTCCTCTCTCCACTCCACGACTCCATCCAAGGACGATCAGCTATATCTCTGGAAAGCAACTCAATCACCAAGTTCCTGAACAAGCATCGAGAGCACCACTCCATCAACATCGAAGAAGGAAAGAGAAGATCCAGCAACCAGAAGGCAGTCGACTGTGTGACAGCCAGTCGACCATATTGCCGGAATCCATTAGTTTATTTCTTCTTCTCTCTTTATTCTTTTATGTTGATCATGTATTCAAACTTGTTAAGCAATAAAGTTATTATTATGTGGAACTAATTTCATAGTTGGGTAGATCGAAACCGTAGTTATGTAGTGCTATATTCTTCTGAGATCTTCTAATTACTTATTGATTGAATCTGGTTGAATTGACATAGATTAATGATCATCAAACTTGGATCTTGAAGTCTGAGAGCAGTCGACTGAGGTGAGAGCCAGTCGACTGACATACAGCACGTGAGAATATCAAGTTTATGTTATCATTTATCTAAATCTGTTATATGAAGCATATTGAGACGACCGAATCTCGTGCCCATAATTTGTAACAAAGGAATCTTTAGGGGTTCTTGGTTCAATCAACTTAGAGGATCTAGATCTGATACCAATTTCTAGAACTTTAAGTGTTTGTTCGTTTCCACTGATCTTATGTTTTCTTTAGGAACAACTTAGTAAATACTAGGCTGACTACTTGATGAAAGAAACGAATTAGAGTAGATACCATGCCTAATTCTTGGCTTAGGGAAACAATACTTTAAGGAGTAGATACCATGCCCTTGAAGTGAACAAACATGAGTAATTAGAAGTAGATTCAGAAGGCAAATTAGCATTACTAACTATTGGTGGAGATCAACAACCCAACTATTCAAGAGATATTTGTGATTCAACAATTCCTTCTTAGTTTTAATCTTTTTATTCCTTTTAGACTTTTAAAACAACTCCTTATGATTTTTATTATTTTCTATTGATTAGTTAGTTGAAATCTACAATCTCTGTGGGATCGACCCTTGCTATTACTACGATTCGATTCGTGCACTTGCGAGGTTTTATAATTTGTGTCTAGTTAGTCTATTTAATTAGGTAGCTAGATTTCCAACAACAAGTTTTTGGCGCCGTTGCCGGGGATTGTTTAGTATTTTAACTTACAAGTCAGTAGAATTTTTATTAGTTTTTCTTTTCTTTTATTAATAATTTTTTCTTTTAGGTTACAGGACTTCGGTGAATGCACGGTAGACGATCACTTCGACCAGAACTACTACCAATTGACGCGGAAACAGAACGCACTTTGCACAGACTAGGTAAGTTATTTGCAGCACACCAGTCGACTGCCCACACGAACCAGTCGACTGATCAGAGACCTAGTACACATACAGCAATGGCAGAAGAAACACCCAATCGCGTACCAATGCAGGACAAATTCACTCCTAAGAATATTGAGCAACCTTCCTGCATCTCTTTTCAACCTAATGCCACAGGGAACATGCACCTATCTCCTCATTTACTTAGTATGGTTCCCCACTTTAGTGGCAGACCAGATGAAGAGCCTCATCTTCATCTGCAAGACTTTTTCGATCTTTGCAGAACGCAAAGCGTCCAAGGGCTTACCGCTGAACAAATCAGGTTAATCTTGTTTCCTTTTTCTTTAAAACTTAATGCTAAGTTGTGGTATAATTCTTTGGAACCAGGATCAATTAATTCATGGGAGCAATTGGCAACGAAATTTTTGAAAGAGTTCTTTCCAGCCCAGAAAACCAAACAGCTAAAAAGGGAGATTCAACTCTTCCAACAAAAAGATGGAGATCTATTCTTCGAAGCATGGAAGGATTTCAAGAGCAAGCTTCTCAAGTGTCCTACTCACAATCTGCCTAAGGATGATCAGGTACAAGCTTTTTATGAAGGTTTAAATGACACTAATAAGGCAATTGTTGATGCAGCTTGCAATGGCATTTTGATGAGGAAAAGTGGAGAAGAAGCCATTGAACTTTTTGAAGAACTCAGCGAGAACTCCCAACAATTCTCAACAAGAAGGGGACCTACGAAAAAACAGGGAGTTTACGAGATCTCTAATAATAATAACATTCAATTAGAAATGGCAAACATGAATAAAAAAATTGATATGCTTGTTAATGCAATGTCGACAATGGGTGGAGTTAAAAATCAAACAAATGAAATGTGTGCAATTTGTTCTCATTTAGATCACACAACTGATACATGTCCCATGTCTACTTTCACAGATCAGGAGCATGCAAACTATGTGGGTCGAGGAGTATTTCCACCAAAGAACAATCCATACTCTAACACATATAACCCAGGATGGAGGAATCATCCAAACTTCTCATGGAGCAATAATCAAAATAATCAAGGGAATCAATTCACACAAGGACATACAAGGAACCCTCAGATGGGAAGTGGGTTTGAAAGACCAGCTCCAGAACAGAAGAAGTTGGATTTTGAAACCACTGTTCTTCAATTGCTCCAACAACAACATCAGACAAGCAACCAACAAGGACAAGCAATTCAGAAGTTGGAAACCCAAATTGGTCAGATTGCAAAAGAGCTAAGCGAAAGAAAGGCAGGTGAACTCCCTTCACAAACCATACCAAACCCAGGAGGTCAAGAACAGCTCCAAGCAGTCACAACCCTAAGAAATGGTAAGATAATTGACAACATGGTTGGAACACACACAGACAAGCCAGTCAGTAAACCAGTCGACTGTTCTTACAAGACAGTCGACTGCACAGACAAATCAGAAAAACAACCATCAAAAGCTTTGGGTTCAAGTAAGGTAAGTGAAAAAGTAGGGACAGTTCCACCACCATTCCCTCAAAGGTTAGTCAATAAAAAGAAAGAACAACATTTATTTGACGTCTTTGAAACTCTCAAAAAGGTAGAAATTAATATTCCCCTACTTGACGCTATTAAACAAATTCCTTCTTATGCCAAATTTTTGAAAGACTGTTGTACTCACAAAAGAACATTTCAGGTTAAGGAGGATGTGGCCTTGACAGAAGAAGTGAGCGCCGTATTATTAAGAAAACTACCCCCTAAACTGAAAGATCCAGGTAGTTTCACCATTCCTTGCAAAGTTGGTGAGCACTTCTTTGAAAAAGCACTGTTAGACTTGGGGGCAAGCATCAACCTTCTTCCTTACTCTGTTTACGAAAAGCTTGGATTGGGGGAACTCAAGCCAACATCCATCACTTTGCAATTGGCTGATCGCAGCATCAAAAGACCTAGAGGTATTTTAGAAGATGTCCTAGTTCAGGTAAATGATTTTATTTTGCCTGCTGATTTTGTTGTGTTAGATATGGAGGAATCTTCAATGTCATCATCTCTACCGATCATATTAGGTAGGCCCTTTATGAGTACAGCTGATATTAAAATTTGTGTTAAAAGGGGCATTATAAGTATGAAGATAAACGGAGAAAAAGTGGAATTTAAAATGTTTGATACACTAAAATTACCACAAGATGATCATGAATGCTATAATATTGATGTGGTGCAGGAGATTGTTGATCAAATATTTCAGGTACATAGCGTTGAACCACTTCAAGCCACAATCACTCAATCTCTAACTTATTCTCATGTTGAACAGGAATACGATGACTGGGAGATTGCAGAGACAGTACATCACCTTGAAAATCCACAGTCATATTCAGATCAGGCGACTGATGACCAGAGTAAGTCGACTGGTGATCTAACCAGTCGACCAAACCCAGACACACAGGATAAGTCGACTGCTGACATGGATCAGTCGACTGTACAGAAGCGCCCGGACATAGAACTCAAGCAGCTGCCTGATCATTTGAAACATGTATTTTTGGGTGAGAACCAGACACTACCAGTAATAATTGCTGCCAACTTAACTGCACAGGAAGAAGAAAAGCTGCTGAAGGTATTGCGAGAACACAAAAATGCAATAGGATGGACCATTGCAGACATCAAGGGAATAAGTCCATCCAAATGCATGCATAGAATACTCCTTGAGAACGATGCAAAACCTAGCAGGGAGGCACAGAGAAGGCTTAACCCTAACATGAAAGAAGTGGTAAGAACAGAGATACTAAAGCTACTAGATGTTGGCATCATCTACCCTATCTCAGATAGCAAATGGGTAAGTCCTATACATGTAGTTCCTAAGAAAAGTGGAGTTACAGTGGTAACAAATGAAGAGAATGAACTTATCCCAACAAGAGTAACCACAGGATGGAGGGTATGCATTGACTATAGGAAGTTGAATAAGGAAACCAGGAAAGATCACTTCCCTCTTCCTTTTATTGATCAAATGTTAGAAAGATTAGCAGGATATAGTCATTATTGTTTTTTAGATGGTTATAGTGGCTATAATCAAATTGCTATTGCTCCAGAAGATCAAGAAAAGACCACTTTTACATGCCCATTTGGTACTTTTGCTTACAGGAGGATGCCGTTTGGATTGTGCAATGCTCCAGCTACATTTCAAAGATGCATGATGAGCATATTTTCAGACATGGTGGAGAGGTTCATCGAGGTATTTATGGATGATTTTAGTGTTTTTGGATCTTGTTTTGATGAATGCCTTAACCATTTGCAGCTGGTGCTTAAAAGATGTGAAGAATGCAATTTAGTGCTGAATTGGGAGAAGTGCCATTTTATGGTACAACAAGGTATTGTGTTGGGACATGTGGTGTCCAAAAGGGGAATAGAGGTAGACAAGGCAAAAATTGACATCATATCAAAACTACCCCCTCCCACTACAGTTAAGGGTGTTAGGAGTTTTCTAGGACACGCAGGTTTTTATAGACGATTTATAAAAGACTTTTCAAAAATCTCCAAACCCCTTTGTGACTTGTTAGCAAAGGATGTTGAGTTTCTATGGACAAAAGAATGTACAAATGCTTTTAATACATTGAAAACTCTTCTCATTTCTGCACCTATTGTCATGGCACCAGATTGGAGCCATCCTTTTGAGCTCATGTGTGATGCAAGTGATTATGCCTTAGGGGCTGTTTTAGGCCAAAGAACCAATAAGAAACCCCATGTTATTTACTATGCTTCTCGAACTCTAAACGATGCACAGCTAAATTATTCCACTACTGAAAAAGAAATGTTAGCTGTTATATTTGCTGTAGAGAAGTTTAGATCATATTTAATTGGTTCTAAAGTAATTGTTTTCACTGACCATGCTGCCTTGAGATATTTGTTTGCTAAAAAGGAAGCTAAGCCTAGGTTGATCAGATGGGTGCTGTTGCTTCAAGAATTCGATCTTGAGATTAGAGACAAGAAAGGAAGTGACAATGTTGTGGCAGATCACATGTCCAGATTACTGCACGAGGAAGAGAGAAATGTGCCCCCGTTGAATGAAAATTTCCCAGATGAACAATTATTTGCAATAAATATTCACACTCTCGGGGCAGTCGACTGGTCCCTCAACCAGTCGACTTATCTCTCTGAACAACTACCCTGGTTTGCTGATATTGTCAATTTTCTAACTGCTCATGTTTTTCCTCCAGGTATGACACATCAGGAAAGGAAAAGATTGGTGGATCTGAGCAAACACTATTATTGGGATGATCCGTATTTATTCAAATTTTGCTCTGATCAAATTATAAGAAGATGTGTGGCAGACGAGGAACAAAGGAGTATTCTACAACATTGCCACCAATATGCATGTGGAGGACATTTTGGGCCAAAGAGAACAGCACTTAAGGTATTGCAATCTGGTTTTTATTGGCCTAAAGTATTCAAAGATGCTTTTTCTTTTTGCAGGACTTGCGACAAATGCCAAAGGACAGGCAACATCTCTTCTAGAAATCAAATGCCACTACACAACATACAAGTAATCGAGCTTTTCGATGTTTGGGGAATCGACTTCATGGGTCCATTTCCTAATTCATGTGGTTATTTATATATACTTGTTGGTGTGGATTATGTGTCTAAATGGGTCGAGGCTGTCCCCTCACGAACTAATGATCACAAAGTTGTTGTCAAGTTTTTGCAGGAGAACATTTTCACTAGGTTTGGTACACCACGAGCAATAATAAGTGATGGAGGGAGCCACTTCAATAACTACCCATTTGCTTCTTTGATGAAGAAATATGGGATTACACATAGAGTGGGAACTCCATATCATCCTCAAACCAGTGGGCAGGTGGAGATTAGCAACAGAGAGATCAAGAGCATCTTGGAAAAGACGGTCAACACAAGGAGGAAGGATTGGTCACTACGCTTGAACGATGCCTTATGGGCCTACAGAACCGCTTTCAAGACACCCATTGGCATGTCACCATACCGTTTGGTCTTTGGAAAAGCTTGTCATCTGCCGGTGGAGTTGGAACACAAAGCTTATTGGGCTATCAAAAAGTTCAATTTTGATATGAAACAGGCAGGTGACAAAAGGAGATTGCAACTAAATGAGCTTGAAGAATTGAGGCACGATGCATATGAAAATGCCAAGCTATACAAGGAAAGGACTAAGTTATACCATGATAAACAATTAGCAAGGAAGGAGTTTTATGAAGGACAAAAAGTATTGATCTACAACTCAAGATTAAGACTCTTTCCAGGCAAGCTCAAGTCAAGATGGTATGGACCATATATTGTCACAAAAGTCTTTCCACATGGTGCATTGGAAGTTCACAGCGAAGAACGAAATCAAACATTCAAGGTGAACGGACACAGGGCGAAGCCATACATAGAGATGAGACTAGAACCACAAGAGGAAGATGTGAATCTTCAAACCATTCAATACATTGCATGAACTCATCATGTCTAGCTGACGACATGAAACACAGCGCTTATTGGGAGGCAACCCAACTTTCAGGGGAGTATTTACACTTTCCCTTTATTTTATTCATTATTATTCATTTTTATTTTTCAGTCTCTCCTTACTAGATGGTAACACATGCCTATATCTTATGTTTTGTGCGAACATTGAGGACAATGTTCCATCTAAGTGTGGGGGTATTAGTTAGTTATCTTTTGAATTTTTTTTAGGATAAACAATTTCTTATAAAGTAAGAGTAAGGATACTTATTTACTTTAGGATTGTTGAGTTTCATAATTCCCTACAAAATTGTGCGAGTCATGCGATTATACATAATAAACAAATGTGATGCTTTTCCCCTTCAGATCTAGTCCTAAATCGAGTTTAAGTAAATAGAGTGATACAATATATGTATATATTTGAATAAAGTCAGTCTACTCCAATGTTTTGAGTGCTTAGTAACTAGGGGTATTCATCACCAATGTTTACCTTTACGTCAAACGGCAACTTGAAATACGAGTATGCAAAGCACTTTAATGTTTGTGACTTGTTGAGTAACCGGGTGGATACATCACAAATGTTTCGCATTCGCGTCAAAAGACAAGTGACAACGTTAAAGAAGAGACTATATAAAAAAAAAAAAAAAAAAAAAAAAAAAAAAAAAAAAAAACTCTAGTTTGCTACTGGATTTGTAGTAGAGAAAAGGGATAATCACAGACTGAGTAGATGCATACTATAACTACATTAATCGCATGACAGATATGACTAAGTTTGGGATTTATGAATAGACAATTGCACTAGAGAAAATGGGTATGGTTAATTTTACTTTATCTGAAATTGTTTGTAGTTTTATATTTTTCATTTTGATGTCCACATAATAAGAAATCTTGATGGTTGAGTTTATTGTTGTTATTATTCTCCCTATTCATAATTTTAGTTTGCTTGAGGACAAGCAAAAGCTAAGTGTGGGGGTATTTGATGAACACATTATTATTCACTTTTTAGAGCAATAACCTTAATATAATTAGACATTTAAAAGCTCTCTATATGGTATTTAACTCTTATTCTCTCTTTTCCATAGGAAACAGCTTGTAACAGCAAAACGAAGCAGATTCAGGACTTCAAGGACAATACACAGAGAACTGCGGAGGATAAGTCGACTGGTTCCTCAACCAGGCGACTGGACAGGAGAAGCTGATTTTCCACAACTATCGTCACAGTCGACTTATTCCCAAAGACAGTCGACTGGTATGATCAAAGATGAAATCTTCAGAAGTCTCGACTCAGTCGACTGGTTCGAAGATAAGTCGACTGGTCTGCGGCGGAGTAAACAGATAAGATCTTCAAAGATACACCTGCATCTAAATTCAAATCTACTTGGATCAAGATTTTATACAGCGAATCAAATCTAAAGACAGGGTATTTTCCAAGTGGACGTGGTGAACAGATAAGGAAAGAAAGGAGAAAAGAGAAAGATATTAATCATCAAATAAAATAAAGAAGAATTTTCCTGAAAAAAGTGGAAACCCTAATTCTCAGCCGTGTTCTATAAATATCAGAATACCATCTCTTGAACAGGCACTCCTCTCTCCACTCCACGACTCCATCCAAGGACGATCAGCTATATCTCTGGAAAGCAACTCAATCACCAAGTTCCTGAACAAGCATCGAGAGCACCACTCCATCAACATCGAAGAAGGAAAGAGAAGATCCAGCAACCAGAAGGCAGTCGACTGTGTGACAGCCAGTCGACCATATTGCCGGAATCCATTAGTTTATTTCTTCTTCTCTCTTTATTCTTTTATGTTGATCATGTATTCAAACTTGTTAAGCAATAAAGTTATTATTATGTGGAACTAATTTCATAGTTGGGTAGATCGAAACCGTAGTTATGTAGTGCTATATTCTTCTGAGATCTTCTAATTACTTATTGATTGAATCTGGTTGAATTGACATAGATTAATGATCATCAAACTTGGATCTTGAAGTCTGAGAGCAGTCGACTGAGGTGAGAGCCAGTCGACTGACATACAGCACGTGAGAATATCAAGTTTATGTTATCATTTATCTAAATCTGTTATATGAAGCATATTGAGACGACCGAATCTCGTGCCCATAATTTGTAACAAAGGAATCTTTAGGGGTTCTTGGTTCAATCAACTTAGAGGATCTAGATCTGATACCAATTTCTAGAACTTTAAGTGTTTGTTCGTTTCCACTGATCTTATGTTTTCTTTAGGAACAACTTAGTAAATACTAGGCTGACTACTTGATGAAAGAAACGAATTAGAGTAGATACCATGCCTAATTCTTGGCTTAGGGAAACAATACTTTAAGGAGTAGATACCATGCCCTTGAAGTGAACAAACATGAGTAATTAGAAGTAGATTCAGAAGGCAAATTAGCATTACTAACTATTGGTGGAGATCAACAACCCAACTATTCAAGAGATATTTGTGATTCAACAATTCCTTCTTAGTTTTAATCTTTTTATTCCTTTTAGACTTTTAAAACAACTCCTTATGATTTTTATTATTTTCTATTGATTAGTTAGTTGAAATCTACAATCTCTGTGGGATCGACCCTTGCTATTACTACGATTCGATTCGTGCACTTGCGAGGTTTTATAATTTGTGTCTAGTTAGTCTATTTAATTAGGTAGCTAGATTTCCAACAACAGTAACCCAGGCAAATCTTCCAAGAACACAATCGGATAATCCCGAACCACAGGAATCTGCTGCACCTCTGTAGGAATCCCCTTCTTCTGGCTGATAGCAACAACCAACTCTGAACATCTTCTCTTCCCTTGGAAAGTGATTTCAGGTCCACCTGGAGCCTTTACTGTTACCGTCTTGGTCTTGCACTCGATGCTTGCACTGTACACCGACATCCAATCAATGCTGATAACATCGACTCCCAAAACATTCAGCTCGATCAAATCGATCCCGAAAATTCTATTTCCAATGTCACGCCCCGCTTCCCGGAATACGGAAACACAGGCACGTAACTGAGGCCCAGCGAATGATATAAGTACGCCAACTCATATCATCCATAAGCTGTACCAGTCTTAGCTCGACAATATAAGAAAAATGAATCACAACCACGCAGGAAACATAGTCACATAAACGAGAATGAAATTCAATAACCAATTCTGGAATATAAAGACTTACCAAATAACTCGAGAGACTCCTGCTCCAATTGTAGAAGATCTGCTAATCAATGCCTCCTAGAAATTCTCCTTGTGCACCTGTACTTGATTATCTAAAAAGAAAGAATAATTTGTCCTTAGAGCAAGTACGGACAGCAAGTAGTGAAAATAGAGAGTAAAGGAAACAGGGTACATGAAGAAATATGAATCAAGATCAAATTGCAAGGACGATGATGGTACTAATAACAATGGTCTTTATCAAGTATATATACATGTCAACTAGGTCTATTATCAAGTTGTTTCTCCTATCTAGTGCACGTACTACTGCATCCCATACTACAGGTTCGATGCACGCGCAACAGTGTTCGTTTTAGACTTCGTGGTGGGATCTACAGAGCGTGTACTCGGTGTCAATAACAATCATTTACCATTTTCAATCAATCAATTCCCAATTATTCAATCAATCATTCACAATCATTACTTCTCCTTCCATGTCAATACGATATCACAATAGGCCTTACCAAGTACATTTTCTGAGACTGTCCACTACTAGGTCAACCCTTATTAACACCGGCTTGTTTAGTATTTTATTAAATCATTCATGTCCATGTAAGTGTGTATAAGGATGTCAAGGGAACGATATGAATGCAGCAACATGATGCATTACACAATAATAAACATGAAGTAGTAAATCTAAAACAACAATTCTCTTTATATTATTTTAACTAATTCCAATTATAACTGGGTCGAAACCTCAGTACAAGACAAACAAGGCAGCAGGAATTATAAAAGCCAGCACATATATGTTCATTCAAGTCGATAATCAATATGCTATGGTATCATGAAATGCATTACACTGTTATACAGCAATTAGGATGTTCATTACCATGTACAAGTCCATTTATCATGTCATTGTTCAAGTCACAATATCTCAATCGATCAATGTATTCAATCACCATTCATTTCCTTTGTATACAATTCTAGTCCTTTTATTTATGTCAATTGTGTATGCCGGCTTAGGTTTGAATCAATGGATAATTATAAGAGGTCAAAAGTACGTCGGGTTAGCTCGTGTAAACCCTCGATACTCTTAACGAGAAGGGACACGAGGCAAATTAAGATAATTAAAATGGAACTACTTGCAGGAGATCAATAAGCTTGAACTAGAAAATTAAAAGAGTTCAAGTAGACTTGCATGTTAGTTGACGACGATAAAATTGAAGACAGAATAACGGGATCAGTATCCCGGGGAGTAGTCCCAAGAATACGTGCGAAGATAACCAACAGCAAAGCACAGCAGCAACTCGGGTAAAACTCCACACCCGATCAGAATGAACAGCAAACAACAAAAGGAGATCGCTGTGCACACAACACCAAACACCGAACTCACCCAATCCCTTCTCTACAATGCCAAACAGCAACGGATCCCCTCCTCCAAAATAGCAAACAGCATACCCGAAACCCCTCTCTTCCATAAACAGCACACATGACAATTACACGTGCAATGCACGTGTAATCAATCACCCAACACAACGGTGCCTTCCCTTTCTTCTTTACTTCGGCTGAGAGAGAGAAGGCGCGGGAGAGAAGCGGCGGCCGGCTTGGGCGACTGGAGGAGGACAGCAGGCGACGAGCGGCGGCACTGGTCGGGAAGCGACGCAACGGCGAGGAGTCGAGGAGAGAATGCCCTGTTTTTGCTCGAAAACAGGGGAGACAATGCGGCGGCGTGCTCGGCCTTGGATGGCGATGGCGATGAAATGGCAGGATCTCTGGTGGTTAAGGGGTAATCGGAGAGGCGAAGACGGGAGAAGACGAACGGCAATGGCGGTGGGCGAGGCGGTGCGACTAAGGAGCAATCGAGGGGGTCGACGGGTTCTCGGAGTTGATGAGGAGTTCAGCGGCGGTGCGAGGACTGTGGAGGTTCAGGCGAGCTTGATGGTGCCTCGGGGGTTGAGGGCAGCAATGGAGGGAGCTCAGTGATGGGTTGGCAACGGCGGGAGAGCGAGCTCGATGGGGGTTCGAGAATGAGATGAGGCGAGCGACTGGCGGTTGTCGACTGTGGCGATGCTTTGGGAAGACGACGACTAGACGGGAGAGCGATGGTGGAGGCGGCACTGTGGCGCGACGCAGGGGAAGGGGAGAGCAGGAGAAGGCGACGATCTGAAGGTGGCGCGCGACTGGGAAGCGGTGGAGTCGAGCAGTAGAAGGGCGGAGCTTTGATGGCGAGTGGATGTCGACGAGGAGACGGAGGTGCGCTATAAGGGGCGACCTCGAGTGACTGTCGACGGTGGCTCGAAGATGACTAGTCATCAATGGCGAGCAATGACGATGGGGAAGGCAGCGGGGCCCGATGTCGAGGTGAGGTGGCGACGCGGAGAGATCGACGGCGGCTGCGCTCGAGCGAGGCAGCGACGGGGTGCTCTGCTTCGGGGGGTTGCAGGGGAAGAGGACGATGGTGGGAAGAGGTGAAGATGGGGAAGATGGATGAAGACGATCTGTTTTGTTGGGTTTGTTTAGAGTTTTGTTTAGGGGAAAACAGAAGAGGGGGTAACGGGATTGAGAGAGTGGGGGAGAGAGAATAACGGGGAGAGAGAGAAAATGGGGGTAGTTACTAGGTAATGGGAAGTGTGCATGTAAAGTGGGAAGAAGTTAGAGTACGGGTCTAGAGAAGTGGGGGGTGTAGAGAATTGTATACGGGTAGGTGTAGAATAATTAGTCTATACAAATATGGGTGTTGGATTATTGGATTTGGGCTTGGGCTTAAAAAGGGGTTCAAAATATTTAAATAAACAATTAGGATTTGGGCCAATCTTTTGGGCTCAGATTAAATATGATAAAATCAAATCAAATACGAATTTGGGCTTTTAATAGACAATTGGGTTTCATAAAAATAGTTTACTTAATAAAATCAATTAGAGGAAAATAGTTATAAAATACTGAGAATATAAATACGAAAAAATAATTTTTTTAAAATACGTATTAATGAAAACAGGGGTTACATCCAATCACGATCTCGCAGTTAGCATAGTACCGATCAGTGGTTAGAGTCTCCCCTGATGGAGTAGCTACTGCTAAAATCTTTCTTGGAAAAATCTTCGGTTCAACTCCCAACACTTTAGCAAATTTAGGAGACACAAAAGTATGAGAGGATCCAGTATCGAACAAAACAACAGCTTTCATTCCATTCAAATAAAGTTCTCCTGTTACATAATACATACTCATTACGTAACAGTTCACTAAATAAACGAGAAAAGAAAACAACATGAACCTCTAAACATCTGCCCTCGTACCAGTGATGACGCGATCTACTTCATCAGCATCAGCTTCGGTCAAGGCAAATACTCGCCCTTGTTGGTACGGTCTCTTCCCAGCCTGCTGAGTTGGTCCCCTTTGGACAACTTCTTGCAATTTGGGGCACTGGGATCGGTAGTGACCCTTCTCCCCACAAGTGTAGCAAGTTACCACAGGAGGTCTCACCCAATTGTTTCCGGGTCTCCCATCTATGTTGACAGCATTTTCTCCCATTGGTTTGAACCTCTGGACTGACGGTTGTCCCCTGGCACTCCCAGCAATTGCGGGCCTCTTCCAAACGTTCCAGTTGTTCCTCCTATTCTGAACAGCGTGGAACTACTCCATGTCTGCCTCCGTGGCTACTGCTCGTTTGACTAGCTTGTCAAACCTCATGATACCGAGAGGTATCATCCTGGACCTCAAGCTCGGCCTCAACCCATGCTCGAACTTACGAGCCTTCTTCACCTCATCCATCACTAATTCAGGAGCATACCTTGAGAGTTGAGTAAATTTAGTCTCATACTCCCTGACTGACATGCCACCTTGCTGTAGTGATAGAAACTCTATAGCCTTCTTCTTCTAGACATATGAAGGAAAATAATGACTGCGGAATTCTTCCAAGAATTCCTCCCAGCCAAGAACTAAACCTCCCATTGTCCGCTTCATCGACTGCCACCAAACAGCCGCATCCTTCTCGAGCTGTAGAGTCGCCAACTTCACCTTGCTACCTTCTGGGGTCTCCAGGACTTCGAAGTTAGTCTCTACCTGACGAATTCAATTGTCAGGAACGCCAGGGTCCGAATTCCCTTCAAACACAGGTGGTTTCATCCGCTTGAATGATTCCACGAGTTTAATTGCCTCGGGCACTGGATTCACAGGCCCCCTTTCTTGGTTCTGATTCATGGCCACAGCGTTGAGTGTCTCATACACCCTCGCGAGTTCCGTTTCCAAGTCCAGACCTTCACCGTTTCTAGCTCCTCTTCTAGCCATATTCTGATGCAAAAGATCCATTAAATTCGAAGTATAAGTCCTGAATTTTAAATCAACTTTGCATTTCATTGAACTTCAAACTTTATACATTCGAATTGAAAATATTTCTTGAAATCAGAATGAAAACAGTAGAAGCTACAACAGTCTAACTCCTACGGTTCCTCTTCGCTTCTCGAAGTTCTCCCCGTAATTCATCAACTTCTTCCTTCAGTACATCGGTCACATTCTTTCTCTTCTCGAGTTCCCATACACGATGACTGAGAACTGCAAAATCGTCCTTGTGCTTTGCCAACTGAGCCTCTAGTAGTCCAACTCTTTCTCGCAGTGTCTCAACCTGCCTTTGAAGAGACAAAACAAGACTATTCGGAACTGGTTCTTCTTCGTTAGAAGAATCATCAGATGAGTCCGGAGGTGGGAAAATCTCTGGGACTCAGGCCATTCTTCTCCGTCAGAGTCAGCTTGCCCTGGGTAGTACTCTTCCTCAATGATATGCCAATTGTCGTCTCCAGCGGGGTCGAAGTGATCAGCCATCTTAGAAATAAAGAGGGAGAAACATAAGTCATAGAGCAACACAAATGTAAGTGAATTACATTTAAATCTCTAGACTCAACACACACTCTAATGTCCACTTCTAGGGTGTCGTTCCTTATAAATTTGTACAAGTGTGAAGCGTAGCTCTGATACCACTCTGTAACACCCCGAATTCCAAAATACACTGAATTCGAGATTCCAGAGGATCTTTACACTTCATTTAGTACAATTTAACAAGGAAATAAAAACTTTTCTTACATCAGAGTTACATGAAATCTTTACACTTTACATTGTACAGCGGAAGCATATATTACAATAATTTACATGAAATGACAGCGGAAGCAAGTTACAACATTTATACAAGAGTACAACAATGAATAATCTCTAAGCGTCAATTCTCCTTTAATCTTTATCAAGCCATTTATCCTGCATACAAAACTGTGGGTACGTCAGTTTATTCAACCGACGAAAATTATACACGGCCATCATCTCTATGCCGGAAACAGTATAACGATTCTCATGTCTTAACAAACCACAAACTTGTTCACAAACAAAACTAAAAGGGACTATCCTGTTGATGTCGTGTTGTGATTGTGCACTTAGTCCTTAATGCAGTTATTATATTATATGACACTAATGCGCAATTGTTCGGATTCTATGCATCCCATACTACATAGGTCCAAGGGCAAGCCCTTAATCGTACTTCATCTTATAGGGTTCAATCCCTCGCCATGATTTAAACTACTACGGTAACTACGGTAAGTATCCTAGGTGTTCTATGATCTACGAGCCCATGCCCAGGCAGCCTGGAGGGGAATTCCACACACTGACACGACGCATCGAGCAGGCAGACTATGGACAATTCAGCCTCCGCCATGGAACAATGGCACCACCCGCAGCCACCAAAACACCCCACAAGCGTCGCCACCGGGATAATAATTCTTGAGTAGTGCCCACGCCATGTCATGATGCATCAAGCAGGCAGCCTGTGGATCACTCTCACACCGCCAATCCGATGGCCCCCATACTCGTGTTTTTCTCTTACTTTCATCACATCTCCACTATGTATCTAGTCCTTAGTTTATTAGAATCATGAACAAAATCAATTCTCTAGAGTTAGCCTCTCCACTATGCCGGTCTTAATCATTCATTCAACGTGACCCAAACCTTGGTCTTTCATTTCAAATTTCATTTCAATTCTTTTCTTTTCAATGCTGGTGTGAGACTTAGCTATCCTCTAGTTCTCAATTTCAATTCATAATTACCAAGAATCAAGTTTTTCAAGCTCATAAGTTCATGTTTCATATTTACAGTAAATTTTCCCTTTCATGCTCATAGCTTTCACAATCATAAAACTTTTCATAAATTCAATAGAATGAATTACTTCACTTCATGTGCAATTTCATGCAAAGACAAATAGAATTTATTTTTTTCTAACTTGTCACAACCAATCTTTATTCATCAACAGTAGATACATAATTGATGCGGTTTATTTCTGGGAGACGTGTGGATGCACCAGGTGTGAGTTCGGACTCAATTTGTATTTGAAGGAGAAAGCTGCTCGTCTGACGACCCTCGACTGACCGGGCGGAACCTGCGGCGACCTCGGAATGAGGCGGATATCTGGGCTCGGATCAGAGTGTTCGGATCCGAGGTCTTGTGTACCTGCAGACGGTCCTGAAACACCGGGGTTTGTCCCGGTGGCGGACCCTCCGACGATCTAGTCAGTCTCTGTGAGATAGTAGCAATAACTAGGTGAATTTAAGTGGTAAAAGATTGATTACCTCAAAAGGTGGGTGAGGGTCTAGTATTTATAGAGAATCCCAACCGGGTTTGGTTCCGCTTGGGGGCCGGGTCTGGATCCGAAAGCCCATGGGCCTGACGTGGCAGAAGGCCCAGGGGGTTTAGGGCAGACGTGGCAATACCAGGAGCGGTATAGGGCTGACGTGGCAGAACCCTTGGTGGTATTTGGAGCTGACATGGCTGATCGTGGGTCTCCTGCGCTTCTGGGAGAATCGGAGGGCCTAGGCTGTGCCAGGTTATCCCCATGCTTCGCCAGAAAGGGGGGACGGCCCGTGGGACTGTCACGGATCGGAGGCCGAGGACCACTGAGGCTCGTCGGATACGAGGAGGCCAGTTCTGCGGGGGTGAACTTGAGGTTCGGCGCCGACCCTGCAGTGGTTCGAAGCCGAACTAGATTTCTATTTTTACCTTTCTTGAGTGAGAGTTGTATTGGGCCCTGGTTGGGCCCCCAGGCCATTTTTACCCTACCACACAAGCCCCCCACTCCTGCGGGGGTGCGGGAGCTAGCCGGGGAGGAGTGTTCATGGTCGTGGAAATGGGATGGCGAATCGCTGGGCCTTCATGAGGGGGTTGCCCTGAGGCTTGACCGAACCTCGAGCTGGCAAGGGTTTATGGGTAGGTGAGGGCAATGGCGAACCGTTGAATCTTCCGGAAAAGAGTACCCTGGTGCCAGACCGGACCTCGAGATGAGGAGGGATTATGAGTCGGTAAGGGTGATGGCGAGTCGTTGGCCTTCCTGAGAAGACCACCCTGGTGCCAGACCTGACCTCGAGCTTGGCGAGGGATTACGGGTCGGCAAGGGCGATGGCGAGCCGTGGAGCCTTCCTGAGAAGACTACCCTGGTGCTAGACCGGACCTCGAGCTGGCGAGGGATTACGGGTCAACAAGGGTGATGGCGAGCCGTTGGCCTTCCTGAGAAGACCTCCCTGGTGCCAGGCCTGACCTCGAGCTTGGCGAGGGATTACGGGTCGGCAAGGGCGATGGCGAGCCGTGGAGCCTTCCTGAGAAGACTACCCTGGTGCTAGACCGGACCTCGAGCTGGCGAGGGATTACGGGTCAACAAGGGTGATGGCGAGCCGTTGGCCTTCCTGAGAAGACCTCCCTGGTGCCAGGCCTGACCTCGAGCTTGGCGAGGGATTACGGGTCGGCAAGGGCGAGGGCAAGCCGTGGAGCCTTCCTGAGAAGACTACCCTGGTGCTAGACCTGACCTCGAGCTGGCGAGGGATTACGGGTCAACAAGGGTGATGGCGAGCCGTTGGCCTTCCTGAGAAGACCTCCCTGGTGCCAGACCTGACTTCGAGCTTGGCGAGGGATTACGGGTCGGCAAGGGCGATGGCGAGCCGTGGAGCCTTCCTGAGAAGACTACCCTGGTGCTAGACCTGACCACGAGCTGGCGAGGGATTACGGGTCGGCAAGGGTGATGTCGAACTGTTGTGCCTTAGAGCGTTTGAGCGGGAGTAGCCCGTCGTTTCTGCGGAGCATTGAAGGCTCTCCGGGATCTGTGTGATGGTCCAATTTCCTAGGGGCATTAATGGCGCCGCCTAATAAATGCAGATAGCGCATGGGCTTCCGTCGATTGGCTTTCCTCGTGTCATAATGGTTGGTCTATGGGGGAGGCTATAAATACCTCTCCCTCCACAGCGGGTTTGATCACAGCAGGGGTGGTCTATTGGCCATCGGAGGTGTCTGCTTTGGCGGACGCCTGTTTTTTGCAAAAATTTTCCAACCCTGGCGGTGTCGGAGAGGTGGTTACTTTGCCGCCCGGATCTTCTCTTGGATCTGATGGCTCTTGATACGGTAGCCAGATCCAGGGGAGATCAAGGCGAGGGGGTAACGGCCGAAATCCGCACCGGTAGAAAAGGAGCCTCGGATTGGTGGTGGCTTTGCCGTCTGGATCTTTTTTCGGGTCAGACGACCCTGACACGGTTGTTTGGCCCGAGAGAGAACTAGACGGGAGGGGCACCAACCGTATTCCGGTCTTGGGGCTGAAGAGCCTCAGATAGAGGGGTCGCCTCCGATCAGGGGTTGGCCACTCTGTCTTCCGATAGGGCTCCAGGCGATGGTGGTTTCTGTCCCACCCTCGAACAGTTCAGGGTTTCGGCGCCAACCCGAGGCTGTAAGCCCCGAGCTGCTCGGGGATGAGAGGGGAACCGATCGAGCGCTGGAGCCCGGGGCGTCTGTCGAAGGACGGCGCCTTAAACCTTAAGAAAAACGTTTTCTCCGTCGTATACTCCATCCGAACCGACCCCTGAGTCTGGCCGCCAGCCTGGCACCCGATGACGTCAGCAGCGCATGTTTCGAGGATGTGGCGCGATTTTCCAGGCGGCAGTTGTACGTCAATCGGTGAATAGTAATTGCGGAAGTCGAGGAGTCGTTCTTATCCTTTATAAGTATTCCCCCCTCTCCTTCTCTCGCCCACTTCTTTCTTGCTGCTTTCTTTCTTAAAAAATCTTCCAACCATTCAGCGCTCGTTCTTGCAGTTAGCTGTACTAGGCTCGTCCTTCCGAAGCGGCCCCCGGTTAGTTGGTAAGTTCATTTAGTTTAGGCACAGATAGATAGGGCTCAGTCCGGCTCGTCAGCGTCGACGTCCAGGGGGGAAGTGAAGCGAGCCTCCACATCGACGTCGTGGGAGGAGCCCGTGCTTGAGGAGGAGTCGGTGCACGCTGTGGAGCCTTCCGATTCAGTTTCGTGGGAGGAACCAGTAGGTGAGGGGGAGGTGGTACACAAGATGAGGCCGTCACGCTCCCGACGTCCCTTCGTGGTGGAGAATAGCGAGTCGGAGGAAGCCAGTGATGGTTCGGACGACATCCAGGTACTGGAGTTGTCTTCCGAGGAGGAGGAGGGGGGCGAGGGCGACATGATGAGGAGATCCACCGTTCAGGGTGCGGGCTCGAGCTTCACGCCGACAGGCCTGGGGCCCTTATCTACTCCCTCGTCGGAGCGAGCCAAGAAGAGGAAGAGGGCCCCGAGGAAGGCGGGGTCGAGGACTGGTGGTTCGAGCCAGGCGCCTGTTTTTCGCAATTTGATGACAGGTTCGCCCGTACAGCCAAAGCCTTTCCATCAGTATCCCGACGATCTTTCTGACAAGGAGCTCTTCGGTGTGCAGCCCTCTTCGCCGAGTCAGAGGAGGGTGATGATGGACGCGATCCCGACTGTCTTGGAGGGTGGGGATTTGGAGGTTCTGCAGCTGGCGTACCACATAGGGCCTGGCGACGAGTTGTTGTTGCCGAGCTCTACTCTGCGCCCCACCGATCCCCTTTCTGCTTGGTATTGCGTCTTCCCAGTGGACGCTTTCATCTCCGGGCTGAGGTTGCCAGTCCACCCGTTTGTTCGGGATGTGCTGAACTGGGCCTCCTTGGCGCCAATGCAGTACGGGCCGAACTCTTAGAAGCAGATTATCTGCTTCGTGCTGATGTGCGAGGAACAGAAGGTACCCCTGCGGCTGAATGTGTCGTGCAATGTTGATGATCAGCTCGGCGGCCGAGGGTGTTTACTATATCTCTCCCCGGAGTAAGGGGAAGGTCGTTCACAGTCACCCGGACTCCATCAAGGAATAGAAGAAAAAATATCTGGTGATCCGGAGTGAAGAGCCCTGGGACATTCCCACTCGATGGAATCACTCCAAGCCGAGCTATCAAATGCCGAAACCGAGGGATTTGTCGGCCGAGGAGTGGGGATTTGTCGAGCGCCTCCGTTCGTCACCCAGCATTGATTGGACGAAGGTGACGGAGGCCAACTTGGCGAGCGTTGGACTGAGCCCAGCCGTTATGTGTATGTAGTTGTTTCTTTTCTTTCGGTCCTTTCGTACTTTCTTGCTCATTGCTCTTAATGATTTTTTCTGCAGATATGGACGAAGCATCGATCAAGGCAAAGAGGCTCGCCATGAGGAAGGAGAAGGCCGAGAAGAAGGGGGAGGTGGCGAAGAGGCCGAGGGGGTCATCCCTAGCCATCTCGGAGGTCCAGCCCGAGCCGGGGACCAAGAGGATTCGCTCGGAGACGAGCAAGGGGGCAGCTGCTTCGAAGGGCCAGAGCCTAGTGAGGGCCTCCGTTCTTGACAAGGGGAAAGGTCCCTTGGTCGAGGTCGAGGAAGAGGACCCGGTGGTGGAGTTGCTGCGGCAGCAGTGGGCTTCGGACTGGTCGGTCCGGATGGGGGACCGTCTAACCGAGGAGGCCCAGGCCGTCGAGGTGGTGGAGAAGTTGGCGACCCCTTGCGACCGTAAGGCGATGGAGGGCAAGCCCGTGGAGGTGGCGTTCACGTGCCTGGCGCAGGCTACCGTGCTGGTAAGTCCGTCGGCCTTATTCTCCTTGTTAATTTTTCTGTGGAAGTCTCTTCCTTATCTGCGCTCGTTGGTCGCAGGCTTGCATGCAGGGGGCTAACATGAAGAACCTCTACGAGGTGTCCCTGGCACAAGAGCGAGCTCGAGCGAAAAAGAGCGAGCGGGAGATGAAGGAAATGCGGATCGAGCTCGAGGGTTCGCACAAGAGGGAGCAGCAGATGAAGCTTGAGCTCGAGGCCAAGGATGCGGAGTGGGGGAAGAAGGTGGCCTCCTTGAAGAAGAAGTTCGCCAAGGAGAAGGAAGAGGTGACGACTACGGGCCAGATGATGGTGATCAAGGCCCAGGACACATGTTATGCGAAGGCCCTCAGCCATGTGAGGCACTTCTACCCGACCATCAATCTGTCCAATTTTGAGTACGACATGGAGATCGAGGGGACGTCGAAGACTCCTGGCGAAGAAGGGCCTGCTCTCGACCCGCCGGCCGACCCATCTATGAATCCGTCTGTCGACGCTGAGGTGGGGCAATAAGCTGTATAATTCTGTCTTTCTTTTCTCCCTCTCTTGACTGTATTTGCCTCCCGTGGACTGGCCACCACCTTTTTTGTAAGGAGTACTTAAATTTATAGGAAATTTTTTTTTTTTTGACCGGCCAAGTGTTTTGAACTCGGATTTTTCTGAACCTTCTTGCGTGTGTGCATTGGGTTGGCTGGTTCTCCTGTAGGTTGTGGCTCCCCTTCCTGAGGTGGACCCCCGTCGTCCCGACGTGGCGTGGCTCCGGAGCAAGGTTGAGGCCCTGGAGGCCGCGTTGGTCTGCCACCGAAGGGGGGCTCGTGACACTGATGCTGCTTTGAACTTTTATCGGAATAAGTCTGAAGCCTTAAGCGAGGAGGCGAGCCGGCTAAGGAGGGTGATGCTGGATCGGGGACTCGGCGGTGCGAGCCTTGGACAGGCAGTGTTGGGTGCCTCAGGGCCGAGGCCCACTTCTGAAAGGTTACTTCGTGATGTCTTTGCGGAGAAAGAAATGGAGATACACCGTTACAATATTATGCTGGGTGCCTCGGTATCTTCCTCGGTGGGTCGGCAAGCTGAGGGGGTTCCCTCTGCGCTGCTGCTGTTGCAGCGTACGCGACCAGATGATGCCCAGAGCTCCGTGGCTGGGGAGTCGACTGTGGCTGAGTTCAAGGACCATCATAACGAGGAGAGGGATTTTAGTAGCTCGTTCGGAGTAATACCGCCCTTCAGCGGACCCGAGGGGCTCTAAGATGGCGACTTCTTCCAGTTTGAGATGAGTGGAGTGGTCCTGTAACGGTATTTGTTTGTTTTCTTGGGACGAAATAAAAGGGTACGAATAAAGAATCATGTTCCTTCTTTGCTTCGGCTAGTAGTGTAGTGAACGATGGTGGTTTTAGGGAGAGTCCACCGATCTGCGAGGGATCGAAGTGGGGCCTTAGGGAGAGTCCCCAGCTTGGATTCGGTTGGAGCCTACCGAGGCATTGGGGACGATACCGGAGTGAGGACTCAGGCGCCGATCTCATTACCTGGCGTTATGATTTTAACAAAAAGAGATCTCTTTGGTATAAGATAAGGAGGGCCGCTAAGACGGCCCCGTACACATGAGTGCTTACACAAAAACGTGTTTACATTTAGCCCGGCTAGAGCCTATGTTTGTCCTTCGAGGAGTTTCATTAGGTACTCGGCTTCGACTGGGGTCTCCTCCCGCTCGGTGATAGGTTCGGAAGCAGGGCCGTCCCTCTCAAGTTTGAACTCGACGGTGTCGAGGGAGAACACACCTCCCCCGACGGTGGTCATGTAGCACGATCGCGTTGCTTCTTGGCTACCCCGGACAGTGCCGACTCCTTGCGGGGTGGAAAATTTGAGTTTCAGATGGTAAGCCGAAGGCACCGCTTGGAGGGAGCATAGTCCGGGTCGGCCGAGTATGGCGTTGTAAGCCGCCTTGACGCTGACCACCATGAAGTCCATGGACTCGGTCCTCTTGACAGGAGCCGATCCTGCGGTAATGTCGAGGGTGACAATCCCTTCTATCACGACAGGGACGCCGGAGAACCCATGCAAGGTGTATCCGGCCGGCTTGAGCTTGCCTCTAGGCTTGAGGTTCTCGAAGGCTTCGAGAAAAAGAATATTAACCGAGCTGCCGTTGTCGACGAGGATTCGGCGAACTTCACAATTAACCATGTGGAGATTAATGACGAGGGCATCGCAGTGGGGTAGGCGAATGCCTTCGAGGTCCTCTCCTGAGAAGGAGACCGGCATCGGTTGTAGCTTGGGCGAGGGATTGTCGTGGACAGCATTCACCTCCCGGATGAAGGCTTTTCGGGAAGTATTTGAATCTCCTCCCATTGGCCCTCCGTGGACACAGTGCAAGATGAAGGGCGTATCTGCGGCTCCCTCGGATTCGGGATCCCGACCCTGGATGCGGTTCGGGGTAGGGTTTGGAGGGGAGGACTTCCGGTTCCTAGTATCTCGTCGATCCCGCGGGACTTCTCGGGTGAATTCTCGGAGGTACCCCCTGGAGATGAGTTCCTCAATTTCGTCTTTTAGGGCCCGGCACTGGTCGGTTTCGTGCCCGTGATCTCTGTGGAAGCGGCAGTAGAAGCGTTGATCTCGATTCTTGTTGTTATTAGATCGGGGGGGTAGTCGGACAATGCCTTTGTCTTCGATTTCTAAGAGGATGGCGGATACGTTATGGGTCAAGGGAGTGTACCTCTCGAAGCGGGGGACCGGCGGGACCTTCTTCATGGCCCCCGCGTCCCTCGGAGCTTTCTTTGATGGTTCGACCTCTTCGACCTTCCGCTTTCCCTTCCCTATGGCCTCCCTGGTATCTTCGGGGTTAAGGGCCTCTTCTGCCCTAATGTATTTCTCGACCCTGTTGAGGAGATCGGGAAAGTCGATGGGGGGTCTCTTCGCCAGAGAAGCTTTCAGCTGTCCATGACGAACGTTGTGCCGAAAGGCCGCAGAGGCGACGCCTGGATCAAGAGAGGAGACCGACCTCGCCTCCGTGGTAAATCTCCGGACGAACACTCTGAGGGACTCTCCCTCTATCTGCTTGAGCCCAAGTAAAGAGGCGCTAGTCCTTTCCGCCTTCCGGCAGGTGACGAAGTGGGCGAGAAAATTGCCCTCTAGTTGGTCGAAGGAGTAAATGGAGCCGGGGGTGAGTTTCGAATACCATTCACGAGCCGGACCCCGAAGAGTGGCGGGGAAGGCTCGGCATAGCAGGGGATCCGAGGCGCTGTGAATCATCATGAGGGTTTTGAAACCTTCCATGTGATCAGCGGGATCTCCCTCGCCGTCGTAGGTCTCGAACTGAGGTGGTCGGAAATTCCTGGGTATTTCCGCTTGGAGGATGGGGGCGGAGAAGGGAGGTCGGACAGGTCTGTACCCCTGAGCCGCCCATCGGTCGCCGTCTCCTATATGATCGAGGCGATCCTCCATTTCTTGGAGGCGCCTTAGGAGTATGCCATCGTCTTCTAGCTGGTTTGTTGAAGGGCGCGACGCGCTGGTCTTGGCATCCGACCCTGTTTGGGAGCAGAGGGTTTCCTCCCTGGGGGTCCGTCGGAGGGCCCCGAGAATTTCTCTCCGGAAGTCTTGGAACTCCTTGTGAGTGACGGGGGCTCCCTCGACCCGGTTTGGTCGGTCTGGAGGCTGCCTTCCGATGCGGCTGAGTGCCGACCTCCGTCCCTCGGGCGGCGGTCTCGGATGGTTCGGGGCCGGGTTGGAAGCGGTCTTTCCCCTGTTGCGGCTAATCTGTCGGTTGACGATTACTCCCCGTAGGTCGGGCTGGACTGTACGGGTGGTGCTTCACCAGGATCCCTGATGGGAATCTCCGTGCCTTGATGCGCGTGGCCCGGCATTGGTATTTGGTGGGGGTGTGTCCCGTCGGTTGACGGAGGACGCGGCCCCCTTGCCCTTGGAGGCCATGAGAGTTCGGCTGTCGAGGTCGCTCTATGGTCGGGCTCGGGTCGGCTTCTGAAGCAGTGTTTCCACAGACGGAGCCAACCTGATGCGGTTTATTTCTGGGAGACGTGTGGATGCACCAGGTGTGAGTTCGGACTCAATTTGTATTTGAAGGAGAAAGCTGCTCGTCTGACGACCCTCGGCTGACTGGGCGGAACCTGCGGCGACCTCGGAATGAGGCGGAGATCTGGGCTTGGATCAGAGTGTTCGGATCCGAGGTCTTGTGTACCTGCAGACGGTCCTGAAACACCGGGGTTTGTCCCGGTGGCGGACCCTCCGACGATCTAGTCAGTCTCTGTGAGAGAGTAGCAATAACTAGGTGAATTTAAGTGGTAAAAGATTGATTACCTCAAAAGGTGGGTGAGGGTCTAGTATTTATAGAGAATCCCAACCGGGTTTGGTTCCGCTTGGGGGTCGGGTCTGGATCCGAAAGCCATGGGCCTGACGTGGCAGAAGGCCCAGGGGGTTTAGGGCAGACGTGGCAATACCAGGAGCGGTATAGGGTTGACGTGGCAGAATCCTTGGTGGTATTTGGAGCTGACATGGCTGATCGTGGGTCTCTTGCGCTTCTGGGAGAATCGGAGGGCCTAGGCTGTGCCAGGTTATCCCCATGCTTCGCCAGAAAGGGGGGACGGCCTGTGGGGCTGTCACGGATCGGAGGCCGAGGACCACCGAGGCTCGTCGGATACGAGGAGGCCAGTTCTGCGGGGGTGAACTTGAGGTTCGGCGCCGACCCTGCAGTGGTTCGAAGCCGAACTAGATTGCTATTTTTACCTTTCTTGAGTGAGAGTTGTATTGGGCCCTGGTTGGGCCCCCAGGCCATTTTTACCCTACCACAATAATCTTTATCATAAGCAAATCTAGAATTCTGAGATGTCGAAAAAGGATCTGGACAGTCGACTCAAAATATATCCAGTCGGTTGTTCAGCCAAGGAAAATTATTCAGGAAACGTTCGGAATAGTCGACTGCTGCACAAGACGAGTCGACTGTTCCGCGATGTTTTAAACACTAAAATATCAATTACGGGGCAGTCGACTGTTACTCAAACTAGTCGGCTGTTCTGCAGGTTTTGATTCGAAAACTTTTGATATTCAGGACAGTCAACTACTACATCTATTCGGTCAACTGATCAGAGTTAAATTTCGAATTAAGGAAATGTTTCTTCCTTCCTTTTCTCGATTAGCACATAACATTTTTGTCAGACTACAGCATGTTCAATTTCGATACAAACATGCAATTTTATCCGGTTACCATCATCATAAACATAGTTTACAATTTAATGTAGAATTCTCATAACTAGTATTTTCTTTCACATAATTACAATTTCTACAACACGTTTTTCCTTTACTCATTGTTGGTCTACAGAGATGAATATCAACTCCGAATTAGCATGCTAGTTTAAAATCAAGATAATAACACACATTAATCATTTCATGGAGTTTCGAACTGTATATATTTTATTTCATTAGACCAGTCGACTGTTCGACATGATCGGTCGACTCTACAGAAAAATTTCATTTGCTCACAATGTCTTTAGTTCTTTTTCATTCATTCAAATTTTCACATGATATATAGCATGCAAGATTTCAACATAACAATCATTCTATCAATCCAACTTTTCACACGCATAATGATAATTCAATCTCAATCCTAGGATTTCTATTCTAGAAGTCATGAGAAACACCCACCTTTTGAAGAAATAGAGCGAAATCCCTTAGAGCTTCCTAGTTGCGATGTACGTTTCCTCCTCCTTGCTCCTTGCCAGAATCGAATCCTCCAATTGGTTAATGGTGGTCGGCCTCCAAAGAACAACTCAATTCTCTTATAAAAATTCTCTTCTCCAAAAGATTTCTAGTGTAGAAAACAATTAAATGGGAGGGGTATTTATACACAATTTTTGGGTGGATTGGAGGGCTAGGATTTAGTAGATGGTTATAGAATAGAGGGTTAGGATGAGAGTAGGAGTTATAGTAACTACCCACACACTCAAATAACTACCCACACACAAATCCCCACTTGTCTCCAAACCGGCCCCCAGTTAGTGTGCTCAAGCACGTGTACGTGCAATGCACGTGCATTCACTAATTTCCCATAATAAAAGTTGTACATTTTATTTCTTATAAAAATAATCTTATAAAAATATTCTACATTACAAGTTGTAATAAAAAGAAAAGTAGCTCATGGGCTTTATTTAATGGGCCAAATAATAGTTTACAAAATAAATTAGATTTGGGCTAAAAAGAAGGCTTTTGTTTATTTGAAGAAAATGGGCCTTTATAAAAATAATTAGAGAACACATATACATATATACATATATATATATACACATTATCCATAATGAAATAATTGCAAGATTTTTATACAACAAAAATTGCATGTGCACAAATTAATAATTTTCATAAATGAAAATCGGGGTATTACATAGTATATATAGACGGGTCTTCTTGCGCCGAAGGGAGCGGAGCCGGAGTCATTCTGGCAGGACCAGATGACTTTGTTCTCCAATACTCCCTCTGCATCAACTTTAAAGCCTGCAACAATGAAGCTGACTATGAGGCCCTAATAGCAGGCCTGGGTATGGCTCGCAAGGCAGGGGCACAACGTATCCGAATATTCAGCGACTCGCAGCTGGTCGTGAAGCAGGTCTTAGGAGAGTACGAGGCGCGAGACGACCGAATGGCTAAGTACTTAGCTAAGGTCCAATGTCTCATGGATTTATTTTAAGAGGCACAAATCCAGCGGATCCCTAGAGAAGAAAACTCCCAAGCAGATGCCCTCTCAAAATTGGCCTCCTCCTCCCTTCAACGTCTCAAGCAGACGAACCTAATCGAAGTACTCCTAAGACCAAGCATAGAAGAAGAAGCCCCCGACTCGATCGTGTCGCTACCCGTCCAACTCTGGGACAACTAGATGAAGCCTTTGATAGAATTCCTCAGGGATGAGACCTTTCCCCAAGATCCAAAAGAAGCCCGTTGAGTCCGAACGAGAGCGGAGCGGTACACCCTTGTTGAAGGAGTCTTGTACAAATGCTCCTATACCCAAGTAGACGGCAGACCCTACTTGAGATGCCTCTCCCCGGAAGAAGCCTCGTACGCCTTGCAAGAACTCCATGAAGACATAGGCGGAGCACATTCAGGATCAAGGTCCCTCGCCAGGAAAGTTTTGAACTACGGGTACTTCTGGCCTACCCTCCTACGAGATGCCGAGCAGCATGTCTGGCAATGCAGCTCCTGTCAGCAGTTCTCCAAACATCCGCCTTCTACCCCAAGCACAACTCACATCTCTCTTAAGTCCGATTCCCTTCACAATGTGGGGGATGGACTTGCTAGGTCCATTCCCACCAGCTCTAGGCCAGCTCAAGTTCCTAGTCGTGACAATCGACTATTTCTCTAAGTGGATCGAGGCCGAACCGTTGGCTACTATTACTGAGAACAAAGTGCTGCAGTTCTTCTGAAAAAATGTCATCTGTAGGTTCGGCGTAGCTCGGGTCCTAATAACAGATAATGGAACACAGTTTACAGGAGCAGCGTTCCGATCTTTATGTGAAGACCTCGGCATTCAGTAATGCTTCTCCTCCATCTCCCATCCTCAGTCCAATGGTCAAGTAGAGAACGCTAAAAGGCAAATTCTCTCCGGCATCAAGAAGAGACTAGATAAGTCGGCCAAAGGCTTATGGGCGGAACAACTTCCTAACGTATTGTGGAACTACCGCACTACAAAACGGACCCACAGGAGAGTCTCCCTTCAATCTCACCTATGGGTCCGAGGCTATAATCCCCCTAGAAGTTGGTCTGCCATCCCCTCGCCTTATTACCTATGATGAAGAGCAGAACGCCAGAGAGCTCCGGGCTAATTTGGACCTGATTGATGAGCTCCGTGAAAGAGCTTCAATTTGCCAGCAAAATTACCGAAGAAGAATTGAGCAGGCCTACAACAAAAGAGTCTGTCCCACTGATCTCATGGAAGGGGACCTAGTCCTCAGGAAGCTAGCTATCTCGTTCCCCAGCCAAAAGAGTAAGCTAGCTCCGAATTGGGAAGGACCCTACAAGATCACCAAGGTAGTTTGGCCCGGAGCGTATCATCTTGAAGACCTTGAAGGCAGAAAGATACCAAGGACTTGGAATGCCAACCATTTACTGAAGTACCAAGAGAGCACCTGAACGCCTTTCCAAGTACCTTCGAATGTCGAGTCATTCCTATCTTTTTATTTGTACTTGCTTCTTTATTTTCTCATTGTAATAACGGCTTGCAACTTAGAAGCAGTCGATTAGCAGTTATCAATAACGAACTTCTTTCCCCTGATAATTCTCTTGTGATTATTTTTATCTCTCTGTTTGTGGCCTTTAGTTGCTCTTACCAAAACGGCGCGTTTGGAGTCCAAAACTTGGCTCGATTCCGCTTCGCAAGCTCGCTCTTAAGCGAGCTAGAAGTGGTTCGCCATTCGGAATTGCTCCCACAACCGTTGAAACTAACTCAAACGACGCGTTCAGAGTCTAAAACTTGGCTCGATTCTGCTTCGCAAGCTCGCTCTTAAGCGAGCTAGAAGTGGTTCGCTATTCGGAATTGCTCCCACAACCGTTGAAACTTACTCAAACGACGCGTTCGGAGTCCAAAACTTGGCTCGATTCCGCTTCGCAAGCTCGCTCTTAAGCGAGCTAGAAGTGGTTCGCCATTCGGAATTGCTCCCACAACCGTTGAAACTTACTCAAATAACGCGTTCGGAGTCCAAAACTTGGCTCGATTCCGCTTTGCAAGCTCGCTCTTAAGCGAGCTAGAAGTGGTTCGCCATTCGGAATTGCTCCCACAACCGTTGAAACTTACTCAAACGATGCGTTCGGAGTCCAAAACTTGGCTCGATTCCGCTTCACAAGCTCGCTAGAAGTGGTTCGCCATTTGGAATTGCTCCCACAATCATTGAAACTTACTCAAACGACGCGTTCGGAGTCCAAAACTTGGCTTGATTCCGCTTCGCAAGCTCGCTCTTAAGCGAGCTAGAAGTGATTCGCCATTCGGAATTGCTCCCACAACCGTTGAAACTTACCCAAACGACGCGTTCGGAGTCCAAAACTTGGCTCGATTCCGCTTCGCAAGCTCGCTCTTAAGCGAGCTAGAAATGATTTGCCATTCGGAATTGTTCCCACAACCGTTGAAACTTACTCAAACGAAGCGTTCGGAGTCCAAAACTTGGCTCGATTCCGCTTTGCAAGCTCGCTCTTAAGCGAGCTAGAAATGGTTCGCCATTCGGAATTGCTCCCACAACAGTTGGAACCCGCTCTGGCAAAGAATGCGAAGCTCAAAGCTTTGGTACGGCTCCGCTTCTACTCCTTGCTCTTAAGCAAGTTACAAGTAGGTACCAAACAAATAACAAGTGCCAACAAAACACACAAACCCACAAGTGCAAGGGAGTAAAACAAGCTTTCACTTTTATAAAGTTTAAAGTACAAAAGAAGCTCGAGTTACAAGGCTAGCTACTCAGTCCTCTACAATGATTAACAAAACTCGAGAAGCCATAATTACAACAACTCGTTCAATGCTTCTTCGGGACAGGGATGTTTCAGTTTAAAGACACCGGGGGACGGCGGCGCCTAACCTCGAAGCTCGTCTCCAGACCAACAAACTGAGATGCCTCTTCAGCACTGCCTCTGACGGTGGCCCCAACCGATGCTCTGCTCGACGAAGCAGCAACACCACTTTGAGCATCAACCGGGCTCTATCTAATAGCAGGCGAGTGAGTCGCAAGCTCGTAAAACGAGATTCCTCTCTCGCTCTCTTCACGAGTACACGACGTACTTCTGACGTTAATCCGTTCAGGTTGAGGTTTGAGTCGAGCGACTTCCTCCTCGAGCTCAACGATTCGATCCTTCAGAGGGTCGTCCTTCACGGCTATTTTAAAGCGAGGAAGCCATCTGAGCCTGCGGCGCCAGAGCTGTCGGCTATAATTCAACGGAGATGAGTAACTTCGATACTCTTGTCGACTGTAACCCTCCTCAACTCGTCAACCATCGTCGTCAACTCGTCGCGCTCGGCCATCAACTTACCCACCACCGCTGCTAATTCTCCTTCCTCCGCCAAAAGCTCGTCTTCGGCTATTCACAATTCGTGAACCTCAGCTAGCAGTTCACCTCTCCCCACTAAGACATCAGATAGGACCTTCCGAAGCAACTCCACCTCCCCTTCGGGAGGAGCTTCTCGAGCTTGTTCCTTTAGTTGCTTCAGCTCGGAGAGACGCCTCGACAACTTTTGCTTGAGGTGCTCTCGATCCAGCTCGCTCTTGAGAAAACACTCCCGACTGCAAGAGAGGGCCAACTTCGTCGCTTTCAAGTCAGCTCGGATACAAGAGGCCTCAGCAGCTGCCTCGTTGTGCGGCGCCTCCTGAAAAAATACATCGACACTAAGCTCGTGCAATACAGCTAAACTTCAAAGCGAAAGTTGCTAACACTTGGCAAGTCGTCAAAAGATGCTCTACAAAAGAGTGGTGCTCAACACTTAGTCGAATTCCAAGAAGAAATTGTTTTCAGAAAAATCCCAAATCAAAACAGACCCCAACACATGGTCGAAGAAAGCGAAATTTTATTTATACCAAAAAAGCGGTGGCCAGTCCGCTACAAGGCAATACATGAAGAACAAAAAATATACAAAAGCAAAAAGGTCAAGGGGCCACCTTGAGCGGTAGCTCGGTGACGGGCACCTCGGTAGACGGCTCCTCGTCCTCTGCTGCTCCGGCTCGGGGGTCTGCAGGAGCGTCGTCACCTTGTTGCTCATCCCCTTCCTCTCCTTCAGCTTTTTTCCTCGTCTTCAGGGTCCTCCTCGACGACCGGACCCTACAGTCGGTACCCCGACCTATCGAAGTCAAGGATTCGAGCCTCGATGCGCTCAAGCGCAGTGGCGTAAGATTTCTCCATGTTGGCGGCCATATGCTTCTTGGCCTCGGCCTCAATCTCCGCCCTCGCCGCCTCCACGGCCTCGTTCTTCTGCCGCTTCACTGCCTCCAAGGCCCTCGTCGCTTCGGCCCTCTCCTCGGCTGCTTTGGCAACCTCCGAAGCGAGATTTTCCCTCGCTTGCGCTAGATCCGCCTCGAGATCTGTGACCTGGGCTGCCAAAGCGTTCGAACGGCCCTGCTCCGCCTCGAACTGCTTCACGGCCCTCGCCCTCTCTGCTCTGTCTTTATCGCAAGCGGCCTTCAGCTCCCTCTATTGCTCGGCAGATTGCTCGAGAAGGTGACTGAAATGGCATGTGGCCTGCAAGAAGCAGTTAGAACACAACAAAATTCAAATTAAAGACAAAAAATTTTCAAGAGAATATCGAAAACAACTGAGAAAACATACCGACATAAGCGACCGAGCTACTTTTAGGGCATCGTCGCCCGTCGTCCCCACCGTCAGAGCGGCTCGGTCCTTCGAGGTCGGGAGATGGCGAAGAGCCTGCATACTCATTGCCAAGTCCCCCAAGAAACCGTCATGGTTCATCACCCGCCAATCAGGGACGAACAGCTTCTTGTGGGCCTCGGTCAGTATGACCTCGGCCTGCTCGGTCAGGGGCGGGGCCTCGAGTGCCAGTGCCACCGAGATGGAGAAGCCCTCGCCTGAAAGAGCAGAGGGGGTCGGCTGAACAACACCAACAGCCGAGGATAATTGCCGTGGAGAAGTGGGGGCGACGATCCCGACCCCGGCCAAAAGAGCCTTGGTAGGTCGGCCAAACGAGGGACCCGCGCTCGTCTTCTTCCTCTTCTTAGCATCAGTGGCCTTGTTTCGTTCGGCCATCATCCCCTTGAAGTCCATGTTCAGAGCCTCTGTCGAGTAAAAGAAAATCAAGTTAGAAAAAACACAAGGAATTAAAAAAAAAAGTAAACAAGGGAAAAGATATGTCCGGAGCATACTCGGGTCGATCGGACTAAGGCCCGACCCGTGAAGCACCTCCTCCGTCATATCCCTCCAACTCAACATCGGAAGTCCGATCAGCTTTGCTGCCACCTCTGCCTCGGCCAAGGTCAACACTGGCTCGGCCTTTGCATACTTCGGCACGTCCTCCTTCCACCGGGTCAGGAAGTCCCACGCCGAGGGGCCCTTGATCAGAAAGAACTTACCCTTCCACGAATTTATCGAGTCAGGGTTCTCTATCTGCTTGACGCCTTTCCGAGCCGACAGATAGTAACGGGGCTCAGTCTTACTCATCCTGTTGATTCGATACAAACTCTGGAGGACGACGAGCTATGGCTCCACCTTTGCTGTTCGGCATTGGAGTAGAAAGCTGAGTACATGTCGCCACGTGTTCGGCATGAACTGAATATGGCTCAGTCCATACCACCAGAGAACTTCGGTCACGAAGGGATGCAGAGGAAAATGCAGTCCGGCGTTCAATGCGTCGTAGGCGAAGACGCAAGTATTTGGCGTGAAGGTTGTGCACGCTCGTACCCCGGGACCGAGGAGAATTAGGGTGTACTCAGGGGGAATGGCGAAACCCTTCCGAGTCCGAAGTAGATCTCGCTCGGTTAGAACCGAAGGGATATCGTCCACCTCGGTAACTTCCCTCAGATCATTCTCTTCGTAGTTTTCCGAGCGACCGTAGACAGCCTTGGTCAGTAGCTCGCCACTGTACTGTCTTATCCCCCCATGGCCAGATAACACAGTCGGCATCCGACCCATCTCACCCGCCTGCCTCACGGTCTCCACCACCGTTTCAACGTTCGACAACGAGCCACTACCTTCCCCTTCTCCTCGGCCGCAGACGACCCTACTATCTCCTTCCCCTTTCAACTACTCACAACATCTTCCCTTCTCTCTCAAACTGACTGCTCGCCGCTCCGACCCCTCGAGGAAGATGCCTCACTACCCGAGGATACTCGTGACATCTCGTAGAATATATATATAAGGTTAAATAAGCTGACCTTGATGTGACATTTACGGTCAGAAAAACTTCGCCAGAAATCGCCTGGCCATCGCGACAGCTAGCACAACCGCCCTTGAGCTCAAATCTCCGCTAGCAGAGCAACTCGAGAGCGAAAGTAAGTTTTAAGAGTGAAAAGTGAAAAGATGAGATAAGAAGTGAGGGGGTAAGAACTTATAGCCAAAGAGGCAACTGTTGGGACTTTGTAACGCTTGGGGGCCCGTTAAGGGAAGCAAAACAACAGAATAGAGAAAGCTGCGACGGTTTAGAGAAAGGCTGCGACGGTTCACTTAGCATTGCAGCCCGACAATTCATAATGAGCCGAGCCACTGAGGCACTCTGCCGAGCTACCGAGGCACTGACCTCCACATTTGGAGAAAAATGCCGCCGTGCAACTCCGGTCGTCAGATTATCTCAAAGTTCGCGTTGAAAGATGATGAGCGGCTCAGATCACACCACGCCCACAAAACGACAAGATAATATTTTCTCGTGATCTGACCCTCTAACCTTGTGATCCGTGTCGTGATGGATGCTCCGAATCCAGCCACGTGGCCCAATGGCTCGTAATGAGCCGAGCCATCGAGGCATTCTGCCGAGCTACCGGGGCACCGACCTCCATATTTGGAGAAAAATGCCGCCGAGCAACTCCGATCGTCAGATTGTCTCAAAGTTCGCATCGAAAGATGATCAGCGGCTCAGATCACGCCACGCCCACAAAATGACAAGATAACGTTTTCTCATTATCTGAACCTCTAACCTCGTGATCCGTGCCATGATGGATGCTTCGGATCCAGCCACGTGGCTCAACAGCTTGTAATGAGTCGAGCCACCGAGGCACTCTGCCGAGCTACCGGGGCACCGACCTCCACATTTGGAGAAAAATGCTGCCGAGCAACTCCGATCGTCAGATTGTCTCAAAATTTGCGTTGAAAGATGATGAGCGGTTCAGATCACGCCACGCCCACAAAATGAAAAGATAACTTTTCTCGTGATCTGAACCTCTAACCTCGTGATCCATGCTGTGATGAACGCTCCGAATCCAGCCATGTGGCCCAACGGCTCGTAATGAGCCGAGCCACCGAGGCACTCTGCCGAGCTACCGAGCAGCTATGGCCAAGCTACCGAGCTACCAAGGAGATAATGCCGAGCTACCGAGCAGCTATGGCCGAGCTTCCGAGCAGCTATGGCCGAGCTACCAAGGAGCTAAGACCGAGCTACCGAGCTACAGAGGCACCGACCTCCACATTTGAAGAAAAATGACTGCCAAGCAACCCCAATCGTTAGATCATTTCAAAATTCGCGCCAAAAGACGATGAGCGGCTCAGATCACGCCACGCCCACAAAATGACAAGATAGCATTTTCTCGTGATCTGAACCCCTATCCTCGTGATTCGCGCCATGATGGATGCTCCAGATTCAGCCACATAGCTCGGCAGCTCGGGACGTGCCGAGCTACCGAGCTACCGATGATATTTGGCTGAGCTACCGGGGCACCGACCTCTGCAAGCGGAGAAAAGTACCGCCGAGCCACTCCGACCATCCGATCCCTCAGAAATTCGTATCGCTAGCTGATGGAAGGTCCAGACCGTGCCACGTCATAAATCGGATAAAAAATTAATTTTTATTTATTAAAATCAAATTATTTATTTAAAAAATTGCGAAAAAATGATTAAAAATTAGGAAAAATTAATTAAAAATTCTAAAAAATAATTATAAATTCGGGGAAATATTTTCGAGCCCCCGGGTAAATAATTATTGCTTAGAATAATTAATTAAGGCCCCTGAACACCAAATCACCACTTCGCAAAATTAAAAAATGATCCGAAAAATAAATAAAAATTATGAAAAATCACCGAAAGCCAAGGAGAGCTAAAAAAAACAACCTAGAGCGCGCAACTAACTCGGAAAATCACCACAATACCTCATACAAAGATTCGACACCTCCCATTTGGACTCCGATACAACTCCACAAGCCATTAAAACAGTAAAACTACTCCTTAAAGGCTGATTAAACTCAGTCTTCGGGAGTGGGCGGCTCGTGATATGGCTAAAAATAGGGTTAAATCGGAACCATCCAAATTGAGCACGAATCTTAAAGTTCGGGGGTAAAATGGTAATTTCACCTACAAACGGGCCTGAAATGGGTACTGGGTCTTTTTTCCAAAGGTCCAATAACCCACGAACGGACCCATCTCAACAGGGTGCAAGTTCCAACCCGCAAGAAACCCGGTCCAGCTGGATAGAATTAGGATTTATGATTAACCTTAATCAACGGCCCTGATTCGTTCTATCCATTCACTGGGAAGTAGGGATTTGATCTTATCTCGAAACTGGTCCCTAAGGTGGCTATAAATACCCCCCATTCCCCACTATTAACAGGTAATCAATCTTTTGCCAATCAAAGCTCATTCATAATCTTTCTGATTACTGACTTGAGCGTCGGAGGGTGCGTCGCCGGGATCAACCCCGGTATTTTGCACTTTTTGCAGGTCCACGGCGGGAGATCAAACCCCAGCAGAAAGCTTTCAGGTTTGACTATTCAGCATCCCAAAAATCCACAAATTCTATTTGTTTGCCTCACACCAGATTCATCGGTAACAGTAACCTATGTGATCTCTTTAATTGAGATGGTTGTTTGTTCTTGAGCGAGCGGTACCCAAAGTACCATCAGATTTTGATATATGAAATTTGAGAAGTAACTTTCTATTGAGAAGTAGCCAGTGTGGGTTAACTTTCTATTGAGAAGTAGCCAGTGTGGGTTAACTTTCTATTGAGAAGTAGCCAGTGTGGGCTAACATTCTCAGAGTTTTGGTTTAAGCCCAATGAGTAAGCTAGCTCTATGTCTTAATAAGTACAATTTAAACTTAAGGACAAATACTAGTTGGAGATATGATGAAACAAGAGCAAACATGAGTTATGGACTCCAGAAAAAATCCGCAAAGTGAGACTATCCCAGTATTCTGGGACGTTTAATGAAATATGCCACAGAATTATCAACGGAGTGGGATTGATCTCCAGTATATCGGGACGAGAGCAACGCTCATGGGACATTTGTGCAATGCGGGTCCCAGGATGACTCGCGGAGTGAGACAATTCCCAGTGTTCCGGGACGATGGATGAAATAGGTCACACAATGATCCGCGGAGTGGGATTGATCTCCAGTGTTCCAGAGCGAGAACCAATACTTACAGAGTGTCTAAATCTTGTAGTAGTCATAGTAGTAGGTTGCATGGCGAGAGAATGAACTCTATAATGAGGAGTACGATAAGGGTTTGCCCTCGGACCTATGTAGTATGGGATGCATAGAATCCGAACAACTATGCATTAGTGCCATCGTAGTGTAATGTATGCATTAGTGTAGCACCCCAGATTTCCAATCAATAAAATTAGAAATATGTGGCACAAATTCCAGAATCAACCTCAATTGTAATCATAAACATAACATCCGAATACAAGGAAAATTAAAACTTTTTGTTACACCAACTCTTTTACAAAGCACAACGGAATTTAAACACTTTGAATTACAATTCTTTACACATGATAAATTACAATTTTCATTTAACTCCAAGATCTTTCTTAAATCAACTTTATCCATAACTGGAAACCTGCAAAAATCTAAATGAAAAGTGGGCACGTCAGTTAAATGTAACTGACGTCAACCATAGTAATAGTGATACTTCTCATCCTCACAACCATAAGCAATAATAATTAATATATGACAATAATAATAGAACTTGAGCAACATGGTAATAATAGATGGAACATAAAACAACAATAAATGAAGCATAAAACATCAAGTGAAGCTAGGCTAAGTGTCAAGTGTAAGAAAACAGAAAGTAAGCATGCATAAAAAAAAAGTCAAGAAAAACACAAATGCCTATGATGATTTTTAATGCATACTTGTCGGATTCTATGCATCTCATTCTACATAGGTCCAGTGCAAGCCCTTATCGTTCTCCACTTTATTGGGTTCAATCCCACGTTATGCAACTAACCTACTTCAGTGATTACTTTAAGAATTAGATTATTCTGTGAGTATCTAGCCCATGCCCCGATAATTCCGGAGGTCAATCTCTATCCACAGATAATTTCGAAGACTATTTTACTCACACCTGGGAATCTTCGAGAATACCCCACACCGCAAGCAATAGCGCCTCAACACACGAATATCCCATGAGAGTCGTCTCGATTCCGATAATTCCGGAGATCAATCTTACACCGCAAGTAATTCCGGAGACTATTTCACTCACACATCGATAATTTCGGGGATTATCTCACACAGCAGATCATATGAGGGCACCATACCCATATTTGCTCTCATTTCATCACAACTCCAACTATTGTCTGCCCTTAGGTTTATTTTTATTAATTAAGTCACAATTCCCCTATAGAGTTGGTGTACCCTGCCGGATATCCCCATTGGCCAATATCCAAAAAAGTCTCAACCGCCAGCATGCTAGGGTCCCGCTCAACCTCAAGAGTCTTAAAACCCAAAACGTTAGTTCAAACACTTCTTTGAAATATGTAAAACCAAAAATCATATAACCCATCACTAAAATTTCCTTCAATCCAATAGTCAAAATTAAGTACCTCCAAGTACAACCATATCCACATAATTGTCCAATAAAACCGAAATGCCTCAATCAAAACTGAAACAAACAGTGGAAAAATAAACCTGTAATAGAATACTCTTTAAGTTCGAAAACATATAATTCTAAAACCATGTAAATAGGATTTAAATACTTATTAAAGATTGAGAATACATACCTTCTGAAAGTGGTGAAATCCGAATTCATACTGCCAAAAGTCAGAGAAATTAACTTTGCAAATTCAAAGAAACAATCGTTCGAAGATTAGAGACTCAGCCAAAATAGTGTGCAAAAACTCAGGGGCGCCGGTCGACTGGTAGACGTAGTATAAAATGTTGTAGTCGACCGACATTATCCAAAAATAAACAACAGTGAAAGCCTTGGCAGTCGACTGGCTGACACAGCTGTAATCGTTGCAGTCGACCGCCAGTAAGGGAAATTGGCCTCAGACAATTGTGATAGTCGACCGCGACTGCAAGTTCAAAAAAATTGCGGTCAACCGACGTGTAGTCTACAACAGCCAGATTTTGAAACTTCTCAAAAAAAAACTGATACATGGTTATATACAATTTTAAGATTTCCAAAGATGAAACATATGCAATAAAATAAGTGCATCTTGGCCAAATTACCTCAATTCATACATCAATCAAACCTTTTGTAAGCTTCACAAAAAAAGCAAATTTCCGAAACCAAGTTGTTGCAAAAATCAAGATTTTGAAGAACTTCTCATATGAATATTTGAACACTTACAAATACAGTCAAGACTCCTTCATATACAGTGATATAGGCTTAATATGCGTCAAAACTGAAAGCCAACACTTTATAGTCATACATCAATTCATATATTTCATCTTACAACTTCAACAATATCCAAGAGGTCCTTCCTCACTTCATTGAACACAAATCCAACTTACTTTAAGAATCAACATACATAACTCAGTTATTGTCAACTCAAATAAACTCTAATTCCTCTATTATTGATAAGGTTCAAGTTTACATATGATATATTTGCAACAACCAAACATCTTTCATAAGTAAAGTTTGGATCTATTCAACTTAGATAGCAATGCATACAATCTCATACAACTTCTATTTCCTTATCATGGCATATAGGATTATTCAAGAAAAACATGAGAAAAGCAATAATCTTGTGCACTATTAATTCTCCAACAATCTTTTAATCATCCATGCATAAAAATCAATCATCAAATTTAATCTGTTCATTAGATTGCACTTATAGTGGTTCTATGTCAATTTCACAATCATACGAGTTCTGACATGCATTCTACTTGATTAATCTTCATGTAAATCATTTAACAAACCAAAGAGAAAATGAAGCATCACCCACCTCAAAGAAGATTTAATTGAAGAACAATAATAGTAGTAAAAAAAAGCCACTTCCTCCTCCTTGCAAAAGTCCAAGAAAATAATGAGAAAATAAATTTTGGGTTCCACAACAGAGAATTGCGGCTGCTGCCCCTTATATAGGTCGGGATTTGGTCCTCTAGGGTTTCACAAAGTTTACGAAAATACTCCTTAAGAAAATTATATATTTACATATATGGATTCTTCCAATTATTAGTTAATCAAATCAATTTAAAATAAAATAAAATTAAATCTCTTCACTCTCCTGATTTAGCCGACCAATATGCACAGCCTAGAAAAACCGAAATCTTGAGTTTTTACTCCAAGTGGGAATTTTTGCATAAAAGTCCTTCATTTTTGAGTATTTGCAAATATGTCATAAATTGATCATAAAAATCCAGAAAACTTATAATTAATACTCACTAATAAATATTAGATTTTTCAAATAGATTTTCTGACTTTGTGTTTCCCAAGAAAATATTTGTGCGTGTTTTGCACGTGCAAAAAGATAAAATTAAATAAAAATACTTACTAAATCACCAAAATATCATTTTAATTCATTTATAGATTCCAAAATATTATTTAAAATTCTAGGGTATTACAATTAGGCATTAAGACATATCATACACTGACATGTTTAGGATAGTCATTTTTCACATTTTGTTTCTGCATTCAAGTTTGTGATTGTTAAGATGATGAAATCACTGTATTATAGCATTGCGTCAGTTGTAAGCAACTGACGTGCCTACAGTTTCCTAGTTGCAGGAATGGGTTGGCATGGATTTGATGACACTGTGAGATATGTCATAAGATTGAAGAACTTCCATTATCATGTGTTGTGTTGTACTTATTTATTTCCGCTGTGTTATTGTAAAGAACAATATTGTAAATGAAAAAGTTTAAATTCCTTGTAAAATGTGTACGAAGTTAAAGTAAAAGATTTTGTTTTTGCTACAAATTACCTGTGTTTGGAATTCGGGACATTACATGTAAACTTCTTTGGAAATATTTTGTTTACAATATTGTATAGGTGAAAATAATATTTACTTTTTGAAGCACAATAAAAAGATTATAGCTTTTCAAATGTAAAATAATCTATAATGTCACTTCATTGTGGTTCGACGCTTTACATCAATGCACCATATCAGTAGATCAACACTGGCGAACAACTACTTCATTTAAAATTATAAATTAGTTAAAATAGGCCATGACATGAAAAATAGTAAGCTTGTATAAATCTCACAAACGATTTTATTTTCTATTTGTTATAGTGTACGAAAATATTTATCTATTAACAACATTTTTGAAGAAATTGGCTACACAACCTTTTATGCATCAAATTAATACAAACAATAATTGTTTAATTTTCACCAATGTCTCATTTGACTTTCCATTAAAAGCTTGAAGAGAACCATAAAGTGAATAAGTAGAAGTGGAAAAAATGACAACTCTTTTAAGATAATGTTATGTACGGGGCAGTTCATTTTGACAGAATATGGCGGAAATCTCATTTTTGTACCTAATTTTGTTTCTTTTTCCGTTAGAAAATATTTTTTAATCTTTGTTTGGAAAGAAAAGTTGACATGAAAATAATGTGTCACATCAAATTTAAAGAAAATTTGCTTTCCTTTTAAAAAGTAAGGAAAAAGCTGGAAAATTGATCAACACAATCTTTTAAAAGATTGTGTAGTTATACTTTTTCTGATAGAAAGCTAAAATAATTGTACTTACCTTCCATAACGTACTTTTACAATATTTTTCATTTAGCTTTCTCCACCAATCAAGGAAAAAACAATTATGGAAAACTAAGAAAACTAATTTCTAGTTTTTAAAAATGACATCCAAACAAAAGAATTGATTTTTTACGTTTTCCTATTTATTGTCATGTCAAACAAACAACACAAATTAAAATCTCTACTACTATAATGGGAAAAGGCCTTAGTGTAATTTGTCCTTCTACCAACCCGTACAATACACGTACATGAATTTTTACCTTTTAAAAAAATATGTATTTATTAAGCCGTGCAACGCACGTGTAAATTACTAGTTAATATTATAATGGGAGAAGGGCTTAGTGTCATTTGTAAATATTTGTCATTTTGTCAACACGTGCAGCGCACGTGTTGGTAGATTTTTTTATTTTTTTTGCTTTTCATTCCCCCTCCCCATTTTTCCCACCTGCAATGCACGTGTATAATACTAGATTTTTTTTTTGTCCTTTTCATTCCCTCCTCTCCATTTTCCCCACGTGCAACGCACGTGTATAATACTAGTATAAACTAGTTAGAAAACTATTTTATCAGTTTCCATAACTTATACTTTTGAAACGAACAACCCCTAAGTAAATGATGTATTAAAAATGATTGTTATATCTTGTAAGTTAAAAATTAATATCACATTTTCTGTGTTGCAATTGTTTCAATAGTGAAAAAAGGCATGACTTATATTTTGGATCACAAAAGAAATTCATGTAATGATGTTCGAATATAGATTTATTTTGGCCCATACTTGCATATGCTTTCTCACCCATTACCCATTTAGCCTGATCACATCTCATCTCTTGATGCTTAGAGCATCTTTAGTTCGTTGGCTATTTTGTCCAATTTTGCAAAATTTGGAGAGAGAAAATGTCCTACAGTCATTGCCAAAATATCCAAAATTTGTGTTTGAGATGAACAGTATTCGGCTATATTTGGGAGGAGAAATAGCAATTTGCAAAATATAGCTAACGAAAGATCATCTTTCGTCTGTTCAACTTTTTATCATAAAAAAAGTTCCGAATGAAAGATGATATTTCATCTTTACTTTTTTTAAATTTAAAAATCTATCGAACGGGAAATCATTTTCCGTCTGTGCTCTTTCTTTACAAAATTCTATAGAATTAGGCCTATAGAATTATTATGCATACATATTAGGATTTAATTAAGATTTAATTAAGATTTTTTAATCCAAAAAGCTCTTTGGCGGGAAATGATTTCCCGTTCGATTTTTTTTTAAATTAAAAAATAATAATTGGACGTGAAATGATTTCTCGTTCGATACTTTTTTAATTTAATAAAATCAAAACCCAAATTTTGGGTTCAAATGACTACAACGCTAACCTAAAATTTCTATTTCTAAATGTCAAATACCCAAATTTTTAAATTCAAACAACTACAGATGGTCTTGCAGACTATTTTTTGGTTATGATTGGTTTTTTTTATTATAAATCATATGTTATCTATTTCTGCATATCCCGTACTGATTTACATATTCACCAGTTCACCTCGTAAACTTATGTTCTAGTTTGTTATTGGTGCCTATTTCCAACAAATGGTGTTAGTTTTAATTTTCACTCATGAAGAGATTCTAATTAGATTTGGTTTATATGCATTTTAATTTGGATATGGTTCTCTCTCATGAATATTACCTCAAAATAAGTTACTGTTTATCATCAAGATATTTACACCTTATCAACTTATGCTGATTTCATACAACTTGAACAAACATTTCCCAATAGGAAAAAGAATGGTGAAATTCAGTTTTGTTAGTTATAATACGTAATCCGGTATGTTGACACATATGCTTTGATTATGGAATTAATTTTTGTTTCTTGTATGTTTTTTTTTTCATTTTAAGATATATAGTATATGCCATTATATGACACTATGAATTTAATGAACAATATGAATCGTCCATCTAAAATCTCATTATACAAGTACAACTAGTAAAATTTTCTCCTATAAATATGAGGTGTTCATTTCTTAAAGAAAAAGGCAATGCTTTGAAAATTTGAAGTTCTAAAACAACTAATATGTAAAGTTGCTTTATTTTTGTGTATGCAAGCGAAATTGTATTTGCTTGTCTTGTAAAGAAAAAGCTAGTAGCTGATTCTCTTCACTCGTGCACCACACGGTGCTTGCATCAAATCCACATAACTCCACCTGTACATTGTCAGGCATCAAATGTTTTGCCACCTCACCACATCCCAGTTCCAGTGAACAACTGGCGATATATGACACAATTTGTATACCTTTATCGTGCAATACAACCTGCAGTGGATCATATCATTAAAAATTCCCTGCCAGCGACTTCTAACCCGTAGTAAGACCATCTCCAACTCACAACACCATTTTGGTGCAAGTTTTACACCAAAATAAGCCAATAACACGATTTTTAACACCAAAACAGAATATTCTCTTAATATTCTTCTCTACCTACTTTTTATATAACTTTTTACTAAAATCCTTATTTCTTATCTATTTCATCAATTCACCACATACAAATTTTTATTAAGTATTGATCATATGATAAGTTTCATAATTATTCAAAAATTTAAACAAAATATAATATGATTAAATTATATTTTATTACATAAAATGAAAAATTAATATATTATTAGAAAACAAATGATCTGACGTGACAAATTTAAAACTATTAGACCAACGTAGAATATAGAACACTTTCAAACTAACTTACAAATTGTTAAAATAGTAAAATTTTCAAAAACATACACCTATAACTAAGACAATTGTGACCAAAACATACTATTATCTAAAACTATGAGACTTTTTTTTACAAAATGTACAATTTAAAAAAATTTTAAAAAAAAAAAACGGTGTTGTTGAACAATGTCGCACCAGAATTGGCGCAACACTGTTCACTAGCACCAAAAACGCCATTTTTGGTGCTGGAAATGGTGCTCGATTGAAGCTCCATCCAGCGCCAAAAATGGCGTTTTGCGCCAAAATGGCGCTAGGTTGGAGTTGGTCTAACAGATAAATTTGAAATTATAATACACAGGTTCTTACTGCAAAAGAGCACTGTTATTGTTCTGTTTAATGTTTGGTGGCTTTCTGTAATTTTCCATTTTCTTTTTTTTTTCTTTTAAATTGAAAATCTGACCGTTACAGAACTCTGGCCGCAAACCTTGCTTTCTTGTTCTTCCTCAAAACCTTAATCCTCTTAATTTATTTAAAGTATTTTGGGAAGCAGTCGAAAATCGAAAATTTGCCCTAATTTTCATTCAAACCCTTTAACCCCTTCGAATGATCGAAATTGCATTTCAACTCATTCCGTGTTGGACGTCCAGAAACCTTTTTGTTTGAATGATTAGATTAATCCAAATTCTCACCATCTTTCTCCTCTTCAATTCCCAATTGTCTCCCCCCTTCTTTGCCCATTTGCCCTTTTTTTGAATTTATTCGCAAAAAGTTCTTAATCTTTTGAGATATAGTTCTTTAGTAGATTCAATGCCTCGATTTAATTCCTGGTCTGATCTGGGTTTTTTTATGCTTTAATCACTAATCAGGTTAGTTTTACATTTTCTTATATGGGTTTCTTTTACTTTGTGGGTTTGAGTATGTTTTTTTAGATATGTGTTTGATCTTGGTATCAGGTGGAGCAAAATGGCTTCTTTGGGTTTTGAGGATTAGAGAAGCTTGAAAGGGGGTAAGCCCGTCTCTTTTCTTTTCTTTTCTTTTTTTTGCATGATTTTTTTTTTTTTTTTGGTTAATTTATATGTGTAATGTGCTTGTCTTGTCGTTCTTTTTGAATTTTCTTTGAAGTTTCAACTGGTTCCTCCTATCTCTAGTATGTTAATTTCCATAGTTTCTTCTTTGTATTTTGAATCCAAGAAAAGGAAACTGTTGTAGATTAGGGCGGTGTTAATTTCTTCCCTGTTTTTATTATTGATACAGTGCTTATTGAATGAATGAGTTAAAAAAAAACATTAATTAATTTTCCCCTTTTAGCCTTTTTCCTTGACTATTATATGTTTCATATTGATTTTAATGCTTGGTTTCGATACTTTGAAATCTTTTACTTACAGGGGAAGATCTCTTCTGGGTTTACCTAGTTGTTTGTGTTAAACCATCTATGGCTAGTTTTATGATGTAGAGGAAATAGGGGATGCGGATTCTGGGATGTGTTTGATTTTATATTTCAGCTGTCTCTTTTAATAATAGATTATTAATTGAATTTTGAGAGTAATGTCATTTTTGTTTGAATATCAACCACTTTCTGTTTGGAAATTAGTGAATGCATGATAGCTGGTATTTCTTCACTTATGGGAATGTATTCATTCAGGTGTCATTGTTTCTGTTTTTTATTTGTTTTGAAAGAAGTTGTTGAATTGATCAGTTCATTTGTCCCATGTGTTTATTATTGTACATGTATATTTTGAGCAGAGATAATAACCTTATGTTTACTGTGTTGCAAAGTTTAAAGTCAGAAAATTACTGTGCAACTCACAGTATATTAGCTACACATTCTAAACTAAGCTGCGTGAATTTGATATATTATCATAATTCCCTTCTAAAATAATGGCCTGGCATCCTTTGTTTTTCCCATTTATAGACATGATGCTCCATAAGTTTGTCATTGAGATCCAAACTTGATCTTACATGTATCCTTTATGAGGAATATAGATCGTTTTATTGCATAGTCTCTTGATTGGATTTTACATTGGTACAGACTGTTGGATTTACATGTTCTGTTCATCTTTAACATGATAGCTAATATTTGACTACTTGAATGTGGTCTTTTGATGTTTCGGGGGAGAAGAAATAATTTACATATACCTTTTTAACAGAAAAAGGCCCAACTACCATATATTTTAAATTTCATCAATTTAAAAATTATAGTTTTTTTTTTCCATTTTATGTTTCTTGAATGTAAATGCTGACAATTTACTGTAGTTAGTCTAGCTCCAGTTTCCGTATGTGATTTGTCATGATGCAAGTTTCGTCACTCAAAAATCTTATGAAACATAAATACTACTGTTTGATTATGCCACTTATATTTGCAAAAGTTTAATATTAGTCAACTGATACTCAAATATGGCAGGTAGGTGTACTTAAAGCTACGACTTGTAGATATCAGTTTAGTGTTTACAAGCCATGAAATTTGGTAAATTAGTCTGCTTTTGTTGCGTCTATGTTTTATTATTTATACTACCAAATTACTCCAAATTACTTTATTCTTGTGTAGAAACTTTGGTGAGTTAATCACTTTCTTATCGTAGAATCTTCCATCTTATTTGAAATTAATTTCCATGAATATTCTAAATGTGATATTTTCTTTATTTGTTAAGTTGCATGTTCGAATACTAAATCTCTAATATAATAATAATAATAATAATATCTAATATTATAATGGGAGAAGTCCCTATAATCTCTAATATTATAATGGGAGAAGGCCTTAGTGTCATTTGTAAATCTATCAATTCATGTGACACACACACATAACTAATATGAAGAAGATTTCATGTTTGAGTTCTCACTACGTCCCGAGTTTTTATTTTTTTAAAATAATAATTTATTAAGACGTGCATTGTCCGTGCATAACTAATATAAAAGATGTCTCAGGTTTGAGGCCAGACTATATCGAAATTTTTACTTTAAAAATATATATTTTTTAAGACGTGCCTTATACTTCTTTCAAGTTAAGGTTAAACTAGTAATTTATATGTGAGTATTTACAAATATATATATATATTTTTAAAAAATTTGACATTATCTGGCATCGAACCTAAGACCTCATTTATATTAGTTATGCATGTGCATTGCACGTGTTTGTTGGGTTACAATGCATGTGTGTTTGGTGCCAAACTCTCCCATTAAAATAGTAGAGATATATGTTTTTAATATTATTTGTTTGAATCAATTTTCCACATATCCATTAATTATATTGATTATATACGTACATATTCACTTTGCAATTTTTTCTCAAGATAATTATTAATGCAATATCGCCAATCTATTGTGTTAGTTCTATTTTTTCACTCCTCGAGGGATTCTAAGTAGATTTAATGTATATACATTTGTTTTCGAGAAATACTTCTCTTATGAATATTAGGCCAAAATATGTTAGGTTTTTTTTATACAGGCCACACATAATTTTGTTAATTCCAAATAAGCCACCCACAATTCTCTATAAACAACACTAACAATGTGAACCCCACAATTCTCTATGTCCATAAACAACACTAACAATGTGAACCCCACTTCAAAAAATTGAATTAAACATAAGATTATGAATGGTGTCAATATGATCTTATTGGTGGCTTTTGAACCAATTCAAATTATTAAGCAAGTTAGCTTGAACTAGTAATTTGCACGTGCGATGCACGTCTTAATAAATTTATTTTTTTAAAGTAAAATTTCGATGTTGTCTGACATCGAACTTGAGATCTCTTTTATATTAGCTATGCACGGACAATGCACGTCTTTATAAAAAAAATTAAAAATAAAAAATCTAACGTAGTGAGGACCCGAACCTGAAACCTCCTTCATATTAGTTATGTACGTGCGTCACATGTGTTGATAGATTTACAAATAACACTAAGGCCTTCTCTCATTATAATATTAGAGATTAAACTTTAAAAACTTGCATAGTTACTTTTTTGGAGTATAACCTATATTGTTGGTGGGGTGTTTATGAAAATAGAGATTTGTGAGTGACTTATTTGAAATTGCCAAAAATTGTGGGTGACCTCTACGAAAATAACACAATAACTTATTAGTATATCATCAGGAAACCTACACCTTATCAATGTAGTTATGCTGCTGCGCAGGACTCGAATGAGTATTTCTCAATCAACAAAAGAATAATATTATTGGTGAATATAGTTTTGTTAAATATTACAATATGTAATATGGTATCCTGGCACATATGCTTGATTATAGAATTAATTTTGTCTCTCTTCATATGTTGTGCTTATTAGGATCTTTATAAGCCAACAAACTACTATTAATATTTTTAAATCTGTCTATCTTATATTTTATGTCTGAAATCCTTGGGGTCAGCTACATAATTCTCCATGAAGATTGAATGCTATGGTTTATTCTAAGGGAAGAAGGCTCAAGGTTATTAGTGGATAGTCATGATTTTGTAATTGTCATCCAGGTGAATGTATAATTTATATAGGATTATGAAGTTAAAAGGCACGTGCGTGCTACAGACACTAATAAATCAGAACTACAACGGCTGAACTATTCAGTGGCGTTTTTTTAGTGTAAACGCCGGGGATTACCCTACCGGCGCCTCAACGAACACCGCAGCAAACGCCGTTGCTGCACGTACCGGGGATTTTAGGCCGTCTAGGCCGGTGTTTTGGATAACCGCCGGTGTACATTTCGTTTTGTCCGACATTTGGCAAGCGTCGTTGCAGAACCATTTTAATATTTTAAAATTATTAAAATTAGAAAACCCCGGCGTTTGTACAACACCAGGGTATACTGCAATCAATTTTGAAATTTTTGTATCTGCCATTTTTTATTTTTTTTTAAACATATATCGGTGTTTTGGAAACGCAGGTGTATGGCTCTTTAAACAAACGTTAGTTTCGTTATATTCGGTTTCCATTCGGTTGAAAACCTGTATAATTTTTCCCTTTTTGCAACAGAATATATTTGTAGTAATTTCCAATAATCTATATAATAAATTACAAAAAAAGCTATCAAGTGGCTCTCATTCAATCTCTCCTAAAATCAATGGCCTAGATTGATTCTCACAAAACATATTTTCCCGCCCAAAATTTCAAACCCCAAAATTAAATTCCCCCCCCCCAAACTAAAAAACTCATTACTTTATTACTCCTCTCTCTTCACCTTTTCATATTTCTCTCTTTCTCTCTCTCCCTCTCTCTCCCATTCTTTCTTTATTTACTTAGAAATTTAGATGTTAAGATTTCAGGTTTGTAAATTTTTTCGAATTTTTATGCTTTTTTTATTGCACCTGTTATATTGAAAATAGCAAATATCTCTTCAACAGTTAAATTTCATCATTTTCCACACTTAAAGTTCTAAGAAGTTGGATTTTACACCCTCATTTATAATTATTTTTCGACATGGACTTTTATTTACAACTAATTATTATCATACTATTCAAACTTGAACTACATAATTGTTGTTTTACTGTTTACAGAGTTTTTCGTGTGTTGTATCGTTTCAAAGATGTGCCGTAGGCACGTGCCCACGGGCAAATCTAGTCCACAATAACACAATAAAAAAATATAAAAAACAAAATTCATTATATATATATTTTCCAAACAACAACAAACACAGCTTAAGAAGTCTAAAGTTCTGCAGTCTAAAATCCAGAATCCAACGTTTCTGTATCAAGTTACATATAACTCGGTTACAAAAAAGTTCAAACAAGTTTCGCCATACAAAATAATTTGAACATCAAAAAAGACTATTGCAATTAGTAGATTCTCTTAATGGGTACGCCTCCCTATGTCCTCGTTGCTTCCATTATGCTCACTTCGATTCTCTGGATTTGCCCGACTTTAGTTAGTTGGAACTCTATTTTGAAACTGTGTAAGTCACGCACATCAAAATATTAGCAAGGTAATTATACATTAAACTAATGAATTTAGAACATTAAACTTAAAAGAGTATATACAGGATCACCATTACACTACTGCAACAGAGAATGACAAATAATTAACTAGATGATCATATGTTATGCACGAGAGTGACACATAACCAAACACTACATTCTGAACCTCAAAGTTGTAGTAGAAAAATACAAATGATTCAATCTGTAAGCCTTTCTCTAGTGAACATCTAGTTCCTAAGCATTCACATAATTACAACTAAAGTGAGACTTGATAGTAGAATTTTCTTTAATAAATTCTCCACAGTAAATTAATTGAAAGAAACTTAATTATTTGTGAGTTCTAAGCTAATGTGAATATCAACAAATGAATCCTGCTATTAAGAACAAAATATCTTTGCAAATGTCAAACAAATGGATGCATACCTGATGAGGTTTATTAAATATACAAGACAAAGGAAAAGGGAAGAACACACATCAGTGAGATTTTCAAAAACTCTATAGCGTAAAGAAGATACTAGAGCAAACAAAACTAATGAACAGGTTCAGCACTAAGAGGTTCAGAATGTTGTACATGTCAACCATCACATTTACTATTTTGAAATCGGAAGTGTCCTCAAAGTTGCAAGCATATGCAAAGGAGATATTGATTAAGGTTTTGTTGAACATGAAATATCAGAATAACATGCAACATCAACTCATAAAAATACAGTAAAAAGATAGAAGTTCATTTTTCTACATATTAAGAAGCTCATGCAGTGTAGTAGTCCTCCAAGATTTCTACATATTAAGAAGGTGATGGCATAGTTTAATTCCCCTTAGCAAAACTCAAATTCTATTCCCTAAATATACATGATACATCATCTTGTTGCAGTATAGTAAGGTTGGCAAGTTTTATAATTGGATATCATTCAATGTACTTAATTCTTTATTTTGGAAAAATACATAGTTATATTCAATATAGAATGCAATGTGTAGAAAATAAGGAAAGCTAGTGACTCCAAACCCTTGAGCATATGAGGTTCAAAATTTTCTTAAACTTCATGTGTATTTGCGTTCTTCTTTTACTCTTAGATGTCCATGCTTTAATCATTGCATACAGCTAATATTTTTCAATAAGAATTTTGTCTTTACTGTTCTTTTGAAAGCTAATTGTATTATCATGACTTTTTAATCTTTTTTAAAATTTTAAAAATTGTATTTCAAACCTTTCATCTGATACTCTAATACTCTAACAGAGTATCGGTCTATGCAAAATAGAGTATTAGTCTATGCCATCAAAAATTGTGTTTCTAACTCTGCAAATTAAAACTACTTAAGATTAAGGAAATCATGCTTAGAAAATCACTACTTAAGACTATCAATTGTTAACACAGATGAAAATGTACAGGAATACTAACCCTATAAACATAGGATATCAGTTCTAAGTTACAATACTAACCTGTGTCAGAGTCGGTCGCTACTTCGAGATTTTGGTGCCTTAACAACTCTGACATCTCTGCAAATGCCTTTTTAAGCTCTGACAACTCTGACCTAATAGAGCGCATCTCCTCATCTCTCGGATTCTCAGCACTAGATGCACGAGCCTCGAAGACTTGAGTGGGCGTTCGACCTAAACCCATTCCACGCACATGGCCAGGGCACTCTGGGCCTCTCGTTTCGATCAAAGCATGGCGCTGAAGTGTTAATGTGGCAAAGGAAGATGTGGTAGAGTCAGATGCCATTCTGGAAGACAGTTCGGCATATTTGACTCTGGCAGTGCTCTGTTAAAATACAAATTGAAAAAAAAACTATACATTTTATTTACTTCAAAGAGACTTAACAATCTAAAAACACGTACATCGTGAAGAAAAATTACCAATATCATCGCAGCTGCAGTGGAAACAAATTGCCCATCTGATTTCTTATGGGTAGCGTCAAAAAAATCTAGATCGCCAAACTTGTCTGCACCATGTTCCTCAACCTTTATATTAATAAATCAGAACTTTAAGAAACATTATAATCGTTGTATAATCATTGGGGAAAAAACACTTAACACTAACCAATTTCCCACGAACTACAGCGAAGCTGCTAGTTCTAGCAGTATGCAATACCTCCTGTTGCCCCCGACTTGCCGAACCGATTTCAGACCTTTTCTGTACATTTCAAATTATTACAACTCAATCATAATTAATAAACAAAATCAAATGCAATAATTGTAATATTAAGATTTGTATACCTTTCCCTCTGGAGAACTCCAAAAATGAACAAGGTAGTGCCAATCGGAAGGATTAACATTAGGGGGGACAACACTTGCATTGTCGGTTGCGGGCTTATTTTCATCAAAAAATGCCGCCTTAAGTTCACATTTCCAATCTCTCAACTTCTTCCACATTGACTTATTCAACCATCAAATTTTTGCTGTATAATATGTTTGATTAACAAATATGTAGGATTAGGAACATGTAATGTAGTAACACAAAAGAAACACCTAATAATCTAGTACATTAATCAAAATGGAAGAAACTGGCTTCATATGCATATTTAAGAGAGATGAGAAATTATGAATCATTCATAAAATAAATGAATTGTTGTTTAGGAACCCCAAATTTTCAATCAGAATATGAATGAATGGGGGAAATTTAGGAACCCCAAAATTTCAATTTTGTAACTGTCATCCAGGTGAATGTATAATTTATATAGGATTATGAAGTTAAAAGGCACGTGCATGCTACAGACACTAATAAATCAGAACAGTTACACTAACTAAATAATTGAAAAGCTCTTCTACAGTTGTTATAAAATAATTGAAATATATAATATGATGTAACACAATAAGCAGAAGAAGCTACAGACACAAATGTGACAAACTTTAAGTAAACCCACACCACCTTTCGTTTGAATTTGCAGCAGATTCAATACAAGAAAGCACCACTCGCCACAAAAAAAAAAGAAACACTACAGGAAGAGAGAGTTCGAAAGGAATATATTTGAGTCTACTACAAGGTTAGATGCATTAGATCTAGAAAACACTAAGCCTTCTTCTAGTGCTTGGCTGCTTGCTATAATGTATTGTAGGAAACTACCATATGTCTATCCTATATGCTGAAACTTTATCTAATCATTAACAACTTGGTTAAAATAAATATAGGCAAGTAACATTTTAAAAAGATCTTAAATCATCTGTCAATCATTTGTAGAAGTCATCATGTGAATTGATACCAAAAGAGTAGCAAGATACTACAACCTCATAGTTTTTTTTTCTTTTTTCCTTTTCCCTCTCTCTCTGTGTTGTCGTGCCTTTACCATAATCGTTATCTCAGTCTCTTCATGAATTCTTGATCATTGTTTGCGCAACCACCGCTAATAGTATGTCTGCATTTTTTGAAGTTCTTGATCATGTTCTCGAGTGTTTGCAACTTGCATGCTAGATTTTTATGAAATTGCTTTTCGTCAACCTTTTGGTGGAGAGATGTCTAAGGAGCTTTTCATGATTATCAACATTGTGCAATAGTTTTTCGTGTAGGTTCTGATCATGTTCGAACCCCGTATTAAGATTTGACTTCAACCTCCTTCCAATAGATTTTTTTCTCTATATGTGTTGTGTTACCTTCGACATAATCATCATCTCAGTATCTTCATGGATTCATGATTATTGTTTTTGCAACCACTGCTTAAGGCATGTCTATATCTCCTTGGATATCTTGATGATGTTATTGAGTGTTCACAACTTGTTTGCTAGATTTTAATTTTGAAATCGCTTTTCGTCAACCTTTTGGTGGAGAGATGTCTAATGTGCTTCATGATTATCAACATTGTGTAGTAGTCTTACATTTATGTTTTAACATGTTTGACCCACCTTATTAAGATTTTACTTGGGGTCCTTGAAGCACTTGCAAGTTTGTCGTGAAGACCAACCAGATAAAATTCACTTGCTCTTGAATCATTTTCTAATTTATTTGACAAATTTTGCTAGATAAACCATATCAATAAGTTATCCATCTTCTCGTTGAAAATCACCTTTTTTGTCAGAAGTTAGGGATCAGTTTGTTATGAAATTTTGCATCGTCGCGTAGCGAAACAGAACGAAAACTATTCAAGTTTGAACGATCAAGAAAAAAGAAACAATTATAAAAAACAAATGATTTTTTCTGCTTCGGACCTAATTTGGCGGGAAATAACGAAAATTTATTTAACAAGAGACAATACAAGAGATTACTATAACTCTCACACCAAGAACCTAGCTATGTCTAGCAAAAGCTCGCACTAGAAGAATAAAGTATGTTTACAATGGAAAGATCTTATATAAAGTGCACAACTTCTCAATAGAGGTTGCAATCTATGTATAGAAGCCCAGAACTCATAGGTTATACTCCCAACATTTATTTCCAAATTAGAAAATAATTTAAAAGGTAAATTTGGATCACAAGAAAGGTTTTTAATCTCATTTGAAATTCCGAAACCTAGATATTATAGGTTATACTCTCAATATTTATTTCCAATTAGACAACAATTTAAAAGGTAAATTTGGACCCAATTTGGAATTTTGAAACCTTCTCCGATTAGACAGAAATATAAAAATTCACAAATTTTAGGCCCACTATTCTCTGGATGAATTCATAACCTCCACTTCTCTTTTGTAAAATTTTCTTGAGCCTTTTCCTTTGGATTACAATTAGCACTTAGTCCCTTAAGAATATGTCGACTTTGAAAACACGAACGCCAGCGACCACTTTGCCCACACCGGCAAAAAATGGTGTTGTACCACTTTAATCTCTCTTGTATACACTTTAGGCAGCGTTTCATATACAATGTAGTACGACAAAAAACGACGTTTGTGTTTTGCTTAAAGTTATTTGGAGCAATTAAGTAGAGTTGGGGCTTGATATTGGAATTGAGTGTTGGGGTTTGCATAGAATACTTTGCGCCTGGGACAGCGAGCCTAAGACTGACACTGATTACATAACTTTCAAAGGGGTACAATATTTCATTTGTATTGTTTCAGGGTCATTTTTGGGGAAAACTTGTAGCTTTGGTAGTTGTGGTTGCTTTGACACCACGAGATTTGTATGATGTTGAACTATTTATGTATTTGCTTAGAAGGTGTTCTGTATGCTAGACTACTTGTTTCATTAACCTTTCATTAATGAAGTCTCATCACCTTTTATTCGGGAAAAAAAAATAATTTGTAAAACTTTTTTATACAAAAATGTAAAAAAATTTATACACAAATGTGTATATTAATAGCTAATACACAGTGTTCTAAAAAGCAGCCTAGGCGGCCGCCTAGGTGCTAGGCGGCCCCCCAACGCCTCGACTAGGGCCTAGGCATTTAAGAAAATCGGCAACTGGTGCTGGGCGGCTAAAATCGTGTCTAGGCGGCGATTAGTCGGTCTAAGCGGGTCTAGGCGGACTAGACCCGCTTAGACCGCTTCAGGTGTTTAAGTCTTAAAAAAAGGGGGACCCGACCCGCTCTTCAATCTTTCTCCTCTAATCTCTAAATCGCTCATCACAAAATTCCCGTAAAAAAAAAATCCTAAATCAATTCTTCTCTCTCAAACCCCCAAATCAACACTGCATCCCTACTCCTCTGCCTCCATCCTCCTTCGCCTCTCTCCTCCTTCGTAGCTCGCAGCTCCTTCAGATTCTCCCTCCTTCTTCGCCTCCCTCCTCCTTCGCAGCTCGCAGCTCGCAGTGCCTTCTATTTCGACACCTTCTCCGCCTCCATCCTTCTTCGCCTCTCTCCTCCTTCGTAGCTCGCAGCGCCTTCAGTTTCTCCCTCCTTCTTCGCTTCCCTCCTCCTTCGCAGCTCGCAGTGCCTTCTATTTCGACACCTCCTCCGCCTCCCTCCTCCCCCGCCTCCCTCCGACATCAACACTATAGTAAGCGCAATCTCTCTGACCTTTGCAATGTTTTATTACTTTATATGATTCTATCCTACACTTGAAAACATTTCTACTAAGTATTTTATTGTTTCCATTTTAGTTTTATTTTTTGGAAAGCTTTTTCATTCAGAAAATTTTAGAGAAGAAGTATTTGTCAACTCTTATTCATACATCTATAATCGGTTAGTGTGTATATTTTCATTTTGTTTGTATTTATTTTGAAATTAAATAAAACCCTGGACTGATAGCCACCAAATTTTGCGATGAGTTATCCGTTATGTAGAAACTAGAAAGGCAGTAAAGATATTTGGAGAAGACATGAAGTCTATAGCTCTCTCACTCTAATTTTGCGATGTTTTGTAATATCTTTGTAGTAATGTAATGCCAATGAACTAGATGGCTGTACCATTGGTCTATTATGTATAACAGTATAAGCAAATCGAGAAATGCATTGCTGTCCATACTACTAGCACCACATTTTCTTCCTTCTATTCTAGTATTCTATATAAATCAAACTAACAGGAAGAAGAGAAATCAAGAGATGAGCAATCATAGAATCTAGCACAAGGATAAACACCCTCGTCATAAGAAACTTAGAAACCGTTGTTTTCTACTACAATGTCAGTGAAGAATACTTAACTATACATTCTTGACTTGTTCCATTTCGAATATACAAAAACTCGCAAACAGAAGTGATTCTGTTTATGTAAATCACTTAATCACTAAATTTAAGAATGTTTGAATGAAAAAGTGCGATTGATAATTTAATTTGGTAATTTGATGTTCTTGTTTGTAGCACTGATTTTTCCTTCATACAGTAAATGGCAGAAAATTTATCTTCTGCGGCATCTAATGCAATGACCGATGCGGAAGGTGTTGTGTTAAAACGTGATTCCGAAGATGTTGGATGGGAGTACGGTGTGTTAGTGAATCCCAATAACTTGGATAAAATTCAATGTAAGTTATGCAAGAAGGAGATGAGTGGAGGAGTCTATCGATTGAAGCATCATACTGCGAATATTAGAGGGCAGGTGGCCCCATGCAGAAAATCGGGTGAGGAAGATAAAGCCAAATGTAAAGCCACAATCGAAGAAGGAAGAGCTAAAAAGAAAAATAAACAAAAGCACTTGGAGGAAGTTAAAGGAGAAGTTGTAATAACTGATGAAGGGCTTCAAGAAGAAACCGAAGATGAAGGATTGAGGAAGAGGCCACGAATTCTTGGGGCTATGGATAGGTTTACATCGGGTATCAATCCCGATTCTTCTGCTTCATTGGATGCAAGAAAGAAGACACGACAGCAAAGTATCCATGATGCAATTTCTAAGGAAAGATCAGAAGAAGTGCATCGATACTTGGCTCAGTGGTTGTATGAAGGGGCCGTTCCTTTAAATGCCATTGATAATGATAGCTTCAAAAGATTTTGTGAAGCGGTCGATCAATTTGGACCGGGTTATCAACCTCCTAGCCAACATCTTTTGAGAGAGCCTTTGCTAAAGGAGGAGTATGCACGAACAAAAAGCTTACTTAAGAAGCAAGAAGATGAGTGGGCAAAGAATGGTTGCTCAATCATGACCGATGCTTGGACCGATCGAAAAAGAAGAAGTATCATGAACTTGTGTGTGAATTGTAAGGAGGGCACAACTTTTCTTTCTTCCAAAGAAGTTTCCGAAGACGCCCATACCGGTGATTACATATATCAATATGTTAACAAGTCTATACTAAATGATGTTGGGGCGCCAGAAAATGTGGTTCAAATTGTGACGGACAATGCATCAAATAATATGGCGGCAAAGAATTTGTTATTGGTGGAAAGACCAAACATGTTTTGGAGTTCATGTGCCACACACACCTTGAACTTAATGCTTGAAGCAATTGGCAAGGAACCCAAGTTCAAAGGAGTAATTGATAAGGCCAAAGCTTTCACTATCTATATATATTCACATCATGCTACCTTGTCAATGATGAGGAACTGCACAAATAGAAGAGATATTGTGAGGCCGGGGTGACTAGATTTGCATCTTCTTTCTTAACCTTGCAAAGTTTGATGAATAAAAAAGAAAAATTGAGAAATATGGCTACAAGTAATATGTGGGAAGCTTGCAAATACTCAAAGACTACTAAGGGAAAAGCGGCATATGCTACGGTGTTGAGTATGTCCTTTTGGAATGGTATAACATTATGTTTGAGGGTGTTTGCTCCTTTAGTGAATGTTCTTCGACTTGTTGATGGGGATAAGAAGTCATCATTGGCCTTTTATATGGGGAACTAAAGCAAGCAAAAGAAGATATCAAAGTTGCATTCAAATATGTTGAGGCAAACTATCGGCCTATTCTTGATATTATTGATAAAAAAGCTCAACATAGACTTGATAGTCCTTTACATTTGGCCGGCTTTCTATTGAATCCCTACTACTTTTACAAAGATGCAACCATAGGAGAAGGATCCTATTGTCATGGATGGTATATTTACTTGTGTTGAGAAATTCTTCCCCGATGATTTTGACAAGCAAAGCATTGTTGTAAACGTGGAGTTGTTGAAGTATAAGAACAAAGAGGGTGGGTTTGGAAGAGCCTTGGCCACGGCCGGGTGCTCCAAAAATGATGACAATTATGATCCAGGTATGAATTGTTAGTTACTTTTCTTATTAAGCGAATAAGCGTTGAGTTTTTTTAATACTTTAAGTTTCCTTTACTCATATGTGCTTCATTGATTCTTTAATTATTAGTCGGATGGTGGTCCAATTATGGCAATCATACACCTAATTTGCAAAGGATGGCGACAAGGATTCTCTCATTAACTACGAGTTCATCCGGATGTGAGAGGAATTGGAGTACTTTTGAGGGAGTAAGTTCCTATGTAAATGGTAACTTAGTAATTAAGAGTCAAGGCTTTAACAATTTCTTAATTTTTTTAATCTTTTGTTTTTAAATGTAGATACACACAAAGAAGAGGAATAGACTAGATACGAAAAGGATGGAGCAACTTGTCTATATCAAATTTAATTCTAGAATCATCAACAAGAAGAGAAGGGAGAAAGAGAGACAAATAGAAATACTACTTCATAGTGATGCGAGTCGCGCACAAGGATGGATTGTTGATGGCGGCGATGATGAAGAAGTTGGGGAAGCGTCCGGAGCGGATAACACACTAGAACCTCGGAGAAGTGCAAGAAATGTTGAAGTAAGAGAGCTCCATGAAGAAGATTTTGAATCGGACGATGACACGGAAGACGAGGGATTTGATGAGGAATACGACTTAGAATCGGATGGAGAGCAAATCATGGATGGATATGTAGAAGAGGAGTTAGAGACTTAGTTTACCGTTGTCATTAGACTTGTTATTTGTTAAACTACTTACTGCCTACTGCTGCTTTTTACTCTTCCTTAGTTCTGTTTTTTTCTTCCTTAGTTCTGTTTTTTCCTTCCTTTTTTTGATTGACCCAGAAGTCTAGTTTGCAAGTATTAGTTAAGTTTATTATGAAGCACCTTCAATGATAAAGATGAAGTGAATTTGTTCTCCCTTCTGAGCATACATTTTATTCAAGTGATATTCCTATTTGTTTTGTGCTTGCTTGTATTTTGCTATTTTTGGTTGACCGAAAGTCTAGTTTGGAAGTATCATATAACTTGAAGCTTCCTTCAATATTAGTAACCTCACAGGAGATGTTGCTATTCAAGTGATCTTTTTTTTTTTTTCTCTTGACATAGTAACCTCACAGAAGATGTTTCAAAATTATTTCTATTATGCAATAATGTGTTTCCTTCTGCATTGTTTTTTTCTTTTCCATATACAAGAATTTTTGGTACGATAAAGAGTTCAGACTGCAAATAGTGTTCCATCGATTTTTTATTTTTTATATTTTTCTCCTGGTTATAAAATGCAGAGAACTACAACGAAGAGCAAGCGGTCACTCAGGTGGGAATCATAAGGTCTCACTGAAGGAAGTCTCGTTGGAGGTGGACGTGGAGATGAGCGGGGCGTGCCCCAAGCTCAGTGCCTTCTATGAGTTCTTCTCTCTCGCTCATCTTACTTCCTCATTCCAATGTACGATCTTATTACATTCCCCTTCCCCCCCCCCCGCCCTTTACTTGATATGATTGTTCAGAAACATTAAGAATATATGTTCTGTATTGTTGCAGTTATAAGGAGAGCTGCAAAGATTCGACAAGAGGAGCGGCGATCCAAAGACCACCTCTTCTTCCTCGAAGTAATATATACTTTATTAATATTTCAGCGGGAATTATTATAGTGATAATTTTAATGAAAAATATTGTGTGATGTTACTAAATTTAGGTGAAGGTTTGCAATGGTAAGCTTATAATAGTGGAAGCTTGTGCAAAGGGATTTTACAGCATTGGAAAGCAGCAACTCCTTTGTCATGACCTTGTTGATCTACAAAGACAGCTTAGCAGAGCTTTTGACAACGTCAGTTACTAATTTAAATTTCCTTCACTATAAATTTCACTTGATTTAGTCTACTTTATTTATTTGATTATGTGTTTTTGCAGGCTTATGAGGAGCTCATGAAAGCTTTCTTGGAAAGGAACAAGGTTAGTTTGCTCAATGCTGTTTGGCTTGGTTCTCATCTTGTCTAAAGGTTTATGTGGATGGATGAAATGTAGAGCATTGTGCAAAATCCCAAAGAGCAAAGAATTTCGATTGACTACCATTTTGGAAGTAAGGGGATGCATTGATATGTTCCCTCATATGATCCGTTCTTTTGCTTGTTATATCTTTGCAAGGTAGGGAGTCAAAACTTCACACTAGCAACATACCAGTCAAGGTAGAGATTTTTTATAACAAAAACTTCCTGCCAAATAAGATAGAGATCTGTTGAAACAATATATGTCACATCCAATCAAGTACGTTTATTGAATTACAGCAGAACAAGCTTGCTCAGTGCGTTTATTGAATTACAGGTTTACACTTCACTACACTAAATACCAAACTGAACTTTTTTGACCTCTGACCAGGGTCATTACCCTTGCATCATTCTTCATGCCATACCATTAATCTTTAGGTTATTAACTTTTGAACATAGGGATGGTTGGATGAGTAACTTGAAGAAAAGAAGAGAGTATGAAACCATGATTGAACCATCTTGGCAGTTTGCATGATGAACATCAAATATAAGAATGTATTGTTTCATGAGATCATCTATCAACTTTACATTTATTCTTTCTTTAGAACTTGTATTCTTTTATGAGTAGCCACAATGTGGTTTACATTAGATATGGAGAAGATAGAGTCCTCATGTTCACCGATACAATAATACACCGATTCGACTATGTGAAGCCCATAGGTTATTAACTTTTGAACATAGGGATGGTTGGATGAGTAACTTGAAGAAAAGAAGAGAGTATGAAACCATGATTGAACCATCTTGGCAGTTTGCACGATGAAGAAACATCAAATATAAGAATGTATTGTTTCATGAGATCATCTATCAACTTTACATTTATTCTTTCTTTAGAACTTGTATTCTTTTATGAGTAGCCACAATGTGGTTTACATTAGATATGGAGAAGATAGAGTCCTCATGTTCACCGATACAATAATACACCGATTCGACTATGTGAAGCCCATCCTACAATTGCAAGGAAAAAAATTCAATTGTAAGAATGAGTAGCAAACTAGCAATAAAGAGTAAAAAGGGGTAACAAGTAACAACAAATGAACAAAACAAACCTAAAAGATCGATAAATAAATAAATAAATAAATAAATTAATTAATTAATTAATTAAAAAAACCGCCTAGCGCTACCCCCGCTTACAAGGTCTAGGTGCTAGGCCCCCATCGGCCGCCCGATTACCGCCTAGCGCTTTTTAGAACATTGCTAATACACAGAGATAAACTTACTTTATACAAATTCCCATACATTCGTAGGAATTACAAAATAGTAATTAGCCAATCTCACAAAAGCAACAAATGATAGTTTGCAAATCTTTACAAAAAGAAGCCAATTAGATAAGGAAGTGCAAGAAATGTAACCTCTGATGCTTTTTCTTGTGGATCTTTTTGTTTTGGATGATGATGATATATTTGTAAAAAATAGAAATGATTTTCTGCTCTGAGTTGTCCGTTGATGATGTTCGCTTCTTATGATTTTATGTGGTCAACCTGTGCTCCTCTGAATTAGCTAAAACATATGAAGAATCATTTGATTTTAGAGATGTAAACCTATGATGGAATGAGAGTCCATTAAACTGAGATCTAACACTTCATTTCTTTAACAATTGACCTCGACTCAGACACGAAAGATAATTCTCTACTATCCCATTCGTTATATCCCAGGTGGTGTCATTTTCATATTTGTCGTTCCATTGATTTGACAATTTGGTAATGGACTAATTCCCAGGTATTTGACCATCTTTCCTACCAGTATGGAGGATTAGATGTCTGTGCTGCCGGTGGTCGACACAATATCTTTTGAGTTCAGAGACACAAAACATGGAGTGAAGTGTACTTTTGCATTCACCGAAATAGCTAATCTTCCGAAGAGTGAAGAACATGTTGAAGAAAATTAACTTTTTCAATATGTTGGCGAAGAACATGCAGTTTGAACAATGAAGAGTATTTAATTTTCTCCAACATCTTATTTGACTTTAAATTAAAAGGTACTAGTATTTTGCACGAGCGATGCACGTTTTGATAAGCGTTGGTGGATTTTCACGTACAATATATGTGTTAAGAAATAGTTTTAGAGTTGGACGTGCGTTACACGTAATTGGAAAAAATATTTTGAAGAAAAATGTACGATTTGTACGTGCAATATACGTGTTTATAAGTAGAATTTGAGTTGTACGTGTAACATATGTGTATGTTTGGTGTTAAAAAATATTGAAAATTTATTTTGCACTTGCATTGCACGTTTTAAATAGGTGAAATTTTGTTTGTTTGTTAGTTTTTGTTGTAATTAATGGGAGTTTAAGTTGCACGTATGTTGACAAATTACAACTCCAACTCTCCCATTATAATATTAGAGATAAGAGCGCTGATATGGCAAAAAATAGGATTAAAACGGGATCGTTCAAATCGGGCACGAATCTTAAAGCTCTCAGGGGTAAAACGGTAATTTCACCTACAAACGGATCTGAAATATAAACTGAGTCTTTCTTCAAAGCCCAATAACCCATGAACGGATTTGTCCTACTGCGTACGGGTCCCAACCCGTTACAAACCAGTTCAGAAGGATAAAGAAGAATTCAGATTCATAATTATTCCTAAGAGGTGGTTTTAACCACCTTAACCACCTCTATCCATCCACATCGGGAGGTAAAGATTTGTTCTTATCTCGAAACAGATCCCTAAGGCGACTATAAAAACCCCTCTCCCCCCACCGTGACAAGGTAATCAATCATTTTCCACACAAAGCTCTTTCATAATCTTCTTGATTACTGACAAGTGCGTCGGAGGGTGCGTAGAAAGCACAATACCTGACACCAGCAAAGCGATAGAGGAACCCCCGTTCTGGACAGTGTATGGTGATGGGTCCTCGTGCGCCGATGGGAGTGGAGCAGGAGTCATACTGGCTGGTCCAGATGATTTCATCATCCAATACTCACTCCGTATCAACTTTCGGGCGTCCAACAACGAGGCTGGATACGAGGCCCTTATAGCTGGCCTGTGCATGGCTCGCAAGGCCGGGGCCAAACGTGTCAAGATATTTAGCGACTCGTAGCTGGTGGTGAACCAGGTATCAGGGAAATACGAAGCGCGAGACGGTCGCATGGCCAAGTACTTGGCCAAAGTCAAGGAACGGATGGTCTCTTTCGAGGATGCACAACTCCAGCGAATTCCCCGAGAAAGGATGGCCAAGTACGAAGCGCGAATGGATGGCCAAGTACTTGGCCAAAGTCAAGGAACGGATGGTCTCTTTCGTGGATGCACAACTCCAGCGAATTCCCCGAGAAGAGAATGCACGGGCGGACGCCCTCTCGAAGCTAGCTTCCTCTTCCCTCTAAGGGCTCGAACAAACAGTCTTAATAGAAGTTCTGTTGAAGCCCAGCATAGAGGAAGAAGATCCCGAGCCAATGGAGACGCTGCCCTTACAACTCGGGGAGAACTGGATGAGGCCCCTGCTCGAGTTCCTCAGAGATGGGATCCTTCCCTTAGACCCTAATGAGGATCGAAAAATCCAAACCAGAGCCGAGCAATCCACACTTATCGAGGGAGTCATGATGTACAAACACTCCTACACTCAAGTAGACAGCAGACCCTACTTGAGATGTCTCTCCCCCGAGGAAGCCCAGTATGCCTTGGAGGAAGTCTAGGGAGGAATGTGTGGCGCTCACTTGGGAGCAAGTTCCCTCGCCCACAAAATCTTGGACTATGGATACTTCTGGCCTACTCTCCTTTGCGATGCCGAACAACACGTTCGCCAATGCGGCCCTTGCCAAAAATTCTCAACGATCCGCCACTTACCTCAAGCCCAGCTCTCCTCTCTATCTAGCCCAACTCCTTTTGCAATGTGGGGAATGGACCTGCTCAGGCCTTTTCCTCCAGCACCGGGCCAGCTAAAGTTCCTTGTTGTGGCGATCGACAATTTCTCTAAATGGATCGAAGCCGAGCCCGTGGCGACAATCACAGAGAAAAGAATGCAGCACTTCTTTTGGAAAAACATTGTCTGTAGATTCGGTGTGCCTCAAATTTTGGTAACGGAAAATAGAACTCAGTTCACGAGGACAGCCTTCCGCACTTTCTGCGCAGATCTGGGCATTCAGCAACGATTCTCCTCTCTGCCTACCCAAAGTCCAACGGTCAGACAGAGAACGCCAACCGACAAATTCTCTCCGGCCTGAAAAAGAGACTGAGCAAGTCTGCTAAGGGTTTATGGGTAGAGCAGCTTCCCAATGTGCTCTGGAGTTATCGCACTACAAAGAGGACCACCACAGGAGAATCTCCTTTCAACCTCACTTTCAGCCTACCTACAGTCCAACAGTCAGACAGAGAACAATAACCGGCAAATTCTCTCCGGCCTGAAAAAGAGACTAGCAAGTCTGCTAAGGGTTTATGGGTAGAACAGCTCCCCAATGTGCTCTGGAGCATTCGCAGAGGACCCCCACGGGAGAATCTCCTTTCAACCTCACTTTTGGTTCTGAGGCCGTTGTCCCACTTGAGGTCGGTCTGCCTTCACCTATCGACGTAGGATAGAGAAATCCTACAACAAGAGAGTCCGCCCTACTAATCTTAAAGAAGGAGATTTAGTGCTCATGAAGCTATCAATTTCTTTTCCAAGCAAGAAAGGCAAACTAGTACCTAATTAGGAAGGGCCAGACAGAATCTTCAAAGTTGTCCGACCTGGCACCTATCAACTTGAAGACCCGGGGGAAAGAGAGTGCAAAGGACATGGAATGTGGAGCACCTATTGAAGTACCTAGAGGGTGTTAAAACACCGCTCCAAGCAACTTCAAGCTAGCTCTATAACATTTCCTTTCTTATTTAGTCTGTTTTTGCAAATGTAATAATGGCTCGCAACTCAGAAGCAGCCCCTTAGTTGTTGTTTTTAATAAAAAGCGGTCATCTCTCTCAGAAAAACTATTGTCTTAATGTTCTTTCACCGAGCACAAACTTTATCAAATGACAAGTTCGGAGTCCAACACTTGGTTCGATGCCGCTTTAGCTACTTGCGAACGAGCGAGTACAAAGTAGCTCACCATTCGGAACCGCTCCTACAACTGTTGATACTCTCTAAACGACAAATTCGGAGTCTAACACTTGGTTCGATGTCGCTTTTGCTACTTGCGAACGAGCGAATACAAAGTAGCTCACCATTCGGAATTGCTCCTACAACTGTTGATACTCTCTAAACGACATGTTTGGAGTCCAACACTTGGTTCGATGCCGCTTTAGCTACTTGCTAACGAGCAAGTACAAAGTAGCTCATCATTTAGAATTGCTCCAACAACTGTTGATACTCTCTAAACGACAAGTTCGGAATCCAACACTTGGTTCGATGCCGCTTTTGCTACTTGCGAACGAGCGAGTACAAAGTAGCTCACCATTCGGAATTACTCCTACAACTGTTGATACTCTCTAAACGACAAGTTCGGAGTCCAACACTTAGTTCCATGCCGCTTTTGCTACTTGCGAACGAGCGAGTACAAAGTAGCTAACCTTTCAGAATTGCTCCTACAACTGTTGATACTCTTGCGAATACTCGCAAAACACAAATTCTCATAAGAAGCTCGAGAAATGGGTACATTATTTCATCAAGATTTGAGATACAAGTCTAATTCTAGACCCAAAAACACATACATTATTTCATCAATATTTGAGATGTCAGACTCATGAAACAAAGACTACAAGATTACAAAATTCCGCCCTAGCCACTCCTAGGGTGCGGGATGCTTCTATTAAGCGAACGCGGGGACGACGAGCGCTATGTTGTTGTCACCTCGTTTCCGCAGAGGTCTCTAAGTCAGCAAGCCGAGTAGAGTCGCCGGCGCCCAAGAGCCTAACAGTTGCCCCGACAGATGCCCCGCTCGAAGAGCCGACCACTCTGCTTTGCGCGTTCCTAGGGTGTCGCGAGACGGGAGGTTAACGAAGCGCCAATTCGTGGAACGACCTTCCTTAAGCATACTCACCCCGAGGGCAGGAAGTGCTTCTGACTATACTCCCCTCAGAAAGCCACCGCAGACGAAGGTTCTCCGCCTCTAGCTCGATGACCCGCTCCTTTAACGAGTCGTCCGTTACTTTAATCTTCAAGCGAGGCATTCGGCCCGAACCGCCCCCACAGGAAACATCGGAGATAGTCCTACGAAGGTGCACCGCCGCCTCCAGACTCTTCTCTAGCACCACTTTCTTCAACTCATCCCACTCGGATCTCACCTCAAATAGGGAGTGACGGAGGAACTTAAGTCTCAAGCCTTGACTGACGACCATCGAGGGGCAGGAATCCTCGCCTTCGGGTGGCACCTCACGAGTCCTCTCATTAAGGCACCTCATCTCAATGTCCCAACGAGCCAGGATCACCCTTAGATCACCTACCTCTCGCTCGGTAAAGCATCTCTCGAGACCGAGCTAGCCCCAACTTGACGCCGAGTTCAGAATATTTCTTCGCTTTCGACCGCTTGACCTTCTCCCGATCTTGCACGGCCTTCAACTCCTTCTCCTGCTCCGCCACTTGCCTCAGCAGATGGCTAAAGTGGCAGATTGCCTACGAGAAAGCAAGAACCATGGGTTGAGAACAAGATGAACGAAAATCTCGCACAAAGGACTAAGGAAAGTTTACAACCTAAGGCATATGGCTAAGCAAAACACCAACAACTTACTGTCATTTGCGCCTTCGCAATCTCCAAGGCCGAGTCACCCACAGTTCTGTGCTCCATCGAGGCCTTGTGTAACACCCCGTAGTTTTCAAAGTTATAAAAAATATATATAATATATTTTAAAAAAAGTAGTATAATGTTGGCCGTTGGTAATGTGAATGTGCTATGGCATTATATTAATATAAATGTGAATGGTACATGAATGAAATGTGATTTGGGGGGCCCCACTTTGAATGAAACAGCATATGTAAAATGTTGTTGTTGCTCTGTGTGTGTGGCGTCAGTTGTAGCTGACGTGGCATTGTATGGGGCCCACCCACGATTAAGGGTTTGTCCCACATCAGTAATTTCAATACAAATAAATAATAATAAATATAATAGCCTATGATCAAGAGTCACCTAATCGGTTAACCAACTTTTGAGAGACAGTCTGTGGTGGGAAGTTGTACTATATAGTATCTAATTTGTCTTACAAATTGTATAAATTGTCTGAGCTAGGGACAGGGGCATTACAAATGGTATCATAGTCGACTTTCGACACCGAGTGTGGGTAAGAGTGGGCGAGATGTAAGCCTGAGATGGAGCTAGCAGATGTACGTCGGGTATGCCTGAGAGGGAGCGAGGTGGCAGCTTGAAATAGTGGACCACCCGTAGAATCAGGGTACTCCACTCCACATCAGCTAGAAAGGAGATCCTGCACTAGATTGTGCATGCTCGTGCTCAGCGAGGACGCTGATTTCTGAAGTAGGGGGGAGTGTGTAACACCCCGTAGTTTTCAAAGTAATAAAAAATATATATAATATATTAACAAAAAAGTAGATTAATGTTGGCTGTTGGTAATGTGAATGGGCTATGGCATTATATTATATAAATGTGAATGGTACATGAATGAAATGTGATTTGGGGCCCCCACTTTGAATGAAACAGCATATGTAAAATGTTGCTATTGCTTTGTGGGTGTGTGGCATCAGTTGTAGCTGACGTGGGAGTTTGTAAAACGGGAGATAGGTAAGGGTTTGTCCCACATCGGTAATTTCAATACAAATAAATAATAATAAATAAAATAGCCTATGATCAAGAGTCACCTAATCGGTTAACCAACTTTCGAGAGGCAGTCTGTAGTGGGCAGTTGTACTACATAGTATCTAATTTGTCTTATAAATTGTATAAATTGTCTGAGCTAGGGGCAGGGGCGTTACACCTTGTCCTTAGGCGTGGCCAGGTGACGGGCGGCGTCCATGCAGCTTGTCGAGTCCCCAAGGAGGCCATCGTGCCTCCGAACCTGCCAGTCGGAGACGAAGATCCTCTTCAATTCATCGTTCAGGATTGTTTCGGCCGCCGCTGTGAGTGGAGGAGCCTCTAGAGCAAGCGTCGTCGAGAGCGAGGCATCCCCGCTGAGGGGGCGGATGAAATCACAGGCGTGGCCTCCAAGTCCACGACGGGAGTAGCATCGCTTTCGACCCTAGCGGCCTTCGACGGCGATGGCCGAACAATCGTCCTCTTCCTCTTCCTCTCTTCAGTCCGCCTGCCGCTTAGAGCCGAACGCCTATTCATGATATCTTCGAAGTCCATGCCTGCGCTTCCTGCGAGCACAAAGTGCAGGAAAGTGATAAGAAAATTTGGGAGTAATACAAAGCATGGAACGACGATTAACAAAGAAATCGTACTAAGGTTCATCAGACTAAGGCCTCCCCTAAAGAGAGACTCTTCCTCCGAGATATCTCTCCAATGCAGCGTGGGTCGGTCCAAAAGAATCCTGACCATCTCATCTTCTTCGGGGCATAGGGTTGGCTCCATCGTCGCCCTCTTCGACACATCTTCTCTCCACATCGTTGGGATGTTCCACGGCTTCTTACCCCGAATCAAAAAATACTTATCTCTCTACGTCTTCACTAAGTCAGGGTTGTCGACCAACTTAACACCCTTTCGGGCCGTCGGGTAGAATCGGTACTCTGTACGCGTCTTCTGATGGATCTTGTACAACCTACGAAGGACGTTGAGTTGATGCTCGATCCCAGCAGCCTGACAATGAAGCACGAACCCTGTGATGTGCCTCCAAATGTTCGGCATAAGTTGGATGGACCGAAGCCGTACCATTGCAGCACTATTTTTATGAACGAATGAAGAGGAAGGCGGAGTCCTGCGTAAAGGCGTCGAAGGGAAACACACAGATAACCCAGGGCCAGGGAGGATGAGGTCAAACTCCGAAGGGATCAAATAACACTTCGTAATGGTGCGCAGGTCCGCTTCTGTAAGCACGGTGACAATGTCGTTCGCCTCTTTATGTTCTCGTGGCTCGTTCTCCTCATAGAACTGCCTCATGCCATGCTCCACACGCCTCAGCTCTTCAGCGATGTACTGGCGAACCCCTCCCAAGGTAGACACGGCAATCGAATGCCTTCCGAACTCGCCCATCCTCCGATCTCTCTCCACAATGGTCTCCACCACCGGCGAGGGCAGAACCACTGCACCCTTCCCCTCGTCGATCCCAGAATCTTTCTCCGCGATTTTCTCCACCATCGGCGAAGACAGAACCATGGCTCCCTTCCCCTTGTCGACCTTAGAAGAAGAGGTCGAATGGGGCACTTCGGCTCGACCTGAGAGGGAGGCCTCTTCACCCCGACGATACCCTAGACATCTCTTAAAATAAAAATAAATTACCTGCTGATGTGACAACTTCGGTCGGAAAACTCGTCGAAAAACGAAAAATACCACCGGAACCTTCCGCAAGCACTATATAGAGAGATTCTCAGGTGAGGTGAAAGTGAGGAAGTGTGGTAAAATAAGGACCAACAACGTATTGGGCCCTTAGGAAAGACCAAGAGGCGTGGAATCCTAATCAGTCGGAATGCAAAACAACAAAGGAGTCAGAATGCAAAGCAACACAAATGCTCCCTGACCATGACAGCGGGTCGCACCATTCGTTCGCCACAACATGTCGAACAGACGATGTTCTGAACGAAAAATGGACAAAATGGCGTTGACCAGTCAATGGTCTAGAGCCACGTGTCGCCCACCTGTAGTTCGACATCTGCTCGCCATTCGTTCGCCACAACATGTCGAACATACGATGTTCCGAACGAAAAATGGGCATAATAGCATTGACTATTCAACGGTCTAGAGCCACGTGTCGCCCACCTGTAGTTTGACATCCGCTCGCCATTCGTTCGCCACATGTCGAACATACGATGTTCCGAACGAAAAACGGGCAAAATGGCGTTAACCAGTCAACGGTCTATAGCCAGTGTCACCCGCCCATCGTTGGACATTTGCTCACCACAACATGCCGAACAGACGATGTTCCGAATGAAAAACGGTCAAAATGGCATTGACCAGTCAACGGTCTAAAGCCACATGTCGCCCGCCCATCGTTCGACATTTGCTTGCACATGTCGAACAGACGATGTTCCGAACGAAAAACGGGCAAAATGGCGTTGACCAGTCAACGGTCTAGAGTCATGTGTTGCCCGCCTGTAGTTTGACATTCGCTCGGCCATCGTTCGACATATTGCTCGTCACGCTTACCACAACATGTCGAACAGACGATGTTCCGAACGAAAAACGGGCAAAATGGCGTTGACCAGTCAACGGTCTAGAGCCATGTGTCGCCCGCCTGTAGTTTGACATTCGCTCGCCCATCGTTTGACATATTGTTCGCCACGCTCGCCACAACATTTCGAACAGACGATATTCCGAACGAAAAACAGCCAAAATGATGTTGACCAGTCAACGACTTAAAAGCCACGTGTCGCTCGACTGACGTTCGATGCATCGTTCGCCACGTTCGCCGCTACATGCCGAACAGACGATGTTCCGAACGGAAAACGGGGAAAGCGCGAGTCTCTGATGGGCCGTCCGATCACTTCGAAAATCGAGCCAGAGCTCGATCAACGCTCCAGATTGCGCCACGCCGATATTCATATGATTAATTCTTTTATTTAAATTATAATTTGAATTAATTATTAAAAAATTGTGACAAATGATTACAAATTCAGAAAAACTAATTAAAAATTCTAAAAAATAATTATAAATTCGGGAAAATATTTTTCAGCTCCTAGATAAATAATTATTAATTAGAACGATTAATTAATACTTTTTAAAAATAGATCATCAATTTGCAAAATAGAATAAAAAATTCGAAAAATAATTAAAAAATTAGAAAAAAAATTAGGAAATTCCGAGAATAATCTTGAGCACTTTGCAAGCTCAATTTACCCTCGAGCAAGATCAAACTCCCTTAAGAATTCCGATAAAATCTCGTACGCCATTAGAACAACAATCTCGTACGCCATTAGAACAACAAAACTACTCCTCAAAGACTGTTAAACTCAGTCTCCAGGAGTGGGGGGCTCGTGATATGGCTAAAAATATGATTAAATCAGGATTGTTCAAATCACGCACGGATCTTAAAGCACTCAAGGGCAAAACAGTAATTTCACCTACAAACGGGTCTGAATGGAGAACTAGGTCTTTCTTCAAAACCTAATAGCCCAAAAACAGATCTGTCCTACTGGGTATGGGTAGCAACCCGCTACAAACCAACACAGATGGATAAGGAGTGGTTCAAATTCGTGCTTATTCCTAAGAGACAGTTTCAACTGTTCCTCTTATCACGAGACGAGTCACTCTCTTCTTATCCATAAACATCCGGAAGTAGAGATTTATCCTTATCTTGAAACTGGTTCCAAAGGCGACTATAAATACCCTTCTCCCCCCACCGTGACAAGGTAATGAATTTTTTTCTACCAAAAACTCTTTCATAATCCTTCAGATTACTGACAAGAGCATCAGAGGTTTCGTCGCCGGAATTCATCCCGGGGTATCGAACTTTGTGCAGGTTCACGGCAGCAGCGAGAAACCACTCAACACAAAGGCGAAAGTCAACAGGTTTGCTTATTTGTTTCCTCAAAGAATCCACAAATTCATTTGTTTGCTCCCACACCAAGAATCAGCAGCAACAACCACTTTAATCTCTCGTCTTTACGCAATGTTTCGTATACAATGTAGTACGACAAAAAACAACGTTTGTGTTTGGCTTAAAATTATTTAGAGCCGGTTAAGTGGAGCTGGGGTTGGATATTGGAATCGACGGTTGGAGTTTGCATAGAAAACTTTGGGATGGTGTTGGTAAAGATGAAGTGGGATGTGGGTGGAGCCTGGAATAGTGAGCCTAAGACTTATAGATGGTGACACTGATTACATAACTTTCAAAGGGGTATATAATATTTCATTTGTATTGTTTCAGGGTCACTTTTGGAAAAAACTTATAGCTTTGGTAGTTGTGGTTGCTTTGACACCACGAAATTTATATAGTGTTGAACTATTTCTGTATTTGCTTAGAAGGTGTTCTGTATGTTGTACTACTTGTTTCATTAACCTTTCATTAATAAAGTATCGCCACTTTTTATTCAAAAATAATAATATTTCATTTGTAAAAGATTTTATACAAAAATGTGTATATTAATAGCTAATACACAGAGGTAAACTTACTTTATACAAATTCCCAGCCAACCCGACAAAAGCAACAAATCAGAGATAGCTGTCTATCTAATCTTATTTAATGATTAAGAGTTTGGAAATCTTTACAAAAAGAAGCCAATTAGATAAAGAAGTGCAAGAAATGTAACCTCTGCTGCTTTTTCTTATGGATCCATTTGTTTTGGATGATGATGATCTATTGTAAAAAGTAGGAATGAAAGTGATTGGCTTAAATCAAGAATATAGATAATAGAAAAGACATGAACATTTAGAAGAATGAAAAAGAAACTAAAAGAATGAAAGAGACTGACTATAAATAAAAAATAGGTTAGTTTGGTAGAATTTGTTACCATTGATTACGGTAGATTAGATTTCAAAATAAACTGTTGATTATATTCTTCTAAAAATTTATAAACTATTGATTAAATCTAGTTTAGAAATAATATCTTATTTTATCTTTGTTTAGAATATTTTCTGCTCTAAGTTGTCCATATATGATGTTCGTTTCTCATGATTTATGTGGTCAACATGTGCTCCTCTGAATTAGCTAAAACATAGGAAGAATCGATTAATTTTAGAGGTGTAAGCTCACGAATAATGAGCCCATTAAACTGGGATCTAACACCTCATTTCTTTAACAATTGACTTCAACTCAGACACGAAAGATAATTCTCTACTATTCCGTTCGTTACATCCTAGATGGTGTCATTTTCATATTTTTCGTTCCATTGATTTGGCAATTTGGTAATGGCCTTATTCCCAAATATTTGACCATCTTTCCTACCAGGATGAAGAGATTGGATACATCACTGCAATACCTTTTGAGCTTGAAGACACAAAACATAGAGTGAGTATACTTTTGGATTTACCGAAATAGTTAGTCTTTCGAAGAAAATCAACTTTTTCAATATGTTGGTGATACATCCCAGGCGGTGTCATTTTCATATTTTTCATTCAATTGATTTGGCAATTTGG